>JAGSMP010000176.1:577500-1192500 GCA_029286625.1 Parnassius orleans
ATATGGTTACTGGTGTTCAATGTTATTAGTGTCATAGTATTATAAAAATAGAAGAAGCCCACGTCCAGGCGTGAACCATTACGACCCGATAAATTAGAAAAGTAAGCAACGTGTTGGAGCCATGCTGCAACTATATTATTTGCAGCGCGGGTCGGCTAGACCGGGGAAGGGCCACGCTCTCACAGAATACCAGTGTACAATAGCAGCTTAATGCTACTGTGTTTCGTATGGTGAGTGTAGAAAACTGGACACCCTTTTAACTAGAAACGAGGAATTCCATCTTAGTTCTTAGGGGTGACAACTCATCTGTATTTCGATTCTTAATCAAGGATAAATATAGATGTCTATGGGCCACAGCATCCACTTAAAATCGGGTGGACTGTGTGTTCGTTTGTCATCCTTATTCTATAAAAAAAAATCTCAATCTTTGTCACCGCTGAGGGCAGCGACAACACACACATCTGCAATGAAATTACTGCATTTAAATACTTAATTTTGGGGAAAAAAAGTTCTCGAGTGGCATCCTCGTACCGGTAGGCGAAGTGTAGGGCGACCCCCCACTAGATGGAGTGACGACCTGGTAAAACATGCAGGAAGTCGATGGATGCGCCACCCGCACCGCGGGGTACCAGGACCGCGTGCTTTGTGGCATTCCTTGGGGAAGGCCTATATTCAACAGTGGACTTGTGAAGGGATGTAATGATGATGATGATGAAATTCTTAATCGAGGCTAGTCTTAATTATCAAGTGCAGGTACTTAATTAGTGTCAAAATATAATTAAAATAAAAAGGGCTTACGTCCACAGCAGTGAAGTAATACGGCCTGATAAAGTAGAATAGGGAGTAACCACGAGAAGAACCTAAATAAAACTTTCACCTACCTTACAATACAGAATCCTGGTGTTCTTGGTGGGTGCCGCGTACCCGCCCAGCGCGGCCACCAGGGAGTCCCGCAGCCAGTCAGCCTGGATCCCCTCGAGGCGGGACAGCAGCGCCCTGTACCGGCAGTAGCGAGGATACGAGAACACCATCACGCCCGGGCTGTCCGCGTCCACGGCTGAAAAGAGAGTGGAAATTCTAGGCACTGGATACATTTTGAACAAGTCTCCTTTACGCATGCTTGATGTCCGTTTGGACGGTTTCCATAGGCTAATAATCTTACGCTCACCAAATGTCGCTAGTTGGGACTAAGGTGAACTTAATTGTTACGCGGATGGTCACACAGTGTCATCATTATTGAAAAGTTGGCACACGAAACAATGCTTCAGTGCGGTATTCTTTAATTTTTTTACACATTTTTAACATTTTTTCAAATATTCTACTTTAAGGGATATCTTTAGTTTGATTTATTCTTTTCTAATATAATTTATATAAAATATAACTAATATTTCGGAAAGAAACATTAATCACTACACTTTTCTAACTTTACTTCCTCCGCAATGAAATCTGTCAAATATTTCACCTAATTCCTAAGTGGCGCCGCCCTGGTGGCAGAAAGTCGTGGATGTCTTAATTGAGATGACAGATACGGTACGTGAATATAGGACCCACTGAGAACCGGTGCTGTAGCTCCAACTGCAAATGGACTTCATTCAGTATCGCTGAGTGATAAACGGACCTCATGACTGAATTTAAGGGACTACAAATGGTAGTTTTATATTGCCTTAAAGTATATGATCCAATGCAGTAAACTAAATTAGAAAAATATATGATATTTTTAGTATATATGCTAGTTAGTTAGTGTGATGAAAACATGATACTATTAATTTGATACGATAGAAAAAATCATAAAGATACCTCTAAAAAATTTTAACGAGTATAAACCATACTAATAAACATGCAATCATTTTGATTTTTTGTCAGATTATTCTACAAGCAACATATTAACGTGATATTGTTTAATTTTTAATCAAATTGATAGATTTTTTTAAATCGCATTTTCTTATTTCTGAAATAATATGTACGAATGTGTGCGTAAACGCTGTGTGCCTGTACTGACACTGCTGGCCGAGGCCCGATGCCATACAGACGTGTCGCCTTTTTGCCGCATTATTTACGTAAAGATTGTTTAATGTTTTGTATAATTTTTTACATTCATTGTTTCATATTCATAAATATTCTTCATTTCATAAATATTCTTCTTTTCATAAATATTCTTCTTTCGTGTAAATATAAAATATTTTAAGTTTAGATTAATTTAAATTAAGTTAATAATTATAATTGGTAAATATGGAAATAAAGTAAAACCCGTTACGAGACTAAAAAACGTTCATATAACTCAAACGCCCAACATATGAACGATATTAAAAGGTAAGAACATTTTATTATTACTAAATATTTATTTTATAACAATAAACTTATGATTTGGAACGTAGTGTATACCTGAGTACCTGGACTCAATTCCAGGAATATAAAATCAAATTTTATTTTTATTTAAAGTATTATGTATTTAGATAAATTTATTAAATATTTTATAAATAATAACTAAAAAATATATTTATTTTATAACAATAAACCTATGAATATGAAAACGTAGTGCATTACAGTAGTGTACTCGAGGTACCTGGGTTCGATTCAGGAATATGAAGTTAAATTTTCTTTTCTTTTCTTATTTTAAGTATTACATATTTAGATAAATTTATTAATTACTTTTATAAATAATAACTAAAAAACATTTGAAATGTAATTATTTTTACAGGAGAAAAAGTTGAAAATATCAACACGGAAGTTAGTATTTCCAATGTGTAAGTACACAACTTTTCTAGCTATAATAACTATAAAAAACTAAAAATACCTAATGTTTTTGTTAAGCATGACTTATTGATAAATTAACAAATAGGCATGACGACATAACAGAATCATCTGAAAATTGCGATGTTTCTTATCACATGTAAGAGTTTAGGTTTATTGATTTTGTTTGTAAGTAGGAATTATAATTATGTATAAATGTTAGGTATTTTACTTGTAGCTTAACAATCTTTCAAAGACAAATACAAAAATCAACGAAATGCAATTTTTATTACCTATCTTGTGAACCATAGGACTAGAATATTTAGAATTGACATTATCTACATAATTTGAAATATTCAATTTTTCCATAGATTGAAACAGTACCACAGGAAAATCATAATTGTGAAGTTATTGATATAAGTAAAGAGGAAATTATTGATATAAGCATGTATTGGAAGAAGCCTATAGTACACAGGTAATATTCATAACATCAGCCGCACGTTGTAATGTAACATCACCTTGCCACAAACACGTTTAGTTTTAAAATTGATTTTGAAAATAATAATGGAGTAATGGAATTTTAGGTGGCTAGTACTCCTGAAAGGCAATTTGATGTCAACTTTTATTTCCTGGGTCTCTTTACAATAAAATAAGCGAAAATGTCCAATATATGGGTTATCACCCGTGAAGACTAAGATGGAATGGCTCGTTTCCAGTAAAAAGGGTCTCTGTTTCTCTACACTCACCATACGAAACACAGCAGAATTAAGCTGCTATTTAACGCTGGTATTCCGTGACAGCATGGTCCTTCCTCGGTTGAGCCAACCCATTCGTGCTGCAGCAATAATATAGCAGGAGCATGGCTCTACCACGTACAAAAAACGTAAGTTTTACTTTTTATTAAAACTTAGCTTAACGCTGAGACACAACTGACCTCACTTAGCTTAATGCTGGTCTTAACGCCGGTCTGGGTGTATTAGATGTATACCGCCATCTACCGCAAGTCATACGATCTTTCTGGCATTCAAAAAGGAGTGCAGAAAGCTCTAATTTGTATATAATATGTGTTACAAATACATTAAATAAAATAAAACATACATTGTTTACATCCATACTGCCAATGTCTCAAAGTAAGTACTATGCATGTTATCACTCTAAAGTCAATCTTAAACATTTAATAGTCTGTGGTCAAAAAGTCGCACAGAGTAGAGATTGTCGCCAAACCGTCGAATAACGACCACTATTTATACTATACCGCGGGGAGCAAGACTATACAATAACTTTAATTTTAGTTTTTTGATATTGTTTATTTTAATTATTATTTATTGCATAGTAAAATGATTTAGAGACAGAACTTACTAATTGCATTTTTCTCCCGTTCTATATCGCTGAAGTCCAGCTTCGTATGATGGAGCGGCGCGGTGAGCCGAGGGTCCGAAGGCGGGGCGCAGGCTCCCCTCCACACTGCTCGGAGCCCCCACCGCCAGCCCGTGCCTTCGCACACCCAACTCAGCAGGTCCTCCGCACGGACCACTACTTTGTCGTTGATTGCGAGCACCTCATCCTGGAAAAAAGAAAAGAAGGATTGAAGTGGGAGCAAATTATAGTATGAAGCACTTTCCAAGATTTTTATTGAGTAAAACGGCCATAAATAAATACAAATATTGAGTATTTGGGCATAAGGGAGACAACCGAGCATACAGTCCACCTGATGGTAAGTGGATGCTCTGGCCCATGGACATCTACATCTATTCTCAATCAATTAAGTATCAAAATGCAGATGCGTTGTCACCCCTGAGGACTAAGATGGAATGCCTCGTTACCCATGAAAATACTTCCGGTCTTCTGCACTAAATAAAAAACACGCATTTTTTCTAGAATAAGGGTGACTAGCGAGCACACAGCTCAAGCCCACCTGATGGTAATTGGATGCTATGGCATATATCTAACCTCGATTAAGAATCAAAATGCAAGCATTGAGCTGCTATTTCACGCTGGTATTCTGTGAGAGCGTGATCCTTCTCCAGTGGTGTCAACCTATTCGTGCTACAAGCATAATATGCAGCATGGCTCTACCACGTATACGCGAGTAAGACCTGATAGTAAGTGATCACCGTCGCCCGTGAACATCTGCAACACAAGTGGAATTGCAAATGCGTATCCGAGCTTTTAAAAAGGAGTACGCTCTTTTCTTTTCTTTAAGTTCTTAGATCCATAGAACATGAGCAGTGACACTAGGTCAAAGACACGCAATTAATTTATTGTCATCGTTTCAGTCCATATTATTTAGACATATATATTATACATATTATTTAGTCCATAGAGAGTAGAGAACCGAAGAGCCTTTTTACTGGAAACGATGCATTTGATTCTTAATCGAGAATAAATGTATATGTCTATGGGTCACAGCATCCAAGGTGGACTGTGTGCTCGTTTGTTAATTCTATTCTATAAAAAAAGAAATGTTATCATACCGCAACAACAAGATGTAGTTAAGCGGAATCTAGGCTAGGTATAATAAAAATACAAATAATTTAATAGAGTACTTAGAAAATTAAGTAAAGAAATAATTCAAACATAAATCTGTTCACGAGTGCGGCCGGGTGTTGCTCGGGTAGGGGGTCGGCGGTGAGGGAGATAACAGGGTCGCACTTGGTACGACATTATATACATTTTAGTTATGTATATAAGATCAAATATTTCAAAAGTTTAGTTTAACAAGTTTGTTTAGATAAATCACATTTAAAAATATATGTTTTATTTTCTATATTAAACATAAATTTGCAAACTGATAGTAACAAAATAACACTTATATTGCATACCTGATATAAAAAAACTTAAAAACAAACATCAAACAATCATCAAACTGTAAGTTTCCAAAACTGAGCAAGAATCTCTCCATATTTATGACTTATGCTAGATTGTCAGGCGGTTCCACCATTAGTCGCATGCCTTAATCGACAATAATGACACTTGTTACTTATCTTTAATAATTCTTTAACAATCACGGAACGAAATAATAATAATTAATATGTCGGTAAAGATTCTATTAAACTGCCTTGTTATGGTTTGAATCCATCACAATTTAGCATTTGACACTCTAATGAATTAAATTATTTTTAAGAGTTGTCAAAAGAACCATTTGAACACCACCTATGGAAATTGTATGACAATAAAATGTAAAGACGTTATAGATTATAGAGGTGTATAATCATCTTATTTGTATATATTAAGTAAAAAAAAAAAATATAACTTAAAGTAGAAAATCGGCCAAGATGTAAGATATTACTACAACTAGCTATCCAATTTTTATATAATAAAATACTAATAAAGAAATCACGTCCCAGTCCGTCACTGCCGCACCCCCGGGAAGCGACCCTACCGAACAATATCAAAGGAACATACCTATCCAATATCAAGAAATATATTAACGCCTTATTCCTTAATGACGCTTCTAGTAAACTTCTTAAATGTAGAAGTTGCTTTATATAAAAAAGTGAATTGAGACTATAGCCAATAGCAAAATGTATGTTCTAGTGTTCTGTATCAATATTTGCAAACGGAACACTAATCAAATTATCTTAGCTCAGGGGCTAAGCGCTCGCTGTAAATTTCACAGTACGCGACCAACCCGGAGTCGATCCCCGCCGGCACCAATGAAATAGTTAATTGCAATTTTAAATGCTGATTTACCACATGCTCGGCGGTGAAGGAAAATATCGTGAGGAAACCTTCATGTCTGAGAAATAAGAAAAAATATATTTCGAAGACTTGTGAAGTTCGCCAACACGCATTGGGGTAGCGCGGCGGACACTTTCTTGCTCTAAAACCCTCTCGGAAATGAGAGGAGGCCTGTGCCCAGCTGTGGGACGTATATATAGGCTGTAACTATACTTTTGTCTGTCTATCATAGATGGTTTCCGTTAAGATGTATTAAATACACAGCCGCGAAATATGAAATTAGAATTTTTATGGAATAAGGGTGACAAAAGAGCACACGGTCCACCCAATGATAAGTAGATGCTGTCGTTTATAGACACCTACATTTATCATCGATTTAGTGTGAAAATGTAGATGCATTGTCAGACCTGAGATCTAAGATAGAATGCCTCGTGACCCTTGAAAAAATCCCCGACTCTATATACGAAGCAGCAGCAGCATCGAGCTGTTATTTTACGCTGATATTCTGTGAGAGCGTGGTCATTCCCCGGTCGAGCGAACCCATTACTGCTATTACCACAATATAGTTTAATTAACTGCACTAAAAATTTTACTGAAACCGTTTTTTCTTGATACAATTTGTTGCAAGAAAGAAGAAAGAAACATTTATTTATTTTAGCTCAGGCCATTGACGTAAGCTATAATATACAGTACTAGTAATGTTAAAAGCGTCACTAGTGTACTTTATTAAGGGAAAATAGCAAAAATAAAATATATGTGTTATACTACTGGTATTGCTAGCATTTTATTCCAGAGTATTTGTAAAAATATCCTATATTATTATACTAGATATTTTTTATGCATTTGTTAATACATAAGTTGTGTAATACATCACTAAAGATATCATAAATCTTATATTTTAGATATATTACGGAAAATAATAAATAAACTTGCTACTAACTCGCTGCACATACTAACATTATATCTCTTTTCTTTAGGAATTGCTGAAAAGACAACCTTAATGTGTGCAATAAAGAATAAATATTTAATTACACGATTCTATCTTGATATTCCTTTGTCTATGCTTTCAAACATAATACCCAACGTTAAACTGAAAAACATTACACACCCTGAGGATAAATTCCAACACTTAACTAAGCAAATACGCGAATAAAACTTGTCATTCATAAACGCGAACTAAACTAAAACTAATAAACGCAAACGCCACCCGAGTCCGACCCTGTTTAATTCTAAATGAAAGGGGGTGAACTAAAATTGCTTTCGAATAAGTAACCGGTGGGGAAATATTCTCTTAGACTGAGGCTATATCGTTTCTATCTCGTTACTGCAACGTGGAGGACATTATTAAAATATTTTATTTCACAAAGTTAATAGTAGCTGTGTAGTGGCGTAAAATATCTACTATTCATCCGCTACCCCATATCATCCCGTGGGTGTCGAAAGAGGCGACAGAGGACAAGTGGAAAAATAAAAAATTGTACAACCGACTTCAATATAAATAAGATGAGAACATTATCAATGTAGTCGAAGTCAATTAAATACGCATTATTAAGGATAACTCAAAAACTACTGGTCAGATCTTGATCAAATTTATATGGGACCACAGGAGAAGCACCAGCTTTCAAATAAAAAAAAAGAATCATCAAAATTGATTCACCAAGAAAAAGTTATGAGGTACCTAACACACATAAAAAGCATACAGACGAATTGAGGACCTCCTCTTTTTGAAGTTGTTTAAAAAACAATCAGGAAACGGACGCAAAATCTATCTCATCGTCATCATCATTACAGCCTAACAAAGGTCCTCTGCTGAACATAGGCCTCCCCTACAGTTTGCCTTATTGGGGGGGAATATTTGCCATAATAGCCACGCTTAGCTGTCGGGTTGGCAACCGCAGCATTTATTACTTTGAGTTCTTATCAGGAAAATGCCGCTTATCTCCTGTTTGAGTTTCCTTCTGTCGCCTCTTACAATTCTCCGTAACTCCTTTAGCAGACTGCGAGCGGGCGAGAAGACAAGTCCGTTGTTTTGTAAACAGCGAACGTTGTTCTCGACAATCTTACACTGATTTTGTTTAATGTGACTACGAAAACGCTGTCATTATTTTATGTGCGCACTTTGTCAACGTGTTTATTTCAGACTAGCTGACCCGTGCCCACTTCACTGGGCGTCAAACATTTTACTTGTGATGAAATTATCTAGTGTGGTTCTTAGTACTGAGTGTTTAAAATTTATTTTCGGAATTGATTGACAAATATTGTTATCTCACATTAAAAAATATTATCAATCACAATTAAATATAGCCTATGTCACTCAGGAATAATGCAGCTTTCTACTGGTGAAAGAATTTTTAAAATCGGTGCAGTAGTTCCAGAGATTACTTCCTACAAACAAACTCACAAACTTACAAACTTTACGTCTTTATAATATTAGTATAGATATAGATAAGAATGTAACTTTATTTCGTACTTGCTGTTCCCCGCGACTTCGCCCGCGTGTAATTTATAACGATTAAATTTCAAGGGTTTTAATTTTTTTTTGCCCAGAACCCTAATTCTTTTTCAGAAATAAAAATCGCCCCAGTTACATCCCTATAACATCAGCTATCTGCCAGTGAAAGTCCCGTCAAAATCGGTCCAGTTATTCCGGAGATTAAAAATTGTGTTTTTTTTTTTTATAGTATAGGGTGACAAACGAGCACACAGTCCACCTGATGGTAAGTGGTTGCTGTGACCCATAGACATCTACATTTATCCTCAATAAAGAATCAAAATGCAGATGCGTCGTCACCTGTGAGGACTAAGATGGAATGCCTCTTTTCCAGTAAAATGGTTCTCCGGTTCTCTACACTCACCATACGAAACACAGCAGTGTTAAGCTGCTATTTTACGCTGGTATTCTGTGAGAGCGTGGTCCTTCCCCGGTCGAGCCGACCCATTCGTGCTACAACTATACTACTAATATAGCTGCAGCATGGCTCTACCACGTTAAAAATGAGTATTTACAGTACACGTTAAGAATAAGTAGGTACCGTATATACTTTCATATGCATTTAGTAAAAAGCTATTATTTTGACATTACAAACAACAGACACTTCGATTTTATTTATTTGTATAGATTTTCCCAAAAACATTATGTATCGTAACTGAAAGAAAACATAACTGCGTGGCATATTTACCGTGCCAGCTACCCGCTAGTGCGACACAGAAGTCTATGTAGTGGATTCTCTTCTCCCCCGCCGACACCGCACTTTGAAAAGTATCTCGTCATAATAATATTGGAACGAAGTTCTTTATCGGACGGTACGGATTTAGCGGATGGGGGCTAGGCGACAAAAAGTGTAAGATTTTTCCGTCACGACCCCTTCTGACGTAGTGTAGACGGCCTTGAGGTTATAAGAAAGCGAGATGGAATAATATCCATCTCCTCGCACTTTTCTTATCTTGCCATGAAAGTAATATTATTTTATTTTAAATGAGCTTCATTTTAATAGACGCTAGTAATTTATTTATTTGTATTTGTTAATCAATAATATAATACGTTTATCAATAATTATATACTACGAAAGGAACTTCGTTCCAACAAGCAAGCATGTTTTATATTTTAGTTTATACTAAGCTCTAGACATGTGTCAATCGTGAATGATTCGTTCATTTGACCCGGTCGCACCAAAGTATTGATGATCGCTATTACAATTTTGGACGTTCCGGATCAAACGATTGACAGGATCCACGTACAACCAAAGAGTATGGATCACAGATCACAGATTACTGAAACTAGATATGATCCATTTGAATGACCCGGTTCGTAAGACGAATCAATACTAAAATGATCGAATCACTAGAAATGAATGAATGACACGTGTCTACTAAGCTCAGAAGAAATAATTACCTATATATTGTGAATACAACAAATTCTATTGACAGATCGGCGTGGGATATATCGCGAAACAGGTTTTTTGAGAAATGTATAAAGTTATTATTAATCTTTTACGTTTGTTTTTATTTCTTTCCTTAATTTAATTTGTTCTTTCAATCTGTACGTGTTTACAGCTGGACATCAACCTCATACACATCAGGCAACACTTGCCATGATCGTCACGCTTTGCAGATGAACAGGCTATCGCAGAACCAGAAGTTGGAAAGTAATTCCCATCGCCGATTTAAAATAAGTTTAAGATTCTTGAATGAAACTAGTTCCTTACAGATTCGATCCGATCCGATTTATTGCGTTTAATTTATTCTATGTTCCCGACGTTTCGAGTACTTTGCAGAACTGATAATCAAGGGAGGACTGGCATGGTGGTGTGGGACGCAGTTGCGTAGATCTAACAAAAATTAAACGTCGGAAATATAAAAATAAGGTAATTGAACGAGATAAAATCCGTAAAATAAATAAGTTTCCTACAATATAAATCGCTTGCGTAAATAAAAGAAATCTATACATGTAAATATAATTGGAGTGAATGTCTGTAATATAGAAATAACTAACTTTTATCGAGCTTAGGGAGGAGATGTGCATGCCATCTGGACATGAATAACCATTTGTAAAATTTTTGTCTGCTTGTCTGTCTGTCTGTCCGTGCTCTTCGGAATAGTAGTCATTGATGATAATTTAAAAAAATCTAAATGACGCCATATTAATCCTACCCAATCGAAGCCGGGGCGGGTCGCTAGTCATTATAAGATTATTTATGAAATTAGTAGAAATACCCATTAATCGATAAACATAATGCGGCCGTCCGGAATAAGCCGCTCAATTTCTGTTGGCATTTTGTGAGAATGTTTGAAAAGTAATTTCACCTAAGCCTCGATACGTATAATATACAAAACTCTAAAGTGTTTGTTTGTACGTCCGTTGCAATGAATTATTTTATACGTGGCAGAGTCATGCTGCAGTTATATTATGTTTGTAGCACGAATGGGTCGGCTCGACCGGGGAAGGACCACGCTCTCACAGAATACCAGCGTGAAATAGCAGCTTAATTCTACTAAGACTCTTTGCACTGGTGATGAGGCATTCCATCTTAGTCCGCAGGGGTGACAACTTAATCGAGGATAGATGGTCTATGGGCCAAAGTACCCACTTACCAACAGGTGGACTGTGTGCTAGTTTGTCACTCTACTATGTAAATAAAATGATAGAGGTTTGCAGTTGTTCCCGCATCACGGAAAAAGTACTGGATAGATTTCAATTAGGTTTTCTAAGTTTTATTTCTTAGACACTTGGCCCTTATCTAAAAAAAAATATTGCGATATCTTCATTTAATATAAAGTTATTAAAGTTTTAAGAAACATTGATTTTTATACGGGGTTTTTCATACGGTCAACTGTACGTCGCTTGCTCTCGCGTTACTAACCCTGATAATTTATATATTTTAGATACAAACGGAACAACGAATAACATTGTTTACAAAGAAATTTTGTCTTTTTGATCTTTTTCCTTCGCACACACGATAACTTTATTAATATATATATCAAGCAACGCGGACAAAGTCGCAGGTATCAGCTAGTAATCAATAAAAAAACGTATTTTCAGTTTACCGTTTCTGTTCCAAACTTGAATACAAACTATACCTATATCATAAATCATTAAAAATCGATTATGGGAATAATCCATTATCAACAACTATGGGACACTATTATGTAATACTAGCGAAACTCAGCAAAAGTTGTCCTGCCTGTGTACACAAATTTTCATGGCGATTGGTTAAACGGTATACAAGTTGGTGTGCTGCTGCGCCATCTAGTGGTGAGTTACAACAAAATGGATAGCATAATAACCTTCCCCATGGAAAAATACATGTATTTTCCAACTATAAATATCGGCCAATTAGAATCGAAGTCTATCTATTAATTTCAAACAGAATTAACAACATCCATTTTATGTTATGTACTCCATTTCATGTTATGTATATATTCTACTCTGCAAAGCCGTGGTAGCTCAGGGGCTAAATTTGTCTGTACACGAGTAACCCGGATTCAATCCCCGCTGGCACCAATGAAATTGTTAATTGCATTTTTAAGTGCTGATTTACCACGTGCTCGGCGGTGAAGGAAAACATCGAGAGGAAACCTGCATGTCTGAGAAATAAGAAAAAAATTGTTCGAAGACACGCGCGGCGGACATTTCCTTGCCTTAAAACTCTCTCAGAAATGAAAGGCCCAGTTCCTGTGCCTGTATATAGGCTGTAACTTTAACTTTAACTTTTCTACTCTGCAAACACCGATTAAGTAGAACTGAGCCGCAACAGCTCGGGTGCTCGAGTTCGATCCCCGGCGGCACCAATGAAATTGTCGATAACAATTTTAATTGCTGTTTCACAACGTTCTGCGGCAAACTCTTAGGAACCTTTGCTCTCACGGAAGTCGTTTAATTTTTATACAATAGATTGTATGTAGCACTAGACGACTAATTATAAGGTAATAAAAACCATCAATCGACAACAATTTTAAGGTGTAGAGCCACGCTGCAGCTATATTATGGTTGCAGCACGAATGGGTTGGCGCAACTACGGAAGAACCAAGCTCTCACAGAACACCAGCAATAACCTCAGCAAGTAATTGAATTAGATCCCAGAACGTTTGGCATTGACAGAGAGACCGTGTTTTACCGCTTTTGACTCTGTCTACCAGATAAAGAAAAAGGTATATATAACATAGTTTCAAGTATCATTATAACTCGGTTAAAAAGTGGCCGCACTCGACCGATTTGCGTTAACAATTAAATTTAACATTTAACATACACAAACCCGTCCGACGTTGCCGCACGTCTGTGTGTGTGTGTGTGTGTGTGTGTGTGTGTGTGTGTGTGTGTGTGTGTGTCTGTGTGTGTACACGAGACTACGCACACGAAATGTCGCGTGTACGGGTGATGCGTCTGTGGTTGTTTACTCGGAACAAGGTGACTTTATACAGGTTGTTCGAAATATTTAATTTTGTTTTCGAGATTTGTATACTATAGTAACTATCTACTCCTTTTCTGCCCAGGAGTCCACCCGGGTATGTAACACCCTCTTATCCATATTTTACCAAATAGCAGTGCGTACACTGCTGTGTTCCGGTCAGAAGTGTATAGAGAGCCAGTATAGTTACAGTCTGTAAGGCATTCCATCTTAGTCCTCAAATGTGAAAACGCATTTGTTGGCTTCTTTATTTGAAATTATCTGCAGATGTTCATAAGCTGCGGCAGCTACTTACCATTAGGTGGACTGTAAGTTCGTTTGTCGCGTCAATTTTTCATAAAAAAAAATTATAACCGTAATGTAACTAACGGTTTTATACTAGCGGCATAGCACTAAAGGAATCGCTAAAAGAATATCTGATAGCCTACTCTTAGGATACCCACACGGCAAAATGGAATTAAGTTTACAGCATACCGAAATAAGTAATATTAGAGAGACAAATATGTAGATAAAAATATTATGAAAATATAAAATACTTGCACTATCTTTTCAATGTGGCGGTACAAGTATATCCCTACCCCATATCGCCCCGTAGATGACGTAAAAGGTGGCAGAGTGAAACCAACTAGGAGATGGTCAATAGCGTCTTCGTAATGACAACTAGATAAAAACTGCTGTTTCCAGTCCGCCTGCCAAGCGTAGCAAATATGGCAAATATTCCCTTACGAGGCAACTTATAGAGAGGCCTATGTTCAGCAGTGGACTTTGATAGAATGTAATTAATGGAAGAATAAATGACTTTTTTAATAAATTGCTAGCTCATAATACTACTAGTATATCCATCACCCATCTCAACAAAGCTTCATTGCGATAAAATAGTTAAATGGTGAAACTATGACGATCGTTACCATATTCTAAAATATTAAGCGATAGTCTCTTCTAAATATTAACGCAAAGAATGGTTTTATGCATTAATGTTCGTATATATTGAATGAATAATTAAACAAAATGTTTGCGAGCCTACTGTAGAATGTCACATGCTACACACAAACGCGCATCACACACACAAGCGCACCCAACAGAATTGATAGCGCGCGTCGGATCTATTCGGTGCAACGCCCCTGAGTTAAGGCTGTATACACAATTACTAATGTTTATTGTGAATCTGTATTTACATCTTATTCATCTAAGATAGGCATCTGAAAGGCTTATCTGTATTTTATATTGAATATATTATGTTGTAATAACAATGAAAATATAATTTTTGTTTTAAAGATATTATTGTTAAAATAGTATTAGAAATAATTACAAAAAAACAAATAACTGATTATGTACCTATTACTCAATTTAAACGTTTGTCACTAAGAATTGGAGACCCTTTTACTGGTAACGAAGCATTTCATCTTACCCTCTCAAGGGTGACAACAGATTTGCATTTTGCATCTCAAACGTGGATCAACGTAGGTATATCTATAGTTGATCTATAGGCAACAACACCAACCCCTTACCATCAAGCAAATTGTGATCTCGTTTTCCACCCTTGCCCAAAAAAATGTTCTTTTAAATAAAATAACTATTAAAATTTTATATACGAATACATATGTTACTCATTGTTGACAAAACTTAAGTTTAACATAAGTCAATCGATATTAAATTCACTAAGAACTTAATCCTTAGACTAAGTCAAGCTACAATGTCTATAAAGTTTTAATATTACTAACGTTTTATAATTTTAGATCCAGAACTGTTTACCATAAAAATGCTTACTCCCTTTTTTTATAAATTATTATATAACAAGCACGCACACCTGTGCCACCCGTTAAATTAAATATATTACTTAGTATAAAAATAAACGTACGGAAAGTTCTTTTTAACTTTTACCTTTGGTTCGGCCTCTAAAAGACATCTACGATTGGAAGTAAAGTTCCCGTCAAAACCTTGCTGTTAATTCTTATGCGATAAGGTCAGAGGAAGGCTCAGGTGCGATACACACGGAGCACATGACGCAGAACAGAAAACAAACAATCAATCATACGTGGTAGACGGTAGCAAGCCTCCATAGAAGCCGAGAAGCCGGGCTTGCCCTATCAAACTGCTCAATCAATAATATCAACTAATAAAATAACTCTTAAACTGTTTCAAACTATTTCAAATTTCCCGCGCGCTTCTACACAGGTCATGACCTCGTAGCCTTATAACGTCAATACGCGGCACTGCGCGATACTGCTGTCATAAAAATTAGTCGTCTCTCTCGCATGCGTGGGCTTTTACCGGGCTTTCGAGAAGACGATCGCTCCCTTTCTAACCTGTGGCAAAATGTTCTATAATGAAATATAACTACGATTGTTTATATAGCAATTTGTATGAAGCGATAAAGCCCGGCTTTTAGTGTGAAGTTAGTCAAGCGTGGGGGCGAGCGGGCGATACGTTTCCAAGTTCACTTCACATTTCAATGTTTAATCTGTGTGTTTACTTGAGCGAATGAATATTGCGAGATGAAAATTTATGTATTTTTTTATAGATTTTTAGTGAAAATGGAGGATAATAGTGTTCCTTGTAATGAATTGAAGTGTGTTAAAGCTAATCGGCGAGGAAAAGGTAATTTTTATAAAACTGCTAAAAACAACAAAACCATATCTTGGGCTTGCCCTAGTTTGGAGCCCTAGCTTCGCCACTGGTGGTAGAGCCACACTGCAGCCTATGGCTGCATCACGAATGGGTTGGCTCCACCAGGAAGGACCTTGCACATAATACCAGCGTGAGCGTGAAATAGCAGTGTAATGCTGATTTTCATCACAGTCCATTAAAGCTTAATTTCAACCGGAGTTTTTTATTTTCTAATCGTTATTAGAAAGACACTGCTGCTTATCTCCTGGTTTGTTTCCCTCGAACTCCTCCTATGACACCCACTTGTTATATGGGATAGTGTATAGTGTGTATATGTTATTATTATATTACAAGCTGTTAAACCCTATTTCACCTCCTTAGGGGTTGAATTTTTCAAAATCCTTTCTTAGTGGGTGTCTACATCGAAAAAGGAGCATGTAATATGCTAAATTTCAAGTCAATCGAGCGTGTAAAATTTTGAAAATCTCGCAGTGAGTGAGTCAGTGGTATTTCGATATAGATGTATAATGCTATTATAAAATAATATTTGACGTTAGGGATTCGAACCCAGAAACCAACTCAGTAGTTAGGGCGCTGTCCGCGATGTCACACGGACTATAATTAGCACTATCACCTTATGGATTCTATTGTTCACATAAATGCGTAAAGATGTCCGCTAGTGAGTTCACCGCCTTACCGACATAAATTCTCAATAACACGAAACGGCAGCGCGGTGTGAGTGGGGAGAAGAGCGCAGGGTCGAATTTGGCAAGTAATATATTATTATTATTATATTACATCATTAGTTTATTATTTATAACGTTTGTTACGTTTACTTTTTACGTGGTAGAGCCATGCTGCAGCTATATTAATAGTATAGTTGTAGCACGAATGGGTCGGCTCGACCGGGGAAGGACCACGCTCTCACAGAATACCAGCGTAAAATAGCAGCTTAACGCTGCTGTGTTTCGTATGGTGAGTGTAGAGAACCGGAGACCCTTTTTACTGGAAAAGAGGCATTCTATCTTAGTCCTCACGGCTGACAACGCATCTACATTTAAATTCGGAAACGAAGATAGATGTAGATGTCTATGGGCCACAGCAACCACTTACCATCAGGTGGACTGTGTGCTCGTTTGTCACCCTTAATCTATAAAAAAAAAAAAAATTATCACAACATGTCCACATAACAATTTTACAAGGTTTGTATATTATTTTAGTCTTTACACAATAATGTATATATTTTTTTAATTTTATTACTAAAATAGTTTAATTATGTGGTCTAAATACTGACACAAATAAAGGTATTTTTTTAAATATCCTATATATGTCACACCTAGCCTATGTTCTTGTAGTAGACTTGATGAACTCGAATGATAATGATAATATATGTCGCATACGATACATGCGTAATACCAGTGTACACTGTTGATGATATGAGGATGCTCAGTCCCTTAAATATCTATGGAGAGGGCTGTGGATCCGTAACGAGGATATCCGCAGAAGACTAAGGGTAACTGACATAGCCCAGCGGATCAGTAGGCTGAAGTCGCTGGGCTGGATATATAGATTAAAGAACCGACCACCGACGGTGGAGACTCTCGATTGACAACCTGATATAATGTGGACGCAGGTGCCTCAGGACAGCGCTTTGTGTTGTGTCTTTCAGCTAGGTAACAGGCAACATCATATTTTTTTAAAGGTTTTTTTTTTGGAGCAGTGATACAACTATTAAAAACTGTGTACATACAACAAACAATATATACATACAACGAACAAGGTCGCCTTGTAAACAGAATAAAATATTTATATTAACTATTTAAATTTCAAAGGCAAACGAATAGCCTATAGTTTGAAACAGGTCACTCATTTTGTTGTACACATTTAAATTATTAATATTATACCGGTTAGGAAGTATTTGATGTTAAATCCAAAAGGTCATTATTAAACGAAACAATGGCCGAACGTAACTTGAATTAATTGGTGATTGCATAATAAAGACATAAATGATACTATAATTAGTCTCGTATATAATTATGTTTAAAACTTTCAAACAAATTTTATACTAAACAAATTTTGTTTAATAAATACATTTTATGCTTTGCGTACAGGAAATCACTTGTAAAGCAGTAAGGTCGCTTGTTGTATGGTTTTTATAATTTTTTGTTGTAATTTAGACGGAGGCAGCGCAAGAGAATCTATCACCCTACTTCGTTCCGAAGTTGTTATAAAAGTTAACTATGGAAAATGACTGATGTTATGGCTTCCATGGCGGCGATTAAAGATTACTGAAGAAATTAATGATTAATTGAAAGACTGAAGTATATTGTGAAGCAACGTGTACAAGTACGTTTGGATGTATGCAAGAGGGTTTTTGCCACCTTTTTTTTTAAAACGTTACTTCCACACTAGGATTTTCTCCTGTATCGCGGGGACAGTTTACATATTACATAGATTTCACAAGGACAAACATCCACCTTCTTCTTAATAAGTCGATACCACCTGCAATAGACAAACATCTAGACCAGAAACTATTAGAAGGCCATACGAACACTCCTTTCGCGCGGGATTCGAACCCGTAGCTCTGTAGTGCCGCAACCAAACGCTAAGTCACTGCGCTACTAAACTCTGGGCTAATCCTCCTGAGTCTGCAATCGTGGTGAATAGAGATAAATTAAAAGAGTGAAAGAAAAGACTGATGACACATCTTTGGAGAAGCTCAGGAGGACTATTTTCAGTGTAATAATAACATATTAAAGACAAAAATCTTATTATAGAAAAGGAATGACGCTATAAATAAAATAAACCACAGCTTTTTATTAATTAATCAAAAAGGAACCCTGAAATTAGTTTTAAAACTACTGTATAAATACATAAAATTAACATAGTTGCTATAAAAGAAGTGATTTGCATATAAAAACAGAAAGAATTGACTTTACTAATTAGCACGCAATAAACAAAAAAAATTAAGCTTATTAAAATTGATTTCTATTATCTACTACTCATTAAAACTACTGCTTATACACAAGGGCCGCGATAGCTCAGTGGCTAAACGCTCGCCATAAATTAAGCGGAACGCGAGGAGCCGAGGTTCAATCCCTGCGGGAAACAATGAAATTATTAATAGTAATTTATGTGATGACTTACCACGTGCTCGGCGGTGAAAGAAAACAACGTGAGGGAACTTGCATTCCTAGCCCTCAAACCCTCATAAACGATAGGAGTCTTATGCCCAGCAATGGAACGTTAATAGAGGCCATAGCTTTAACTTTAACACATTAAATAAAAAAGTGTGTGTGTACTTATGTACGCACGTAGGAAGTTATACTTCTTTAGCTTAACAAAACCAAACAAACTTGAGAGACAATTACCCACAGAAGTTGTCGCTTTTAGGTTACAGTGTGCGCGCGCATCGTAACAACTTCATGGTGTCGTTTTTAGGTGTCGGTGTGCGCGCGCATCGTAAAAATTCACTCTCATCATTTTTCCCAAACGCCCCAAAAGAATTATAACTTCAAAAATACTTTTTTTATCGCGTTAACCTTAATTAAAATCACGAATGTTTTGTAGGATGTCTAATAGTAAATCTAAACATTTATAATTTAAAATTGAACCCAGCATTTTAAGCTACAAACTTTTACTCTGGTCAAGTCGGTCAACCCGTTACTAGACGAGTACTCGAAACGTCGGTGGTAACTTAAAATAAAACTCTATAAAATTTGTGAAATTATTTAAATTTATTACTTTCCATTTCGAAGTTATTGTAATGGATTTGTTATATAAAAATTAAAAAAAAGAGTTTATCTCAACGATTTTTTCCATAGAATTAAGGGTGACAAGCGCGCAGTCTATGTGGTGTAGTAAGTCGATGCTTCGGTTCATAGACACTTTGATCTGTCATCGGTTAAGAATCGAAATGTAGATGCATTTTCATTCCTGAGGACTAGAACTCGGCAGCATTATGCTGATATTTTACGTTGGATTATGTGAGAACATGATCCTACCTTTTTTTTTATAGAATAAGGATGACAAACGAGCACACAGTCCACCTGATGGTAAGTGGTTGCTGTGGCCCATAGACATCTACATCTATCTGCGTTTGCGAATTTAAATGCAGATGCGTTGTCAGCCGTGAGGACTAAGATAGAACGCCTCTTTTCCAGTAAAAAGGGTCTCCGGTTCTCTACACTCACCATACGAAACACAGCAGCATTAAGCTGCTATTTTACGCTGGTATTCTATGAGAGCATGGTCCTTCCCCGGTCGAGCCGACCCATTCGTGCTACAACTATACTATTAATATAGCTGCAGCATGGCTCTACCACGTAAACAACTACCTCGGCTAAGAGGACTCATGCGTCCACATATTAAGGGCCCATCAGAACGGGAAAGGTACTATGACCAGCTAGTGTGGATTTTTACAGACTTATGAATAAAATCACCATGTTCGAAACGGCCAAGAGGTAGACAACATACACATGACAAATACAATTTACAGAAATGTCTCTATGATTAAATCAATGTCACATTTTATTATTTTTATAGCTTCGATTAATTACTAACTTGTATACTGTGTAGTGGCCGTTTAAGAATATCCACTACCCTATATCGTCCCGAGGGTGCCGTAAGCAGCAGCATCTTGTTGGTAACAACTCAAAATAATAAAAAACTGGGGTTGCCAACCCGCTTGCCAAGCGTGGCAACTATAGCAAGAATCCCCCCATGAGGCAATCTATGAGGGGGGCCTATGTTCAGCAGTGGACTTTTATAGGCTGTCATGGAATGGATGAACTACTGATTTGACGCTAAGACAGTGCGACCTCTGACTAAATCGTCACTCATTATCGGTAGCGGTTGTAGTCAAGCACTGGCTTACGAAAAATAAAATATAGACTATTCCGTCGTGAAATAAAAATACAATATTGATATAAGCCGTTAGTAACAACTCAAAGCGAATCCGCTGTAATGCTTTATATGAATAATTAAACGTCTCAGTCTAGTACAAGGCTAGGTTCAATAAGTAGTTATGCCTTGATGTAAGATATTAAAACAAAAACACACGTTATGTGTCCAATAATGAAATAAAACATGTGTTTTTGTTCAAGCTGGTATTGTTTTTCAAGTTCTGGTAGCTCAGGGCTGGACGCTTGATTTTAATATCACAGAACGCGAACAATTCAAGTAAAATCCACGCCAATACTACTGAAATTAATTGCAAATAAAGACAAAGAAAGACAACGTAATAATGAAGTCCGTCATCACGCAAAAGAGCAATGATGCGGACTTTTCTGATCAATCACACTCTTGACAAATATGATCGAACAAGTCTGGATTTATAGATTGTTATGCGTAATCGATTTTAACATAATGTCCTCAAGACCGCACTGCGGTCACGGCGGCTAGACGACTCAACGGAGACTAGCCATCTGCTCAGGATAGGATTATAGTGCACGAGTGTGTGTGCAAACACAGGTGCACACTCTATTCCCTTACTTTTATAGTTTGATGGGACCGACATGAACTTCCTGACTCCGGGCTGCAACTGAGGATTTATTGACAGAAAAACCCAATAGATCATAATACCAAACCCAAAATTCTACAATATTTTATTTTGTTAAAATTTATTTGTAACTGTAACGACTGACAAAATGTTTCAATAATAAATCAATTAGACTTTATTTTCTTTCTTTTTATTTAATGTAATATACGAGCTTAGTTAACTGATTTATGCAGACAATGTTTTCAAAGAAAGAGTGACTTTCACAGTTTTTCTAGTTGAAATTAATATCCGACCACAACATATAAATTTGCAAATCCAATGATAATTGCAATTTTATGATTAAATTTTGTAATAACCTTTTTATTATGAAACAAACATTTTTGATTTATTTTTAAGGGCAATTTAAGCAATATCTGATTGAAACTGAGTTTACCCATCCTATATTTTTTGTGTTGAAACAAAAAACCATATCCGAAATGCGTCCCTGGCAGAAAACTGAGAAGGATGGGAGGCGGGTCGGATATAGCGACGCAGCGATTTTGATAATGTGCTTACGTAATATGTTAATTGTTTAATATTATTTTAAATTATACTACATTGTCACATTATAAAATATCTTGATGCCGGAAAATCTATTTAAAAACCTATATTCCAAGGACTCGTTACGAAAAACAACTCGTATATCTTATAAAAATATAAATAAATATTTATATAGAGATTTTATACGACGCTTATATTTACATACATGCTACAACAAAAATGATCATTAATAAACCCTTCACAAGTCCGCTGCTTTTTTTATAGAATAAGGGTGACAAACGAGCACACAGACCACCTGATGGTAAGTTGATGCCGTGGCCCATAGAAATCCACATTTACCCTCAATTAAGGATCAAAATTCAGATGCGTTGTCACCCTGAGGACTGAGATGGAATGCCTCGTTTCCAGTAAAAAGGGTTTCCAGTTCTCTACACTCACCATACGAAACGCATATATAAAGCACATATACAAAATACAAATAGCAGTATTAAGTTGCTATTTTCCACTGGTATTCTGTGAGAGCGTGGTTCCACCCCGGACGAGCCGACCCATTCGTGCTGCAAGCACAATATAGCAGCAGCATGGCTCTACAATGTAAAAAGTTAGGCATTCCTTCCTCAGTAAATAAAAAATTATTTAGCGAAATTGATACCGTAAGCAGTATTATAAATCGAACTTAGAACACACATGCTAGGTTCTCTAACTACTAGATCTGGCGTTAATTTGCGGTCATTCATAATTTATAGCTTATCAACTATTTTGAACGTCATACGGCTTTAATATTTATCACGCGAGACGAGTCGCGTTGACAGTATAACTCTGATGCATTTCGGGATATTTTGGATTTTAATTGATGACACATACATAGTTAAATAATATATTATACGGTAAAATTGGGAAGTACTTCGTGCAAAATAATATGAGTTTTGAATAAAACTATTTTTTACGGATTTTATCGCGTTTAATTTTACTAATTTTATTTCCCGACGTTTCGGGTGCTTTGCAGCACCCATGGTCACGGGGGGGACTGAGGTGTTTGACTTCCCAATGTCATAGTTAGCCCGGCTACCTTCAGTTTTTTGAATATTAATTTTTGGTCCGATCTACGCAGAATGAGCTTACAGTATCTTGAAGTCTTGCAGTGGTATGCTTGGGTTTGGATTTAATTTTGTTAATTATAGGATCCCAAGCAGATGGCAGCACCCATCCATCTTCTCTATTGAAATTAGGATGTTTTTTAATTTCAATAGCCTCGCGTATCATCCTTGGTAGGAATCGGTGTTCTTTTGCGAGGATTTGTGGTCTATCAAATCTGATGTAATGGCGGGGACGATCTTGAACATGTTCACAGACTGCAGACTTCCCAGAGCGTCTGTGCCTCACGTCAGCTATATGTTCCGAAACGTCGGGAATCAAAATTAGTAAAATTAAACGCGATAAAATCCGTAAAAAAATAGTTTTATTCAATGTGTAGTGTTCGCGTAAATATAAGAAATCATAATATGAGTTTTGTTTCGTGAATTATATAATAAAGTAGATGTAGAATATAAAGAAGAAATTATACCCGTACATAAAGATACACGTCATAAAAATAATCCTAAATAATGCATACGCGTCACAGATTATCACAGGGTAAACTGTGTACTCATTTATCACGTATTCTTGTACAAAAAGTCACCTCCATCAATGCATAAATACATAGAAACGCATAATTTGTGCAAAAGCACCAACACTGATGCCAGCTGATTCCCTCGACACGCTGCACAGTAAAATACTGATCATCAAGGAGAACTATAATTTGAAATTTACAAATAAACAGGAGTGCCGTTTAGTGTCTGTCTATTCGACCAAAGTTATGCTTATTTATATAACAGTAGCCGTGGGACCAAATTAGCGTTATTTTAGGTTTGCTATACATTTATGAGCTCATAACTTTGTGTGTAGTTAATAATGTTATAAGAAACATGTTGTTAAAACCCACGGGTGTATTTCAATTAATAGTAAACTAAATTATTGCAGTTTAAACGTTAACAAGTGGTAAAATTATAAATTTTGTAGAACCGACTTCAATATAAAATAAAATAAGAACATCATCAATATACTCGAAGTCAATTAAATACGCATTATTGAGGATAACTCAAAAACTACTGGTCAGATTGATAAAATTTATATGGGACCACAGGAGAAGCACCAGCTTCCAAATAGAAAAAAAAAGAATCATCAAAATCGGTTCACCTAGAAAAAAGTTCTGAGATAACACACATAAGAAAATACAATCGAATTTAGTACCTCCTCCTTTTTTTAAAGTCGGTTAAAAATAAACAGATAGACACCAACCGCTAAAACACGTGGACATCAAATATTAAAATATTCAATATATTATAAAAATATAACTGAAGTATCAAAACTTCTCGACCGTCCTAAACAACAGTTCACGAAGTTTTGAAAGCGTAATGAATACAAAAGGGTGTAAGTACAAATAATTGTATGATAACACTTTGGGAAACATTCTTTACGCAGCAAACAATAAAGTCGAATTTTGTATACACGTAAAAGAATTTTATTATACCTACGTAACACAAAATCTGAAGATTATGAAAACCGTACTTTTCGTATAATTTTTTGTACTTTGAAAAAATTCATTAATTAATGATATAACATTATTGGATAATATTAGAACTTGGTACCAATAATAGCTAAAAATATGAGTTTATTTCATTATAAATGTAACACGTCTCTATTGTAGTCAAAAAGATCAAGGAATTCCACTATAGGGATGTTATATTTTGATTTATATACACATCAGCTATTTTTTATAAATTTGGAAGTAAAACCAAATAAAAGTTAACATGGAATAAAACAGAATAGATTTTTTTTTAATAGAATAGAATAGAAGTAAGCCAAAAGCTTTTTTGTCTTTACCCTAAGGTACTAAACCTCTATCTTAAAAGACATGTGCTTCTTGTATATTATTGCGCAAAGAAAACTTTATATAATAATATGTATTCTATCGTTGGGGCATTTGTTAGTGATCATGTAGGTAACTCCTGAACGACTTGACGGATTAAGCTCACAATATCCGCGTGTGAACTGCACACATGTTTTTTTTTTTATTTTAAGTTGTTCCATGGCCTGCCCCACCTTTAAGACACTGAGCGCCTACAGGCTATGGTTATGTTCAGCAGTGTACGTTTATAGTATGTAATGGATGAATGGGCTGCAGAAGCCACTTACCGTCAGGTAAACTGTAAGTTCGTAAAAAATTAAATATATTTATGTTCGTCGCACTGCTCTAGTGTGTTAGCGAACTACTTTCAAGATAAATATCAACTAGATCCAATGATAACTGAAGTCACTTTATTTTTATTTCATTTTTAAATCCATTTGTCGTAATAATCTATTTCAGCCGTGGTAGCTCAGGGGCTTAGCGCTCGCTGAAAAGTTTTCAGTACGCGAGCAATCCGGGTTCGATCCCCGCCGATACCAATAAAATTGCGGTGAAGGAAAACATTTTTTTATAGAATAAGAGTGACAACCGAGCACACAGCCCACCTGATGGTAAATTGATGCTGTGGCTCATAGACATCAAATCGAAATGCGAATGCGTTTTCATCCCCGAGGACTAAGATGGAATGCCTTGTTTCCAATAAAAAGGGTATCCGGTTCACTCTCACTCACCATACGAAACACAGCAGCATTGAGCTGGTATTTTACGCTGGTATTCTGTTAGAGCGTGGTCCTTCCCCGGTCGAGCCGACCCGCGTTACAACTATAATATAGCTTCAGCATGGCTCTACCACGTATACGAATGAACGAGGACATGTGAACTTATTGTTCCAAAACCCTCTTAGAAATGAGGAGGCCTATGCCCAGCAGTGGGACGTGTATATGCTATATCTTTACTTCTCACACATATTACATATCGATAAAGCATGATAGCAAGCACACAAACCAACAAACAGACGCAAGAGCGAATACAGTGTCACATTTAAGTCGGTTTATCGATTGCTTACTAATAATAGAACAGTGTACGCGTGTGGCCTGAGGCACGAGCGGGAGCGATAGCGGACGCTTTCTTTTTGGAAAAAAATATGTACGAAATATTAAAATACACAGTTATGTAAAAAAAAACCTAATCACACTTGACACAATTTTATCAGACAACGGGTTCACTTTATTTGGCACGTTAATCCACTTGCCAAGAGCCCAAGAGTGAAATAGAATAGAATAAAATAAAATATTTTTTATTCAATATAGATAATTACATAACACTTACCGTTTCCGTAACAGCCTATTAAAGTCCATTGCTGAACATAGGCCTATCCCCAAAGATTGCCCAATGGAGGGGGGGGGGGATATTTGCCATAGTTGCCACGCTCGCCAAGCGGGTTGGCAACAGCAGTTTTTTTATTTATTAGGTTATTAGGAAGACGCTGCTGCCCATCTCCTGATTTGTTTCCCTCTGTCACCTCTTACAACACCCACGGGATGATATGGGGTAGTGTGGATATTCTTTCATCGCCACTACACGGCAAATTATTATATAAAATTACACAATACTTATTGAAAGCTTTTTATTTACCACTGGTTCGGAAAATACCATTGTGTTAGGAAGAACTTGCAAGAAACCCAGCGAGAGTATTTTGAAACATTACATAATTTTACATGAATTTCAATAAAGCCTGCATGGTAGGGATCACCTCATTCTCAGGGACAATTAAAAGAAATGCTCCATACTCTTGTGGTAGCCTTTTACAGACAAATGAAGAATGAGAGAGCGATTTAAAAAAAATGTTTTCATTATAACACATATAAAATACATAACCTGTACCACACATAAAACTCGGCTCCAGCCGGTTGGAACTGGATTATTGGTCGGAGTAAAGTTTATTTAACCAGGCTCTACTAAATATTCAGCTTCGGGAGAACCGAGGAAGATACTCGGATGCATACAACCCCAGTACAAACAAACCAGAATATCCACTACCCCATATCGTCTCGTGGGTGTCGTAAGATGCGACATAGGTAAACTAAAACAGAAGATGGACATCAACATCTTCCTGTTCACAACTCAAAATAATAAATAACCGAGCAAGTGAGTCGGACTCGTGCATGAAGGGTTCCGTACCATCGTAATACACGTTTCTAGTAGGAAAGCCCCTTTTAATTTTTAATTTATTTAAATTTTTATTATTTATTGTTATAGCGGCAACAGAAATACACATTCTGTGAAGATTTCAACAGTCTATCTATTATGGATCATGAGATACAGCCCGCTGACAAACAGACGGACGAACGGACAGACGGACGGACGGACAGCGGAGGCATTCTATTAAGACATAAACAACTATTTGTCTGTCCGGGCTAATCTTTGAAATGGCTGAACCGATTGCGATAAAACTTAACAAACAGATAGAGAGCAATGTCAGGATCTAGGCTATATTTTATCCAAAAATCTTGAAGATTTTTTTTACTTACTTATACGTGGTAGAGCCATGCTGCATTTATATTAATAGTATAGTTGTAGCACGAATGGGTCGGCTCGACCGGGGAAGGACCACGCTCTCACAGAACACCAGCGTGAAATAGCAGCTTAATGCTGCTGTGTTTCGTATGGTGAGTGTAGAGAACCGGAGACCCTTTTACTGAAAAAGAGGCATTCCATCTTAGTCCTCACGGTTGACAACGCATCTGCATTTAAATTCGCAAACGAAGATAGATGTAGATGTCTATGGGCCATAGCATCCACTTACCAATAGGTGGACTGTGTGCTCGTTTGTCACCCTATTCTATAATAAAAAGGACAATTCCTTTTAGTCCTAGGTGTGACAAGTAACAACACATTTGCAGTTTGTTTCTTAATTGAAATTATTCTAGGAGCACCAGCCATCCACTTATACATACATAGGGTGATATGTGTGCTCGTGCATATAAAATCTTTTTCATAAAGATTATGTCAATAAATTTGTTTTTATAAAAAAAATCTTGTTAGACACAAATAAACATAATTTATTTCGTATTTGTAAGTCCACAATTTCCGTAACTCTGTTTAACCCATAAAGAACATGGAAGTAAGCGATTCATATTAGACAGTTATAAAAAAAATAGAATTAAGAAATAAATAATCAAGTATCAAAAAGTGCGCATCGGCGTACAGCGGACGGAATCCGACGTCGCGCGTCGCTTACGAAATGTTATCGCGAGTACGGTGAATAGAGATGTAACTGAGACTTTTATTTATTTGTTAAAAATTATCATACCTTAATATAATTTATTATATTGTTAATTGTTGAGGGTAATATAATTTAATGGGTATTGCTTGAGTACTCTATATTTTAAATTATGAAATTAATATAAAGGGATAAAACCAAAATAAAAATGTAAACAATTTTACATAATATTTCAAATGGAAATACATAATATATCTAAGAATATCATCATCATAATCACAACATATCAATAGTCCACTCCTGAACATAGACAGGCCTCCCTCATAGATTACTTCAGTATTCTCCATAATTACCATAACTGCCACACTTGGCAGGCAGATTGGCAACGATACCCATGAATCATAGGATGATATGGGGAAGTGGATATTCTTACGCCACGCCACTACAAGACTATCTAAGAATATTATAAATTAAAATCAAATGAATAAACATATGAGCAATTCTCAGTTACGACCATATGCCGCTGACTCGCACTAAGTAAAGCAAGCAAACGAAACGAGCGCGAGGGCACAGGGCTGGCGCTGCACTACTTTTATATTTTATTAAAATTATTTTTACCTTATATTCCATTTTAATGCTTATGAATTTTTTTCACATTTGTAATAGCTTTTTACAGATTTAACAACTCTATTTCCTAAGCTTTTTAGGGTAAAAGTATAACAATAAGGCTCACAAATTATTCAGAAATACTTTCATCAGGAATTTATAGATATGGCTAATATGAAGTGCTTATTAGAGTACACCAAAGATACAGTCTTTCAATCATTGATCATTCATTACCGCTTATCAAAAGTATACAGCTGAACAAAGGCCTTTCCTATAGATTGATTCTTAGTAAATGTGTCATTCATTCATTTTTAGTGACACGATCACTCAATTATTGATTAGTCTTACGAACCGGGTCATTCGGGTCGATCATTGAAATGGATTATTTCGAGTTTAAGTACTCTGTGATCTGTGAGACCCGCTCGATAACGTCGTCAGACATTACTATGCTCTTTGTTCGTAGATCCTGTCAATCGTTTGATCCGGAACGTTCAACAAATGTAATTGCAATCATCAATACTTTGATGCGACCCGGGTCAAATGAACGAATCATTCACGATTGACACATGTCTACCTCTTAGGTTAACAAGGATATTTATTATACAAATGGATGTGGGGTGCGAATCTGGTACGGAATAGGTGTTTGTATGGCCTACAAATAATTGTTTCAAGGCTGAGAAAATCCTAGTGGGGTGTGGGGGGTGTGGGGAGGCTATATACATAGCTTTGATAAAAAAGCACCTGGCAATAAAAAATTTAGCCATCAAAAATTCTGCATACCGATTTTAAGCAAATTAACATAAAATAAATATAATACACGCCTGTCACCTAGAGACGTAGGCAAAGATTATGAATTTCCATTTGGCACGATACTCCCTAACACACCGCTTCTCTCACATCTTTACATAACATTCTAGTCGATTAAGGGTACTCTAAATTATTATTAACCTATCTATTTTCATGTAATATTATAAGTAATTTCGGATCGATTTCCTCAAAATAATCCCCATTAATGATATATACTAAGTAAGAAATCGAGTAACCAATTTGCTTTCATTTTAAAAGCATATGTTACGCTTTTAAAAGCATGACCATTATCCAATGTTAATCGTGATATGTGATTTGATTGACGGCGCTGATAAGCGGTCATGATTAATTTCCAAGAATAATGTTCACAAAATATAATATACATTAGAATTATTATGAAGAATAGCTAAATCTTGTTCCCTTTTGTTTCGACCATAGCAAATTTTTAATAAGTGGTCAAAATTGCTTTTAAACGTGGTATTACCGAGGATACCGAAGAAGAAAAACGCTCTTACAGAATACCAGCGTAATACTGCTGTGAATTTCGTCTGTCCTCAGGGGTGACAAGATGCGTCGTCAATAAGATTCTTAATCGAGGATAGATGGAGATGTCTAAGGGCCATAGCATTCACTTACCAATAGGTGGACTGTGTGCTCGTTTGTTAGACTTATTCTATTAAAAAAAGCCAAAAATGTTACACAATTAAAGCCCAGCATATTTATTGTACCGCTTAAGTCGGTTTGCAAAAATCGTATAAAAAGAGTAACTAACCGATAGTAATGTAATCTATTAGCATGTGTATCGACTAAAGATGATAATAAATTTGATTTTATCATATTATAAAAGTATTTACTCTAAGCTAATTAGCAAATGTGACTCATTTTTGACTCTAATGTGGGTCGCATCCCTTATTCCATAACTACGTCTAATCAACATTCAAAATACTGATATCAATAAATGTAAACAATTCACTTTATAAAATTAATAAATAAGTTATAGTAATAGTAATTTACCACGTGTTTGGCGGTGAAGGAAAACATCGTGAGTAGACCTGCATGTCTGAGAAATAATATTTCGAAGACATGTGAAGTTCGCCAACACGCATTGGGGCAGCGCGGCGGACATCACCTTGCCCTAAAACCCTCTCAGAAATGGAGGAGGCCTGTGCTCAGCAGTGAGACGTATATAGGGCTGTAACTTTACTTTCTAGTATTATTAATTAGTATCGATTATTATTTAACAACCAGCCAGCTACATACCATAACGCGTCTGCCATACCGCCTAAGCGGGGGCAGCGCGGGCATGTGACTACTCGGTGACGCGCCGTGTTTTTATTGTCATTTTTTGTATTTACTTTTTTCATTTGAACGCTTATTACCTGCCGACAAATGATGTTGGGGACGTGGCCTTAAGACTCAAGATGCACCATGTCTTCTCCAAATAAGAGAGCAAAAGCCACGTGGCTGGTGCAATAACTAGGTATTGAATCTACAAGTTGTAATATAATTATATACGTGGTAGTGCCACGCTGCAGCTATATTAGTTGCAACAGGAATGGATCGACTCGATCGCGGTAGAACCACGCTCTCAAAATAGCAGCTTAATGCTGCTGTGTTTCGTATGGTGAGTGTAGAGAACCGGAGACCCTTTTTACTGGAAACGAGGCATTCCATCGTAGTCCTCAGGGGTAACAACGCATCTGCATTTTGATTCGTAATCGAGGATAGATGTAGATGTCTATGGGCTACAGCATTCACTTACAATTATATGGACTGTGTGCTCGTTTGTCACTCTTATTCTATAAAAAAATGAAAAAAGTGACATACAAGACTATACAGAAATCACTCCACAAGGGTGAAAAAGGACTACACAGTCCACTTGATAATAAATGGATACTGTGACCCATAAGACAGATAGATCTAGTATCGATTAAGAATCAAAATGCAGGTGTACATCCCTAAAGACTAAAATAGAATGAGTCATTATACCGTTGAAAATTAATAAATAATAGACGAAGTATGACGTCAGGACGTTGACCACCTCAGCACCTCAGTGACCATAAACTAAATTGAACGTGATAAAATTCCCAAAAATTAGTTATATTTACACTTTACTCTAATAACAGCAATTCCTTTCGTATCGTGGAGAAGTTTTACATACATAAGCACACGAATCCATACCCGAAACAATTATATATATACCATAGTTACACTTGTTCCGTGCGGGAATCGAATCCGCGACCACAGGGAAACAGCCACTGCGCTACCGACCAGTAAACAGGGTTCAACGAAACACTATTTTCTTCGACCTACTTACCGAGATTGAACGGGAGATCAACCCGCGCACTTAAAAAGCAATACGCCTCGTTATCAGGTCTAACCTCACACACAAACACACACATACACACACAGAAAACTCCTTATCAGTCAGGCTAACCGTTTTATTACTGAACATAATTGAAACACCGTATTTGTTTTGCGAATGTGAAATTGGCTTAGGATAAAATATGCTTACGGCTATATGGCTTAAGAGAATCACCACATTTCGGGCCAGGCTGTAAGGGGCAACTATGCGATATGCCAAAACATCTTATAGCTTCCGACAGATGGCGCTATACCATCTCTTTTACCGTTACAGTCTATTAAAGTCTACTGCTTAACACATGCCTCCATTATAGATTGCCTCATAGGGATATTTGCCATAGTTGCCATAGTTGCCACGCTTGGCAAGCGAGTTGACAACCGCAGTTTTTTATTTTTAGTCGTTATTAGGAAGACGTTATTTTTACGTGGTAGAGCCACGCTGCAACTATATTATAATTGTAGCACGAATGGGTCGGCTCGACCGGGGTAGGACCACGCTCTCACAGAATACCAGCGTAAAATAGCAGCTCAATGCTGCTGTGTTTCGTATGGTGAGTGTAGAGAACCGGAGACCCTTCTTACTGGAAAAGAGGCATTCTATCTTAGTCCTCGGGGGTGACAACGCATGTGCATTTTGATTCTTAATTGAGGATAAATGTAGATGTATATGGGCCACAGTACCCACTTACCATCAGGTGGACTGTGTGCTCGTTTGTCACCCTATGCTATAAAAAAAAAAGACGCTGCTGCCAATCTCCTGATTTGTGTCCATCTGTCGCCTCTTACGACATCCACGGGATGATATGGAGTAGTGGATATACTTACACCGCCACTACGCGGTAACTCATCAACTTTACGCCAGTAAAATACCCTGGTCAATCCGCCTGCCAAGCGCGATTACTTCAAATTCTCTCTGAGAGAAGCCCATGCCCCATGGTGGACTTGTGCGGGCTGATGATGAAGACGAAGAAGAAAAATTTGTTTGTTGTGATAGATTATCTTACACCGTCACAATTCTTATAAAAAAACTCGAGGATATTGACAATAATAAATTAAAGGAAATAGCAGACAGAACCAGTATCGTAACTTATAGTTGGAAGTAGAAATTACCTCGACGCAGCACTGATATTAATAAAGCTGATTCGCGCAGTATTGCAACTCGGTTTCGTTTTCTATTAATAAAGTTTAAAGTTTGATGTTATCACTCAACGACCGACTAACTCAAGAGTAATTGGTTGATGGTCTAGCATATTAAGTTAACTAGGCCCTAGGTTCGAATTAAAACCGGATTGTTTTTTGTTTGGATGAACAGCTGAAACGTCCAACAATTGGACACAGGCCTCCTCTCATTTATAATAGGGTTTAGGAGCAATCAATCCTTAGCGCTGCTCCAGTGTCTGTTGGCGAAGAACACACGTTGGATTCTTTATAATTATTCCCGTGACGCTGATACTGGATGCTGACCTGATTTTATATTGCATAACCGTTACATGGAGCATGGTATGAATATTTATACTGAAATTAACACTATTAATATGTCCATTATCCACTAAGCTTTAAATGCGCGTGTTAGAAGTGGTTTACGATAGTAGTCGAATAGCACATTCAAACCCAAGATCTTTAGGTTTCGTAATCCGTACCCTTAAACTAGTTCTAAATCATTAGGCTGTTGTCTAGCTTTAGTTTTTAAATGCTAAATTTGAATAAGTACAAAAATAATATTTCTTTTTTTTTTGCTTGAATGTTCTTATTGCAAGCTATTTTAAATAATGAGTTCGTGCATCTCATACAGACAGCAATTATTTTACTTCAAAACATAATAAATACTATTTTATTACCTTATGTACGCGTATATAACATTTTTTTAAATATAAATTACGAGCTACAACATTGTTCCTCTAAGCGTACAGAGCAGGCTTTAATATACGCACACAGTCATTAAATTTTATGTTCACACACACATTCGCAACTACCCTATAACGTTGCTTCGAACCAACTTGAACTTTATTACAAGAAAATGAAGCTTAGATCCAAATGATTCGTATAAAGTTAATCTCAATACGTTTGCGCAATAGAGAATGGACTTTAGATTATAAAAATAAGACTGAAAATTCAAAAAATAAGTAGACCGGTACATACGGTATTAGAAATTTGAAAATCTCTATGCTGATATTACAACAAGCGAGCATGAGTTGAATGTACTTTTTCACAGATTTTACGAATGTCTTCCGTATGGGATTAACAATAAAGTTTACTTTTAAGCGTCAGATACAAAGAGCAACATAAAGAAAAATAATTCACACTAAACTAATCTTTATTACGTATCATATGAGAACGATTTCGGTTTGCTTTTGGCCGATTCATGACGTAACCCAATTACGCCTCACTCGTTTATTGTTTTTTTGTTTTTAGATATAATCTGTCCTTATTGAATCTTCGCGCTTGTAAATAAAAAAGTTAATTGAAAGATTTTTCGCTTAAGTTGTTTGACCACAACCCCCTACCGTATCATTACGACGGAACGTTACGTGTCGGCCACACACTCGAATATCGACCGTGGTAACTCGAAGCCGTATTATGTTAAACATATGCCATAGATTTGATGTCAAGCTTTGAATCCGAGATTAGACTCGAGATAGACAATTTCGACTTTAAACTGTAGCTTCACGATGTTATAATCCGTGTTACATAGAAAAAAATCGTTTGTGAACACCGTTGAGAGTAGACGTGCATTAACTATATAAGTAACTGCATACAAACTTGACCTTTAAGATCAGTTGTTTATCTTTACTATTACATAGTTTACAGGTAATTTAAAACATTGTACATTTACTAGTAATTGGTGGTCAACGGTGTTAGTTGCACTATTATATTATTATAATACTATTATATTATACTAGCTGATACCGCGACTTCGTGCGCGTTGCTTGATATATTAACAAAGTTTACGTATGTGCGAAGGAAAAACATCTAAATGACAAAATTTCTTTGTAAACAATGTTATTCGTTGCTCCGTTTGTAGCTAAAATATATAAATTATTTGGGTTGGTATCGCGAGAGCAAGCGACGTACAGTTGACCGTGTGAAAAACCCCGTATAAAAATCAATGTTTCTTAAAACTTTAATAACTTTATATTAAATGAAGATATCGCATAAATTTTTCGTTTTAAGACAAGGGCCAAGTGTCTAAGAAATAAAACTTAGCAAACCCAATTGAAATACATCCAGTAGTTTTTCCGTGATGCGCGCACTACTGCAAACCTCTATCATTTTATTTATATAGATTATATTGTTAATTTAATTTAGTTAATTAAAGAAATACCTGTGGAGTTTCTTTCACCGTTTCGTTCGTTCAGAGTCCGGTTGAAAAATTACATTTGACGAACGAAATTTATTTTCTTACGTCGAAGAAGTAAAGATATTTCTAGATTTCTAAATCATTGGTGCTGTAAAGTACTCGAAACGTCAGGATTATAGATATAAAATAAGTTAATAATCGCTACAAAATCGGTTAAAAAAACTAGTTTCATTTAAAACATAATTCTAATTTCATATCCACCTCGCGGGGGTAAGGATGGGCTATGTCGAACAAAGATATTTCTAGATATCTAAACCATGTGTGCTGTAAAGTACTCGAAACGTAGGAATATAAAATAAGTTAATAAACGCGATTGAATCCGTAAAAATTAGTTTCAATCAAAAGGTAAGTATAGATCTCACAGAATACCATTGTAAAATAGCAGTTTAATGCTGCTGTGTTTCGGTGAGTGTAGAGAACGGAGACCCTTTTTACTGTAAACGAGGCATTCCATATTAGTCCTCAGTGATGACAACGCATCTGCATTTAGATTCTTAATTGAGGACAGATGTAGATGTCTATGGGCCAGTATTCACTTACCTCACGACTGTGTGCTCATTTGTCACCATTTTTATTGAATAAAAAAAATTAAAAAAAAAAAAGAGTGAAATTGTTCCAAAGAAACGTAATTCAAAACGCAGGAACTTAAGAAACCTTACGCTATAAAATGTGATGCATCGGGGCCAAGGGCGGCGTCTCCCGACCAAGCGCACGGAATTTATAAAAAAATAAGATAAGCACTTGTAGCTCAGGAGATAAACGCTCGACTCAAATGGTAGTGTAGTACCCAAGAGACCCGGGTTCGATACTTTTGGCTGTGCTGTGGCTCCGACAGAATATCAGCGGTAACTCTGTTACTGTAGCATTATGCTGAGTCTACATTTTCATTGCTGCAATCCATTTTTTTTTTAAATATTTTGTTAAATATTTTTTGAAGTGAAAACCTCTATGAATCGTTTTGATATGAAACTCTATGAAACGAAAAAGCGACACTAAAAAGAGACAAACATACATTTATAGGATTTAGCCTGCGAGAGAATGAGATAGAATACAGTCTAAAGTGTTCACTATTATCTCGGTCTCCTTTTCTCAATGTTTCACTTCTACCGCGTGTGAACTGCACACATATTTTTTTGTTTCTAAAACTAATGTTTTGTAAAAGCAAGTTGCAGCAATAAATACCAATGTTCTTTCTTTCTTACCGGCACCAATGAAACTGGACAATTCCTTGCATTTTGTTTTTTATGTTATACCTTAATACGATTTTCGTTAATAACACGCGCTTTTTGGTGGCGGCGTAGGTGAATTCACTACCCCCAACCGGATTTCCTTCTTAAAGCAACTTAAAATGAATAAACCCACAATTTTTGGCCCACCCCAAACATGGCAACTTTGTACAAACTAGCGACCCGCCCCAGCTTCGCACGGGTGATTTCTGGATCTCAACAACAGCGCCTACTACCGGATCCAGTTGTGAATCTGAACCATCCAGGGACCCACTCAAACACACACAAAAAATTTCATCAAAATCGGTCCAGCCATTTTAGAGTTTTTGCGAGACTAACGGACAGCATTTGATTTTTATATACAGACATAGAGATTTTTCTATACCTAGATATAAATAAAATTAAAGTGTCTGATTGTAATAGCGAAATAACTGCCTTTTATTGTTATTGCTCAGGGATTATTTGCATGAGGGTAAAAGCATGAATAACAATTTTTTAAATTTTTGTCTGTATGTCTGTCTGTCTGTCCGGAACAATCTTCGGAACGGTTAAACTGATTGTGATGAAACTTCACGGAACAGGCCATATTTTTATCCGAAAAGTTTGAATTATTTTTTGTGAAATTGAAAAATTGATATAATAAATGGTCGTTGATGATTCTCTTAAATCTAAATGATGATATAAATGACATTAAGGAATACCACCTGGGCGGAGCCGAAGCGGGTCGCTAGTATAATATATAAAAATTAACATTTTTATTAAGGAGTATGCTAGGGCTGAATCTGAATGACAGGGTGAGAAATAGTGTGATAAGAGAAAAGTGTGGTTTGCAAGATGACGTTGTGACCAGGATTAAGAAAGGAATGCTTCGGTGGTTTGGTCATGTAGAAAGAATGAACGAAGAAAGAGTGACAAAGCAAATTTATGCTGCAGAAGTGAACGGCAGAGTCGGAAAGGGACGCCCTAGACGAAGGTTTATCGACCAAATTGGCGATATATTGGAAATGGGCCAGATTAGGAGTACCCTTAACCGACGAGCGTGTATGCGTAGATATATGGATGTAAAGGAGGCGAGAGAGGTGTGCCAGGATCGTGCCAAGTGGAAGTCCGTAGTCTCTGCCTACCCCTCTGGGTGACAGGCGTGAGTGTTTATGTTTATGTTTATTTTTATTTGTTCGTATTTTATGCGCTGCCATACCGTTCATCAGATAGCGGTACAACTTTGTCAACTTATTGCTTGCACTTGCGCGAAGGTTATAGGCGTAGTACAATTAACATACAGTAGGTGGCGCGCGTATTGTACCGACAAATTTATTTGTAAGTTATGTATCCAGATTGCTCTGAGGAATTGGTCGGACTAATACCAGCTGCTCAATTTCATCATCGCGCATCGCGACACAACGATATCATCCATACCATCTGGATGATTTGCGGTCCACCACTGTACGATTTACAAGAAGTTTTCTTCCTCGCACAACTTCCTTGTGGAATGAACTACCACCAGCGATATTTCCGGACCGATAGGACTTAGGCACCTTCAAGAAAAGAGCCTACTCTTTTTTAAAGGCCGGCAACGCATCTGCGATTCCCCTGGTGTTGCAGTTGTTCATGGGCGGCGGTAGTCACTTACCATCAGGTGAGCCGCATGCTTGTTTGCCCCCTTTTATATCCTAAGCATAAGAACTTTTCTGCCTCGGTTGGCCTAGTGGGCGTAAGCTCTGTCGATCATGTGGTCCCGGATTCGTGTCTCGTAGCACCCAGAAGTCAGGAAGCTTAGGAATAGCAGGAAGAGTTTTAGCCCCATGCGTCGGAAAGCACGTAAAGCCGTTGGTCCTGCACCTGGTCGCACTCCGTTCGTGTCGGATTGCCGTCCCATCGTAATATGAGAGTGAGGTAATAGCGAGTGCACCTGTGTTTGCAGTCACACTCGTGGACTACGACCTTGTCGTGCGCAGATGGTTAGTCAACCTTGAGACTAACAGCCGTAACCTAAACGGTCTGGAGGACATAAAGAACTTTTCTTTATAGAATAAGGCGGACAAACAGGCACACAATCCACCTGATGGTAAGTGGATGCTGTGGTCCATAGACATCTACATCCATTCCCGATTAAGAACATAATAGCAGATGCGATGACACCTCTGAAGTCTAAGATTTTATATGCCTCGATTCTTGTTAAAAGGGTCTCCGGTCTCTACACTCACAATACGAAACACAGCAGCATTAAACTACTGTTCTACGCTGGTATTCTGTGAGAGCGTGGTCCTTCCCCGGTCGAGCCGACCCATTCGTGCTACAACCATAATATTATAGCTGCAGCGTTGTTTTACTGCTTTACTGTATATACTTAATATACGATAGAATTAAAACTACGCTTCTATTTTTAACTCTCAGTAGTATAAAAATTTAGAATTAAAAAAACTCGTTCCTCAAACGCCCTTGATTTCCCTGACACGTACAAAAACAACATACGTCATTACGTTTCGTGTATTATGTCCGACGCGGCACCGTGGGTATGCGCTCGCTCACCTTACACGTCAGTACGCAAGAAAACCGAGTTCGATTCCCTTTGACCTTAAAGAAATTGCTGATTTTAATTTTACGTGCAATTTACTACGAACTTGGCGGTGAAGAACGTATCCATGGGCTGCAGTTGCCACTTACTTGATTAAAAAAATACAAAATAATTGTCTAAAATAAAGCTCTTTAAAAATTTCACGTGGTAGAGCCACGCTGCAGCTATATTATGGTTGTAGCACGAATGGGTCGGCTGTACCGGGGAAGGACCACGCTCTCACAGAATACCAGCGCGAAACAGCAGAATAATGCTGCTATGTGCCGAATTTTCACATAAAATTAATAGATCTTCAATTCTTATTTTAAGCCCATTTTCCCAAATCACACATAATTTTCGAGAAAATCGCAAAACAAAAACACTGAGTTTAAAGTGTTTTTTTTTGATAACTGACCTACTTGCACAAAGTTAGACTACTATTCTGATTGTAGCCTATTACTCTCAAAAAGTTCTGAAAAGAGTGAACGATTCATTGAAACTATATCTGCCAGCCGATATCCGTTTGATTAAGAGGCAAATATCCGTTCTAATTGTTGAAAACGAATGAAAAAATGAAATGAAATCTCTTTATTTGAAGACGTAAGAAATTGAAATTTCATTTGTTACTACAGTCGCTCCAACGAAGATTAGCTACAACTTCATGACATTTACACAATCATACTTGGACCAACTGTATGGTTTTTGATTGAAGTACTACGCGGACGAAGTCGCGGGTAAAAGTTAGTAATATACAACATGATGTATTAAAACGCTGTGGCTCCCGCCCATTAAGTGCGTTATCAGAATAAGTATTGAAACGTAAAGAAATAACTTTACTTCAGAAAACTCGACCATAAAATAATTTAAATTAATTTTTATTTGCAAATTGTATGTGGTTTTATTATTGCTGCCAGATGGAAAAGGACTTCTTCCGTTCTAGGGAGCATTTGCCCTAATCGCCACAATCGATACGCTTATTGGCGATCAGAGTACATCTAGCACTTAACGCATCTTCCCATCATAGTTAATCAATTAATATCCGAACTTGTACGGCAGCACTGTCCATTAACATGATAACGCGCATAAAAATATAGAACTCAAAACATATCGTAAGATAATATTATATCGAAAACAACACTGCCAACATTATAGAACGCAATACGCTGACGTTGGCAACCCTGCGCGACGCTTCGCTGCTAAATAATTGCTGAACTGGGAGTGCGTAGAGACGGTAAAAACGATAAAATTTACATAATTCATTTGCTTATGTTCTTTATATTTAAGAATATTGCTTAATAAAATACAGACTAATTTATAGCTCATTAATTTTATTTGTAACAAATGAAAAAAAAGGTTTGTTTAAGAAGAATTATAATATTTTATAAGGTAAAATATCTTTATATTTATATTTATAAACTTAATTCATCTTCTTTTACAATAGTTTGTAAAACTATTGTAAAAAAGAAAAAGAAAATATTTTATATTGAAATTTCTTCTAACAGGTTTAATCAATACTAAACTATTAAAAGAAAATAACTAATTCACTCTTATATTTTAAATATTCATGAAATAAGGGTAACAAACAAGGCTTCACAATCTGTTATCATACTTCACCTGCTACCTTGTGAAAAGAAGACAATACAAGAAATTACAATTTGTATTATTAATATGTTCAATCTTTGTTTGTGCCGTGAGTGTCGTAAAAGGCGACAAAGGGAAACAAACCAGGAAATTGCGTTGCGTCTTCCTAATAACAACTAAAAATAAAAAAACTGTGCTTGCCAAGCCGCCTGCCAAGCGTGGCAAGTATGACAAATATCGCCCGTATGAGGCAATATATCGGGAGGCCTATGTTCAGCAGTAAACTTTTGATATTCTGTAACAAAATGTTTAAAAACAAAGTGGCATTGTTAAGAATAGAGAAATAAAAGTATAGAACTAAAATTTACTTATGTGGAGTTCTAAAGGATAAGATAAAAACGATAAATCATGTTTTAACATTACAAATCTATGTGATATAACATAAAAAATTAATAATAAGAATGTCTCTTGCAAATTGATGATTCGTTCAAATGTCATGGATGATCAAAAAAAACGAAATAAATCCTTTTTTTATTCAACTATGCTTATATTACAGAATACAAATGATTGCCAAATAAAGTAATGAACAACAGAGTCAATTATATTTTATTTTTATATAATCCTGTAAATGTTGCCGATGATCATCTCATTTTCAAGGATCAATATAGCTTATGAATTATTTAATGTTTCAAGTAGCTTAATGTACCTAAGTAAAATACAAACATTCGTAAGCACAATGTTTGGGACATGAGTTGAAATGAAGTCAATGATACTGCGACCATAGTATTGCTGCATCTTGTTGCGTGGACAAATAAATTTAACATTAAACTTTAAGGCCTCTACACACGAACCTGTCAGCCCGCCGGCTTTACCAGGCGGGTTAGGCCGGCGGCATTAGAACATTGTAGAGTTGAGACCGCGCGCGCCCCACCGGGGAGCGCACGCGGCTCAACCCGCTAGCACCACACAAGCCCGGCTGCTTAACCCGCCGGGCAAAGCCGGCGGGTCGGCGGGTTTGGTGTGTAGAGGCCTTTAGAAACCATCACGTACCCTGTTGATTCTTAATAGAATTGTACATGACAACCATTAATAATTAATTAAAATATATACTTACAAACATAAATTTCATCAAAAACTAAATCTAGCTAAAATAAATTAAAAATTCCTTCAACTATATTATAATAGTGAACTGCTCGCAAATAAACAAAAGCCGAAATAAAATGTTATATTAAAAAAAGGAAAGAACTTAAAAAAAATATGTAATAATAATATTATCTTTATAATTATGCAGCACAATATGTCACCAATGATTTTATAAGCAGTAAGGTAATATATAATATGAATGCATTATTTTTATCGTTAAAACGAATTGTGCACAAATTCAAGTTGCGTCAAGTGTTGTGATGACTGATGACGCACAGCCAATATCAAAATATCCAAGAAAATACCTACTCTATAAACAACTACTAAATGTTAAAACACGACGAACGCCTTCAAACTTATCAAAACTAACAACCGAGTTTGTCATTATTAAGATAATAAATTAAGATGTATTGTTTAAATGTATGTTACGAAATAACGATAAATAAAATTGGAAATTTATTCATTCACTTTAATTAAATGCTGAGAGAATTTCACAAGAGAATTAAAATAAGATTTCATCTTGTAAATGATAGACAAACCCGTAGTAAAGCATTAGTCAAGCGATAATCAAAGTTTGAGCATCGTCTGCATATAGCCGTTTATCGGTGTGCGGACATTAAAAAAGGTATTCACTTCGTTCGACTTACAAAATATCATTATTATTACTCAAGGACAGTCTGCAAAAAACAAAGTTTCTATTAAAATATTGTCCAAGTTGTCTATAATCTATGTATTTTAATAGAATTGAATACAACAAGCTATATATCTTTATTTATTTAAACTTAGGGTAACAGTGTGTTTAGGATTTTAGTGTGAAATAACAGCTTTTATCCTATATTTTCTATAAATATCAAATGTTATAGTACAACTAGCTGGTACCCGGCACGTTGCTGCCACAGAAAAATAATTGTCGAAATATCGTTTTAAATTTGGAAGAGATATATTGTTTAATTAAGAATGATAATACATTCATTGAAGTTGAATGATGTATAACTTTCAAATAAATTTGTTGGTGCGATAGGCTCGCCACCTATTATAAGTTAATTGTAGGTACTATGCATAAAACTTACGCTCAAGTGCAAGCAATAAGTTGACAGTTTTAACGCAATCTGATGAAAGGTTACGAACAAACCAAAATTAATTTTTATATATTAGATTTAAGAAAAAACCGTCAGATGAACAAGTATTATTATGATGATGTGATGAAAATTATTAATATAAAATCATTACATGAAAAGAGCCAATACTTTTTATTACTTGTATTGAACATCAGCTTTGTTATTAAAAAACGAAAATCAAGACATGTATAGCAATTCGAAAAATTTGAGTAGAAAATAATATAACTTGTACACAGTATGCGGTATTAAATAATTGTAATGTCATTACCAATTTCAATAAACAAGTTTTATAAAAAAAAAAAATTAACCATTATTTCCTCATCAAAATAAAATTGAACATAATAATCATAATAACTTTAGATTCCACGTAAGCTTTTCATACCGACCGTACAGAGTTTCGACCGGGCACGCTATCAGTTATTTACACACAGAATGAACCCGCGATAAGATAGCCCAGTACCTAGCGAGACGAAACCCGCGCTCGATCCCATTAGCTTTCGATATGTTTATCCGACAAATAATAACTGTGCTGCTTTTCCTTCGTTTCGTTTAATTTTATATTTTACAGTACAAGACTCCATCAACAGTTACAGTTACAGCCTATTAAAGATCACTCCTGAACATAGACCTCCCCCATAGATTGCCTCATAGGGGGGATATTTGCCATAGCTGCCACGTTTAGTCGTTATTAGGAAGACGCTGCTGCCCATCTCCTGATTTATTTCCCTCTGTCGCCTCTTATGACACACCACGGTATGATATGGGATTCTTACACCGCACCGCCACGACACGGTTAACTACGTCAAAATTATGATTTATTAATTTTATTATTTTTAAGACAACAAAAGTCATTTAAGAAAATATAAACATTATAATGGTATTAAATTTTTGCTGAAAACTTCGGATAAAGTTTATTTTTTACTATGAATAATCGAGAGAAATATTTTAATTAAGTTACACAGAATAACTTATTTAAAATATTTCCATGTTTAATACAACATATTATAACGAAACAAAACGATAATGGATAGCTAGCATAATTAAGTCGAGAATTAGGCTTCTTTAAAAAAATATATACGAAAGATGCGATCCTTTTTTTTTACGATTCTTATAATATGTAAATAATAATAAGGCAGCCATATTCTAAGATTTAAATATTTTTGAGTAAAACGCATGTGTGTTGGTAACATTATATATTAAGCAAATTTATTTTATTATAAAATACAAATACAAATGAACCTAAAATTAAATGAAGACAAAATAATATCAAAACAAAAAGTTACAAATCGACTCTATTAAAGTCGATGTTCTAAGCCGTCACATGGCACGTCGGAGAACGATTGTATTGTATAGTACGATGAATATATCTTGAGCTATGATATTATTATTACTATTTTGGTATTTTATTTTAGAATATTAAGAGAAATCTGAAGTGTTGTAGCAAAATATTGTTTGAGTCTAAGATATAACTCTCAAGTCCCAACTTCTATGAATCTTCCGGTTTGCTGTGAAAAACCTTTGCTTAGTCTCATACCGCAGGTATCAACATGATCGACTAAAGGAAATTACTGGAAAATCCGATGACCTTCAATAGATGGCGGCTTAATCTCCTCGTTTAAAAGCAAGATGTAAAAACCCAGACCCACGAAGGGGTGAACTATCAATGGTTACTACTATCACCTATGCGATTTCATATTTTTCCTTGCTGTATGAGAAACCGATGTTTTAGAATTAACTGTATGTATGAATATTCTTTGTCTTTATTATCAATATTCTAGAAGGAATATAAACTTTAAATTTCATAACCTATTTAATTCACATTTAATTAGAACACAAATATCAAAACCACAAGAGCTCTCCGAACGAGATGCCATAATGTACTACAAAATTATTCCAAAGCTTCTGCATCGCAAATCCACGGTTATTGCACTGAGCTAAAGTACATTTTAACTCTGGCATGTATATTTAGGTGTGGTACAAATGAAGGTGTTTTTTATAAATATTTTTCTACTCTGTAAAGTATTTATTTCCCTATTTCCGACCTCGAGCGAGGACACACAATCTTTGAAATAATGCACTTTCGCAATTACAGTTTATAAGTCAAAAGACAGATTCTTTTCACTACTTTACAAATACCATTAACATTTTTGAGAAAAAAAAAGAATTACTAATATTATTTCTCAATTTTTTCACATATATTCTATCTTTCACATATTCTAATATGTATGAAGACGAAAAAAAATCCCGTAAAATTTTCATTCCATTATGTTTTATTAGCCTTATAATACATAAAAGGTATTTGGAGATTCCTTTATATAAAGATGTATAAACCCTTTCAAACACATCTAAAGAAAAATATGTCCGACTTTAGACAACGTTTATAAAATATTATAACACGCTGTCAAATATTATTACTTTATATACAATTCAATTCAAATTTTACTAGTAATAATGCATTGGATCGAAGTTCTTAAAATGAAAACGCATCTGCATTTAGTTTTTTAATCGGTAACAGATATTGGTTAAATATAGGCCACAACATACGCTTACCATCAGGTGGACTGTGTGCTCGTTCGTAGAATATTTTTCTTACTTGCATAATTACCGCATGACATATATAATTTTATATTAATAATATAGTTAGGGTAACATTTTTTTGTTGCATCCATTAAAATTTTTATATAATTTTGTGAACAAGACTGACTTTCACCTACAATAAAAAAAAATCACTACTGCTTACTAACTAACTTTGACTACTACTATTTACTAACTTTATGCTTTAGTTCTATTATCGTTACAGCGTATCAAAAGTCCACTGCTGAACATAGGCATCCCCCACAGATAGGGGAGATATTTGCTATAGGTGCCGCGCTTAGCAGGCAGGCTGCTGTCAATCTTCTGATTTGTTTCCCTCTGTCGCCTCTTACGACACTCACGCGATGATATTGAGTAGTGTATATTCTTAAATCACCACTACACGATCTGTTAGTTTCTGTAGATTTCAGATAATTCTGAGTACATATAACAAATTGTTGTTAAAGCGCTCTTCAAACTTCAAAAACTATACTCCTATATATAATACTCATATTATTTTCTAGTAAATACATATATAAATGATCAAGAAATATATACTATTGACGAATCCCGTGGCTTAGTGATTTTTCTAGCTACGAACTAGAGTACCTGATACGTACAAACATTCGGCTTACGTACGGCCTAACTTAGGAAAATTGCATTCTGTAATAAGTTAACCAATTTCTGATAGTAGATAGTGTTCGCAGTAACAGAAATCATCCATGAAACTACAAAGAAATAAGACCATCTAAAAACCATAATTATGTAAGAATTGTATAAAAGTCTTGACATTTTGCTACTAATTGTCAAATAATTTAAATAATATTATTTGAAATCGCAAATTCTTACAACTTGCACCACCCTCCAGTCGTAATTTCACCCATGAAATAGTTGGCATTACCAAATAGGGATTAGAAAGAGACAACACGCATTAGAAATACACGCGGGAAAGAGAAGGCTTATCTCCGTCCGTTGAACGCAGCTCTCGATTTTTAAGGTTTGTGTAAAATTTTGTATTATTTTCATAGAGGTAGTTGAAGCACGTGGGTTTGCCTATGTGGATTTTTTTATATATTAATGTTGTATTTGTAGACAATGTTTTCTAAATATAAATGTTAAAAATATAAATTAAATATTATATTACACCGACCACTTTTATTATGGCTTACTCCTTAGAATTTTTAACGTTTAAAAATATACTTTTACCGAGGTGGTTATTAACATACCAATATCTCATATTTTAACACAATAACGTTCTCGGCACGGCTATCTTTAAATAGAAATTCCAATTTCAACCTTTTATATTTAGTAATAAGGTTAATAACAAGTTTATATTTTTAGTAACATTTTCTACATCTTTTACATACATATATAAATTAAACTTTTTGGTACGAATTTGGCGGGTGGGGGGCTAGGCTAGGCGAAAAAAAGTGTAAGATTTTTCCGTCACGACCCCTTCTTACGTAGTGTAGACGGCCTTGGCGGCTATAAGGAAGCGAGATGGAATAATATCCATCCCCCTCGCACTTTTTGTTACCTTGCCATGAAAGAAATATTTTATTTTAAATGACGCTTCATTTTAATAGACGCTAGTAATTCATTTATTTGTATTTGTTAATCAATAATATAATACGTTAATCAATAATAATATACTACGAAAGGAACTTCGTTCCAACCAAGTGTTCCACGACACTCACGCATGTTTTTTTTTAAAATAAAATTAATGCGAAAAGCCAACAAACAGTCCCGACCTGACCTGGTGGTAAGTGGCTACTGCAGTCCATGGTCATCTGCAACTAACCTCAAAGTAGGCTACAGATGCTTTGTCGTCTCTGAGGACATAATATTGAGTGCCTCAGACCTACAATACCTTTCAGACCTACCCAATACTTACCCAGACGGAGTCCTAGGCAGAAACTAAGTAAATGATACTGCCTCCTAATGCCTTGAAAAAACATCCAGACCCGGAACAATTTTTTGTATTAGGTACCATACCACAATTATACGTAGGCTCAAGGCCTGAAGAGCCACAGAAATAGTATATGCCCTACGCTACCGAGTCGTCAGTTCATCGTGTTATTTGTTGACACAACCCTGTACCCTGAGATTTGTAATTCATTATAATCTTTTTTTTTTTATAGGATAGGGTGACAAACGAGCACACAGTCCACCTGATGGTAAGTTGTAACTGTGACCCATAGACATCTACATCTATCCTCGATAAAGAATCAAAATGCAGATGCGTTGTCACCAGTGAGGACTAAGATGGAATGCCTCTTTTCCAGTAAAAAGGGTCTCCGGTTCTCTACACAGACCATACGAAACACAGCAGTGTTAAGCTGCTATTTTGCGCTGGTATTCTGTGAGAGCGTGGTCCTTCCCCGGTCGAGCCGACCCATTCGTACTACTACTATACTACTAATATAGCTGCAGCATGGCTCTACCACGTATAAAATGAAAAAATTAAAAAAATGGTCACTGTCAATGATTCGACATGATAAATTACATGATTTCCTTAAGTGGTGATTTAGGAGGCTAATAAACATGTAAATGTTAAATTATTTTTAACTTCACACTAGGAAGTTGTTGTAAGATGAATTTATTGTTGATTTTGTGGACGTTCGTCAATATTAAACACACATCATCGATCCATACATGCAAGTCGCTATAATTTTATTAACAACATTTTATACGTGGTAAAGCCACGCTGCAGCGATATTATATGAATCGACCAGGCAAGGTGTACGCTCTCACAGAATACCAGCGGAAAATAACAGCTTACTGCTACTGTGTTTCGTATGGTAAGTGTAGAGAACCGGAGAATCTTTTTAATGGAAACGAGGCATCTCTTGGTCCTCAGGGGTAACAACGCATCTGCATTTTGATCCTTAGTCATAGAAAGATATACATGTCTATGGGTCACAGTATCCACTTACCATCAGGTGGACATGTGCTCGTCTGTCACCCTTATTTTATATTCAAAAAAAAAACAAGTTCTGGCCAACAAAGACAGATATAGAGAACACTACGTACACTTCAAGTGAAGACAAAACCATGCTCAACTTATTGCAAGAACACGCACTCACGCACACATATGCATCTACACTGGCCTCCAAAAAAATAGACCCACCTACGTTTTTTCGCAAAAAAGTGTCCTATGGGTTTTTACCACAATCGATAGATATTTTTTTAGAAAAACTTAAAACGAATGAACATCAACAGAAGAAAGATGCCGATTTCGCAAAGAAGTCAAGGCAATAAAACGGTCATCCGTCGGATTTGTGAGACGTCCTCTTCCAGACCCTGGTCTCCGGCGGTACTCTCCCGTCTCTAAGTATCGTATATAAACTCTACGCACTGCTGATCGACTCAAATTTAATCTCCTTACCACATTTCGCTGACTTAGCCCTTCACGAACGAGAGCTACCACTTGAGCGGCTTCTGCTTCAGTGGTATCCATATTTTATGGTTAAAAGTAACGATATGTCTGCTCCAACAAAGAATTAAAAGATTAAGTCACTACGATGCACAGAACCAAGCATATTACGCGTCAAAAGTCCGAAATAAACTAACCTTGCACTCTATGCACAAGTCGACAATTTTCATCAGTGCGCTTAAAATGTTACAAAAACCCAGAATAGCACTTGTATTCCTCTAAAACAATGTCAAGTGGGTACTCAGATGTTAATTTATAACGCATAAGCAAAAACATACAAATATGTCAACGCATACCTAAGATAACAACTTTGTTACTCAAAATTAACGGGTGGGTCGATTTTTTGGAGGCCAGTGTGTAATAGTATGCGACAAACTTAGTTTCAGATGCATGTGCGACAAACAGACAAACAAATTCAACTGCATACATACATTTAAAACGTTAGTAGATTTGTGTTGCAATGGCCAGTGAAACGATCGTTCGCGTAAATGTACGGACCGAAATCAATTTGATTTCTTTTTACCCGACAGTCCCAGTAGAAGGGTAATGTTTTTCGAGAGTATGTATTTATGTATGTATGTCTATTTCTTTGACACGCTCTGTGGCCTAAACGGCTTGACAGATTTTAACATATGGTGTGTCCATAGCTTCGTCTTAGTTGTGGAAGTGACATAGGGTATTTTTCTCTTTTCCGTAAATTTTCTTACGCAGTCGGGTTTTTTAATTACTGCTTTAACCTTTAAGCTTGTTCAATGTTAATATTAATCCCACCACTAGATTGACTCATCGGTCGTGTTCGAAAAAACCCCAGTTCAAATCGTGTACGATTCAACATAGTCCGAGAAAATAAGCACGGTCTCCCTATTACCAAGTTTAACTGTATAAAAAGGGTTACTATAATATAAATGAATATGGTTGGTAATAAACCCTTGGGAATAAGGTGGTCGCTTTCAAGCTGTTTCTTATATAATATTTGTAAGTAGTTGGTACACCTGTGTTTTATTGTAGAATTTTAATTTAAAAATAAAGTCCCGCTGGGTTTCTTGCTGGTTCTTCTCAGGACAGAGCTTTTTTCCGAACCAGTGGTGAAATAAAAAAAAAACACTTATAAAAATTACTTTTAATCTATAATGAATATAAAATAATTTTATTGTAATCCAGAGTCGGGCCAAAGAAATTCAATTATTGTGTATTTCTATCAAGAATTTCTCAGTAGTAGCCCGGAGTCAGTTGGCAGTGTTTCACCCCTGTGTCTCGGAATGCACGTAAAGCCGTTGGTTCTGCGCCTGATCTCTTCCCGACCGTTTCGTTTGGCGGCAGATATAGGTAAGAGAGGGGTAAGTCCTCCCCAGACGTACACTTACGTCTGGGGAGGATTTACCCCTCTCTTACCCTCATTTTGATGCAAATACAACTTTGCCGTGTGAGCCGTGGTAGCTCAGATGGTTAGCGCTCGCTGTAAGTTACACAGTACGCGAGCAACCCGGGTTCGATCCCCGTCGGCACCAATGAAATTGTTAATTGCAATTTTAAGTGCTTATTTACCACGTGCTCGGCGGTGAAGGAAAACATCGTGAGGAAACCTGCATGTCTGAGAAATATAAAAAAAATATTTCGAAGACATGTGAAGTTCGCCTACACGCATTGGGGCAGCGCAGCGGACATTTCCTTGCCTTAAAACCCTCTCAGAAATGAGAGGAGGCCTGTGCCCAGCAGTGGGACGTATATAGGCTGTAACTTTACTTTTTACAACTTTGAGTTAACTTTAATAAGTAATTTTGCTTGAACCAAACAAACGTTTATTACTAAAATAAACTTCTTTAATTCATGTTATCCTGGTACCTACTAAGGAAACCAAAACTTCACTCACCTCGCCATGTTGGCCGCGGCCGTCGGGCGTGTTCTCGGGCAAGAAGTACAACCGAAGGCTGACCAGCGTCTGGTCGGAGACGCGGTCCGTCCAGAGCAGCTGCAATTCACCTGGGACAAACGAAGCGTCATTTTGGACTAAGGAACTGTTTTCTATGTCATATCATTGTTCAGAGTACCGCATTACTCAGTCGCTATTATATGTGTTATTATATGTATATCTGGATCTCGACAACAGCGCCACCTACCGGATCCAAGTGTCAATCTAAAAATCCATGGACCCATTCACACAAAATTTGATCAAAATTTGTCTAGCTATTTTCGAGTTTTTGCGAGACTAACGGACAGTAATTGATTTTTATTTATAGAAGATAAGTGTGGATGATGTGGCCCATAGATATCTACATATATATACTCGATTAAGAATCAAAATGTAAAAGCGTTGTCACCCCTGAGGACTAAGATGGATCGTTTCCATTGAAAAGGGTCTCCGGTTCTCTACACTCACCACACAAAACACAGCAGTATTGAGCTGCAATTTTACGCTGGTAATCTGTGAGAGTGTGGTCCTTCCCAGTCGAGCCGAGCCATTCGTGCTGCAACCATATTATAGCTGCAGCGTGGCCACGTTTCGAACATTGAGTATTTTGTATATTATGCAATAGTAATTCGAATTGTATCCCAATTGTCAACGTTACTGCCAGCCTTAACTATTACAACTAAAGCAAAACCAAGTCATAACTTAGGAGTTACTAATTATTGAACATTGAGTTATATTGTAATTGTATTAGAGTTTAAAAACACTTGAACAACACGTTTTGATCATGAGCTGATCGTAATGAGAATACTAGGTCACGGTCAAGAAAATATTGTAACGTCATTGCTTCTTAATACGTCTGCAACATTTCAGATTAAACACACGTCCGGAAGTGGGGGAAAACTGAATATATTTTTTAAATTCCATTAAATTCAGACATTTATACATACACATACATACATACAGCCAGTGCTTGTCTACTATCCCAACGTATGGCAAGTGGTGATGCAGCCGAAGATGGTGAAGCGCACAGCCTTAGCTTAACAATAGCCTATTCACACTTACCTTGAAGACACTTACATTGTAATCGGATGGAGAGACAGATACTGGCAATTTATTCCACTCCTTTGCTGTACGCATTATGACCGACTAACAGCTGGAAGTGAGTTATTTTTTTTCTTTTTCTTTTTTCAAACGTTACCTCCACACTAGGATTTTCTCCTGTATCGTGAAGGCAATTAGATTTATATTTTGCACAGGACGAACATCCTAGATAATAACTGAACACTGAACTAAACAAGACTTAATTATAAAATTCCATTACATTCATACATACATACATATTATGCACATACATGCAACTCAAACTAATGTAAAGCTTGCAATGAAAGTTAACTTTAAATCTATACAAATAAATAAAATTGAAGTGTCTGTTTGTAATGTCAAAATGTTTTTACTAAATGCAAATGAAATGAAAGTATTATACGGTACTTATAACAAAAAAAAATTTTAAACTTTTGTCTGTCTTTTGTTTGTACCGGCTAATTTCCAGTGGTTGGACCGATTTTGATGGGACTGTCACTGGTAGATAGATAGCTGATGTTTAAGAAATAATTTAGGCTTAATACTAAGGAGTAACTTAGTAACTTAAGACTTTTATTTTATAAAAAGGATTAGGTTTCTTCTTAATTGACGAAGATTTTTGTGTCACATACATACAAAAAATATAAGTACAGAGAATTGTAAACCTTCTTTTTTTGAAGTCGGCTAAAAATTAAGTGAAGTTCTTATTAAAAAAGTAAGTGAGCAAACAACAAATATGAACAAACAACTAGGTTGCAGTACGAATTGGTCGGCTCAACCGGGGAAGGGCAACACTCTCACAGAATACCAGCGTAAAATAGCAGCTTAATACCGCAGTGTTTCGTATGGTGACTGTTGAGAATCGGAGACCCATTTCACTGGAAACGAGATAATCCATTTTAGTCCTCAGGGATGACAACACATTTGCATTTTAATTCTTTATAGATAGATGTTGATGTCTATGGGCCACAGCATCCACTTACCATCAGGTGGGCTGTGGTTGCTTGTCACCCTTACTATATAAAATTAAAATTAAAAAAATAATAAACAAAAAATATTCGAGCAAAGTACACTTAAAGAACCGGACCGTGGTAGCTCAGGTGCTAAGTGCTCGCCCGACCGAACTCTCGGAACCCTCGGAACCCGAACGCTCGCGGAACCCGAGTTAAGTATGCCCTGGCTCCAAGGGAACTGTTAACTGCTATCTTAAGTGCTGATTTACAGGTGCTCGATAGTCGATAGTGAAGGAAAACATCTGAGAAATAAAAACATTTGGAAGACCTGTAAATGGCGACGTACTAACTGTTTCATACCTCTCTTAGAAATCAGAGGTCTGGCAATTTTTACGAGCTTTCCCGATTAATAGTTCTTCGAAGAGTTTTAATAGTTATCCCTACAGTTGCGAGTAGTGGCAGCGTAAGTGACTACACTATTCCTTACCATCCCGTGGTGTTCGTAAGAGACAACAGAGGAGAATAAAACAGGAGATGGGCAGAATCATCTTCCTGATCAAATTCAAAACAATTATGGAGCAATATGAACCATTCATACGTGGTAGAGCCATGCTGCTGCTATATTAGTAGTATAGTTGTAGCACGAATGGGTCGGCTCGACCGGGAAGGACCACGCTCTCACAGAATACCAGCGTAAAATAGCAGCTTAACACTGCTGTGTTTCGTATGGTGAGTGTAGAGAACCGAGACCCTTTTACTGGAAACGGGGCATTCCATCTTAGTCCTCAGGGATGACAACACATCTGCATTTTAATTCTTTATAGATAGATGTAGATGTCTATGGGCCACAGCATCCACTTAATATCAGGTGGACTGTGTGCTCGTTTGTCACCCTTATTTTATATAAAAAAAAAGTAAGCTAATTGCTAGCTAAATTGACCACTCACCAATGGACACCAGCTCGGAGTCCTGCCATATCCTCACGAAGAAGAAGTCGCCGATAGCGACGATCCTCTCCCGTTTCCCGGTCAACCTGATCGCCTTGTAGAACGTGTACTGTCCGTGCTGGCCGCATGGAGAACCCACCAGCTAGAAAGAAATGATCACCATTAATTATTACGATACTAGATGACTGCGTCGTTGGTCTAGTCGTCGTAAAGGCGGTTTGAATCTCGGGTCGGGCCAAAATCAGTTATTGGGTTTTACTGTCAAGAAAGTCAGGAAGTTGGCGGTGTTTCACCACCGTCCCTCGGAAAGCACGTAAAACCGTCGGTCCTGCGCCTGATCTCTCTCCGGTCGTGTCGGATAACCGTCCCATCAGACTATGAGAGTGAGGGAACAGAGAGTACACCTGTGCTTGCGCATACACTCGTGCACTATAATTCTGTCCTGCGCAGATGGCTAGTCTGCCCGTGATCATGTATGTATGGTATGTGAGTATTAGTATATTACTAGCTGTTCCCCGCGACTTCGATCGCGTGTAATTTATTACGATTGGATTTCATGGCTTTTAATTTTTTGGCGCGGAACCCTACATCTTTCTGGCAGTGAAAGTCCCGTCAAATTGGTCCAGTCATTTCGGAGATTAGCCGGAACAAACAGACAGACAGACAGAAAAAAATAATTGTGTTTTTGTTATAAGTACCGTATATACTTTCATATACATTTAGTGAAAAGCTGTTATTTTGACATTACAAACAGACACTTCAATTTTATTTATTTGTATAGATTACTAGATGAGACTCCTTTCCTGCTTAGGAGTCCGTCTGGATATCACTGCCACCAAATAGCACTGCTTGCACTACTGTGTTCTTTTATGAAGGGTATAGAGAGAAAGTATAATTATACGCTGTAAGGCATTCCATCTCAGTCATTAGAGGTGACAACGCATCTGTAACCTATAGCTTATGCTGCAGGTGTCCATGGACTGTTTTTTTATAGGATAGGGTTACAAACGAGCACACAGTCCACCTGATGGTAAGTGGTTGCTGTGACCCATAGACATCTACATCTATCTTCGATAAAGAATCAAAATGCTGATGCGTTGTCACCCGTGAGGACTAAGATGGAATGCCTTTTTTCCAGTAAAAAGGGTCTCCGGTTCTCTACACTCACCATACGAAACACAGCAGTGTTAAGCTGGTATTCAGTGAGAGCGTGGCCCTTCCCCGGTCGAGCCGACCCATTCGTACTACAACTATACTACTAATATAGCTGCAGCATGGCTCTACAGTTCGTTGTCGCTTAAATTTTATACAAAAAAAACACTTTCCTATACATTCTCCATTTCTCTGTATATGTTTAATTAATAAATAAGTACCTATATATAGTAAAACCTTCCTTAAATAAACATAACAGCGATTCGCAGCGCAATTGTGATGCCGCTATGCGGAAGGGTGACGCAAGCACATGTTATTGTATAAAGATTGAATAAAAACTTGTATACACTAGAATTCATTCAATATTTTAGCCGACTTCATAAAAAGGAGGAGGTTCTCAATCCTAAACTGTATTTTTTATGTGTGTTACCTCAGAACTTTTTGATGAAAGCTGATGGGTCTCATATGTCCCATATGAATTTGATCAAGATGTGATCAGTAGTTTCTGAGTTATCCTTAATAATACTAATTTAATTGACTTCGACTACATTGATGATTAAAGTTGGAAAAATTTACTTTGCCAACATCCGCTCAATAAAATAAAATGATGTGTCTTACCTAAGTAGCGGTCATCCATCGTAGAGTCAGACACCTGAAGATGCCTCGTGTAGAGGCGAAACACGTGTCGTCGTATTGTCGTCGGTGGTGTGTCTTTCCTAGTGTAGTGGTGGTGGGAGTAGTGGTGCTGTTATTAGTGATGACGGGGATAGTGTTCGCAATTGAGGGAGGGCGGGAGGTGCTCTTCAAACTAGGTAAGACACATCATTTTATTTTATTGAGCGGATGTTGGCAAAGTAAATTTTTAAAACTTTGATATAATGGATTTCCGCAAAGTAACGCCTGATTCTATTAATTACATTGATGATGTTCTCATTTTATTTATATTGAAGTCGGTAGTACAAAATTTTTAATTTTACCAATTGTCATTACGGCCTATCAAAGGTCCAGCGCTGAACATAGGCCTCCACCATAGGTTGCCTTATATTTGCTTTAATCGACACGGTTGGTAAACGAGTTGGTTGCCGCTTTTTTATTATTATTTCAGTTGTTATCAGGAACATGCTGCTGCGCATCTTCTGTTTTAGATTCCTCTGTCGCCTCTTACGACACCCACGAGATGATATGGCGTAGTGGATATTCTTACACCGCCACTACACGGTTTAATAAAGTTAAAAAAAGTATAGTTACAGCCTATATACGTCCCACTGCTGGGCACAGGCCTCCTCTCATTTCTGAGAGGGTTTTAGGGCAAGGAAATGTCCGCCGCGCTGCCCCAATGCGTGTTGGCGAATTTCACATGTCTACGAAATATTTTTTTTGATTTCTCAGACATGCAGGTTTCCTCACGATGTTTTCCTTCACCATTAACAATTTCATTGGTGCCCGGCGGGGATCGAACCCGGGTTGCTCGCGTACTGTGTAACTTACAGCTAGCGCTAACCATCTGAGCTACTACGGCTCTACACGGTTTAATATATATACTAATCTATTATCTAATATATAAAAAATAATATTAGTTTGTTCGTATTTCATGCGCTGCCATACCGTTCAACAGATTGCGCTAAAACTTTGTCAACTTATTGCTTGCTAAGGTTATAGGCATAGTACAATTAACTTACAGTAGGTGGCGCGCGTATCGTACTGACAAATTTATTTGAAAGTTATATATCATTCAACTTCAATGAATGTATTATCATTCCCAATTAAACAATATAACTGTTCCAAATTTAAAACGATATTTACACAATTGTTTCTTCTGCGGCAGCAATGCGCCGCAGAAGAAGATGCTAGTATATTATCATAAAGCCGAACGTCCACCGCAAACTAAATTATGTGAAAACTAGGCTCAGTGAACTAAGCTAAGCTAAACTAAAAAATCGTTACACGTCCACCGAAAAATAAGCTGAAACAAACAACACTAAGTTAAAGGAGAGGGGTACGGAATACACAACTAAGTTAGTTTGACTTAGTTTGGCTATTTTACCTAGCTTAGGTGGCATAGTTTGAGGTGGACACACAAGTATGAAAAACTAGCTCAGCTATGCGAGCTAAGATAAACTAAGTTAGTTTAGTTTGCGGTGGACGTTCGGCTTAAACCTTCAATAAAATAAAATATGCGTGAGTGTCGTGGAACACTCGTTTGGAACGAAATTCCTTTCGTAGTATATTATTATTGGTAAACGTATTATATTATTGATTAACAAATATAAATAAATGAATTACTAGCGTCTATTAAAATAAAGCGTCATTTAAAATAAAATAATATTTCTTTTGTGGCAAGATAAGAAAAAGTGCGAGGGAGATGGATATTATTCCATATCACTTCCTTATAGCCGCCAAGGCCGTCTACACTACGTCAGAAGGGGTCGTGACGGAAAAATACCTTACACTTTTTCTCGCCTAGCCCCCATCCGCCAAATTCGTACCGTACAATAAGGAACTTCGTTCCAATAATTCCCACATATCTCCTGAATGTGCAAAGTCATAGTGTATGGATGAATTAAAGCCCCAACCTCAAAAGCTATAATTTAGAAATTATTTGTTATTAGTTGTTTGAAGTCTCCTTTTACTTTTTGTTTAAAAAATTGGATTAATTTTTTAACGTGGTTGAGTAAACTAAAGAGTAATATCATTCAAGCTCAAGGCAAAAACTACCTACATATATATCGTGTAATTCTTGTATTTACACGATTACTTGATATTGAATAATTTTACAAAATTATCGCGTTTTATTTAACTTCATCATCATCATCATCAATACAGCCCTTCACAAGTGCACTGCTGATCATAGGCCACCCCCAAGGAATGCCACAAAGCGCGGTCCTGAGCCACCTGCATGCATCGCCTTCCTGCATGTCTTTCCAGGTCATCACTCCATCTAGTGGGATTTATTATTATTATAATTAATTCATTAGATTATCCTATATAACTTATTCTTTTTTTAATTCTAAACCTAGATTATGATCAAAACTTCATTCCCTTGCTATATTTCCATCCTAACGGGTGGAATTTTTTCTTAACTACGAGTAAATTATGCAACAACTAAAACATGGTCTAAATAGTTACATTAAAACATTATGCCCTATTTTTCCACTCTTATGGGTGGAACTTTTTTGAAAATGTTCCAAGGACTCTCCTCCGAAGCATAACCTAACTATTTAATGGAATAAGAATTGAGATTACGTACAATATTAGGAAATTTAAATTAAATTTTGAAGTACATAACTTACATATCTTACAATCTATACAAATAAATTAAAATTGAAGTGTCCGATTGTAATGTCAAAATAACAGCTTTTTATTAAATGCATATGAAAGTATACACGGTACTTATAACAAAAACATGTTTCAATTTTTTTGCACAGATCACTTCACCGCCGACCACGTGATAAATCAGCACTCAAAATTGTAATTAACAATTTCATTGGTGCCGGCGGGGATCGAACCCGGGTTGCTAGCGTACTGCACTCACTGTACGGCGTGTACAGTATATTAATGCATTCAGGATGCTGATGGGGCTGTCCCGATTTCGCAGCGAATCAGGGATGTTCGCCGAGGCGCGTGTAGACTGCTTTTGCACTACTATGCTAAAGCGGTGCACATCCTTGTTGCGCCAGCTCCAGTAGCATCCTGAGGGCATTTACTGACAAGTTCGACTGTATGTACTTGAACCACTGTTGTTCGATTCATGTGTATCGAATTGTTCCCGTCCTTGGGTTACGTAGGTTTTAGTTCATTTTAGTTTTTCAATAACAAATACGCTTAAAAGGTCTCTGTAATACTAACACATATAATCCATGATGGTCAAAATAAAATATTATTCTATTATTATGGGTAATTTTTATTTTTTACATACTGAGAATCTACGACTATTTATTAAAAACCCACTTTCGTCCCACAAACACAGTCGTCGAGCTGTTTTCGAGTTTTAGCGAGACTAAAGGACAGCAATTGTTTTTTTTATATATAGAGATGTTATACTTCAGAGGTGGTCCCATGTGAATTTGGAGAAAAAATTCCACCCCTAAAGGTGGCAAAATAGGGTATGACGTTTTTAATGTAACTATTTAGACAATACTGAGATTGTGATATTCCTTTGCCCACTCGAAAGTTTAAAATAAATAACTTTTAAAAAAGTAAAAGCCGACTGCAATGAACTAAAATGAATAAAATAATTTCACACTGAAGTCTAAGTGTGTGCAGCTGCAGTGGGTACTGAAGTGCTAAGATATAGTGACCGTTACAGCCTATTAAAGTCCACTGCTGAACATAGGCCTCCGCCATAGATTGTCTCATGTCTTATATTTGCCATAGTTGCCACGCTTGGCAAGAGGGTTGGCATCCGCAGCTTTTTTTTTAGTCGTTATTAGGAAGACGCTGCTGTCCGTCTACTGATTTGTTTCCCTCTGTCGCCTCTTATGACACCCACGCGATGATATGGGGTAGTGGGTATTCTTACACGACCACTACACGGTATAATATAGTGAAGAGAAGAATTAAAGCCCCGACTAACTTTTTGTTAACAGTTATTTTTTACTTGGACCAAAATCCTATACAAAAGACATGCGTGAGTGTCGTGGAACACTTGGTTGGAACGAAGTTCCTTTCGTAGTATATTATTATTGACCAACGTATTATATTATTGATTAACAAATACAAATAAATGAATTACTGGCGTCTGTTAATATGAAGCGTCATTTAAAATAAAATAATATTTCTTTCGTGGCAAGATAAGAAAAAGTGCGAGTGAGATGGATATTATTCCATATCACTTCCTTATAGCCGCCAAGGCTGTCTACACTACGTCAGAAGGGGTCGTGAAGGAAAAATCTTACACTTTTTCTCGCCTAGCCCCCATTCGCCAAATTCGTACCGTGCGATAAAGAACTTCGTTCCAAAAAGCAAGCTTAATACTATAGAGAATGTTATTATAGTATAAACATTCTCTACCAACTAACCTTGGGTAGAAACAGACAGTTTTGGGGAGTTGTTGTCAAGATCAAGTATCTTAAATTTAAATTGCTAAAGAATATAATGTCTATACCTTCTAGTTAGTTAATTACTTGTAGTTGATTGCACTTCCAAAACAATATTGTTTTATTAAAAAAAATATAAAAGTTACACAAATGAAGTAATAAAAACACTTAAGAAAAAGAAATTAGCAAATTAGAATCCTATAATACCCAGACTTTCATAAAAACACGTAATTTAAAAAATACAAATGCGTAAATAAATTTACTGAAAAGATATTTTATGTCACTTCCGCAACCAAAATGAATCTAACGGCACCCCATATGTAAAAAATCATCAAGCCGTTTAGGCTACAGAGCGTGCCAAAGAAATAGGCACACTATACATACATCCTAGTTTGGACTTCCGTCTCCCACAAATGTGTGTATATTTTCTTTAAACTATTTATAAGTAAAAAAATGTTTGTAACAAATGCATTATGCTATGTACTATTTGTGGGAGAAAATAATAAAGATTATTATTATTATTACGATACACTAGAAAACATTACCCTTCTTCTAAGGCAGTCGGGTAAAAAAAATAATTAGCAAGACGCTGTACTCAGCATCGTGGTGAGTTTTAAAGAAAAGCGTGACCTATACCATAAGAAGGTCTTTATAAAAGACATAAAATATCTGATTAGGTAAAGAGCATGAAAGTACAATTTTATCATATACCAGCGATCCGCCCCGGCTTTACACGGGTGATATCTGTATCTCGACAATAGTGCCACCTAACGGGTCCAAGTGTGAATCTAAACCTGGGTTGCAAATTTACAAGATAATAATGTTCATTGATAACTATCCGATAATTATCTGGTTCATCATCATCATCATTACAGCCCTTCACAAGTCCACTGCTGAACATAGGCCTCCCCCACGGAATGCCACAAAGCACGGTCCCGAGCCACCTGCATCCATTGACTTCCTGCATGTCTTACCAGGTCGTCACTCCATCTAGTGGGGGAACGCCCTACACCTCGCCTGCCGGTACGAGGCTGCCACTCGAGAACCTTTCTTCCCATCGGTTGTCGGTTCTTCGAGCTATATGGCCGGCCCATTGCCACTTCAGCTTACTAATCCTTTGGGCTATGTCGGTTACTCTGGTTCTACTGCGGATATCCTCATTTCTAGGTTTATCACGCAGAGAAACCCCGAGCATAGCCTCTCCATAGCTCGCTGAGTGACTTTGAGCTTCCTCATACGGCCAGCCGTGAAGGACCACGTCTCAGTTCCGTATGTCATCACTGGCAACACGCACTGGTTGTACAATTTAGTTTTGAGGTTTTGAGGTATGCCTGACGAGAAGGTGGGTCGTAATCTCCCGAACGCTGCCCAGCCGAGTTGAATCCGTCGATTGACGTTATCGTTTAATTATCTGGTTATTATCCAATAATTAATAGTTATTATTTATATTAAATCAAAAAAAAAAAAATTTAAACAAATCAACATTATTATTGTACACGCTTATGCTTTACGCACAATATCACACGCAGATATAGACATCTTTATCATTGATAATTATCTTGATAATTATTCCGTGCAACCCTGATCTAAATTACCCACTCAAACACACACAAAAAATTTCATCGAAATCGGTCCAGCCATTTTCGAGTTTTTGCGAGACTAACGGACAGCAATTGATTTTTATATATATATAGTGATTGCTATTGGAACTGAGTCTATCCAAATATCAACTAACACGTGAAGATATTTACGCAAGCATAACACATACGTAAAGCAAACTAACATCGATCCATATCGCAGTTAACTAAATGAGTACGCAACCTGCGCGGCTCTGTGTACACAGGGGAGTAATAAAAACAATAATATTGTCAACACTCCTGCACTCAAGTACACATCTCTGCACAAGCGACACGTCATCGTTGAAAGATTCAACAATCTTGATCGTTTATCTGTTTTGAAAGTAAAATTGCGTTTGTTCTTGACGTCTTGGCAAGGGCCGTATTGCGCGTATATACAATTTTAATATTTAAATTTGTTACGGCCGAGTTAATAATAAACATTTCAAGGCCGTCCGCAGTGTTTACAGTCAAAATAATTATTGAAGTAAAAAATATATACTTTTATATACTACGTTTTTAAAACGGACTTAAAAGTATATATTTTTTGCATGTTCTTACATTGGCATTAGATTCTGAGCTATGTTCATAATTTCAAGTGTCTAGCTCATCGGGAAGTTAGTTTAAAATCAATTACTAAATTTAAATTTCGAACAGACATACACAAATGCGAGTTAATTAAAATGTGATAAAATTAAACCTGAGATAAAATTTGGTCATGTAGAAAGAATGAACGAAGAAAGAGTGACAAAGCAAATTTATGCTGCAGAAGTGAACGGCAGAGTCGGAAAGGGACGCCCTAGACGAAGGTTTATCGACCAAATTGGCGATATATTGGAAATGGGCCAGATTAGGAGTACCCTTAACCGACGAGCGTGTATGCGTAGATACATGGATGTAAAGGAGGCGAGAGAGGTGTGCCAGGATCGTGCCAAGTGGAAGTCCGTAGTCTCTGCCTACCCCTCTGGGTGACAGGCGTGAGTGTTTATGTTATGTTATAAAATGTCTAACAACTGTCTAACAAATAAAATTATTTGACTGATTAACTGTCGAATAATTGGTTGTCTACTTTGTGCTTTATAAACACGTAATATCTATCCGACCGATTTATTGGCCTATACAACGTTAATTTCTGGTAGGTGAATCAAAAATATTGCATAGCTAAACGTTAGAGCAGGACAAACTATTTATATTTTCTGTCAGGCAAAAACTTCACTAACGAGTATCAAATGACAGGTAACGCGATTGTTTTAAGTTACGTTTTCCTAGTTATTGTTTGTGTAGTTTGTTTTAGCTCGTCTTATTTTGTTTGTAATTCAATATATAATCGCAATGGAATCTAATCTCAATGGACTCCAGTCAAAGGAAAGAGAACGTACGGTGTATTTTATAAGACTGCTAAGATTCAATTGGTACCTTCTTATTTCTTCCACTGCTTCTTTGGTCTGGTAGTTGTAAAAGCGATTGCTGACCATGAGGTCCCGGGTACGATCCCAGGTCGGGAAAAAAATCTGGAGATTTTCTATCAAGAAATTCCTAACCATTGTGCCGCGGAAAGCACGTAAAGCCGTTTGTGTTGCACCTCATCTTTCTCCGGTCGTGTCGGTTTGCCGTCCCATCTGACTATGAGAGTGAGGGAATACAGAGTACACCTTATATTAATGAAAACTTACTTTAGTGTTTTGTACTTGATTTTATCTATTATCATAGAAGTAAATATTGCACAAACGCTTTTAAATTTCTGAATAGACGATGAAATGTTTTTTGAATTCCATATAGTAAAATGAATGGGCTCGGATCTGATTTAAAATTTTTCTTTTCATTTTAAGTAGATCTCATTTACAATCAATCTATCAAAAATTCAATTCTATCTGTTGTACAAACGCAATCTGTCTATTGATCTGAGAATAGGGAAATCGGTCCTAAATCATTTAACTAACCTTTACGTGTGTGAATTTCTATTTAAAAATTAAATCATGATAATATGATCATATATTATTTATATAATATTAATATTTGTAATGTTTACGACTTCAGGGAAAACATATATCTCCTAGAACGACAGACGACGCTCGGCCATAATAGTAAAAACATACAATCATCATCATATCATCATTACAGCTTAGATTTTAAGTTGTTATTAGAAAGACGCTATCGCACATAGCTCGTTTCATTTCCCTCTGTCGACTCTTACGACACCGCCGCCACTATACGGCCTAAACAAATGCAATACTCTTATATAAATATATAAATTTTAATATCGTCAAGTCGAAGAATAAATATTTTTATTTCAATTGATATTTTACACCATTTTAAATAAATACCTTAAGAGATGGTACAACATCGTAGCTTTAACTTAGTTAAATGAACTTTTAAACCAATTAAATAAAGTATCAAGATCATCCGGTGTAACGCACGCGAGGCGCGGACGTGGTCAGACGTCATCGGCCGCATATAGACTGTCCGTGCGGTCTTGAGCCGCTAGTTTCTTAGGGTACCGCATTATCATGAGATCCTTAAAAATGTCTATGTTATTTCACAAATAAACTGTTTTTCACCACAGCTAAATGGTAGGACTAGTTTTCTGTTTAAGAGTCCGTCTAGCTAGCAGTGCGTGCACTGTTTTGTTCCCATCTAAGCCTAAGGGTAGAAGAGGCTAATATAATTACAGGCTGTGGAGTAATTCATCTTGGCCCTCTAAGGTGACAATGCTTCTTTAGCCTTCGCTTATTTGAAGTTGGTTCCAGGTGTTTATCGACTACAGTAGCCACTTACCCATCAGGTGGATTATTTCCTTATTTTTCACTGTAACTTTTTCAAAAAACCTTCTAGAAAAATTAGATAGTTTTTACTTGATTAATCAAAGATAATGAATCGAGGTTTCACAACACTCCGAAGACTTCAAGAGACAAAATCTTTGCCTCCGTACAACTGGGTCGTTAGCAATATATGCGGAACCCGCGCGTTAAAAGCGTATCGCTCTTAACTAACTTTTCGTATTATTATTAGACAAGGCTCGCAACTATGCCCTCGTTGAGGCGGTTGCAGTCGGCTCTCATTCACACAGGTTTTAGTGGATGGTTTAAAGTAGTTTATTGAAGGGTAGAGGGGATAGTGTGACTGGAAGTTTGCTGTGTCGCACCGGGATAAAAGCTTCCGGATGGTTCTACCAGTGGATCAGCCAGTACTTTCCCGATTTATCGAATATTATTTGCGAGATATCGACTGCACTACGATAAGAATTCGAACATGCTACTATCAGCAGTGCGATCGAGCGATCAGCGATAACTGGTAAGAATCGTTTTCCAGTGGGAATCACTACACCACTGCGTTAAGTTTTTCACTATGATAAAATTTTGTAACCAGAATCAACTACCGCATAACATTCCGTGGGTGCCGTAAAAGGAGATAGGGGGAAATGAAATGGGAGGTGGGCAGCATCATCTTCCTGGTTGTAACTAAAATATTGAGTTATATGTACTACGTACTAGAGAAGCTATTCCAAACAAAAAATGTGCGCTACGCATCTTGTCTGTCTTCGCGCATGCGCGGTAGATAGTAAAATATTACGATATGATTACCTATTTATTCACTTGAATAACAAAAATTTTACTTACTTGACTAATGAATTGTTATTTACGTAAGGTTTAAACTTTAATTTGAAATCTCGTATTATTATCGCCGCTCCACACTGCATGAATATTGAAGCCACAGTAAATGACAATAAAGTAAGGTGTACGGATTGCAGTACAGTACAGTTCAGTTGAACATAGTGAATGTTCGGAATGCGAAATCTAGTGCGTAGTACATATATATCTATGAACTAAAATAATAAAAAAACATGCGTGAGTGTCGTGGAGTACTAGGTTGGAACGAAGTTCCTTTCGTAGTATATTATTATTGATAAACGTATTATATTATTGATTAACAAATACAAATAAAAGAATTACTAGCGTCTATTAAAATGAAGCGTCATTTAAAATAAAATAATATTTCTTTCATACCAAGATAAGAAAAAGTGCGAGGGAGATGGATATTATTCCATCTCGCTTCCTTATAGCCGCCAAGGCCGTCTACACTACGTCAGAATGGGTCGTGACGGAAAAATCTTAAACTTTTTGTCGCCTAGCCCCCATCCGCCAAATCCGTACCGTCCGATAAAGAACTTCGTTCCAATAATATTTCTTTCATGACAAGATAAGAAAAAGTGCGAGGGAGATGGATATCATTTCATCTCGCTTCCTTATAGCCGCCAAGGCTATAAGGTCGTGACGGAAAAATCTTACACTTTTTCTCGCCTAGCTCTCGCACTTCGTTCCAAAAGCTGCGGTTGCGAATTCTTCGCTAAGCGATCAGCCGTGGATTATTGACATTTTTTTTAATAAAAAATGTTCCCTCTAACTGCAGCCTTTCCACGCCTGGAGCCTACTTTTTTAACTATTCTAAACCACTGTTTAACTACTATCCCACCTGACGGTAAGAGGTGATGCAGCCGAAGATGGTAAAGCGCACAGTCTTAGCTCAACAGTAGCCTAATCACTCTTGCCTATTGGCTTGTTTGTCTAGTGGTCGTGAACGCGGTTGCTGATACTAAGGTCCTGGGTTCGAACCACGGGTCGGATAAAAAGTGCTTTGTAGAGTTCAATTTCGAATAAAAACATTGAAACTTTGACTGTAACTTACCAGCGGGTTGTGCTTGCCCGGGCTAGTTTGCCCGAGTTGCACTTGTAAAGTCTAAAACATTTTTTTTTTCATTTATTACAAATGCCTCCTGACTTTAGATAGTACCTTAGCCCAGTAAGTATACATTGCCCCAGTGAAAGAATTACAAAAATTGATCGTGTAGTTCCTGAAAAAATGGCGTACATATAGGAAACAGAGAACCCTCCTTTTTTTGAAGTCGGATGAAAATAAATAAAAAGAAATTCAGTAAAGGCAGCAAAGCAGCTACAAATATAGTCGAAAAACCAATTATGTCCTTAAACTATATGATATCAAGGTGGTAACAGCTTGTTTACCATTTTCCGTACACTCGTGCGACCGGTGGGGAAGGGACACGACGGGAGGGGGCGGGAGGCGAGGGGAGGGGAGTGGGGGGGGGGGAGTTTATTAACTGCATATCTCTTCGAGCGATTCGTCACGAACCGATGACGCGGCCGAATATCTTCCGGTGGCAAGCGGACAATTTGCACCTATCACTGATTATACACAAAATAATAAAATTAAGCTTTTAATAAAAAGAAAAGCCGATCTCAAAGAATTACAAAGAATAAAACTGGTGTGTAGAAGAATGAAGGCCCCAGTTCTTTAAAGTGCCCTTCACAAGTCCACTAGGCTTGAACAAGGGCCTCCCCCGAGGAATGCCACAAAGCACGGTCCTGAGCCACCTACATGGCTTACCAGGTCGTCATTCCTAGTGGGGGACCGCCCCACACTTCGCCTACCGATACTAGGCTGCCACTCGAGAACCTTGCTTCCCCATCGATTGTCGATTCTTCGAGCTATATGGCCGGCCTATTGCCTCATTTGTAAGTTTATAACACAGAGAAACCCGAGCATAGCCCTCTTCATAGCTCGCTGAGCGCTCTCATACGGCCAGCAGTTAAGGACCACGTCTCAGATCGTCATCACTGGCAACCGTTTATGTACACAGAAATAACGGAGAGGACACATCATGAAGAAGAGTTTGTACAAGGGCGCAACTTATTTAAAAATGAAATTTCTTCCAGTAGGCCAGTTACAAAGATATAATGACAAAAAAAGATAATAAAGTGTGCACTTTGTTATTATAGAACACACACAAGGATAAAATAAAAACATGGCTGCACATGTTCGTAAATATATTCATACATTTTTTTTATTTATTCTGAGAAAGAGTGTACATTATATACTTTTTAAATTTTGCCAAACTGTAAGCAAGTTTGTCGGCAACGCAACATTTTATCGTTTCACACTCCTAATAACAATATCTGGTACTTATAATTAGTTAAATTAAAACATAAATAATTATTTATTTATTTATATAGATATATTAATTAATTTATTTATTCTTTGTTCTCTCTATTATTATTCTGACCTTTATTGACCATTTATACAGGAATCTTCAATAGGTGGACTTAACGCCTTTTGCGTTATATATACCATCTTATTAAAAATTAAATTTATTGATCCTCTTCAATAGAATAAGGAATATCACAAGCTCAAGATAACAACTATGTCGCCTTTACAAACTTCATCCGTAATTTTCCAGCCTTAAAGGTGGATTTTTTTCTAAAATATTATATGGTACCACCCCGGAAATATTATTAATTTATCAAATATATATAATTAAACTTTTAAATAAGCAAAAACCTACTTCAAATAACTAAAAGAATATATTCATAGAAATCAGTTGATGTGGTGAAGAATTATACGTCTATATGTGCAGATGCCTTTGCAATTATTTATTTTTACTATTCTAAGACAGTGCTTAACTACAATCCTCTCTGATGGTAAGTGGTGATGTAGCCTAAGTTGGTGAAGCGCACTGACTTAACTACTTAACTTAAAAAGCCTATTCACTCTTGCCTTGAAGACACCCGCATTGTAAACGGATGAAAAGACAGATGCTGTCAACTTATTCTACTCCTTTGCTGTACGCAAGCCGACGTTTGGTTCGATTGCGTGATAAGGCAACAACGCAAGGGTGGAGACTGGCCGAACGTCTGGTTGTCCGATACGGAAGAAAGAGGATGGATCTAAGATATACAATTCCTGCGCACACTCTCTGAAATGCATCCTGTAGAAAATCGAAAGGCTGGCTACTTTAAATTAAATAATTAATTAATTATTGTCATTACTTTAAATTGAAGAGTGATGATTTTCTCATAGATCCTATAATCAGATCTTGACTAAATTTATTTGAGACCACCGTTAAGGTATCCCTTTTCTAAAAAAAAATAGCAATACACGGTAACGAATTATCGCTGAACATATTTAATAAAGAAAATTTCCCTCCTCATTCTTTTGCGACTGTTAAAAAATTAAAATATATTTTAGTACTAATATCTATTAATATTACATTAGTTTTGGGACAACGCATCTGCATTTTGATTATAAATCGATGGGAGAGATTTAGGTTAGTTATTATGTAAGTGTCTATAGGTCATACTATCCACTTACGAGTGTCATCAGGTTGACTGAGTACTCGTTTGTCATCCCTACCTGTATCAAAATGAAATGATGTTAAAGAAAATGGTCATTGATTAAACTTAAAAAAAATTGTAGAGTGTGAGCCTCGGCATAGTTAAAGTTTATATGGAGAATGAGTGCAGTAATCAAAAATTCATGTTTAATACTAGCTGTTCCCGCGACTTCGCCCGCGTGGAATTTATTACGATTGGATTTCATGGGCTTTATTTTTTTTGCGCGGAGCCCTAATCCTTTTTCTAAAATAAAAGTAGCCTAAGTTACCCCTTAGTTCATCAGCTATATCCCGTTAAAATCGGTCCAGCCGTTTCGGAGATTAGCCGGAGCAAACAGAAAGACAGTCAAAAATTAAAAAATTGTGTTTTTGTTATTAGTACTGAATATACTTTCATATTTTGACGTTAGTAACAAGACACTTCAAATTAATTTATCTCTATAGATTTCCTACAAATATATTAAATTAAATTGGTAAAACATTTACTGTACACGTTCATACTGCCAATGTCAAAAACATATACCTACGTCTGTCGTTTGTTTACATTAATGCCAACATTGCTAATGTCGAACACATAATAGTCTGTGGTCAAACAGTTACACAGAGTAGAGATTGTTGCTAAAGAATTTGAAAATGTTGCCAGCTTTTGTGTGATTTAAAATGCTCCTTTTTCAAGTCTGTGTAGTGGATGTCAAGGCAAAAAAAAAGATGAAATTTATCTATTTTTTAATGAGCAGTTGAAAGTGAAATACAGCTTGCTTAATATACAAACTTAAAAATTCATGAATTACGGTCGAATTTCGACCACTCGACATATCAATCTAAGCGATTATAAAATTTCGCCCACATAATATTACATTAGATTCCTTTAGCGGTCATTATTATTAATAATTTACAGACACACAATTTAATTTCACAAGCATAGATAAGATATTTATAATGTAACCATCACCATAATCATCATTATTCTACTGCCACAAGGAATACCACAAAACAATGCACAGTGCTGAGCCACCTGCATTTCAAATCAGGTCGTCACGCCATCTAGTGGAGGGGTCGATATTCACTGTTTCTGTTCTCTAAAATAATGGAGTCCATTATCAACAGCCAGCTCATGCGGTACCTTGAGGATGACCAGCTGATTAGTGACCGCCAGTACGGTTTCCGTCGCGGTCGCTCGGCTGGCGATCTTCTAGGTTACCTAACTCATAAATGGGCGGAGGCAGTAGAGTCCAAGGGGGAAGCGTTGGCCGTTAGTTTGGACGTAGCGAAGGCCTTCGATCGGGTTTGGCACAAAGCGCTTCTTACGAAGCTTCCTTCCTATGGGCTTCTCGAGAAATTGTGCAATTGGATCACCAGTTTTCTTGCTGATCGGAGCATCAAGGTTATAGTAGACGGTGCATGCTCCGATTACAAGCCCATTAACGCTGGTGTTCCACAAGGCTGCGTGCTATCACCAACGTTGTTTTTTCTGCATATCAATGACATGTTGCAAACCGGTAAAATTCATTGCTATGCAGATGACAGCACTAGTGACGCTCTATACACCGGCCGTGATAATATTTCTCGGGAAAACGTCGCCGAGTACCGGAACAAACTTGTGTCTGAAGTCGAGACTTTGTTGGACAAAGTCTCGGACTGAAACGACTAAATCTAGTCAGTTCAATCCCCGGAAGACATAAGTTTGCGCGTTTACCGCTAAAAGAACCTCTTCGTCGTATCTTCTCAGTTTCAAGGCCTCCTTGTTGCCTCAGCCAGTATCGGAATCCTCGGCGTCGACATATCGAGTGACTTGCACTTTCGTGGTCACTTGGAAGAGAAGGCCAAATTGGCCTCTAAAAGCTTGGCGTGCTCAGCAGAGCGACAGTATTTCATGCCGGCACCGCCTGCAACTTTACAAGGCGTAGGTTTGGCCGCACATAGAATATTTTCCCATCTCTGGGCTGGGGCTCCCCAGTGCCAGCTCCTTCCATTGATCGCATCCAGCGCAGAGCTGTTTGAATCATCGGCGACCGAACTCTTTCCGATCAGCTTGACTCACTGGCACTGCGAAGAGATGTTGCATCTCTTTGCGTATTTTATCGCATTTACTACGGGAATGCTCTGAGGTGTTCGGACTAATTACAGTCGCACAATTTCACCACCGCATTGCGACAAAACTCGCGATACCATCTACACCATCTGGATGACTGGCGGTCCACCACTCTGCGATTTAGAAGAAGTATTCTTCCTCGCACAACTTCCTTGTGTAATCGACTACCAGCAGAGATTTTTCGGACAGATACAACTTAGGGACCTTCAATAAAAGAGCGTACTCCTTTTAAAAGGCCGGCAACGCATCTGCAATTCCCCTGGTGTTGCAGTTGTTCATGGGCGGCGATAATCACTTACCATCAGGTGAGCCGTATGCACGTTTGCCCCCTCTCCTATATAAAAAAAAACCTCACTTGACACACACCAATTGAGGCTTGCACTCAAGAATCTTTCTTTCCCATCGGTTGTTGGTTCTTCGAGCTATATCAACTTATCCGTATAATACATTGCAACTAAATTGCATTTTTATATTCCTCACATAATTTCTTCCGACACAATTAAATCCCATATACATAAAAAATATGCGTGAGTGTCGTGGAACACTCGGTTGGAACGAAGTTCCTTTCGTAGTATATTATTATTGATAAACGTATTATATTATTGATTAACAAATACAAATAAATGAATTACTAGCGTCTATTAAAAGGAAACTACATTTAAAATAAAATAATATTTATTTCATGGCAAGATAAGAAAAAGTGCGACGGAGATGGATACTATTCCATCTCGTTTCTTTATAGCCGTCAAGGCCGTCCACACTACGTCAGACGGAAAATTCTTACATTTTTCTCGTCTAGCCCCATCCGCCAAATTCGTACCGTCCGATAAGGAACTTCGTTCCAAAATTAATCTGCTTTATCAGCAGATTCTTCTATTCTTCATCCGATGCAGTATATCCTAAAGTGTTGTTGAGAAATAAATTTACCACACCTATTGCATTCGCCGATTTTTTGTTGAAGTAGGGACTGCACACTGTTGAATGCTACGTTCCTGGTGATCTTCTACAAGTGCTACCGTTAATTTCTTCAAAAAAATCCGCCTTATTATGTGTGTGTTACTTTTATCAGTATTCAGCATTACTGATGGCATTAGCAGAACCAGCAACATTTTGCTCATCGTCGGACATATCCGTCAGATCCCTTCTGACGTAGTGTAGACGACCTTGGCGGCTATAAGGAAGCGAGATGGAATAATATCCATCTCCCTCGCACTTTTTCTTATCTTGCCATGAAAGAAATATTATTTTAATAGACGCTAGTAATTCATTTATTTGTATTTGTTAATCAATAATGTATAATACGTTTATCAATAATAATATATTAGAAGCGTCAGTAGCCTTATGGCAGGGCACGGACCGCGAACTCGAAATATCGTGGGTTCGAATCCGCCATTCGACTACTGTAGTGAACCACTTATAACACAAGCACTTTAAGCTTACCAGCCCGGCTGGCATGGGCAGGAGACAATTTTATCCCCGGGGAAAGGAGAAAATATTTATCCCCTCGCTTAGTTTTATCCACCCTTAGAGCATGGGCACACCGGTGGATATAATAACCACAGTAGATAAAATGGGAGATAGACTTAGACTTAGATAGATTTTTTTGTATGAATATAAACTTCAACCCACGTCCAATGAACTAGGATAAAATCATCCCTTTCAAATGTCAAAAAAGGATAATTTTTTATCTTTCATTTAGCTCCATGCTACGGACGGGGGATATATGTCTACTCGTTATGTCAAACGAGGATATACTTTACCCCGTTTGACATAACAAGATAATTTTATCTCTTGTCAGTGGATATAATCGGGGTATAAAATTTTTGTCCCCCGCCCATGCTAGCCGGGCAGAAGTGGTTTAAGGGAATATTAGTAATGTTTAATAGCGTTACTAGTATTTAAAAAAAATACTGCGAAAGGAACTTCGTTCCAACCGAGTGTTCCACGACACTCACACATGTTATTATTTTTTATTATAAAACTGAAGTGGCAAACGAACTTACAGCCACCTGATGGTGCTTACTGCAGCCCATGGACAGCTGCAACCAACTTCAAATAAAGAACAGGTACGTATTCACTTCTGAGGACTAAGATGGAATGCCTTATAGCCTGTATGATACTGGCTGTGAAGAGTATAAAATGGTGGTTGGTACCTACACAAGCGGATACCTAGACATAAAAGAAGTCCTACCGTCTAGTAAGCCACGTGGTTAAGTGGCGATTTCTATTTTTTCGGGGCTGAGTATGTTGTGATTATTCCTGTCTCTATAACGGCATCCGACCCTAACAAGATATTGATTTAGCATAGCTGTACTGCATTTTTAAATCTTCGATTTTATAAAACAATTCTAATGCCACTCTCATTGTAGTTACATTTTTGTTTATCTTCATTTAAGTCCAAATTAACCGTTCTGGCTTCCTCAAGTCAAAATACTAATACACTAAAATATGCAATACATCCTCTAATTGACCACATTCACAGTTAGAGGTTAGAAGATTCGGCCTTTCTCAACAAAAATGCGAAGATGTTCATTGGTATATGTCCCGATCGAAACCTTAGAGCTGTTGTGAGTCTGAACTGTTTTGGTCTTAGCAGCTGTACTGCATTTATTTCGTGTCGATCGTGGGGCTTGCCTTTCAGAATACCTGAGAACCTGTCACCATCATCATTACAGCCCATCACAAGTCCACTGCTGAACGTAGGTCTCCCCCAAGGAATGCCACAAAGCACGGTTGTGAGCCACCTGCATCCATCAACTTCCTGTATGTCGTAACAGGACCTCGTTTTACGTTACGAGGCTGCCACTCGAGAAGCTTTCTTCAACATCGGTTGTCGGTTCCTCAAGCTATCCGGCCGACCCATTGCCACTTTAGCTTACTGATCCGCTGGGATGTCGGTTACTTTGCTTCTACTGCAGGTCCTTATTATGAAGTCTATCGTGCAGATAAACTGTTCATAGCTCGCTGAATGACCTTGTGGTTGAACCTATCGTATCGCAACCACATCCATTTTAACCCCGACGAAAACAGATGGGTGTTATAAGTTTGTAGTGTGTATCTGTGTCTGTCTGTAACATTACAGCTCCTGAACGGATGGACCGATTTTGATTAAGTTTTTTTTCGTATGAAAGGTGTCTTAACCGGGAGTGTTCTTAGCTATGTTTCAAGAAAATCTGTTCAGCCGTTTGAAGAACAGGTTCAGGGGTTTTAATTTAATTTATTATAATATAATTTACCTTTAAAATAACTCTAAAAACCTACTCAATTAATTAAATTATGTCAACACACATTAATAACGTACCTACTTCGAAATTACTAGAAACGATTCACATTTATTTTCATCTCTATCTAGCCTCATAAAACAGCATCTTAGCTCCGCGTGAACAATGTAATGCCGTGTCAACGAGAGGTCCACTTACACTGGTCAGCGCAGTTTTTTGAAGCAGAACAATTAATGAGAGAAGACAGATAATTTATTATTGAGAAGTAATTACCATGAAATTATTTCATGGGTTGTAGAACATTATATGTATATAATAAGGATGGCTTGGTTTAGTTCGATCGCTGGAGGACCTCAGTCCTCAGTCAGACCTAATGCCAGGAGGAATGTAGGCTATATTTTAACTGCAAAAAAATGATATTAATAGATACTATCCAGGCGAAACCTATAATATACGTCCCACTGCTGGGCACAGGCCTCCCCTGACATCCGCCGCGCTGCCCCGATGCGTGTTGGCGAACTTCACATGTCTTCCAAATATATTTTTTCCTTAATTCTCAGACATGCCGGTTTCCTCACGATATTTTCCTTCACCGCCGAGCACGTGGTAAATCAGCACTTAAAATTGCACTGCAACAATTTCATTGGTGCCGGCGGGGATCGAACCCGGGTTGCTCGTGTACTGTGAAATTTACAGCGAGCGCTTAGCCCCTGAGCTACCACGGCTCAATGTCGTTAATACAATTTTTATTTATCAACCCATAGAGAGCTCCCCACTAATAAAATAATGAAGGTATTGATCTCTATATTGTTACCATTTGGCAATAGCGTTGGCAATGGCAATGGATCGCACAAAAGGACTGCTACGCACCCTCTGACTTCTTTTTGTTGATCCTTACCCTCGACGCTTTTAAGCGCATTTTAATTTATTTTTAAATTCTATAATGATTTCTAACATTTACATGAATACTACCATTACAGCATATATGGTAAGGAAAGGTTATTTAGTGAGATAATCAATTTGGTGATAGACTTTTAAAAGTCCTTACGACGTACCTAGGCACGCAGTTACGCTCTTTCGCTCTTGCGGCAAACTACTTGCATCATTTCGCGTCACTGCGTGCATAGGTAACGTCGTGAAAGACTTAAAAGTCTATCAAGAAATTGCCTATCTCACCAAATAACCTTTCTTTACCCTAAAAGTCAACTGCTGAACATATTATGGCTCTCCCATAGATTGCCTCTTAGGGAGAATTTTGCCAACCTCGAGACGATATGGGGTAGTGGATATTCTTACACCGCTTCTAAACGGTTTCATGAATACGAAACATTGAATAAAACAAATTTTACGCACTTAACATCAACAGTCATGCGGGGAACCTAAAGCACCCTAAACGAAAATTAAAAAATGCTCAAGTACTTAAGTAAAAATAAATTAAAATTAAACGTGTTCAAATCCGTAAATCTACTTTTATTTTATTATATATCATCCTTTGAACTTTTAACGACTCTGAGGCCCGTATTAATAAACGTTACTCAACGACGAACTCAAGTGCGTAATCATTTGATACGCCCTCATTACGAAATCAGCATCTCAAGATCGTTGCTAATTAATAAACACATAAAAACAGTATCTCAAAACGCTGCACTTAGGAATACTGTTCTGTGACTTGCACTCAAGTATACACACTTGAGAGTCGAGTTTCGTTTATTATTCAGTGTGGCACTCAGCTGATATCGTAAAACTAAACCGCATCTTGAGATATGTTTATTAATAAGATCATAACCTCAAGATTGTACTCAAGTGCGTGTACTTGAGCTGAGTAACGTTTATTAATACGGGCCTGAGACTCAAGAAAAAAGTATAATCAACACTTAATTAAATCCAATTGAACATATTAATTGGAGGTCTCTCAAAAACGAAATGACCTGGTAAGGAAGTCGATGGATACAGGTGACAGGACCGTGCTTAGTGGCATTCTAGAAGTCTATGTTTAGCAGTGGACTTGTGAAGGGTTTTAATGATGATGATGATGATGATGATGATGATGATGATGATGATGATGAACAAATTACTCTTGTTTTTTTTTAATATCCGCTGTATTGATAATTTTAGTTATTTCTGCAGAAGATGTTGCGTAATTATATTTTTGGATAGGAGACTTTTTGGTCTACCGTTACCGTTACAGCATATTAAAGTCTACTGCTGATTTTGCCATAGTTACCACGCTTGGCAAGCAGGTTGGCAACCGCAGTTTTTTTTATTTTCAGTCGTTATTAGAAAGACGCTGCTGGCCTTCTCCTGATTTGTTTCTCTCTGTCGCCTCTTACATGATATACTTTTTGGGTTAAAAATAAAATAATAGCCCTAAATTCGGGAAAATTTAATACGCCTGGCCCTGATTTTATTTTTAAACGTTAATATCGGACAGTGTGACTGTGCAACTGGTGGGAATCTTCATATTGACGTTTGACTTATATACCCGCCCCGGCTTCGCCTAGGTAAGATCTATTTTAGTCTCCAAGTTTTTCGGATAAAATATATCCTAGATCACTCCTGGCATTGCTCTCTATCTGTTCGTGAAATTTCAATACAATCGGTTCCGTCGTTTTGAAAATTGGCCCGGACAGACAGACAGACGGACAGAGGGACAGACGGACGGACGGACGGACGGACGGACGGACGGACGGACGGACGGACGGACGGACGGACGGACGGACGGACGGACGGACGGACGGACGGACGGACGGACGGACGGACGGACGGACAGTGGAGGCTCAGTAACACGGGTCCCATTGGTTACCCTTCGGGTACGGAACTCTAAATATGGTTACTCATGTCTAAATTGCATGGAAATAACCCCCTCAGCTCTATACAGGGCAGTTGTTTCAATATTACAGACAGAAGCTTCGATTATATTTGTATGTATAGATTACAAGCCGATGTCTCTTTGTAGCCGACTTTAAAAAAAGACGAGGTTTATAATGCAACTGTGTTTTTTGCGATATATTCGCCAATATAATTGTGAACCGATTTTAATGATTCTTTTTTTTAATTATAGATATACTTTATACAACAGGGGTGGTTCTTTATTAAAGTAGCGAAAAGTTTCCACCCCCAAGGCTGGCAAAATAGGGGATGAAGCATTAACAAAACGATGTAGTGATATTCCTTAGTAATATGATAAACTAAAAGGCACAAAATAATTTCACATTCTAAGTCAAGGCCTTCTTTCTCTTCTATTAACTCTGTCTTAGCACCAACTTCAGAGTATGAAGGTATTTTATTATTTTTAATTCTTTAAAGTGGACTTTCACTTTTTATCAAATGTTGATTTTTATAATAATACTAGCGATCCGCGCCGGCTTCGGGTCCAATTGTGAATCTAAACCATCTAGGGACTTTTGAATGGGACAAACACATTTTTTTTAATCAAAATCGGTCGAGCCGCTTTTGAGTTTTAGCGAGACTAACGGACAGCAACTGATTTATATATATACACTAGCTGTCCCCAGCGACTTCGCCCGCGTTCAATTTAAGGTTTTAATTTTTTTTTGCTAAAATAAAAGTAGCCTAAGTTACTCCTTATAACATCAGCTATCTGCCAGTGAAAGTCCCGTCAAAACCGGTTAAGCCATTTCGGAGATTAGCCGGAACAAACAGACAGACAAAAATTTAAAAATTGTGTTTTTGTTATAAGTACCGTATACCACTTTCATATGTATTTAGTAAGAAGCTGTTATTTTGATATTACAAACAGACACTTCAATTTTATTTATTTGTATAGATATAGACTAGCGATCTGCCCCGGGTTCGGGTCAACAGCGCCACCTACCGGGTCCAAATGTAAATCTAAACATTCTAGAAACCCACTCGAACACACACAAAAAATTTCATCAAAATCGGTCCAGCCGTTTTCGAGTTTTAGCAAGACTAACGGACAGTAATTGATTTTTATATATCGAAAACAGTTCGAGCGATTTTGATGAAATTTTTTACCACTTAATGATTTCTTATATTTACGCGAACACAGTACTACATTACAGTACTATATACACTACACATTGAATAAAACTATTTTTACGGATTTTATCGCATTTAATTTTACTATTTTGATTCCCGACGTTTCGGGTGCTTTACAGCAACCCATGGTCACGGGGGGGACTGAGATGTTTGACGTCCCGATGTCATAGTTAGCCCGGCTACCTTAAAAATATTAAAAAACTGAAGGTAGCCGGGCTAACTATGACTGTTTTATTCAATTTTTACCACTTATTCGGAAAATACCTCTGTGTTGGGAAAACCAGCAAAAAAACCCAGTGGAATTATTTTTAATTCGTAAAATTTCCCTGATTACTACAATTATGTATTTACATGAATTAAAATCGAACCAGCACGGTAGCTCATTCCCTCATTGCCAGGCGTTATATATCATATGTTTACATAATCCCTTTACATACAGAAAATTTTCAACTTGTTAAGATTTTAGTGTAAAGCTTACCTATCATTGCACAATAAGTGAAGTACTAAATAATTAACTACTGAAAAAACAAACGCTGTTGCGTTGTCATATTAGTAGTATAGTTCTGGCACGAATGGGTCGGCTCGACCAACAGCCACGCTCTTACAGAATACCAGCGTAAAACAGTGTTTCGTATGGTGAGTGTAGAGTATCGGAGACCCTTTTTACTGGAAACGGGGCATTGCATCTTAGGCCCGTATTAATAAACGTTACTCAGCTCAAGTACACACACTGAGTACAATCTTGAGGTTATGATCTTATTAATAAACATATCTCAAGATGCGGTTTATGTTTACGATATCAGCTGAGTGCCACACTGATTAATAAACGAAACTCGACTTTCAAGTGTGTATACTTGAGTGCAAGTCACAGAACAGTATTCCTAAGTACAGCGTTTTGAGATACTGTTTTTATGTGTTTATTAATTAGTAACGATCTTGAGATGCTAATTTCGTAATGAGGGCGTATCAAATGATTACGCACTTGAGTTCGTCGTTGAGTAACGTTTATTAATACGGGCCTTAGTCCTCACGGGTGACAACGCATCTGCATTTTGATTCGTAATCAAGGACAAATGTAGATGTCTATGGGCCTCAGCAACCACTTACCATCAGGTGAACTGTGTGCTGGTTGGACACCCTTATCCTATAAAAAAAACGATTCCCACTAAACTTACACAATTGTGATGCCTGAGTCCATAAATCCTTTTTAGTGCTGACTGCTGACTAATTTCACTTCCTCAAAATATTGTTCACGGACTACTAGAGTCATCACAACAGTTTTGCTTATAGGCGAACACGTGGTCAGCAGCGAGAACCGAATTCCATTCCAGCACATACAAATCCACTGCTGAACATAGACCTTCCCCCGTAGATTACCCCATAGGGAGAATTTTGCTATAGTTGCCACGCTTGGCAGGCGGGTTGGCAACCGCAGTTTTTTATTATTTTGAGGAATCAAGAAGATGCTGCTGCCCATCTTACGACACCTACGGGACGATATGGGGTAGTTGATATTCTTACACCGCCACTACACAGTTCAGAGACGTTCGCAAAATATAACTTTTAACAAAAAGTAAAAGCCGACTTCAAATTGCTAAAAAAGAATTTATTTATTTGCTACCCTTAGGGGTGAATTTTTTCTCCAAATTAATCTGAGACCACCCTTGAAGTATAACTTATAATAAAAAAAAATTATTTAATAAAATCATCAAAATTGGTTCACAATCTACGAAAATATCGCGTAACATACATACAATTTTTTTGTACACATATACATACACTCGAATTGAGAACCTCTTCCTTTTTGAGGTCGGTTAAAAATTGAAAGCGGCACAACTCAGCAACATCTAATTATATTTAAATAATGATAAATTTCATAAACTCGAGTAATGTCGGCGGTGAAGGACACCACAGCGTTGCTAGGCGAAGTAATTAAAAACAAATGTATACACAAAATAACTGTACCATCCGTTTGTATCGAGTCCCGAATGAAATTCACCGGTTGAAAAAAAAATTGGTGAAACTGCTCATATACCGACGAATAGCAGGAGTACGATTAGGGATGTTCGTGTATCGTAAATTTATCGATCATTGAATATCCATAAAATAATTTATTGGTACTTTTACTTATTTATATGGTTTTAATATTGGCTGCGAGTAATTAAGTATTCATTTATTCACTCCAGTTGAAACACTGATGAGACAAATTAAAAAATTATAAGCAGATACACTGATCAAACTGGTTTGTTAAATAGCCCGTTAAGTTAAAAGCATTTTTGTATTTTCTTTTTTATTCATTCTTAGAGGCCTCCACACATTTAGTAAGTTAAAGCAAGACCACTTTAGTGCGACAATGGATTTCAGATTTTTGATTTCAGATATTTTTTCAGACAATGCAAGATTCTCTTAATGTTTTACTTTACTGCCCAAAACCATCATCCATCATTATTGTCATCATAATACCTGAAGTTTGAAATTACAGCCTATCAAAAGCCCACTGCTGAGCACAGGCCTCCCCCAAATATTGTTGTTATATTTCACCATATAACTTTGAATTACAAGAATCTAATTCGTTGGTGCCGGTGAGGATATTAAGATAACGATATTCTGTTTTACCTCATGTGAAATTTTAAGAACGCCCTATTTCTAAGCTAATGAAAAGAAATATATCGACTTTTCCTTCATAATAGATTAAAAAAAACATATCGTATATATTTTTTTTCTTTATAATATCATACAAGTGGTAAAATGAAAAATTTGTACTACCGACTTTAATATAAATTATTAAGGATAACACAAAAACTACTGGTCAGACCTTGATCAAATTTATACGGGACCGCATGAGAAGCACCAGTTTTCAAATAAAAAAAGAATCATCAAAATCTGTTCACCTAGAAAAAGTCATGAGGTAACACATTAAAAAAAAGAAAAAAATACAGTCGAAATGAGACCTACTCTTTTTTGAGGTCGGTTAAAAATAGCCAACCACACCCTCTGATCATACTCCAAGGCACGGTATCAAAATAACTTTAAATCGCAGTTCACCGGTTATTAGAACATAAACACAGTACTTAAACACATTATAATATATTTGATTAATCAATTACGTAGATCTTATAGAAAATAAAAACGGTATAAAATCGGTGATCATCGTCGATTCCGATCACGGTAAATATTTATGATTTTTTACAAATATTCACTTGTCATAAAATATTTTAAAGCTCGATTGATATTAAGTAGAAACAAAATTGCAAAAAATCCTAAATAATTTAATACAATCCTAAATTCCTAAATAATTTAATACAAAAAACCAAAAAGTTAAGACAAACTTGTCTCAAATAATGTAAAATATCAAGTTTTGGTCTGACAGGAGTTTAAATTACGACTGAGTATAACAATAAACCTGTTTTTTTTTTTAAGAATACTAGCAGTATGTATCCTTTAATCATCCAAATGTTTGGACTAGGAATGGTTTACGACAGTACTCGATTGGTGGATTCGAACTCACGACTTTTGAGTTTCGCAGTCCGCACTCTTAACTATTAAGCTACTATCTCTTAACATTTACTATCAATTAATTAAAGATGAGACGTATTTACGCTACCAGGTTTTAAAACCAGGTATTCACTTCAAAGTACGGCGCCCTGGTACGAGCAAAAAATTCTTGCAAGTATGAAAGTATGTGTTGTTAGTTGTTCGAAGAACTTGAACACTACACATGAAAATACTTGCATAGGAAAATTATCCATATCTCAATAGAAATAAGAAACTGAATCGTATTTGTGATTGATGTGAAGTATTTTTTTTATTTATACGACTTTGCTCCTTATTCATAGTAACATGGAATAAGGGCCAAATTCCTATGCAAGTATTTTCAAATTTTGACACCACGGGGGGACACGTCGCTCGTGTCGCAATGAGACGTATTTACGCTACCAGGTTTTCACTTCAAAGTACGGCGCCCTTTTACGAGCAAAAAATACTTGCATGGGAAAATGATCCATATCTTGATAGGAATAAGAAATTCAATCGTATTTGTGAATAAAAAATACTTTGAACTTCAAAGTATTTTTTTATTTATACGACTTTGCTCCTTATTCATAGTAGGCTAACATGGAAAACGGGTCGAATTCCTATGCAAGTATTTTCAAAATATGACACCGCGGCTGGACACGTCGCGTAAGTAATAAGAATTATGTTTATATTCGAGGAAGTAAAAGTTTTGTTTCGATTTTTTGTAAATTCAGTTGTTATTGTGAACTGATTACGTAACCTACTGACCGTGACCTAATTTTTAAATAGTTATTTCGCGTGTATATTGAATTTAGAGACAATTTTAAAACTTTTATTAATTAGTAGTCCTAAGCCAAAAAGTAGGAAGAAAAGATTTAATTTCGTTAACAAAAAAATTAAAAAACGTTCAGTCTAAATTGTTGCCAGACTCGAACTAACAAATACTTTCAAGTATTTTTAAAACCTGGTTTTCGACCCTGGTATTTTTCCATACTCGTACTTAGAAGCCCTGGTATTAAATTTTGCAAGTATGTCTCATCTCTACAATTAATACAGCACAATCTTTAGTTTTATTTACTATATGTTTTAAGATTTATTTAATCCAAGTGTTAATTTACTCTTTCGTCACGATCGTACTTATGTACTCGTAGTGGTTTCCGCGCTTAATAATAACTTAATCATAAATGTGCATACGTGTATGCAGGTTTGCGTGTGTGAGTTCATGTGTGTGAGTGCGTGCGTGAATGAGTTTGAGAGCGACAGATGCCTTCGTTTTGTAAATTTTATTCGCACTGTTATAAAAAATAGATAATATGTTACAACATAACGCAACTTTATGTAAACATACTTGTATAATTATACTAAAATCAATAGTAAATTAAAATGTAACCACAGAATTTGACCTTAGCTTAATTTCAAAAAATTAAAGATCGATAATATCAACTGTAGGGCCTTGCCCGCCCATCACTAGCACTTACTGATATGGCGCACAGCGGCAGGGTTGGAGCGCTAATATCAATATCAATTTTTTTTTCGTTTTAATAACGCACTTTATTTTCACTATTAATTCAACAATTGATGATTTATAATTTATTATAACTGATATTATTCCATAGTAACAGATGACCATTAAATAATAATAATTTAATAGTAATCGAAATTGATGACGTCATCAAATATGCATTTAATTGTACATGCTCCTTAAATTTATTTTTACGTGTTCGAGCTATAATAGTCAAAAGCGGATAAAGTCTTATGAGTTATATTTCTTACAGTTAGTAATTTTAATCACTGGCTTATAATATTTAATAAAATTTTACATACATAATGTAGGTATGTAATAGGTATACACACCTTATATGACGGTTTCTCCATATCCAATGTAATCCAAAAGACAAAGAAATATCCACGTATACACTTCACAAAACCACTAATCGCTTACATTTCGGACGATGTAATTGTTAATTTTTATGCATTCTTATTTTAACTTTCAGCGTAGCCATTGCACTAATTTTAAACAACGCGGTACAGAAACAGTTATTTTTCAACGTCGTATTTTTAGACACTTCTCATATCGCAATATATGTTAATTAAAATTATATACGGATTTATTTATTTTTGTTTTCGAAATTTTTAAACTTTCAACTTTATAACGATCACCACACAAATATATACGTAACCCTAATATTTAATAAGTATGTACATAATAAAAACAATATGTTTTTGCTGTTTTCTAATTCACAGATAAAAAAAATAGTAAAACCTTCAGCATAATTACCAGAGAACATAAACACTACGTAATTGAGAATATTTTTTTTTAATCACAATGCTATGGTGTAATCATTGACGCACTCTACCGTGTTATTGAGAGATTTCAAATAAGTGAAATTTCTGAAGTGAAATGCTGATTATTGAACACAATAAAACAATATGGCGTACGTTTGACGAAAATAAGTCAAAACACGCGCGCGGGGAGCGTTCTCTTTGACAGGAACACTGCCATCTCTGAATACGGTTGGCCCGCGTCTGTGTGCTCAATGTTTCTTACCCGCTCACACATAGCTTAGGGCTGCTATTCATGCATTTAATTATTATTAAAATAATTAATAATTTTCGTTGCTATTTTTTGTAACAAAGTCACTATTACTTTGAAAATTGTGTTCAATTCATGATGTATACACCTGTAAAGGCATATCCTTTGTCTAAAATATTGATATTGTCGATGGTGTATCTATCTATCTAAATAAATAAATTACTTTAAATGTGCACAAATACATAAATTTAACGAAATAGCAATTTAATATTATTAGCGTAAAATAATTCCAATTTTTTAATTGTTTTATTTAAAATTGGATAATACTAAAAATTTTAGCAGCAATAAATTGTATGCGTCATGCATTTCATAAATAACAATATTATAAGAGAATTGGATGGTGAAAATCCACGTTCCCAGCGCGATGAGTAAAGTTTATTCTTAAAATAAAAAACATGCTAGTTGACAGTTTTTTTTTAAAAATTTAAATGAAAAAGACGCGCAGTGCGCCTGAAGTACTGTAGGCGTTTCACGGAATAATTATGGAAAATTTTCACTAATTTAAGCGAATGATCAGCCGTTTTTATCGCAGTCTGACTCTTTTTCATTTAATTTCATAGATGCCTGTTTTAGATATCTTAGAAACGAGAATCAGTCAGCTACGTAGTATTAGTAGTACGACGACATTCACATTCAAAAATAACGCAAATTTTCAATTTTCCCATAGGCTCATGTAATATTGAGATATCCTTTTTTTATAAAATGGCGTAACCTAACGATAATTGGCTAATGAAGCCTTAAAAAAAACGAGACTACAGATCCGTTCTTACCTCTCAGGACTAAGATGGAATGCCTCACAATTTGTAATTATACTGACTCTCACCCCTTCAGACCGGATCAACAGCATTGCAACCGCTGCTATTTCGCGGCAGAAATATATAAGATGGTGGTACCTACCTTAGGCAGAAAATGAGGCATACCACCTATACGTACCAAATAAAAAGAAACAGAGGGAAAATAAATTATGACTCGTTTCTTTTAAAGGCAATATCTTAGTTATAACATGGCATTCTATTCTTAATTCTAACAATTATTCAATTTAATTATGGGCGTAATATAAATAAAAAAACTACATTTACCGTAAAACTACCTATATTTACTATTAAAAAAAACTATGTTTTTTATAAAAATAAAAAATAATAAACATACGAACGTTTTTCGACTATTGAAAAATATTTTAAAAAAGAAAACCGTTGTGATGGCAACCCTATAGCGACGGTCGCTTACGCTGTACGTATTTATACATTTGTGATATTTATTTAAATACCTATAATGATTGGCATGATACAAAAGAAACGAATATCGCTCAAACGATGTTGTAATTAACTAATCATTTGATGTATATTATTATTATCATTACAATAATATGAATTTATTACATTTCTTAGTCCTTTTCTCTTTAGGTGTTCACGGCGGTAATTATTCATTTTGTATCAACACCTGTGCAAATAAGATTATTAATAAAATCTGTAGACATTGACAGAATACCTAAATAAAACATAATATTCTGTCACGAAGAACAGTCAGTAATATAGATAAATAGGTACTTGATAAAATTATCAAGTATAATTTTATACTTCAGTTAGGCACCTATTATATATTATATTATATTTTCATTAATTCATTATAACCTATTAAAACTCCACTGCTGAATGTAGACCTCCGATATTTGCCATTGTTGCCATACTTGGCTGACGGGTTGTCAATCGCAATTTTTATCCCTGCCGGAACGATACGGGGGGTATAGAAAATTATAAATTTCTAGAATTTTGCAGTTACATAACATTTGAATATTTTTGTTAAGCAAACACATCCGGAACCCATACCAAACGAAACGGAACGCGTCGAACCAGTTCATTATTCTGAAGTTTTGCTTATAATGTGACCTCAAATGTTTTAGTTAATTTATTTTTAGCAGCACTAGATTTCCACAAAAAGCGCTCCAACGTAGAACTAAGGTCGCCATGTTGCATTTTTAATAGGTAGACTTTTTGCTTAGTATAATTATAATATTATGGTTACTATGTATTCTAAACAAAATACTATGCAAATACATATTATGAATAAATGTTTTGCAATATAAGTACAATACTACATATTATTCTTAATGTTGTTATTTTTTTTATGATTTTTAACAGTCTAATCTAGCAGATAAACATTCTGCGATCTTACCTAATAGACTTTCGATATATTCCGTCCATCCATTACAGTGTGTAAAAGTCCACTGCTGAACATTGGCTTATCCCATAGGTTGCCTCAAAGAGGGAATTTTGTCATTATTGCCACGCTTGGTAGACGGTTTACTATACTGAAAATCTTCTAAATCTATCAATATGAAATAAGCACTAATCGTATAAAAACTATAAAAATTTAAATCACAATACGACTATATTATGTTTAAAGAAGTTAAGTCCTTAAATTAACTCACCGCATATGGTCACCGTACTTCAAGCGATACCTATATAATGTTAAACTTGAAGCGTGGTTGGAACAAATAAGGTTATTTAATATCACATTGAATCACTTGGGAAAGCGAAAAATATATTTCGTAAATTGGTAACTTACGTTGTAAAATCTTTTGACACGGTTTTATTTCTTATCGAGTAAAGACAAAGGCAAGAACAAAAGAAATAAAAAATGGATGACATTGACAGCGGTCTTTATTCATTTTTTTTATTTTCTTATTATTGATAATAAGTAAGTACAATGTAATTATATGTACTATGTTACCTGGTTCTTACATATTTTTAACAAATTGACGACTTACATTTACATTTAAAATCTGTGGTTAAGTACCTATATAATAATTTAACTTTCAAAACGTAAAAATCGATTTCAATTAAATAAAAAGAATATAATATAATCGAAATCGGGAGATGTGGTAAAAAATTTGCCTTGGCAAATTGAAGAGTTTGATGATTTTCTCATGGATCCCATTATCAGATCTTGACCAAATCTATATGAGACCACGCCCGAGTTACCTCTTACTAGCAACAAAAGAATCATTGAAACCGGACAAGGTGGTAAAGATTTATCGCTAACCCTTAAAAAAATATTCCGACGAATCAGATTTCCGTGACGATTTGAAATCGGTTGAAAATAAGACATACTTAATTATTTTAACGTACCTACCTACTTCAATTTTCTACTTAGGTACAATGAAAAAGAAATCCTTTTAGTTCAATATCAATACCGCATTTCGATAATCTAGATACATGATTATAAGATTACATGCAATTTAAAAAAAATGGGATAACAAATAATAATAAACAATTATGTTTTAAATCTGACCAAGAAGGCCGAAAACATTTTTGCCTAAAACGAAAACAAAGAGATACGCCTAAGATTTAAAAATAAAAAACACTTTGTTTCATGTGATTCGAAATATGAATTAATTTAATGTATATTACAAATGGCTGCATCTTTAGCCGCGCCATTTAAAATGATTGCATATTATGAAAAAAGAAATTTAAAATATTAAACATTGCATTCTCTGTCATGCCTTTGTTTGAATATTATTATGGAATTTGTCGTCATCTCAGAATGATTTGAAAGTACTTAGTTCATTGCAGGTGGATAAGGCCTTACTGTGACCGTTCTTAATTAATATGTTTTAATTGTCGATTTATAACTGATTCCATTGACAAGAGTTACCTAATCATTCGGCGGAGTTTTAGATAAACATTAATTTTCTTATGGGTGACATTTTTTAACTAAGCGGGAAATAACTTGATAAATATACAACCATTTCCTTATTAAATAAATTAAGCGATATGAAACGAATTTCAAACACATATGAATATATTTATGTTGATTTTATACGTGTAGGTACATTGAAATTCAAACCATTTTTTGTAACATTCATTACGTATCCATCTGTTTAAATAATGATATTATACACTTTTACAGACAATGAACGTTTATACGGAATTGAATACCATTGACTGTTATATATTTGACTTTACTTTTATTAAATATTAAATTGGACATTAATATTTCGGTCCATTTTATATAAATAATATTTAATCAGCAAATAAAGCAAGTGTTTGAATCTGGACTAATTTGTACTGTGTAAAACAACGTTGGCTGGCATCTTACTATATACATTGCAAACATAAATGGTCAAAAAAGTGTTTTACAATGCCAGTTTAATGTTGGTATTATATCAATAAAGAATAATGAATATTATATCAAATTATAAAAGCGCTCCGTGTGTCCAGAGGCCACTCACACATTGAAGATGTGTTCGTTTTTCAAATAATCCAAACTTGACGATTAATGTAATTTATACTCTGTTTCTTACAGCTAAAGTTGATTTTTCTTTACAATATATTTTTATTATTACTTGTGTACAAATAGTACACGTTCATAGACACAACGTTTGCATGAAAAATAGGGTAACTCTGATTTTTTTATCACGAAAAAACTCGTAACACTGACAAAAAATTGTTTTGTATATTATGTATGTCAGATGGAAAAATTGACATGGCGTTGGTCTTGTGTTTTTTGCTTATGGAAGAATACCTTAGGATAATGCGTTCAGATTAAATTAACCTTAGGATAAAATATTCACTTTTTGTTTAAATTAATATGTTGTGCGAGGCACTAGAAGGAAACAAACTAGGAGATGCAACAGCACAGAATAAATTGGCAACAGCGTCTTCCTAATAACTACTACAAAATGAAAAGCTGCTGTTGCCCACTCGCCTGCCTAGCGTAGCACCACAGGTAGCACGATGGCAAATCTTTGACTTTGAGAGGCCGTAATGCATAGAATTATCACCGTACGTAATAATTCTATGCCGTAATGATTGAAAAACAAATTAGAAATGTGCTTTATTTCAATAGTGTAAAATGTATATTTGAGACTATCGTAGTTAAATTTTATGGAATATGAAGATGATGGGGTTTTACTTCGCATCCTATATTAAGATATGCAGAAATATATAAGTACACTGCACTGCACACTGTAAATTCTTAAAATTACTACTACTAATAGGTTTGCGTATTTAAGTTGCTTATTAATATATTATAATATATGTTATTAAAATTTATCTAATGTATAAGACAGACGTGCCTGTCAAGCCTTTAAATTACACACGCATAGTTATTTAAAATAATAGTAACAAGTGACCGCCTAATAGGATAATTAAAAAAGACTATTAAATCATGGTGTCATCTAACTACAAGTAAGCAATGTTATAATTTGATAAAAGAGACGATAAATTTCGATTTAATATCAAAGTGTTCTGAGTACTCAAATAAATGCAAGAAGAGTAAAGGTCGCGTCTAAATAAAGCGGGATAGCGCAATGTGAACGCGGCCTAAACAGCAATTTCTACCAAATGGATACGGCGTGAGGGCTGAACACACGGAGTGGTTTCAAAATACGGAAATAAGATACCTAGACGATAAAATGAATTCTTTATCCCGTACTTAAATTATTATTAGATTATATTAGAATTATTTTTCCTTAGATTTAAAATTTAAAATTAATAGAATCATAAGTTTATCTCAAATTTACTTTACCGGAATTTTCACTAATTAGTCTATCAGTATAAATTAATTACAATTTTCATATAAAATGGCATGTTAGGTGAGTATTATAGCGGTTATCCAGTACTAACACAATACACAAGCAATAATACAAGTTTCCATAAGCTAACATTACAACATATTTAATAGAAACAAATCAGATTTATACAATAAATACAAAAACAAATTATTTGTACTGAAATGCTAGCCAGCACAGCTAAAGCTGTAGCAAATAGTAAAAGTGCTGATTTTCAGCTGGTACCAAAAGTTTCGTATGAGTCAGTGTGGGGATTTTCTTGAGTTACGTATTGAATTTAAAAAAAATACAGTAATGACTCTGTTATTGTCTCTAAAAGTTAAGCAATATAGCATAGATTGAACAAATCAAAAATAAATGTCGAAATAATTATTCTTAGACGTATTAAAAACCATGCTGTGTGTGCGCACTGACCCGCGTACCACTCGCTTCGTCCAATGAATGTGGCGGGTCGACGCACACGGCCCGGTAATTTATAATTGTATTGTTATTATTATTATTACTTCATTTCCAAATTTTATTAAAGGTTTTGAACAAAAACTATTTATGATCACGTTGGCAATATTACAGATAACAAAGCAGAATAGGAAATAAGCTATATTTTTTTGTATAAAAAGTTTAGTTTATGTCAAATTATAGTGTTTTTAATCCGATATGTAATACAATTATTTGAATACGAGCGGAGCCGCGAATTAAAGCTAGCTTTTTTATATTATTTTTGTACTGAGGTACAAGCTCAAGGGCTAAGCGCTCGCCGTAAATTTGAAAGTACGCGAGCAACACGGATTCGATCCCGAAATAATTTTGCAATTTTAGGTGCTGGTTTACCTCGTGCTCGGCGGTGAAGGAAAACATCGCGAGGAAACCTGTATATTTAAGGAAAAAATATTTTGAAAACACTTGATGCCCACACACGCAACGTGATGGACTGCTCAAATTTTGTCCAGGAACATTTTAGAAATGTGACCAGGTTAGGCGTAGCCGTAGGACGTATACAGGGTTATTTTGTAATAACAAATTTGCAGAGAAGGTTCAGAATAAGTAATATAGGCAAATGGTGAAGAAAAATTTATTAAAAAAATCCTTCCTTTTTAACTTTTAAATTCATAATGCGTAGTAATGCACTATTTTAACTGATTTTACTGCACACGCACACATTCGTAAGGGTCGATCCGTAGGCAAACACGTTGTTGCTCATAAATCACATTAAAGTTTAAGCTTTATTTACTCGTATTTTCAAAAACTGAAATAACAGTATATCATTATTTATAGATTAATACATATATTTGAACTTAAGTTTAAAATTTGGCTACTCTTTGAAAAATAACCCTGTATACTTATATATAGATTAGTGTTATCACAACACAAACAAATTAAAAAGTACAGTTGTATAAATAAAAATGTTCAATATTTTCACTTTTATATTCAGTAAGGTTATAATTTATTACGATGGATAAACTTTTTATCTGACGTCTGAAAAATTAGCCCTAAAATATACAACGACAAGATAAAGCTTAAAACTAACAGAATACTTTAAATAACAACGTTAGAAAATAAAAAAAATAAAAAATTGTATATGATAATATGTTTATGCTAAAGAAAAGGTTTTTTATCATCAGATTTTTGAAGTTATACTTCTTTTAGGGCGGTTGGGGAAAAATGATGAGAGTGAATTTTTATGATGCGCGCGCACACCGACACCTAAAAACGACACCATGAAGTTGTTACGATGCGCGCGCACACTGACACCTAAAAGCGACAACTTCAGTGGGTAATTGTCTCTCAAGTTGTTTTGTTACACTAAAGAAGTATAACTTCCTACGTGCGTACGTAAGTACACACACACACTTTTTTTTAATGGAATAAGTGTGACAAACGGTCACACAGTCCACCTGATGGTAAGTGGTTTCTGTAGCCCATAGACATCTACACCTATCATCGATTAAGAATCAAAATGCAGATGCGTTGCCGCCACTGAGGACTAAGATGGAATGCCTCGTTACCAGTAAAAAGGATCTCCGGTGCTATACACTCACAATACGAAACACAGCAGCCCAAAGCTGCTATTTTACGCTGGTATTCTGTGAGAGCGTGGTCCTTCCCCGGTCTAGCCGACCCAATTGTGCTACAACAATATTTTTTTTACTTATTATAAGCCAGTGCTTGACCACAATCCCACCTGGTGGTAAGTAGTGATGCAGCCTTAGATGGTAAATCGCACTGTCTTAGCGTAACAAAAGCCTATTCACTCTTGCCTTGAAGACGCCCAGATTGTATTCGGACGGAAAGATAGACGCCGGTAAATTATTCCACTCCTTTGCTGTACGCATTACAAAAGACGAAGCAAACCGTTTGGTTCTAATCCGTGGAATATAGACAACAAAGGGGTGAAGACCCGCCGACCGCCTGGTTGTCCGAATTCCTGCGCACACTCACCATCAGGTGGACTGTGTGCTCGTTTGTCACCCTTATTCTATGGAAAAAAAAATCGAAAAATAGCCGAATATTAGTTGCAAGTCTAATTTATATAATTATCTAAGGGCTTATTTTCAAATCTTTAAATAAAAGTTATCCATCTAATAAATTATAACCTGCATATATATAAAAGTGAAACAATTGATCAATTTTCAGCGGACGTCAATTTCGACTGTGCATATGTTTTTTTTTTAAATGTATGTTACGCGATCCCCTGGTGTTGCAGTTGTTCATGGGCGGCGGTAGTCACTTACCATCTGGTAAGCCGCATGCTCGTTGCTCCTATAAAAAAAAAAAATCTTTGCAAATTGTGACCTGATTTAGAAGATTCTTTTTTTTATTAAATAAGTTATACTTCAGGGGTTACCCATATAAATTTGGAGAAAAAATTCCACCACTAAGGGTAGCAAAGTAGGGGATGAAGTTTGTAATGTAAGTATTCAGGCGATATTGAGATTTTGATGTTTATTACTCCACTCAAAGAAAATAATTTTTTTTTAACAAAATGTAAAAGTCGACATCAAAGAACAAAAAAAAAATTACACGTTCTAAAGTCAGGGCTTTAATACTTCAATACAATATGTCTTAGCACCGACTTCAGAATGTGAAATTATTTTTTTATTTTTAGTGGGTAGTTTGTAGTCGGCCTTTTTTTTGTTAACTATATTCATACAACTATAGTTTTTAGTTTTTAATGTAGTATTTTATGTTACGAATAACTTATATCTAGTGTTTGAAAAATCAGCCCTATAACAAACTACAAATATGTACTTAACATGTTATTGTGTGCTCATTTTTGGGCGGCCGACATCCTATAATATAACTAATATTATAAAATGTGAAGGTTTGATTGTTTGGATGTCTGTATGTTTGTGGCTTAATCACGTTGGCAATATTACAGATAATAAACCAGAATAGGAAATAAGCTATATTTTTTTGTATAAAAAGTTTAGTTTATGTCAAATTATAGTGTTTTTAATCCGATATGTAATACAATTATTTGAATACGAGCGGAGCCGCGAATTAAAGCTAGTTTTTTTATATTATTTTTGTACTGAGGTACAAGCTCAAGGGCTAAGCGCTCGCCGTAAATTTGAAAGTACGCGAGCAACACGGATTCGATCCCGAAATAATTTTGCAATTTTAGGTGCTGGTTTACCTCGTGCTCGGCGGTGAAGGAAAACATCGCGAGGAAACCTGTATATTTAAGGAAAAAATATTTTGAAAACACTTGATGCCCACACACGCAACGTGATGGACTGCTCAAATTTTGTCCAGGAACATTTTAGAAATGTGACCAGGTTAGGCGTAGCCGTAGGACGTATACAGGGTTATTTTGTAATAACAAATTTGCAGAGAAGGTTCAGAATAAGTAATATAGGCAAATGGTGAAGAAAAATTTATTAAAAAAATCCTTCCTTTTTAACTTTTAAATTCATAATGCGTAGTAATGCACTATTTTAACTGATTTTACTGCACACGCACACATTCGTAAGGGTCGATCCGTAGGCAAACACGTTGTTGCTCATAAATCACATTAAAGTTTAAGCTTTATTTACTCGTATTTTCAAAAACTGAAATAACAGTATATCATTATTTATAGATTAATACATATATTTGAACTTAAGTTTAAACTTTGGCTACTCTTTGAAAAATAACCCTGTACACATATAGATTAGTGTTATCACAACACAAGCAAATTAAAAAGTACAGTTGTACCTATAAATAAAAATGTTCAATAGTTTCACTTTTATATTCAGTAAGGTTATAATTTATTACGATGGATAAACTTTTTATCTGACGTCTGAAAAATTAGCCCTAAAATATACAACGACAAGATAAAGCTTAAAATTAACAGAATACTTTAAATAACAACGTTAAAAAATAAAAAAATAAAAAAATTGTAATATGTTTATGCTAAAGAAAAGGTTTTTTATCATCAGATTTTTGAAGTTATACTTCTTTTAGGGCGTTTGGGAAAAATGATGAGAGTGAATTTTTACGATGCGCGCGCACACCGACACCTAAAAACGACACCATGAAGTTGTTACGATGCGCGCGCACACTGACACCTAAAAGCGACAACTTCAGTGGGTAATTGTCTCTCAAGTTGTTTTGTTACGCTAAAGAAGTATAACTTCCTACGTGCGTACATAAGTACACACACACACACACACACTTTTTTATAGAATAAGTGTGACAAACGATCACACAGTCCACCTGATGGTAAGTGGTTTCTGTAGCCCATAGACATCTACACCTATCATCGATTAAGAATCAAAATGCAGATGCGTTGCCGCCACTGAGGACTAAGATGGAATGCCTCGTTACCAGTAAAAAGGGTCTCCTGTGCTATACACTCACAATACGAAACACATCAGCCCTAAGCTGGTATTTTACGCTGGTATTCTGTGAGAGCGTGGTCCTTCCCCGGTCTAGCCGACCCATTTGTGCTACAACAATTATTTTTTTTACTTATTATAAGTCAGTGCTTGACCACAATCCCACCTGGTTGGTGGTAAGTAGTGATGCAACCTTAAATGGTAAATCGCACTGTCTTAGCATAACAAAAGCCTATTCACTCTTGCCTTGAAGACGCCCAGATGGTATTCGGACGGAAAGATAGACGCCGGTAAATTATTCCACTCCTTTGCTGTACGCATTACAAAAGACGAAGCAAACCGTTTGGTTCTAATGCGTGGAATATAGACAACAAAGGGGTGAAGACCCGCCGACCGCCTGGTGGTCCGATGGTGGAAAGGAGAGGGAGGAATTATAGCGCGTAATTCCTGCGCACTCACCGAAATGCATCCTATAGAATACCGAGAGACTGGTTACTCTGCGCCTGTGCTCGAGGCTGTCAAGATTGGTTTCAACCAAATCAAGGTCACCAATGAGCCTCTTAGTACGTCTCTCCACTGAGTCCAACGTTGCTAGGTGACATTTTGCAGCACCAGCCCATATGTGACAGCAGTACTCTATGCACGACCGGACTTGCGCTTTATATAAGGTAAGAAACTGCCCCGGCGTGAAGTACCTTACTATACTACTAATATAGCTTCAGCATGCCTCTACGTAAGTAAACGTAAGGATTTTCTCCTGTATCGTGGAGACAGTTCACATACATAAACTACACAAAGACTCATATCATGCCCCTGAACAATTGTTTGTAGGTAATACAAACACTTGTTCCGTGCAAAGACTCGATCCCGCGGCCCTGTTGCGCCGCAGTTATTTACTTATTTTATACTCCAAGCGATTTGTGGTTAGACCACGGGGCAACAGATGTGATAAACGCGATAATTATAACTTTAAAAAAAGAAGTTATTTATTTGCTACCCTTAGGGGTGGAATATTTCCTCCAAATATATATGGGATCACCCCTGAAGTATAACCTATTTAATAAAGAAAGAACCAATGTTTTCTTTAAAATTTAATATATATAGGATTTTAAATTTTTTAATTTAAGTTATTTTATATTGTAGTTCGCATATCTCCGCAAGAATTCTTTCGTGAAACGTATTGTTGTAAGACAGTCTATAATTAGGTTTGACACCTACGGGGCGATATTGGGTAGTGGATAATCTTATACCAGCACCGCGGTTAACCAAACCAGGAAGAGGAGGGAAACAAACCAAGCTATATGGGCAGCAGCGTCTTACTAATAAAAACTAGAAAAAAAATTGCGGTTGCCAGTTCGTCTGTCAAGCGTGGCTTCTATGGTAATATCCCTCTTATAAGGCATTCTATAGGGAGGCCTAAATTCAGCACTGGACTTTGATGGACCGTAATTTATGATTAGTTTTATTCCGTACTAAAATTTATTTTACTTTTAGTTTCTCCTACTTAAAATATAAATTTGTGATAATAATATTATTTCGTCTTAATATATCAATCATATAAGTAGGTATATATTTTATTATTATTATATTATAGTATTTATTAATCTCTATATATATATATATATATAATTATAATTGATATTATATTGATTTTATATATATAACGGACAGTAATTGATATATATATATATATATATATATATATATATATATATATATATATAAACGATTCACAATTGAACCCGGTAGGTGGCGCTGTTGATGAGATCAGAAATCACCCGTGCGAAGCTAGTCGCTAGTCTGGAATAAAATATTTTAAAAGTTGCAAGTTTTAGAAAAAAAAAACGAATGCAAACATACAACGCCTTTTAGGGCATAATCGGTTTAAAAGAGGGTATAAAAGAGAATTCTGTGAAATATACTCTGCTAAAGGAGAACAGCGAAATAAATAGAGAGTTTCTCGCTCGAACTCAATTTTTTATAACATTAAAATAATTTTCCTGTATAGTAGCAGTAATTAATTGAGGTGCAGTGGCGTAAAAGAATGGACTACTCCATATAATCCCGTGTCGTAAGAGGCGAAAGAGTGAAACTGAAATAAGAGATGGGTAGCAGCATCTTCCTTATAACAACTACAAAATTAAAACCTGCGGTTGCCGACTAGGCTACCAAGCGTGGCTACTATGACAAAAAAATCTACTCTAAGTGGCCATCTATGAGGAGGCCTATGTTCTGCAGTGGACATTTGATAGACTGTAATTAATGCATTAATGAAAGAGTAAACACAGAAGCTCTTCTGACAACGCAAATTGATTTAGGACTTTTTGTCGAGGAAGTTTTAAAGTAGAATGGAATTATATATAAAACTCGTTTCATAAATAATCTAATTATTTACTGAGCACACATTTGTGTTATATATTTAATGTAATTTTTTGTTTTATTTAAAAAAAAATACAAATATTTAAAATTAAGTTAGCTCCACGTTTTTTCTTACTCCACCCATCCTTTCCCTCGGAAATCCTACGCGACAAAAGTTTTAATTATATCCCTATCCTTATCTAACACGTGCAACATGTACATTCATTTCTCCCTTTCGAATTATAAGCGCGTCTCACTCGCTCCCGTATCTTGTACAAATACAGAGAAAGTGATAGTTTGAATCTAGAGTTGTAGAATTATTTTTAATTGGATAAATTTTACACGTTACCGAAGAGGTTGACAAAAAGTCACTCTAGAACGATGTTGCAGAGCTAATGACAAATGGAAGGCCAAGAATAGAAACAGCGAAATGCCTTTATTAAAATAAAAACAATTATGTCAAATTATTATATTACATTGATTAAATATAGTGTCACTAAAAACTAACTAGAATGCCTCACAGTTTGTGATTTTACTGGGTGTCTATACCCTTCAAACTGAAACAAAGCAGTGCAAGCACTGCTGATTGGCGGCAGAAATAGGCAAAGTGTAGCATGGCCAAGCAGAGTCCTAGGTGAAATAGGAATCTTAACATCTAGTAATATTAAGTTGTAACATTCAAAATATATTTGGGTGCATTGAAGCAGTGTTTAAAACATTTCGAGGACATGTGAAGTCCGCACAACCGTATATTATTTTAATTGTTAAAAAAAATTAAAAGTGTGTAAATCAATAACATTTAAGTTATATATTTAAATCTCTTTGGTGTAAATATAATATTGACGCTGAATACCTTTCGTCAATATTATTTTAGAGTCACAGCAGAGCAGAGGGGCGTCTCTCCTCTATTTCATAGTAAACGAGCAAATCGACGCACTCGTATATCTGACGACTACTGAAATGGCTAAATTCAATTTCACGTGTACTGATTTAATACACGAATAAAGGAGCTGGTTCTGCATGTTCTAAAAATAAAATTTATATTTTATTTTTCTTATCTGTGGTCGGTAGTAGTGGTAGTAAGGTGTTTAATAATTCTTTATGTCTTTTACTTTTTTTTTCATAGTAACAAATGATAGTGTTTTACGGGGTAGAGCCCTACTAAAGTAATTAAAAACTATATCCTATATTATACGTCCCACTACAAGGCACAGACCTCCCCTTATTTCTGTAGTGTATTATGCCTAGATCAGGAATGGGTTCGCTCGACCAAGGAAAGATCATGAACGAATAAAATAAATAAATTTATAGTATCCTATGAAAGCGTGGTCCTACCTCGGTCAAGTATATTATGGTGGTAGCACGAATGGCCGACCCATAATATAGATGCAACGTGGCGCTACCGCGTGTATAACGCTATGGAGCTTGGAGCTTCTTTATATCCTCTCTTTTATTGGCGTAGCCGACAAAAACAAACGTTGTTTGTGTTTGTGTCGAACTTGGCCCCCCGTTTCTTATATTTATCCATGAAATTTAGGATTCTAGGTATTCAAGGGTTTATAATTAGGAATGCTAGGTTATAAGTGTGTAGGTTTAATAGTTTTTGAGGTATGGGTATTCAAATGTAGCTCGAAATGGTTTGTGCGAGTGTACACACAGCTGATGCGTCGCCATTTTTTTCAACATGGCTGACGCACTACCGTGTAACCGTGTATTATATTCCCAGCAATGGACTTACTACTTATTTAAAAGTAGCTGCTCCCCGCGACTTCGCTCGGAATTTATTACAATTGGATTTCATGGGTTTTAATTTTTTTTGCGCGGAATCCTAATTATATTTCTAAAATAAAGGTAGCCTTAGTTACTCCTTATAACATCAGCTATCTGTCAGTGAAAGTCCCATCAAAATCGGTCCAGCCGTTTCGGGATTAGCCGGAACAAACAGACAGATAGACAAAAATTTTAATTTTTCTTTTGTTATAAGTATCGTATATACTTTCATATGCATTTAGTAAAAAGCTGTTATTTTAACATTTCAAACAGACACTTCAATTTTATTTATTGAAGATAATATGTTGATAGTACAAATGAGCTGGATCAACCGGGGAACGAATCACGGTCTCAGCGCGAAATAGTTAAAATACTGCTGTGTTTCATATGGTGAGTATAGAGAACCGGAGACACTTTTACATGTAACGAATTTTATCCAAGGACGATCCTATCTTATTTCTCAGAGGTGACAACGATCTGCATTTTGATTCGTTATCGAGGATAGATATTTGTGCCTTTGCTCCAGCATCCAAATACCATCAGATGGGCTGTGTGCTCGTTTATCATCCTTAATTTATAAAAAAGGTGGGTGTCTATGGGAAGTGTTATAAAAGTTGCAGCCTATATGCGTCCCACTGCTTGGCACAGACCTCCTCTCACTTCTGTGAGGGTTTTAGGTCAAGGAAGTGTCCGCCGCGCTGCCCCAATGCGTGTTGGCGGACTTCACATGTCTTCGAAAATATTTTGTTTTTATTTCTAAGACATGCAGGTTTCTTCACGATGTTTTCCTTCACCGCCGAGCACGTGGTAAATCAGCATTTAGAATTGCAATTAACAATTTCATTGGTGCCGGAGGGGATCGAATCCAGGTTGCTCGCGTATTGTGAAATTTACAGCGAAATAATAATTACAAATTCAATTCTTAATTATTAAAAGACACAAGTGTAATCAATAATGTTTCACTGGTCGATCTATTACGGCCTTCCTACTTAAGGTCGATTTAAACTTCGACAAGTACAGTAGCGAGTTTAGTTACAGGGCAGTTGTCAGTAAACAGTTAAATGTCTTCATGGCGAGTTTAGTTAAAATAAGTACAATTTTATATTTTGAGGGTCGAACACGAACACGTTACGTTCTGTCAACTTTTGCATAGAACTTAACTCGCTCGTTCACACGAGCGGCGAGTTTAGTTGCAGCACTTCGAACTTAACTCGCCGATAAACAGACCGGCCAGCTATCCCATTCAACTTAATAGTTAATTTGTTCCTTAACTCACTTATTGCCGTTCAAACGAGATTTTTACTTAGCTCGCCATGTTTGCAAGTTAACTCGCTACTGTACTTGTCGAAGTGTAAATCGGTCTTAAGTTATCAACTGACGTACCAATTATTACGGTTTTCCGATGCGTCATAACGTCACGTATCGATCGAATCCTTCGTCGTTGCTAGCGGTTATTTTCTACAATCGTAAACGCTAATAGAAAACTGCAAAAGTACCGAAATGTGACAATATCTTCTCCGGAGAAGTAGAGCAGAAGTGTGGCAGTTTTATTCTTCGAGAAGGGTGATAAAATACTATTGAAGAATTTTTGACCGATTGCCCTTCTGAGTTACGTCTACGTGCTGTTTTCTAGAGTCATTACGAATCGTCTCGCACGCAGACTCGACTCGACTACTTCCTGCCTCCCGAACAAGCCGGTTTCCGAAAAGGGTTTATTACCATAGACCACATACATATTATACGTGGTAGAGTCACGCTGAAGCTATATTATGGTTGTAGCACGAATAGGTCGGCTTAACCGGATATAAACAACCACGCTCTCACAGAATACCAGCGTAAAATAGCAGCTTAATGCTGCTGTGTTTCGTATGGTGAGTGTAGAGAATCGGAGACTCTTTTACTGGAAACGAGGCATTCCATCTTAGTCTTTTGCATTTTGATTCTTAATCGAGGATAAATATAGATGCCTATGGGCCACAGCATCCACTTACAATCAGGTGGACTGTGTGCTCGTTTGTCACCCTTGTTCTATAAAAAAAATTACCACATACCACATACATACTTTTCGGCAAATTGCACATAAGACCGAAGAGTACAGTCTACCAGTTTGCCTTGTGTATGTGTACTACGAAAAAGCCTTTGATTCCGTCGAAATTTGGGCGGTGCTGCAGTCCCTTCAGCGGTGCCAAGTTGACTGTCGTTATATCGAAGTGCTGAAGTGTTTGTACAGTAGGGCTAAGATGACTATCCGAGTATAGAACAAGAGCACGGAACCTATCCAATTGCAGACATGAGTAAGACAGGGTGATGTTATATCCCCAAAAATCTTCACCATTGCGTTGGAAAAACGTTTCCAAGTCACTGGACTGACCGACGATATAATCATTATGGCAGAGCCCCTGTTGGACTTTAGCACTATGCTCAATAATCTCAGTAGTGTTTCCTACAGGTAGAATGAAAATGGACAAGACAAAAATTATGCCTAATGTCCATGTTTGACCTATGCCGGTAGTTGTTTAGAATACTGCGATCAATGTTGTTGACGAGTATATATACTTGGGACAAAATGTCCGGTTAGGTAAGCCTAACTTCGACCAAAAGATCAATTGAAGATTCCAACTAAACTGGGCTACGTTCGTTGTCTGATATTCCTCAAAATCTTAGGACGAAAGTGTACGACCAGTGAGTGTTGCCAGCGTTGATTTACGGAACTCAAACGTGGTCCTTCACTGCTGGTCGTATGAGGAAGCTCAAAGTCGCTCAGCGTGCGATGGATAGGGCTATGCTCGGAATTTCTCTGTGGAATAAAGTCTGTATCGAGAATATCCGCAGAGGGACAAGAGTAACTGACATAACTAAGCGGATCAGTAAGCTGAAGTGGCAATGGGCCGGCCATATAGCTTGAAGAACTGAAAAATGTTGAAGAAAGGTTCTCGAGTGGCAGCCTCGTACTGGTAAACGCAGCGTAGGACGAGAACCCACTAGATGGTGTGACGACCTGATGTATACAGGGTTATTTTTCAAAGAGTAGCCAAATTTTAGACGTAAGTCCAAATATATGAATAATGATATACCGCTATTGCAGTTTTTGAAAATACGAGTAAATAAGGCTTCTACTTTTATTTGAAATTATCCCAAATTTAATGTGATTTATGGGCAACAACTACGCGTACGCGCGCTCCTCTGTGTGCGATTGAATTGACAACGTTTTCGACCGATCGACCCTTACGAATGTGTGCGTGCGTAGTAAAATAGTAGGTGTTAGATATTTATGAGTGACAATCAGTTAAAATAATGCATTACAACGCATGTTGAATTTAAAGAAAAGATCAAAAGACGGAATGTTTGAGATTTTTTTTTATTAATCTTTCTTCACCATTTTTCTATATTACTTATTCGAACCTTCTCTGCAAATTTGGCCGGTTATTGAAAAATAACCCTGTATAATAACCCCTTGGAATGAGGTGATCGCTATCATACTATTTATAAATGTTTTCATACTAATTGTATAAAATAATATATAGTCAATTAATTATATTAAAAAAAGTCCCGCTGGGTTTCTTGCTGGTTCTTCCCAGAACAGAGGTTTTTTTCAATATAGATTACAAGAAGTCTTTCAATAAGTATTCTTGTAATCTTTATTGTATAAAAATGATTCTATTCTATTCTATTAAACATGCAGGAAGTCAATAGATGCAGGTGACTCAAGACCGTACTTTGTGGCATTGTATGGGAAGGCTTACGTTTAGCAGTGGACTTGTAATGGGCTGTAGTAGAAGACGTAATATCTTATCGTTGATATTATTCTTTTTTATTTTTAAATTTGTTTAAAATATGTAGGCTTAAATAAAAAACACACTGCAAAAGTTCAGGGGCAATAACAAGACATACAGATACTAATGTCATTAAATTGAATTTTTAATCAATTATCAACTTGGATTAACAGACAGGATTCACAATTGATTAATCTGCTGAATCACGAACCTGGATTTGTCAATACTTGAGTACGTAACTGTAAAAGTTTCATACAGTTTTATATGATAAAATAAGATCTCTTTAATGAAACTTTAAAACAATGAGGGCTAATAATCTTCCGCTCACCAGATGTCGCTAGTTGACACTGAGATGTTGTTTTTTGTTACACAATGTCATTAATGGGAAGTTAGTTTTAAATAAATGTTTAACAGTTTCTACAGTATTATGTTAATACCACAGAATAAATAATAATTAATACACAAAACAATGCCTCAGTGGTTTGCTTTTTAATTTTTTGCACATTTTAACCTTTTTTTATTTTTCGACTTTTATGAATATTTGTGCTTTGCTTTATTTATTTTTAATCTAATTAATATAAAATATTACTAATAATACAGAAAGAAACATTAACCTTTACTATGGCAGTGATACAGAAACGAACGATTGTGATAAAATAACTTACCAGTTTTTGTTCGCGCCTTTGTAAATAATTCATTTTAAATTATACATTTTAAATGAAATATTAATTATTAAAACTATAATAAAAATATTTTATTTTATTGGACACGTTTCTTATTCAGTGTTATTATTTTAATTTACTAACTAAATAAGTTATTCAATAATATGCATTTTATCAACTTGCTTGCCTTCTATTTCTCTGTAACAACAACAAGCTAAAAATCGAACTTCTTACAATTAAACACTTACAGTCATCGATCACTAATGAAAAACACTAATGAAAAATAAAATGTTTTTATTAGTGATCGATGCTTACAGTAATAGTTTTGTAAACGGTACCGTCAGCTGTGACGTCATAACAGTCGACGACGGCAAACTCGAAATTAACGCGTAGTACATTTTTCGAACAAATTAACTACCCCGCTTCCCACTATGGCATTTTTGTCAAATATTTTACCTCATTGCAAAGTGGCGCCGCCCTGGTGGCAGAAAAAGTCGTGGATGCCCTCATTAAAAAGGTTTTATTTATTTTTTAATTATGTACTGTGACATTTCTTTTTTTTTTCATTTTACGTCCGTTTTTAGTTGCCGTTCCAAACTGTCTGGTTATTGCTTTTAGATTACATTGATAACACATTTTTCCTTATCTTACATGAAATATCCAAAGGTTTTAGCCACAGATATAATATATATTAGACGAGGACGTTGTACCTATTTTGAAAAGTAAACATCAATTCCAACCTTATAAAAAAAAGTGCTTATTTATATTAATGAAAATGCAGTCACGTGTAAAGCAAGTCGATAACCATAACTTAGCTAAATTAATAACAAAAATATAATATTCATGTGCTTACTGCTACCTAAGTATAAATCGGGATATCGAGTATTGTTTTATAGAATAAAAGTGAAAAACACAGTCCACCTGATTGAATGTGAATGCAATGGCCCATAGCCAGTATACCCTTGAAAAATAATCAAAATATGGATGTGATGTGAGCTGTGACCACTGCGAACAAGATATAATGCGTCGTTACTAGTAGCTACGCCAACTGCAATCAATTCAATAAAAAATAATAAAAAATAAAAAATTTGTACAACCGAATTCATATAAATTATTAAGAATAACTCAAAAACTATTGGTCAGAACTTGATCAAATTTATATGGGACCACATGAGAAGCACCAGCTTTCAAATAAAAAAAGATTCATCAAAATCGGTACAACCACAAAAAAGTTATGAGGTAACACACATAAATAAAAACATACAGTCGAATTGAGTACCTCCTCCTTTTTGAAGTCGGTAGAAAAGACACGACAGTCTATCAGCTATGTTCGGAGAAAGAAAGGTAGACGCATTGGTAGTGTTTACACGAATCATTTCGAGCCATATTCGAACTCCTGTAACTCAAAACCTATTGGACCTACACTCTTATAATTTTGCATACGTAATAAAGAGCCCCTGAAAGTCTTAAATGTTTTTATGATTGTCCCATATATTACAGAAATAAAAACCATTTAATTTTGCTTATAATTTATCGTTTTATTACCTACATATTTTTGTATAACTGTTACGAATGATGCCAAGCACCCAATTTCATACATCTCCTTTCATGACGATACCTATTAATGTTTTTGAGTTATTCAGGTCTGAGAATTGCCATTTTTATCACTCGTCAAAAACCTAGGCCACTTCTAGGTTAGGTACTTAGAATTTTAAAATTAGGCATCAAGGTAGGCCTATACAAAATAATTTATCCACCTTAAAAAATCCACCCTGAGATGTATACTACTATTATTGCAATAATAATAAAAAATATATTTAACTTAGTCTATTTTAGGGTGGATAAACTGAATAACCCAAATTCTGAGAAGTAGGTACAAATTATCGACATTTAGTGTCGAAAAAGTGTCGACAAAGTAAATTGTATGATTAGGTTCAAGCACAGTACTCGAAACTAACCGCACCAATAACTTTGTAGTTATTTTGTTGTAGCATAAATTAAAAAATAAAACAGTGAAGCATAAAAGTAAGAAAAATTGTTAAAGATCATGAATTTGTTGAGATAAAAGTATTTTTTTTTTAATTAATGATAATCCCACTAAAGACATTTCAAAAGGGAGCCAATACGAGCAACGTTTTTCACATTTTTGTTTTTTGGTAGGATTAATATTATCTACTTTATTATATTTAGTCCATTACTTGATTTATCTGAGCTTAGTCCTTTTTAAAAGGCTCACATGCATTCCCCTGATGTTGCAGTTGTTCATGGGCGGCGGTCGACACTTACCACAGTTTGTGTGCGTTCGTTTAGACGCGTTGTCCAACTTCGGGTATAGTTCGGTACACCGAGAACTGTGAGTACAATTTAAAAAAAGATTTCATGCACTGTGTCGGTAGACGGAAACGTTTAGGTTCTGATTAATAATACAATAAGTTACATTTTATCTTTAAGTAGTGGTAAATACTGTTCTTCAAGCATATTTAACTTCTCAGAACTTGAAACTTTACTTACTTTACCATAGTCAATGAGAAGAATGGGTAACTTGAATAATGAATAACTAAGTTTGCGATAAAATTGATTCTGTACTTTTTTTACATAAAAATAGACCTTACAATTATTAATTAAACAAATACTGTATAAAAAGGGTTATTAATTGAATAAAACTACTTTAACGGATTATATCGCGTTTAATTAACTTATTTTATTAATTCCCGACTTTTCGGGTGCTTTACAGCACCCATGGTCACGGGGACTGAGGTGTTTGACGTCCCGATGTCAGAGTTAATCCGGAGTACCTTCAGCTTTTTAATTATTAATTTTGGCCTGATCTACGTAGAATGAACTAACTGTGTCTTGAAGTCTTGCAGTGGTATGCCTGGGTTTAGTTTTAATTTTATTAATTACAGGATCTCATAGTGGTACCCAGCCTCCTCTCTATTGAAATTTTTAGGAGGCTGGGTACTACCACCTGTAAATTCACGTAAATATAAGAAATCATTAGGGTTATTAATTATTATAACAATATGAAACTTAAATCTCTACCAAGTTCCTAATAGTTCATATAACTTAAATTGAAAATTTAAAAAAACCCCCGAAACAAAAGAGCTGATGATCTTCAAACGGCTGAAAAAGTTTTCTTGAAGCATACCTAGTAACACTCTCGATCAAGTTACCTTTCAAAAGAAACCTAAATCTAATTCGTCTCATCCGTTTGGGAGCTACGATGTCACAGACAGACACACAGATACACACGTTAAATATATAACACCCCTCTGTTTGCGACGGGGGTTAAAAAATAATTGTACAATATTGTTCTAACCATTCATCATCATCTATCACAGCCTATAGAAGTCCACTGCTAAACATACCCAAGCAACACACAAGCGTTATGAACATCAATACACCAGCCCACATAGAACTTAGAGTTCTTTTAAAAGCGTATAAGAGTGTTGAAAAGGGGTTATATTCTTATAAGGGGGTTATATTTTACGTGGTAGAGCCATGCTGCAGCTATATTACTGGTATAGTTGTAGCACGAATGGGTCGGCTCGGCCGGGGAAGGACCACGCTCTAACAGAATACCAGCGTAAAATAGCAGCTTAACGCTGCTGAGTTTCGTATGGTGAGTGTAGAGAACCGGAGACCCTTTTTACTGGAAAAGAGGCATTCCATCTTAGTCCTCACGGGTGACAACGCATCTGCATTTTGATTCATTATTGAAGATAGATGTAGATGTCTATGGGTCACAGCAACCACTTACCATCAGGTGGACTGTGTGCTCGTTTGTCACCCTATCCTATAAAAAAAAATAAAAAATAAGAGTGATTTATGAGTTATTATACAGCTCAAGCTGTATAAAGTATGGGATCTAAGTAAGCTTAGGGTTCTTAATTAGAATATGAAATTTAGTATACAACTTTAAGTATTTTGTAACACTTCAATACGAGGGTGATCCAAAAGTAATGATAATGAAAATAAAACACGGTAATTAAAGTTAAAATAATAATTTATTTTTCTACATAGTCTCCTAACAAATCAATACATTTAGTCCATCTTTTTCTAAACCCAGGATTCCTTTAAAAATTTTGTCTTGACCTCCCAAAACGCTTCAACAGCGGCCATTACTTCGCTATCGTCTTCGAATTTCTTGCCTCGGAGGCGTTCCTTGAGCCGAGGAAAGAGGTAGAAATCACTAGAGCTAGATCTGGCGAATAGGGAGGTGTTCGAGCAGTTCGAATCCTGTTTTGAATGGCAGCCATCGCAACTGCGGCTTTGTGAGCCGGTGCGTTGTCTTGGTGAAACAGCACTCCAGCTCGCAGTTTGCCGCGTCTTTTAACGCGACCTGAAGTAACCGATTATCATTACTTTTGGATCACCCTCGTATGATTTTATCATTAAAGTTGTATAGAAGCTGTTTTTGCATGTTGTCCTTGCTTATACAACTCTAAGTGTTATTATACAATTCATTCATGAACTATTCCATCATTAGGAGTAAAGTAGATGCTAATCCTGGTCGATTAAATCAAACTAGATTTTTATTAATCGACCAGAATTTTTGGTCAATGTTCAGAAATTTGTGGAGCTAGGTATCACTAAAATCTTATTTCTGGACAATGGTGTATGCAACCTCTCTTCTAAAACTTATTCATAAGGTGTCATTGTACACTTTTGTAAGTACAGTAGTTTTATAACTTCTGTCTACGAGTGATATAAAACGAAAAAAATAACAGCCATAGTACAACTTAAATCTGTATAAGTGACAGAATATCGACATTTTGCATACGCTGCGTGTTTATATTGTGCTAGTGAACAAAATTAATTTGTTATCAATATGTGGAAAAAAAGAAAAAGATTTGGTGCAGTAAAAAGACCATGTTAAATCTAAATTAAATTTATCCAACACTGTTCCTAAGACAATATTTTTCATCTTTTATACGTATATCTAAAGAGAGTTATATGTTATGTTGAAAAAACTGCCATACAGCGTAAATAATAAAAATATCCTATTATAGAACTGATTAAAAACCAATGACTGCAATATATAATCCATAACATACATAGTACACCTACTAAGACTATAAGACCCTCGAAATAGCGTTTAGGCTGTTTAGCAAATTGTCGCCATTTTAAAACCCATAAAAACAAAATTAAAAATATAAATTTGGGAATATTAGACATAAGTCTTAGCCTATACCATTATTTCAGTTTGACTAATGATCACTGTGCCCCAATGTGCCATCATATCCATTAATTTAATATATTTTTTTATTCTAACCTATACAACCGATATTTAGTTACCGTATTTAGTATTTTGTCCTTGTATTATTTTGTTATTTTGCTGGCGCGGCAATTTTTCGTTAGAAAACATATACAAGTTTACCGTAAATCCAATTTTGCACGTCCAATTCACCAATTACCATCGTCAAAACTCAACTCGAATCCGAATATAATATTAATATGTTAAATATATGTACATTAAATGTCACCATCATTCAATTTCTTTTTGTTTTATTCATTTGTAATCCCATTCAAAAACCAATTTAGAACGTTTGTCTTTATAAGTTACTTATAAGACAATATCTGTAGTGTAATAGTTTCCTTGCACACCAAATAACAGCTGTAATACAGCAGTTATACAGCCTCTTTAATGCTTGTACATCTACTGTACAGCGCTACTAACGCATAAAGCTGCATAATTTGTGCAAGCGCTTATGCATTTTTATACAGCCAGAAAATACAGCCTCTAGTATAAAAACGAAAGCTTGCATGCTGCTTGGGTAGGCCTATTTTTAGATTGTCTCATAAGAGGCGATATTTGCCATAGTTGCCACGCTTGGCAGGCGGATTGGTAACCGCAGTTTTATCTTTACTTACGATGCTGCTACCGATCTTGTGATTTAGTTTCCCTCTGTCACCTCTTACGACACCCACGGGGCGATATGGGGTAGTGGATATTCTTACTCCGCCACTTAACAGATGATTTGTTAAAATTATTCAATAGAAATACGCTTAAACGATATGGTACCAAGTCGCCTCGTGGCCAATAAAGGTCGAGTAATTTTCGGTTTCTGTTTCTTAACCTTTTGGACCAGCGGTTCTTAAACTTTTTAACGACAAAACGCTTATAACTACGAGACCTTACTTATAATAGTTTACTTATAGTCGTCAATTAATTATTACTTATCTCCATATTATATATGTCTCTTTTCATTGTCATTTAGTGAAGAGAGAGAGAGAGAGAGAGAGAGAAAGGTAGAGACAGTAAATTTAAGACTTTATTAAACTGACGTCGATTTTTATGAGAAAGGCCGTAAGTATTTTACGGAGCTGTTGACTGTTTTGCGAACGAAATAATAATATACCCACTTGTACAAGATATATGTTATATTCATAAGTTTGTAGCTTTCATGTTCACTTTTGTAGATTTATTTATTTATTACGCTTCGTGTCGCCTCGTTTTGTGATAAATCTTAGTGTGACAGAACCCATGCCGAGCCCCAGGGCTCCGCTGAGCATATTTTGATTATGGCTGTTCTAGATTATATATATTGTTCTATCTTTATATACTCTATATTTTTTTACGAAATTCTTAACAACGTCGGCTGCAAACGCATTAAAGATGTCATCAACACCATCATCATTACAGCCCTTTAGGAGTCCACTGCTGAATATAGGCCACCTCAAAGGAATCTAACAAAGCACGGTCCTGAGCCACCTGCATCCATCGATTTCCTGCATGACTTACCAGGTAGTCACTCCATCTAGTGGGGAGCCGCCCCACACTTCGCCTACCGATATGAGGTTGCCACTCGAGAACCTGGCTTTCCCATCGGTTGTCAGTTTTTCGAGCTATATGACCGGTCCATTGCCACTTCAGCTTACGGCGGCTATGTCGGTTACTCTGGTTCTACTGAGGATATCTTAATTTTTAAGTTTATCACGCAGAGAAACCCCGGGTATAGACCCCTCCATAGCTTGCTCAGCGACCTTCAGCTTCCTCATACGGCCAGCAGTGAAGGACAACGATTCAGATCCATAATTAAAGATGTACCTTAGAGTAATAACTTCAGAGATGTAACGCCATTTATTTTTTTAAATATGTATATTAACTACTTAACTAATGACGTACCTAGTATTTCGATCGAATTTACAAATTAGTGCTTCCAACTTTGAACAGTGTCCGTATAAAGTAATGTACATCTATAATTCTGTTTGTGTGCGTGTACTGCTCATAGTCTGTAGTCATCATGACATGAAACCGGAATATCCTACAATTTTAACGTTAGTCAAATATGGATATAGCTCATTTTGATTTATATGCATTTTGATTTATAGAAATATGATTGACACTTGCGATTGTTTTCACTTGGTAAAACTTCATTTACATTACGTTTTCTTATATTTACGCGAAGACTACACATTAAATGAAACTAATTTTTACGGATTATATCGCGTTATAAAAACTGAAGGTAGCCACCTTCAGTTTTTATAATCCGTTAAAATTGGTTTCATTTAATTCATTTACATTTTTGTATATATATACCCTGAGGCGAAACCAGACGGTTTAAGTTAATAAATTAAAATAATTAGTGCAACAATTACTTGTGTAAATCCAAATCATAAAGATATTTAAATTATGACGACTAGTTTAGCAAAACGCTTGCAACTTTCTATTATATCTTGCAATATTTAAATATATAATCTATAGGCAGAACATAGGTGATGCCTATAGATTATGTTTGTATAATACATATATATACATACAAATAAATAAAATTGAAGTGTCTGTTTGTAATGTCAAAATGACAGCTTTTTTACTAAATGCATATGAAAGTATATATACGGTACTAATAACAAAACAACTATTTTTTAAATTTTTGTCTGTTTGTTCCAGCTAATCTCTGAAACAGCTGGACCGATTTTGACGGGACTTTCACTGGCAGATAGCTAATATTATAAGGAGTAACTTAGGCTACTTTTATTTTAGAAAAAGAATTAGGGTTCCGCGAAAAAAAATTAAAACCCATCCAATCGTAATAAATTCCACACGGACGAAGTCGCGGGGAACAGCTGGTAGGTAATAAATATTGTATTGATAGCAAACATTGCAGAAAAGTGATAACAATTTCATCATTATCAATATAACAGGCAATATACAAATTTATATTAGGGAAATATAGGTTTTTTTAATTAAAAAAAGTATAGTAGGCAAGTTAAAATGACATTTGACAACGGAAACTTTCTTCTTCTTAGACGTACTAAGGATTTTTTAAATAAAGAAAAAAGCTTTAGATTTGGCCAAAACATCTTTGGGTTGATTGTTAGCTCATTTTGTCACTTTAATTATTTAGAAAAAACATCTTTAATTCCTGATTCTCTAATGCCGCCACCACGGCTATTTTCAATAGTTTCACTAAGTTATTTATGGCAAAAAAATCCAATCCAACCATTTTTAGAAAATAAAAAAAAAACACTTTTATAAATTTGAAAATTCACATACCAATATATATTTTCTTTCATTTATTTAAAGATATTTATCGATAACACCGTTTAAAATAATCACTAGATAGCAACGTACAGATCAATTGGTACAGATACAAGACAGATATTATCTTACCTTGAAACATCATTCTTTACAGAAAAAAACTGTAAAAACTTTGCAAAAACTATTTTTTTTTTCGCGCAACGTATATTTATCCAATGACGAAAGTATAATTTAAACATTGAAAAAAAAATACTAGAGAAATAAAATAAATTAATAAATTATAATTTATCTTTTTTTTTAAGAAATAAGAGTGACATACGAGCATCTAGTTCGCCTGTTGGTAATTGTGTGCAATAGCCCACAGAATACTAGATCTATCTTCGGTTAAGAATCAAAATGTAAAAAGTCCCCTGAGAAATTTTTGTTGAGTGCCTCATTACCATTAAAAAGGCACTCGTCATACGAAACACAGCAGCATTATGCCGCCTGCTATTTTTCGCTTATATGCTGTAAGATCGTGATCTTTTCCCGGTCGGGCCGACTCGAAATCGTGCCGAAGGACTTCTTTGATCAAGCTGCAACCATAATATAGAAGCGGCGTGGCTTCACCACGAATAAAAATTACCGAAACGTCGCGTCGTCCTAGTTTTTTTCCCATCTCTTCAACCACAATTCAATCTGGTTAAAAAACACGCGAAGTTAGTTATATAGGGTAGGGTAATATAGCGCCATAAATTTTTGTGCAAACGAAGACCCTCGCATCACTTGCTTGTATAAGGTATGTATGTCGTAATTTTGATTTATTTATTTATCGAAGTACCAACATAGCGTGCAATAATATTTAATAACATACAGAAACACTAGCAACAAGTTCAAACTAAGTGTTGCTATAATTATAGGCGATGACAGCATGCACAAAAATAGACTTCATAATTAATTGCAAATTAAAATTTACATTAAACCTTATAAGATACATAACCTGTTCTATTAAATTATTATTATACAACTAGAGTTAATTAAAGAATTAGCTTTATCAAACGCAAGTATGACTGTGAAGAATCAGTTAGTTAATGTTTTATATCGTTCATACGACTACACATTTACACCGCCATTATATGACATTAAATAAAACATTAACTAATATCGTGTAGTGGCGATGTAAATGTATAATTCGTAGGCGTTTGAAGACACTGGTACCTACATAATATTGAAGCTAAGTTGTGTCGCGTAATGTGAAACGACAAGTATAATATCGACGGACTTTTCCCTGCTTCATGTCGAGCGGCGGTGTAAGAATAACCCATATCGTTCCGTGAGTGACGTAAGAGGTGACAGAGGGAAACAAGCCAGGTGATGGGCAAGGGCGTCTTCCTAATAACAACTAGAATACAAAAAAACTGCGATTGCTAACCCGTCTGCTAAGCGTGACAACTTTGGCATATATCCCTCTCGTGAGGCAATCTATTGGGAGGCCTATGTTCAGCAGTGGGCTTTGATAGGATGTAATGAATGAATGAATGAAAAATAGTCCTTATGATGCTATAAGCAACGATTGCGGCTATGTCTACAAAGTCCATACAATCGGTGACATTATTTTTAAGTTTTTTACGTTATCTTGTAAGGAATGTTCGCCTGATGGTGCAGTTGCAGTCGTAACGTATTTTTATGCCTTCAGGGTCGCTCTCTCAGTGACTCACCAAAATTTCATCATAATTGAATGAATGTAATAATATAGGCGTTCCTAATCGAGTTCTTAGAAGACGAATAAACAAATATTATTTTTTTATATATTTTATATTTATCGTGGCATTGGCTACATGGTCTTCGGCCATAAATAATAAACCAAACGCTGTAAATGCATCTTAAAAAATATAAATATATTTACTAATTTCTTCACAATATTATGATGCGTTACATTGCGATGATTTTTTGATATTTAAAAGGCAGCTTCAGCAAGCAGACAGACGAAAACGATAGTATGCCAAGTTCCCAAAGCACCTGAGCTAACAAAATATCTTAAGGTTTATATCACCATCAAAGCATTTATTTCATCATTTTATTCTACTAGTTCACATACTGCATTAAATCCACAAATCGCACCACTTATCAATATCAACTTCACGTCATTAATGTAAGAATTATATGGGAGAAAACATTCCGCCAGCGTTCAAGTTCCCCCCAAAAACCATTTTTTATATATTATTATTAATGGCCACCAGGCGAAAATACGCAGCCAGCATTCTTCGCTCTATACCGCGGGGAGTTAGAACTACTACGGTTCTATAATTAATTATAGTAGTTCTAATAAATATTGTATATTATTAAAATTAAATCATCAATAAGAACCGAACTTTTTAAAATAACGAACCGTTGAACCTCCATCGCCTCATTTTATTCCTTAGGTTTGGTGTTATAAAAAAAATTGAGAAAAAACTTAATGGTATAGGAATAGCAATACATTTTCAACCTTAAAAAAATGAAGGTTTTCAATTGGACTGTATTTTTTTATGTGTTACCTCAAATTTTTTTTCTAGGTGAACCGATTTTAAGGATTATTTTATTTATTTGAAAGCTGCTTCTCATGTGGTCCAATATAAATTTGATCAAGACCCGTCCAGTCGTTTTTGAGTTATCCTTAATAATGCATATTTAATTGACTTCGACTACATTGATGATGTTCTCATTTTATTTATATTGAAGTCGGTTGTACAAATTTTTAATTTTACCACTTGTTGATCATCATGTTGCTTTACGTTACAGTATGTTTAGGTGATAACATAAATGTACCGTTTTACTGACTTTGGCACAGAAGCGCAACGCATAAAATAGGAAAATAAATGTATAATAAGTAATAACATATTTCGTAACTATTATAGTCTATCAGTAAAGCAACTTCAACAACGTAACAATTTATATTCAAAGCTCTATCCTAACCTAACGTTAAAGAAAACCCATGAACAAAGTGTAACACAACACAAAATAGTAATCCTTAAATAAATAAATAAATGAAATTATTCCGAGTTCCGAGTAAGATCCTTATCGAGCTTACGTTTGCATAACCCGACGCACACAAATAGCTCTGCAGTGTGTGTAAATCGGCGTTCGTGTAGACGTTAATATGAGTAGAAGTGGCATAAATAAACAGTTATCCAAACTGTTTGTTTTAATTGTTGTTTTATTAAGTTAGACACGTGTCAAACATACAGCCCACGGGCCGCATGCGGTCTGCGGAGCTTTATTGGGCGGCCTGTGAATCATTATTAAACAGTCCGCGACTAGATCTAAAGAATAAAAGTAAAAATAATACTAAATTCGATAATGCCGTCGTTATACGTGTTTTAAATTGCGCACCTTTTCGATCACGCTAACTGACCTTGTGTTACTAAATAAAGATCATTTATATCATTTAGCGTAAATTTATTTTGAGTCAGCATACCTTTAAATAAATGGCCAATAGAAAATCAACTTTGGCACCCCTGGTCCGGTATATTTTTATACCTTTTAACGTATACGTGGTAAGTCCTTACGTGGTAGAGCCATGCTGCAGCTATTAGTAGTATAGTTGTAGCACGAATGGGTCGGCTCGACTGGGGAAGAACCACGCTCTCACAGAATACCAGCGTAAAATAGCAGCTTAACGCTGCTGTGTTTCGTATGGTGAGTGTAGAGCACCGGAGACCATTTTTAATGGAAATGAGGCATTTCATCTTAGTCCTCACGGATGAAAACGCATCTGCATTTTAATTCGTAATCGAGGATAGATGTAGATGTCTATGGGCCGCAGCAACCACTTACAATCAGGTGGACTGTGTGCTCGTTTGTCATCCTTATCCTATAAAAAAAATACGACACTTAAATACATTTAACCTATACTACATCAGACAAAACAGTAACAAATATTTACTAGAAGGTACTTTCTTACCTATTTCTGAAGCCAATCATTAGTGTAGATACATGATACTACCAGAACATGGCCATGGAACCATGTTCCGGTAGTAGGAAAGGGAAAGGGAACCAGTATAATCATAAGCTGTAAGGCATTTCATTTAAGTTCCCAGAGGTGACAACAAATTTCCTTTGTGGGCTTCTATGTTGTGGACTATTAACTCGTAAGTAACACGTAAATAAAATAAATATTAAACTGTTAACGTATTGTATGGTACTGTAGCAGCGCTGTGGGATAATTGGTGTCGAAAAAGTTGATATCGGGAAATGTCAGTAAAATTAAAAATATCCGACAGGTGATTGTTGTTAAGAAGTCGACTACACTCTTTATGTCTGTATTCGCAATATTAATAATAAAATAAAATGTAATGCCACAGGTAATACTGTAATTATAAAAAGGGTACCCTGTCTATATTTTTTAGCTCTATCGAGCGGGACAGATTGCGGGCCGTCCATTCAAGATTACTGGAAGAAGCACAGACTATTTAACCTGACCTGTTTTCGTGAGCACATGAGTCGAAATCGTTTTTTACTAATTCTAAGAGCAATGCACTTTGAAAATTTAGAATCAGACGATAACAGATTAGCGAAAATTTCACCTTTGATTATGTTTTTCAATAATAGGATGACAGAAATATACAACCCTGTACATAATTTATGTATTGATGAGTCCCTTGTATTGTGGCGCGGTCGACTAATATTCAGACAATACATAAAGAATAAAAACCATAAATATGGTATAAAATTATATATTTTGACTGATGCAAACGGAATAATACTAAAACAAATAGTGTATGCCGGCGCAGGAGACCCAATTGTAGGTGGCGTGAATCATTCCTCAAAAGTAGTTTTACAGCTATTACATGATTTTTTGAATAAAGGCTACTCTGTTTTTATGGACAACTTTTATAATTCTGTTGATCTGACAGAAAAATTATTATCTGAAAATACTTACTGCACGGGAACATTACGATTAAATCGAAAAAATAACCCAAAGGACATTACTACTAAAAAGTTAAAGAAAGGCGAATGTGTCTCGCAGTACAACCAAAATGGTGTTTGTGTCATGAAATGGCGGGATAACAGAGACGTCACTATGATATCATCACAATTTAATTCGCAAATGATTACTACCACTACAAGAAGAAATACAGAGGTCTCAAAGCCTAAAATGGTTGTAGAATATAATCGTAACATGGGTGGTATTGATCACCAAGATCAAATGATAGCGTACTATTGCTGCGAACATAAGTCTATCAGGTGGTACATAAAATTGGGAATCCACCTGTTCCAACAAATGATGTACAATTCATTTACCTTATCTAATTTGTTTTCTGGCAAAAAACTAAGTTACTACGAATTCAGGCAATCAGTTATAGAAAATTTACTTCCCGAGGCTAAGGTCCAAAATACGGGAGAGGTCTCAGAAGAAGGGGTTATACTTAGTATTGTTCATATAATTCAGCCTTGCCCACGGAAAGGAAAATCAATGCGCAGAAGATGCAAATATTGCTGGGAAGTCAATAAAATACGTAAAGACCACACCATTCTTCTGTCCAAATTGCCCTCAGCAGCCTGGATTTTGTATTGTTGATTGTTTTAGGTTATACCACAAATATACATAGTGCACGCACACACACACAAGCACACATCCCCCCACACACGCAAGCACATGCACACACACACACACACACACACACACACACACACACACACACGCTATGGTTGAAGTCGTGATATATTACTAGATGGTGCTCGTATCAAGTTATATTCCTAGTAAGACAGTTATGAGCCGAGTTCATATGACTGTATTACGGTATATGTATAGCTATATCATAAGGGATATAACTATATCACGGCTTCAACCATCTTACTACGACATATATATTTAACATAGTTATACGAAAGCGATTCATTACTACCTTATGCTCGCAATCTGGTAATACATTTATGTGACTAAACTAATCTGGTTAAATAGTTATAAATCTCCCATAGAATCAAATAAAACAATATATTGGTTTTTGTTTTTATTACTAAATCAACTTATTGTAACCTGCAATCAGTTACAATACTTTGTTGCAATAAAACTTATTAAAGTAATTACAATTACAATTAGTATTAAAAACGATTGTATTTTGTATATATCATTAACGTTACAATTGGAAAAACTTATTATTTGTGAAAAACGTGGTACTTGTTGCGTGAATTTTCTTTAATCCCATATTTCTCAGTATTTTTTTAAATTCTAACTACACTCCTACAATTATTTCACTAAACTTAATTAAGTAATATAATTATATCAGTAAACTTGAACCGTATTATACTTATATTCCTAGTGAGATAGTAATGAATCGCTTTCGTATAACTATTATATCCCTAGGGATATAACTATATTACGATTTTATCTATCATACTGCGACATATACATATTTTTGTCTTTATTTAATTATAACAAATTATTTACTAAAATCTTGTATAATGTGTTCTGCTAGAATACCTACATTGCTTAATCTTTTAGCTTTTTTTTAGATACTGTTTTACATAACTATGTTGAAGCTCTTGGCATAAATATTTTCTGTATTTGCTAAATAAATATTTTTCATTTTACTATAATAATTATTATGAAAATACGTACTTATAATATAATTATGAAAAAGGAGAATTAAAGACTGCTTTGATATTATATGAGTATTTTTATTTCTGTCACCTACCCTACACCCTAACAATTTAACTATTGGTTCATGTTTCCCAGTCGTGCATAAAGCCATCCACTATATACTCTCAAAAGTGCGTTCTCGGATCTCTCGAAAAACTTTTTTCACCATGTGCCACCCACGCACCGTATGCGTTTGGTGTATTTTTTCGTATTTATCAACAATATTTATTTAAAAAAAATCTAAATACATTATTAGTAATCCATTTCCTACCATAAAACATAATAAAAACTGGTGGCACCTGGTCAACAACTTTTAAAAAAAGGTGGCATCGAATGGGTTAATCGAATAATAATAATAATTCTAATTAAACAAACAGTCTACGGGTACACTACTCTGTGACGAGGGCCTTGAACACGCGCGCGCTCCAGTCACAATGTACACGAAACTTCGGGTGTGGTCACAATGGTAGAAATATATCTTCAATTAATAAATTTGTATTTCTACCATAAGAAAAACGTAAGCGAAACCGTTGTAGAGCTCGAAGTCGTCATCATCATCATCATTATAGCGTATCGAAAGTCTACCACTGAACATATACGCCTCCTCTATAGATTGCCTCATATAGATACATCATATAACATTTTTGCCCAAAGTTTCCTATGATAGTTGGCAACCGCAGTTTTATATCATTTTCGAATTACTGTTAGGAAGATGCTGCTGCCCATTTCCTTTTTGTCCGACATGTAGATTTTCATAATTCTATTTATCGTGGACCACGTGACGACACGTGACATTGTTATAGCAGTTTTTTTTGTGCCGATGCACAAAAAACTGCTATAACAATGTCACCGGTACTGGCTATGAGACAAACTCAAATTGGTCGCATATTATGAAATGTTAGGCTAGCACCAAGCTCGTAGCTAACACGAATCATATCGTACAGCCTATCTAAGTTGTTCATATTTCATGTCACATATTTATTGTTTTTACACGTCGATAAGCTTAAGTCTAATCCTTGGGCGTTCCTTGCCCACTCTGCCCCTCACTTATTTTATCGACCATATTGGGGATATTTTGAAGATGGGCCAAATTAAGAGTACCATTAAGCGACGTGCATGTATACGTAGATATATGAATGTGGAGGAAACCAACAACAAACTTCAAGCAAAGGAGATGCGTTATTAACTGTGAGAACTAAGTAGAAAAGCATTGAATGTAACAAATTTTACGGATTTTTGTAGGAATCACTGAGTCTATGGTATTTTTTTGCTCGTTTAAAGTGTATATAACTAAAATACCCAAAATATTTAGACCAATTATTATGTGTTGGTATACTATATTTTAAATTAAATTAAAATAGTACACTCGTGTGCACAGTGTGCATACATCTTTACATCTGCTAATAATAATACCTACATACCTCGCACGGTTCTCCCTGTACACTAAAGAGCTTGACGGTGTCGATAAATATATCGATTAATTTTTGAAATTATTGTACATTATTTTATTAAAACGATTCCGAAAATATTTTGAATTTGTATTTTGGCAAAACGAAACATTTATTACAGCATAAGTGTGAATACAGTCCACCTGATGGTAAGTGGATGCTTTGGCACATAGACATCTACATCTATCTCGATTACGAATCAAAATTACTAAGATGGAATGAATGCCTCTTTTCCTGTAAAAAGTAAAAAACATTTCGAAAACATACAATAGAAATAAATTAGGTAGCCGGTGAAGCGACTATGCATCTGCGGCAAAAACGAATTCGGTGAACGACGAGAGGAGAAGTATGAATCGAGACGAGATCTCGTGCGTTTTAGGGACAGGACTATTTTAAGAAGTGCAGAAATGTTTGATGTTAATACATAGTTGTTTTAAACACCATAACAAATGTTATGTATGTCTTCTAAAAAGAAAAAAGGTAATACAAAAATAAACTATAAATGTTTTAAAAGATCTATTGGAAAGTTTTATTTTATGGTTGTAGCACGAATGGGTTGGCTAGATCAGGGTAGGATCACGCTCTCACAGAATACCAGCGTGAAATAGCTTAATGCTGCTGTGTTTGTATGGTGAGTGTAGAGAACCGGAGACCCTTTTAACTGGAAACGAGGCATTCCATATTAGTCCTCAGGGGTGTATATATTACACAACCTGAAAGTCAAAATAAACTTGCTGCGTGTGCACTTGATTGCAAGGTATACGATGCAGTATCAATTGTAATATGAAAGCGCATGGCCACATCACCTACGTTCCGTTTGCAGAGCGTGTGAAGCATTCAAAATTAACCCATTCCCTGTCCCATGAGCCACATAATATGGTACATTGCTATTGCCTTACTATTGTGTCTAAAACCAGACAGAGAATATGTTAAAATATTGTACTACACTATCGATAGTCGATACAAAAGCAGAGAACCGATACAACCGCATCCCCAGTTACCGTATCCATTTAGTTTGACAAGCATTCGGTTTCATATATCCGTAGTGTTGTAGTGTGCGTTTGTTCTTACTATCGATATCGTAGTGTGCGCGGGTCAGGGCTGCGATGCATTGTAATTGGTGCTAATTTCTTTAACCGACTAACGGAAATTGAGTGTTGTGTTTATGCGTAATTTTGTTTCACTTTTGTGATACTGTGATAATAATATGTTTTATTTACCTACTTAAAACAATACAGCATTCAAGCTTGCAAATTTTGTCTCAGAAAGTCTGTTTTTTAAGTCTAGTTTACGGCCCTCTTCATTCTTCGTAGAAATAGCTACTAAAGAGCCGTGGTAGTTCAGGAGTTCAGCTCTCGCCGTAATTTTACAGTGACCCGGATTCGATCCCCGCCGGCACCAATAAAACTATTAATTGCAATTTTAAGCGCTGAATTAGCCGAGGAAACCTGAATGTATTTGGAATAAAATTAAAATATATCAAAGATATATGAAGTCAGGCATTACACACTAGAGTATCGTGCGTACTAATGATTACTCCATTACCCTATCTGAAATGAGGGAAGGCCTAGCCTAGTGGGACGTATGTAAGCTGAAATTTCAAATGAACTTACAGTCCACTTGATGACAGTGGCTACTGCAGTTCGTGGACACCCACCCGCAGCCAATTTAAAAACAAAGGAGGCTACAGATGTGATCACCTCTGAGAACTACGATGAAATGACTTACAGCCTGTAACTTTATTGCATTTTTATTTTATTAAACAGATTCAAGGGTGATCTCATATATATATATTTATACGTCGTAGAGCCATGCTGCAGCTATATTAGTAGTATAGTTGTAGCAAGAATGGGTCGGCTCGACCGGGGAAGGACCACGCTCTCACAGAATACCAGCGTAAAATAGCAGCTTAATGCTGCTATGTTTCGTATGGTGAGTGTAGAGAACCGGAGACCCTTTTTACTGGAAAAGAGGCATTCCATCTTAGTCCGCACGGGTGACAACGCATCTGCATTTTGATTCTTTATAGAGGATAGATATAGATGTCTTTGGGTCACAGCAACCACTTACCATCAGGTGGACTGTGTGCTAGTTTGTCACCCTATCCTATAAAAAAAAATATATCTTGAGAAAAAATCCACCTCTAAGGGTGGCAAAATAGGGGATTAAATTTTTTAATGGGAACAATTTTAGTGGTGGCAACTAAAAATAATTTCACATTCTGAAGTCGGTGCTAAGACATAGTGTGTAGCATAATTAAAGCCCCGACTTCAGATTGTAATTTTTTTGTATTTGTGTGAAGTCGGTTTTTATTTTTTATTCAAAGTTATTTTTTCATTTTAAACTATAAGTTTTTAAAAATTCTCATTTGTTTTTCTTTTTTACGCGAATCACTATAAGTTACCAGCGTAATATAACAGCTCAATGCTGCTGTGCTTCGTATGGTGAGTGTAAAGAACCGGAGACCCTTTTTACTAGATACGAGGCATTCCATCACAGTTCTCAGGGGTGACAACGCATCTGCATTTTGATTCTAATCGAGGATAAATGTAGATGTATATGGGACACAGCATCAACTCACCATCAGGTGGAATGTGTGCTCACTTGACACCCTTATTATATAAAAATAAATTGCAATAATACAATTCCCATAAGTATTTCGTTTTCTCCGTAATCCAACAACCGAATACACAACCCTCATGCCATTTTCACAAAACAAAACACACATGTAAAAGTGGCCACGTACGTATAAGGCAGACGTGCTCACAAACGTAATCCGACGATTTTATGAGTAACCAATTTTATAATATTCACACAAAACTTTAATTTATTTAACTCTTCTATACACTTCTTACGTATCTGTAAGATTTTAATATATTAGCTATGAAAATTTAATATACCTGGATATAATTACGACACGATTATTATCTGTATATTATAAGATACAGATAATTAATCGTGTTGTAATTATAAAATCCAGGTTATATTCATAACAATTTTGCGCCAATTAAGCTGATTCCGCCATCTTGAAAATTTTCCTTGGGAATAAGTACTGAATGGTTAGTTTTTATTACTTACCTACTTGGGCGTTTTTATTACTATTTATACAATGATATTTTCACCCGACTACTACAAAAGGAGTGTTATGTGTTTAGGGTAATTTGAATTCCTGTACCTTTAGTAGCTTAGCGTGTAGGCACCTATTAGGAGTGCGCTATAATAATATTAACATTAAAATAAATTTGGTAAGTTAAAAATGAAACGAAAAGTAAAAGAAACAGTTCCAGAAGCCTATTCCAAAATAACTATCTTTGAACTTTGCCTTGTTCATCTATCCTGTTTCTGTAACTATTTTTGCGGAACTATTATTACATGCTTATTATTCTCTTTAGGTAACGTCCCTGAACAACAAAAAAGAAAAATAATAATTTTTAATCTGTGAACAGCTACTAAAAATGGCGACTGCGATTTACTTGTTATAATTGTACGCATAGATACAGGACACGTGTACTCACCCACCCGTATCCGATGTGGTGCTTGATATTAGACTGGTATTAGATGTTGGCAGTGTCTGAGACACGTGAGCAATTCTGCCAACTTAACCTGAATACTAAATACTTTATATTCAATAGCGGCGAAGCCCAAACAGAGAGTAATACGTTGCTGGTATATATGTATAACGTCCTCCAGAGGAAATCTCTTTCATGGCAGCCAGTCTCAACGGAGACTAGCTAAGCACAAGTGCACTATCTATTCCCTAACTCTCATAGTCCGATGATATCCAACACGACTGGAGAGATATCAGGCGCAGGAACAACGGCTTTACGTGCCTTCGTAGACACGGGTATGAAACATCGCCATCTTTCTGACTCTGAGCTTCTAATGAGAATTTCTTGATAGAAATACCCAATAAGTGTTTATAGCCCGACCAGGGATTCGAAACCGGGACTTCATTTTCAGTAGTCGTATTTACAACCAAAGCTTTCAAATCGTTTGAGATATTGTTTTCAAAATCCGACATAAAAGTTACGAGCGGTAAGAAACGGACAAACACACACACACATAGGTATATAGACACATACATGCCTTTACAAGTACAAATAGAATTATATAACGACCAATTATTACTCTCCTGTTGAACTCCGCTTCAGACGAAGTCTTTAAACAAAGGAATTTTATTAAAATAATTGTTAATATGCTTTTTTCAAATTTTTTACGACTTTGTATTTTGGCATGCAAGATCATTACGTCTCGACGTGGTCTCGACCAATTTAGACAAGTTGACTATCTACAATCTTTAACGCTAATAGAAAGAAAAATACTTAAATTATCATTTAACATACAGTCCTACTCCCCGTGGTATCGTACCAAGAACACTGGCTGTGTTTCCTCGCTGAATGGCTATACTTAGCCTTTGAGCGAGAAAAGAACCAGCCCTCTTATCACCAGCAGCGACGACCAGTCGCAGATACAGTTCCTTTAGGAACTTCACTTAGAATATTAAGTAAGTATATGTCTAACCTATATTATAAACACATACACATATATTTTACATTTTATAAATTTCACACAGTTACGTGGCTTATCGTTGATTTTTAGTTTTCTACCAACAATAAAGAATGTAGAAAATTAACATAGCCAACGCCACAGCTAATTACAGAATACAATAATACTAGCGGCATAACGCTCCTGTGTTTCGTGTGCTTACTGTAGAGGACAGGATACATAATTAAAGGCAACCAGGCATTCCATCTTAGTCATCAGGGCTGACAGTTAACGCACCGCATAATTGTTTATTGGTTTTATTATAAGTTATAACACACGCATTAAGATTGTAAAGCAAAAACTGTCAACCCTTCAGTCTAATCCCCTTTGTCTTAGAAGTCACACAGCCCGGCGAAAATGAGATCGGTTTTTACTTCTACGTTGGCGCATTTGCCACAGAATAAATAATAGTACTGCTGTTACGTATGTTATAATTAATTTTACCAAATACAAAGACCTATTATAATATAATTTATTGCAAAATTCACAAGCTACGTTTTAATTTTTAAAAGACACATCTAGACTTTATGATGTCGAGTCTTAAGCATAATATCTGAATACATGTAGAGTAAAAAAACATAGACACCGCCCAATGTAAAATGTAGTAACTTGCAAATTTACATTATTTTTAAAGTTTAAACATGAAAAATCTTGATTATGACTAAATTGTGGTTCGGTCCCAATAACGTGATTAAGTCGTCAGCGTGCTTAAAAACTGTGTAGAAGGCGAGGTTTCAAGTTCAAAAAACAGGTTATTACACTTGGGCACTATAATCCTGTCCTGCGCGGAAGGCTAGTCTACGTCGAGACTAGCCGCCGTGACCGAAATTTGTCGAAAGTTGTCAAAACAGCGCCATAAAGTAAAGAAGAAGAAGAAGAAAAAGTTCGTAATGAAAGCTAAAGTTGTCGTAAATCAGGAGCGAATAAACAAAAAGAACGTATCGTAGCGCGCAAAGACAAGCAAACGACTGAAAACAAAATTAGATAAAGGAGTTCAACAAGGAAGAAACAGTGCTCTGTCTCTTTCTAACACATTATTCGGTATTCATTGTCCTTTTCTTACATCCCATGACACACCCGCGCAGGTAACAAATCTTGAAAAGTCATTAATAACTGTTTTATTCAATTAGACTGTACCATTGAAAACCCAAGATTTTTAGGTGTACTATACTTTGAATCAAATATTTATTATGAAATTGAAAAGACAGCTTGATGAAATTTTCAGGGTAGATAGATGATGAAACAGACATGTTTTTAAAATAGGAATGAAAGAAAAAAGTCATGAGATTTTTTTTAAAAGCCTTCAAAGATTTTTTTAAATCTTGTTTTGTTTGTTTTGCGAAATTACCTTTTTCTGTTGCTCTGTGTTTACATTTGAGGACAAAGATGATGATTTTGTTTGTCTAGTCATGTATCCAGCTAAGTGAAAAAATAATCATGACTGCATCTATGCTATCTACATCACTGTGCACAAAAATGTCTTGAAAGTCAGAAACTGTTTAAAAAAAACTTTAAAAAATCATAACTCGAAAACTACGAAAAATCGTAGAACATACATAGGGGTTATTCGGGTCTGTCTAGGAGTGCTCTATCTCTGGGCTTCAGCTTTACCATACTTTTTGGGACAGCCTGTATAATATTATATTGATATAAATATTTTATTGTATGTTAGCAAGTTACTAAGTAATACTATGTAGTAGTAGTAGTAATAGTAGTAATCTTTAATCTTTTTAACTATTTGATTAATTATCTTACAGTAATTTATAAAATAAAGCAATAAGAAAAATATTAATGGAAATACGAGAAAAATAAAAAATATACCTTATATACTTTTCCATCGTTCCTAAATAGACTCGACCCTAATTCGTTACATGCATGTGTGTGAGTGAGCTTATTTACAGTTGTATCGCTGTGTGCAAAATAAAGACAGGGCTGCGAATGATCGTCTATTTTGTATAATTATTATTATTATTAATTGCATTAGATTATGAGTTATATTTTACTTGTTTTAAGTTTCAAATTTGTTGTTTTCTTGTTATTGTTGAAATTATAAATGTATTTTTCAATACACTTAATTTATTGTTCTTTGTTTGGTTCGAATTATTTTATTTGCGGGATAAGTAACTGGGAAAATTAAAATTTAAAAATCATGTTTCAATATTCTGCGACTAATGAGACTATAATATGATAAATTTAAATTATTGGACTAAGTTCGTTATCGTATCTGTATTCTGTACTTTTATTTTTAAATCTTTTAATTACGTTTTAAAATATTTGTGATTTTAGCCGTTGGTGTCGTAAGAGGCTACAAAGAGGAAAAAAACCAGGAGCCTATTCCCTGGTTTTGGAACGAAGTTCTTTATCGGACGGTACGGATTTGGCAGATGGGGGCTAGGCGACAAAAAGTGTAAGATTTTTCCGCCACGACCCCTTCTGACGTAGTATAGAGGGCCTTGGCGGCTATAAGGAAGCGAGATGGAATAATATCCATCTCCATCGCACTTTTTCTTATCTTGCCATGAAGGAAATTTTATTTTATTTTAAATGACGCTTCATTTTAATAGACGCTAGTAATTCATTTAGTTGTATTTGTTAATCAATAATATAATACGTTTATCAATAATAAAATACTGCGAAAAGAACTCCGTTCCAACCGAGTGTTCCACGACATTCACGCATGTTTTTTTTCTAGCTAAGAAGCTAGCAGCCTCGTACAAAATCCAAAAAACTGCGGTTAAAAACCAACTATGGCAAATATCCCCTATAATCAGCTTTGCACATTTGATAGGCTGCAATGATGATATATAATGAATCAGTTTTGTGTTAAATTAAAAAAAAAACTTTATTACAATACTCGGTAGGAAAATTATTTTATGATTTCAAAGGGCTGAATAAATTTGTAGCCCTTTGAAAAAGAAATAAAATATTCAGGACGCATATTATGTAAGATATTATTTTTGTGAGACACGTGCTATAACTAGTTGATAACTTTACTACGTACATCAGCCTCCAAGGTATGTAATTATCTTTATTCTTTATCAAAGTCAACTCCTTTGACCTAGCATAATAGATGTCAGTTTCAGTATAACTGTTTTAAATAATAATGATCAAGCCTCAACGGAAACTAGCCATCTACACAGGGCAGGAGTATAGTGCACAAGTGTGTGCGCTAACACAAGTACACTCTCGTCAGGTTATAGTCCCTCACTCTCATAGTACGATGGACATCACTCCGACACGACCGGAGAGAGATCAGGTGCAGGGTGTACGGCTTTGAGTGCTTTCTGGGATGAAACACCGCCAACCTCCTGATTCCGTGGTCCGGACTGCTAGTAAGACTCTCTTGTCAAAAAACTCAAAAGCTGATTTTTAATGAAACCTAACAACCGACCCGCGATTCGATCAGTTAAGACCAACGAGGCAGTCCTAAATCGTCACTTTTAAATAATTTGCATATAAGCGTAAAATTAAATAAAATGAACATTAAAATATTTTAAGAAGAGTGACAGCCCTGTGCTAGTTTGCATTCCGCCGGGCGACGCGAGCGCCACAATCAAGTACAATACCGGCGTGAATACAGTATCGGAATATGGATAAGACAATATTTTGTTTTTATTTTATCTCTTCATATTTGTAACATATTTTTTGCAAATAAAAAAGACTCTCTTATAAATGCTATGCTAATTTAATTAATGCTATAAATCTTCAATATATTCGCTATCACAATTCAAACTCCATCATTTGTATACTTAAATTGCCTTAAATATTATGTAATTGTACCTGCTTTAAGTATAATATGTGGATTGCTTCGACATGACCGGAAAAATAAAAAGTTACACTACGGTGCTCGTTTTCCTGTATATCTGTTGTAGTATAGTAATCCTGACTGGCCTGACTCTGAATGACAGGGTGAGAAATTGTGTGATAAGAAAAAAGCGTGGTTTGCAAGATGATGGGGTAAGCAGGATTATAATAATAATAATAATAATGTCCTCCAGACCGAATTTCGGTCACGGCGGCCAGCCTCAACGGAGTCTAGCCATCGGCGCAGGACAGGATTATAGTGCCCAAGTGTATGCGCAAGCACAGGTGCACTTTCTATTCCCTCACTCTCATAGTCCGATGGGACGGTAAACCGACACGACCGGAGAGAGATCAGGCGCAGGACCAAGGGCTTTACGTGCTTTCCGAGGCACGGGGGTGAGATACCCCCAACTTCCTGACTCCGGGCAGCTGCTACTGAGAATTTCTTGATGGAAAAGCTCAATAACTGATTTTTTCGGGATTCGAACCCTGAACCTCATGATCAGCAATTGCACCACTACAACCACTAGACCAACGAGGCAGTCAAAAAAGCCGGATTAAGGAAGGAACGCTTCGGTAGCTTGGTCATATAGAAAGAATGAATGAAGAAAGAGTGGCAAAGCAAATTCATGTTGCAGAAGTGAACGCTAGATCCGGCAAGAGACGCCCTAGACAAAAGTTTTTCGATCAAATCGGCGAGATATTGAAGATGGGCCAAATTAAGAGTAGGTACCCTTAATCGTCGAGCATGTATGCGTAGGATATGGATGTAAAGGTAGCGAATCATGCCAAATGGAACTCCGTAGTATCTACCTACCTTCATGGTTGACGGGCGTGAGTGTTTAGTCTCTATACAACCTATATTTGATCAAGCGTCACATCTAAGTTTAAAAAAATTCTATAACACCACGTTGAGCATCAGATTATCTACCACAGTAATGAGCTTCTGTTATTCCGGTGGCTTTCTATGACAGTATTTCATTTCCTAGCTTGACATGATAGATGGAAACGTCGTATTGTTTAACTTGTTTACTTAGGAAACGATATTTTGCTTAGTGCCTTCTTCATATTTAAAGTACTTTCTTATATAATAGTATGTTTATTATTTCATTACTTTAATTTTAAATTATATTATTACAAAAATAAAAAAAAAACGAATTAATAAAATACTTTGTCAGATCCATAAGTTACTTTTGTCTACTCACTCACGCGAAGATAACGCACACCTCAAATATGTATATATACCGAACAGCTCATACATTATGTAAGTGCACACCAACGCTTTTACACACACAACTACATTCCAGTTTTTAATTTTAAAATCGTACCAGAAGCGTTAAGTAGTTGCGATGTATTGAATACATTTAGAAGCACCGAGAATTATAAAATATGAAATAAACATAATCCTTTTACAAATATTTCTGTATATTATGTGTATTTTATTTCAAGGTGTTAACGACGAAATATAATATTCTTTCCTAATAAGGGCAACTTATTGTTAGTCATAAAGTTATTCTACTTATTTTTTAAGAAGAAAGTTAACTACCAATATCATTCTCTGTCTATTTAGTTTTTATTATAGATATAATGAGTATAGGCATTTAATACAGTATAGTATATTCTAACGTCAGTTTATACTAAATCTATGGTTTTTAAAGAGAGAATATTTTTTAATTTGACCGTAAGACTGATTATAAAACCTGATCAGATTAGGTATTTCTATTTCCTTTACTACATATTTATTTTGATTATTCAACTACTTAACCTTATGCACGAGGAAGTAGACATATTCGTATGTTCTGTGAGTGAATTCACAAGGGCTGCATTATTTATAATGTTATAATATAATTTAAATGTTTGCATTAGCGCATTAGGTCATTAGATCCTGTAATGTTAGTGATAAGTTAACTCGAAGAGTAGTTACGCTGAACACACACTTGCGTGTGATCTTTTACAACAGAATATTCTTAAAGATTGTTAAAATCTGAAAAATAATGTTTCACAGAACAGCAGTGTTTGTGTTGCGTTTGGTGGCATTCCATCTTAGTTCTTTGGGGTGGCAAATGTATCTACATTCTAATTCTTAACAGTCTTAATAAGTTGAAACATTTATAGTGGGCGCAGGAATTGACTTAATTCCGCTTAATTCCCTCTTCATTCCATCATCGGACCACCAGCCCGGGTACCATGGGCGGGGGACAAAAATTTTATCCCCCGATTATATCCACTGACAAGAGATAAAATTATCTTGTTATGTCAAACGGGGAGAAGTATATCCCCGTTTGACATAACGAGTAGACATATATCCCCCTTCCGTAAAAAAGAAAGATAAAAAATTATGCTTTTTTGACATTGATAGGGATGATTTTATCCTAGTTCATTGGACGTGGGTTGAAGTTTATTTTCATACAAAAAATCTATCTAAGTCTATGTCCCATTTTATCTACTGTGGATATTATATCCACCGGTGTGCCCATGCTCTAAGGGTGGATGAAACTAAGCGAGGGGATAAATATTTCCTCCTTTCCCCGGGGATAAAATCGTCTCCTGCCCATGCTAGCCCTGCAGATGCTCGGTTGGTCTCCACCGCTATATTGTCGACACCTCACGCATGCGAACCAAACGGTTTGCTTCGTCGTTTATAATGCGCACTACAGAGGAGTGGAATAATATACCAGCATCCGTCTTTCCATCCGTTTATAGTGTGGGTGTCTTCAAGGCAAGAGTGAATAGACTTTTGTAAAGCTAAGTCAGTGCGTTTTACCATCTTCGGCTGCATCACCACTTACCATCAGGTAGGATAGTGGTCAAGCACTGGTTTATAATAGTAAAAGAGTATCATAAGATGGACTGTTTGTCACTTAAATAAAAATAAATAAATAAATAAATTATTTATTTGCCACAAATCTTTTAACAGTTAAATGAAACCCTGGCTTCTAAACTAGTTGTAAGTAATAACTGTATCTTATATGTATGTATACAATATTGTATAAAAATTGTTAAAGTAATTGTTATATTCTTAATAAAAACATTTTTGTTGAAATGAAAAAGCAATAAAACGCAGAATTTAACAAAAACACATTTATAAAATATTTTTAAACTAAATGCCAATTAAAACCTACATACCGTGTCATATACATTCTATAAATAAATTGAGGCAATTATAATGAAGTCCACGGTCTGTGGCCGTGTGACCCGTGAGGAAATCAAGATCGTGTAAGTATTGAGAAAGCGCGAGCGGCCATTTTGTTTACCTTAAGGGACACTAAAATGCCGCGTCATTATTTTTTTCTGTTAAGTCAACAATAGACTTATTTTTTTATTTCCTTATTTTGAAAAATCGATAAACGCTTTCTTAATAGCATTAAAACATTCAACCAGCAATATCTGATGTAAGTACCGTGGTATTTCAAGATTAAGTGGTAGTAAAACATCTGTTATTCGTATGCGATTAGGACACGTGTGTACTGTAGCTGCAAGTACACGAATGGGTCGGCTCCACCGGGGTTGGACCACGCTCTCACAGAATACCAGCGTAAAATAGCATTTTAGTGCTGCGGTATTTCGTATGATGAGTGTAGAGAACGAGAGGCCCTTTTCACTGGAAACGAAGCATTCTATCTGAGTCCTCAGGGATGACAACTCATCTACATTTGGATTCTTAATCGAGGATAGATTGTCTACGGGCAGGTGGGCTGTGTGCTCGTTCGTCACACTTATTCGTTTTAAAAAGGAGTTAACTAGTATGTAATTGTGGATTTGAATTGTGGTTTTTGTTTTTTCTGTTCTCTCCACGACCAATCTTTCTTTCTAAGTGACATATTACCCTAAACCCTAAAGGTGGTTATGCTATTTCGCCTTTCTTATATTATTATGTATTTAAAAGTTGGAGTTAAAGTTACAGCCTATTATGTCCTACCCCTGGACACAGGCCTCCTCTCATTTCTGAGAGGTTTTTAGGGCAAGGAAATGTCCGCCACGCTGCCCCAATGCGTGTTGGCGAACTTCACAGTCTTGTGTTCGAATTCTCAGACATGCAGGTTTCTTCAGGAAGTTTTCCTTCACCGCTGAACACGTGGTAAATCAGCACTTAAAATTGTAATTATCAATTCCATTAGTGCCGGCGGGGATCGAAGCTGAGCTACCACGACTCTATCTTGCTATTTATTATTAAAAAAAATATATCGTAAGTTCGTAAGTAATAATATCAGAATATAACATCCTTCACAATTCACATAGTTACCAAAATCATATCTAGTGTCTTTTATTTTTATTTTTTATTATATTATAATTTTATTGTATAAACTGTAAACAAATAATTATTAATCGTTTTAGGTAGGTACTAGTCTTTATTTTTAGGAGTACTACCTAGTATCCTATATTTTTATCCGCGGGCCTGTTTCCGAAATTTTGATACTGGCAGAAAGTGAAACACCGTTGTCAATAACTTATAAAAAATCGCTTTGTTCCAGCCAGACACAGCTAAAGACAGTAAAAAATTTGCGCAAAAGATGGCCGCCGCTCACACGCACTTATCTTTTTCAGTCTCTGCTGGTCTGCGTAGTTTTGACACATGAGTTGTAATAATATCTAAAGGCATTGGTCAATCAAAAGGTAAGCTATCGTCAATCCGCCAAGTCTGGCGATTATCACCAGACTTGTCAGATTGACGATAGCAAACTTTGTCTAATACTTACCATAAAATAGATAATAGTACAAGACTAATACTCCTCCCATCAGATTTGTGTCAGTGTTTTGGAGATGATCCGCCAGTGGTAAAAAATAGGCAATTAATACTCAATAGCTCAATACATCAAAAGATTTTATGTACCTAATTTAATTATCATGGCTCTACCACGTAAATATTATTATACGTGGTAGAGCCATGCTGCAGCTATATTAGTAGTATAGTTGTAGCACGAATGCGTCGGCTCGACCGGGAAGGACCACGCTCACAGAATACCAGCGTAAAATAGCAGCTTAACACTGCTGTGTTTCGTATGGTGAGTGTGAGAACCGGAGACCCTTTTACTGGAATAGAGGCATTCCATTTTAGTCCACACGGGTGACAACGCATCTGCATTTTGATTCTTTATTGAAGATAGATGTAGATGTTTATGGGTGGACTGTGTGCTCGTTTGTCACCCTAACCTATAAAAAAAAAAGACTTATTATATCATGTCTCTCAATATGGATCTATAATATCAGTTATTCTACGAACAGTACGAGACAAATCTATATGAATAAATAAAACTAGTATGTAGTGTCTGTACATTATTTTTGCAGCTTCACAGTAGTTTTTTGTTTATTATGAATGATTTTAAACAAAAATTTAACGCTAAAAATTCTGTTTGTCAGTCTGTCTGTGGAAATTTAAAAAAATAAGAAACCTATCGATATTTTGTACGTGGTAGAGCCATGCTGCAGCTATATTAGTAGTATAGTTGTAGCACGAATGGGTCGGCTCGTCCGGGGAAGGACCACGCTCTCACAGAATACCAGCGTAAAATAGCAGTTTAACACTGCTGTGTTTCGTATGGTGAGTGTAGAGAACCGAGACCCTTTTACTGGAATAGAGGCATTCCATTTTAGTCCACACGGGTGACAACGCATCTGCATTTTGATTCTTTATTGAAGATAGATGTAGATGTTTATGGGTGGACTGTGTGCTCGTTTGTCACCTATCCTATAAAGAAAAATACTTATTATATCATGTCTCAATATGGATCTATAATATCAGTGATTCTACGAACAGTACGAGACAAATCCATATGAATAAATAAAACTAGTATGTAGTGTCTGTACATTATTTTTGCAGCTTCACAGTAGTTTTTTTGTTTGTTATGAATGATTTTAAACATAAATTTAACGCTAAAAATTCTGTTTGTCAGTCTGTCTGACAAACAGAATAAGAAACCTATCGATATGAATTAAATATTTACACAGGTTGTACCAAAAACTCTGGGAACAGGTTAGTTTTATTTCAGGTGTATTATCTTTCATAAGATTTTTATGCAAGTAAGTATATAAACGAACGATCACACAACCCACATCATACAGCAATATACTCGTAACTATAGTTTTTTTATAGAATATGGGTGACACACAGGTACACAGTCCTGATACTGTGGCTCATAGACATCTACATTCACCCTAGGCATCCGTCAAGACTTCGCAAGGGCGATTTCTGGATCTCGACAACAGCGCCACCTACCGGGTCCAATTGTGAATCTAAACCATTCAGGCACCCAATCAAACACACACAAAAAATTTCATCAGAATCGGTCGAACCAGTTTCGAGTTTTAGCGAGAGTAACGGACAGCAATTGATTTTTATATATAGAGATTAAGAATCAAATCATCTCTATGAGGCAATCTGTAGGGGAGGCTTAAGTAGGTACAGCAGTGGACTTTAAAGGCTGCAATGGATGGATGGAATAGACTTTAAGTAAAGAAAATTGATCGATGTACGTTCAAAGTTTTTTTAAAAATCAATTCGATCTACTAGAAATGAGACTGGTTAAAAATTTAGCTGCTGACAATTTCAGTTTCCCTTTGTCGCCTCTAAAAACCACCCATGGGCTGATATGGGGTACTGGATACTCTAAAACCGCCACTACTCGGTGATGGTTATAATATTATGTCATGTAATAAATAAAAATAAAAGAGGATATCCGTAAGAAAAAGCCACATGAACGGTATGATTGAGTGCAGTATGCTTTAATGTTTTCCTTTTATTCAAAGACCACTGCTGAGCATAGGCCTCGCCATAGATTGACTCATAAGGGACGTTGTCATAGTTACCACGCTTGGCAACCGCAGCTTTTTATTTTCTAGTTGTAATTAAGAAGACGCTGTTGCTCATCACAGTCACATCTTGTTTTCAGGTAGGTATGTATACCTCTAAACTTGAAAACGAGATTGCACAACCAGTGCGTCTTGCCAGTGATGACATATGGATCTGAGACGTGGTCCTTCACTGCTGGCCGTATGAGGAAACTCAGGTAGCTGAGCGAGCTATGGAGAGGGCTATGCTCGGGTTTCTCTGTGTTATAAACTTATAAATGAGGTTATCCGCAGTAGAATCAGAGTAACCGACCAACGGATTAGTAAGCTGAAGTGGCAATGGGCCGGCCATATAGCTCGAAGAATCGACAACCGATGCGGAAGCAAGGTTCTCGAGTGGTAGCCTAGTACCGGCAGGCGAAGTGTGGGGCGGTCCCCCACTAGGAATGACGACCTGGTAAGACATGTAGGTGGCTCAGGACCGTGCTTTGTGGCATTCCTCGGGGAGGCCTATGTTCAGGAAATGGACTTGTGAAGGGCTGTAATGATGATGGTGATGCTGCCCATCTTCTAGTTTGTTTCCTTCTGTAGTCTTACAAAATCCACTAGATGGATATTCTTACACCACCGCTACACGGTCAATTATGACTATATTATTTTGTGACCTCTGGACTTTTTTTTGGTGAACCGATTTTGATGATTTTTTATTTGTAAGCTGGTGCTTGTCACGTGGTCCATATACATTTGATCAAGATCTGACCAGAAGTTTTTGAGTTATCCTAAATAATGCGTATTTAATTGACTTCGAGTACATTGATGATGTTCTCATTTTATTTATATTGAAGTCGGTTGTACAAAATTTTTAATTTTACCACTTGTTTATTTAAATAGTAGAGACATGCTGCAGCTGCATTATGACTGCAGCACGAATGGGTCGGCTTGATCGGGACAGGACCACGCTCTCGCAGAACCAGGATGAAATAGCAACACTCTACTGATGTGTTTCATTGTCATGTACTCTTTAAGACGACACATCGAAAACCGTTTAAGCGGGCTATCGCGACTGAATCCGAGTTAGTACATAATTTCTATAAAAACTTAAAAAACGCCGTCATAAGGTCTAAAATTGAGTAGTGACCGCAACGATTAAGACCGCTTAGAAATCCCTTAGAATCTTATAATATTTTAAAAAAAATATTGATTTAAGTAATCAAAATAATGAGCAAGCAAATTACGAATATTGATGTTATGAATGTATTTGAGTGATTCCCAAGCATATAGATTAAGTAATTTCGTTGTAATTTCAACTATAGTGATTTTTTAGATGTGTTTTGCAAATAATTATGATCGAGTCAAAATTATACAATCGTGTTTTTGAACAAGCAAATTGAAGATAAAGACATGAATTTACCTATATCCAAATTCCAGTTTCTCGCGGTGTCGCCTTAAGAGTATAATAAATCTTTATAATTTTTTTCTGCTCAAGCTTTACATTTAGTCCTGCATATTTTCTGGATTTTTGTTGTAAAAGCGTATACACTGCCCCAGTATGGAATTACTGACTCTTTAGAGTTGTAACTGGTATTACTATCTGGTTCTTGTTCCTAGTGTTTACAGAAAGTATATAACAATTTAATAAAGCTATTTATAAATATGGTCATCACGCTGATGCTATATTATGGTTGTAGCACGAATGGGTTGGCTCGACCGGGATAGGACCACGCTCTCAGAATACCAGCGTAAAATAGCAACTTAATGCTGTGTTTCGTATGGTGAGCGTAGAGAACCGGATACCTTTTTTACTGAAAACGAGGCATTCCATCTTAGTCCTTACGGGTGGCAACGCATCTTCATTGTGATTTTTAATCAAGGATAAATTTAATGAAGATCGCTCACTTGTCGCCTTATTCTAAAAAAAACATAGTTTAGTGAACGTCCGTGAAACCACAATGGAGCTGTGTGGCGATCTCTTCCTTGCTCCAATATCTTTTTAAAAAAGACTGAAAACAAAACCTAAACAGTGAGACACCATATTATGTTATTTTTACTTCTATTTGATCTTTTGTTTCTAATGCAAAGTATATATTTAATAGTAATTCCAATACTAGGTATGTACCAAATGAACAAACATACATAAATACGCCAATTTGTCTGCTATTAGCTGAACCAACGCAAACAGACGCGTTATCTGTATGTGCTGACGATACATTATTACGTATATTATGTTGCAGTTAGTGTTTAAAATAAGTTCATTTGTAAAAAGCCCAGGAAAAATATAAAGGCTTTAAAAGTTTAACACGAACTCTCTGTTTCTCTGATTTATTCCGGGTGTGTTCCGATATACTCTGCAAGCACTGGTCAGTGCTCTCACTGGTGAAAAATTCGTTCCGCTATGGACTGCCAGTATACTGCCACAGTACCCTAGGGAAATATATGACGTCATAGATCGCCGCCATTTTTGTACTGTGAGCACTGGCGCTTTCGAGGTAAGGTGCTCTCAGTACTTTGATCACGTGAGCAAAAAACGTAAAAGCGCTTAGAGATTTAACAGCTTCCACGAATGATTGTTATTATTATTAATTACTATTGTTATTCAAATAAAGTCGGACATTAAGCTTTAAAAGCAACAACATTCAAATAATATTTTTTCTTGTTGAACAGAAAACGTGTACATGATAAATATTTTCATTTGAAAACAGTGTCGAAAAATGGGGATGACGGTATACTCGACTGCGTTCCGTTTTAAACAGTAACCAGTATAGCAAACTAAAAAGGAACACCTTCACAGTATACTGAATTGACGTCACACCTTACAGTGGTCACAGTGTACTCGTATATCGGAACACACCCTCCGTTACCGTTATAGCCTATCAAAAGTCCACCGCTGAACATAGGCCTCCACCATAAAACTCATAGGGGGGATATTTGCCATAGTTAACACGCTTGACAGGCGCGTTGGTAACCTCAGATTTTTTTAGATGTTATTAGGAAGACGTTGCTGCCCATCTGGTTTTTTCCCTCGCCTCTTACGACACCCACGGGACTATATGAGGTATAGCGGTTAACTATGACATCAGGTCGTCAATCGTCTCAGTCCCTCCCGTGACCATAAACATGACGACGACGAAATATAGTGAATTTAAATAAATGATATAAAAAAGGGTAAAAACCAACACGATAAAATCCGTAAAATTAGTGTGACGTGTTAAAAAAAGTTTAAACTCCGCCTGCAGTAGTGGTCTGTTGTTGACAAATAATATAAAGTGTATTAAATTTAATAAACAAATTGTATAAATTACATTACATATTCCGAATCAGAACCCTTTGTTGTAGATATTCCACGCATTAGAACCAAACGGTTTGCTTCGACTTTTGTAATGCGTACAGCAAAGGAGTGGAATAATTTGCCGGCGTCTATCTTTCCGTCCAAATACAATCTGGGCGTCTTCAAGGCAAGAGTTAATAGGCTTTTGTTACGCTAAGACAGCGCGATTTACCATCTAAGGCTGCATCACCACTTACCACTAGGTGGGATTGTGGTCAAACACTGGCTTATAATAAATTTAAAAAAAACGTTATATTTGCTTATTATTAGTTTAAGGTCGCAAGTCGTTTCACAAAAGAAGTCCCGCGGAAAATATGCAAACTAAAACGTTAAGTAAAATATACATAAACTGAACATTTATTTTTTAACTCAAAATGGGACATGGGTTTATTTATAGGTACTCCCCAGTTAGTAGGTTAAAAATAAAAGAAATATTATGTTATTTATTTAAAAACTGTAACTTTATACAATTAGTGTTCACTATAATTATAATCACATTAATTATAATTATTTTTATTATAACAAACTGTGAAAAATAAAAATTAATCACCAGCTTCATTAAAGCAAAGTCCCTCAGACAGTAATTATTAAATTCAACATATTTTTTGATATAAATTATATTTGTTAGTGGAACAAATTTGCTTTAATAAAGTTGGTGATGATTTTAAATAAGAATAAAATTCTGGGCAAGTTTTTTTACATTGACCTTTGTTATCAACATCGCCTTTAGAACTGGAACCTGTAAGTGATTTTTTTCAGACGTCCACAATTTCTTCATAATAGAAAAATACTTTTTCTACTGGAGCATTTGTACCAGGTAGACATAAAATATATTCGATTAAAATACAAAAGAATTTATGTTGAAGATTGTTGCTGCGAAAGTGTTTGAATACTTCCACCCAACGAGTTTCTGCGAAAACTTAAATTATCCCATTCGTTTATTTTTTGGTCGGTCTCGCTCTCGCATCGTTCGTGTCTGACGAACTTCATAGTTTTAAATTTTCACGTGGTTTTGGAAAACGGGACTATTTTGCGTCCCGGAGCTTTGTTTGGGGAAAACGGTACAGGTGACCGAGAACAGGGACAGTCCCGTTCGAAACGGAAGTTCGAAACGGGACGTATAGTCACTTTAAATATACAGCAAAAGTCAAATTTCACGAAAAGATGCAGGAAGTCGATGACTGAAGGTGACTCAAGACCGAGATTTGTGGCATTCCTTAGATATGTTCAGCGGTGAATTTGTAAAGGGCCTAATAATGATGATGATAATATTCTCTAGGAATTAAATATATCACACAATAAATCTTTAAGAAAAACTTACAAAACAGTTAAATGTTATTTCAAATTAGACATTTGTGTAAAGGCTGATGCCACACATGCTAGCAACATGAACACAACGTTGTCTATGTATGTACAACACTGATATAATATTCAGTATGTTATGGCGCGAACATAAAGTTGTATGTTTGCAATCTATTTTACATTGGTTTACATGGAGCTTGAATAAAATAAATACTAATTTACTATTAAACAAAGGCACAATAGACAGTAAAGTTAACCGATATAGCCCCACACAGCCACAGATCAGTTTCCTCTTCTACTGGATATTCTATTTTTAAGGGTGACAAACAAGCACACAGTCCCCTGATGGTAAGTAGTTGCTGTGGCCCATAGACATCTACATCTATACTCGACTACGAATCAAATTGCAGATGCGTTTTCAGTTTTCACCCGTGAACATAAGATGGAATGCCTCGTTTCTAGTAAAAGGGGTCTCCGGTTCTACACTCCCACACGAAACACAGCAGCATTAAGCTGCTATTTTACGCTGGTATTTTGTGAGAGCGTGGTTCTTCTCCGGTCGAGCCGACACATTCGTGCTAAAACTATACTATAAGTAATTTATGCTTTTACCACTGGTTCGGAAAAAACTCTGTTCTGGGAAGAACCAGCAAGAAAACCAGTGGGAAATTAAAAAAAAATATTTACATAATAATGTTTTATACAATTAAGTCAATATGTACGCCGACCTTTAAAAAGCAATATCTTGACAAATACTTAATATTATGAAACCTATGGTGCATGTTACTCAGATAATGCCCAAAATGGTAAGTTATATTTGTATTCGCTTTTTATAAATTAAGTACAACATTAATTTTAAATTTAAATTAATATTTTTTACCCGACTGCCCCAGAAGGAGGGTAATATTTTTGAGAGTATGTACATATGTCTATTTATTTGGCACGCTCTGTAGCCAAAACGGTTAGATGGATTTTAATTTTTAACATACGATGTGTCTTAATTGTGAGAGGCACATAGGCTGTATAGTATTTATATATTGCATCTGGAAATACAACAAAAGGAAGGGGAAGGTTTTTTTCAGTAAATTTTGACGTGACAACGTCTTATAAATTGGTTTGCCGGGTGACACTTCAAGAAACTGCGTTACGCTCCGCTCACGTTATGCGCTCACAATGAGAGCGAGTGAGAGGCACGCGTCCTTCCACTCGGGCATGGTTAGCCCGCCTAAGAGCGAGAGAGACAGACATAATAAAATTATTTTACCACTCAAAGTCGTTGTCACGTAAAACTTTCGCCCGTATACCGACTTTACAGGCAACCAATTTTTTTAAAGTAGTCGGGTTTTTCATTACTGTTTTAATCATTAAGCTTGTTTAACAATTATTCATAAGCTCATGAGTTTCATTCCGTATTCACTCTAGACTTTCTACGGTGTATGTATAAAATAATGTAATAATTATAGCTCGACTACAACGCCATCTATTGGATCCAGACTTTGTGATTTTCTTTTTTAGCACGAAATCAGCATAATAAATCTTTTCCATCGTGTAGGCGGTAGCGACAATGTCATTCTGAAGGCGATTGCAGCAAGGACTGACTGCCCTATAACCTATAAGGAAACATTGGATATGCGTATGTGTAGTGTGTGGAAGTGTACGATAGCTGAACATTTAATATAAATATTTATTAATTATATCTCTAACTCAACTAACATGTTTTAAGTCCTCTGCGAGCCAAATATGCATATACAACAAAAAAGAAAGGCCCGAAATAAAGATTTATTTATTTTTATCGTGAACTTGAGTCATATTGGTCCATAGCTACCATAGGTATTTATTAATAACTTGACTACAGCGCCACCTATCAAAACTTGGCATAGCTATGAACCATTGCCTTTGACATTGACAAAAAAACTACATTTTATATTAGATAATAGATATGGTGTGAATGTATATTCTAAGTCTATGGTGTGAATATACAATTGTTTATTTTTCTTACAATAAACGAATATTTAAATAATCAATTTTTTGTTAGAATATGTTTTTCTACCAAAATTTTGCAATATCTTAAATTTTATGCTGTCAATAACCTTGTTTAATATATTTAGTTAAAACTTAAAATGTGTTATATTAATAATTATAAATTGTAAATTTTATTGTTAATTAGATAATTTATAAGTACCTATAATATATTTTTTGCAGCGCCTGTAAAAGGTTAAGTAATCGGTATAAGTACCTTATCTATACAAATAAATAAAATTGAAGTGTCTGTTTGTAATGTAAAAATAACAGCTTTTTATTAAATGCATATGAAAGTATATAATACGGTACTTAATACAAAAACACAATTTTTAAAATTTTTGTCCGTCTGTCTGTCTGTTTGCCTGTTTGTTCCGGCTGATTTTGATGGGACTTTCACTGGCAGATAGCTGAAGTCATAGAAATAATTCTATGGCTGAAGTCATAATTATTAGGAGTAACTTAGGCTACTTTTATTTTAGAAAAAAAATGAGGGTTCCGCGCAAAAAAAACTTAAAACCAATGAAATCCAATCGTAATAAATTATACGCGGGCGAAGTCGCAGGAACAGCTAGTGTAATACATAAGATAAGACTTTGTTGTTAGTAATCAAATAAATAATTGAATACTATTATGACCTCAATCAATCAAGTCGTTCAGGACTTACGATCACAAACAGACGCACCAACGATTATATAATATAAAGATTAATATCTTCCTCTTCACCTTCATCTCGATAAAGCCCAGATCTGGGCATGGGCCTCTTTCGTTAGGAGGATTTGCCTAAAAGCGTCATGTTAGGCAGGCGAATTGACGATCGCAGTATCAGACGTGAGCACCTTTGACTAAGGAATATACTCCTCACACGCCCCGTAGCATAGACTTAGTCAATCCTCTATCTACACCCCGTAGTCGGTCTCATAGATAATATAATATACAGTCGGTCTGGGCACAGCCTAAGAAGTGTGATCTTGGTTAGAATGTTGTGAAGAAATATTTTTTGTTCTGGGTATTTTACTTCGAGTAGATACCGATACCGCCATCTATTGCTAGCAATGAGATTTTTCACGCATTTCCCATAGTCGAATAAGTCCGTCTACCGGGGTAGGACCATGCTCTCACAGAATACAAGCGTAAAAAAGCAGAATAATTCTGCGTTTCGTAGGTGACTAGAGATCCTGAGACTTTGTACTGGTAATGAGGCATTCCATTTTAGTCCTCAGGGGTTACAAAGAATCTACATTTGATAGATGTAGATGTCTATGGCCTTCAGCAACCACTTACCATCGGGTGGACTGTACGCTAGCTTGTCACCATTATCACAGAATAAATAATAGTACAAGAACCATTATTCTATAAAAATAAAAATTGGTTGCCTGTAAAGTCGGTATACGGGCGAAAGTTTTACGTGACAACGACTTTGAGTGGTAAAATAATTTTATTATGTCTGTCTCTCTCGCTCTTAGGCGGGCTAACCATGCCTGAGTGGAAGGACGCGTGCCTCTCACTCGCTCTCATTGTGAGCGCATAACGTGAGCGGAGCGTAACGCAGTTTCTTGAAGTGTCACCCGGCAAACCAATTTATAAGACGTTGTCACGTCAAAAGGTCGTCTCTTCTACCACCGCCCCATTCAGTGGGGTAAAATGGGTGGACAACATCGGCAAATATTAATTATAATGTAAGGGTATATTTAAGAATAGAGTATATGTGAAGAGTAATGGATCTGCTTATTGTTTTACTATAAGTTGACAAGTTCAAACAATTATAATTAAACAGCGACATCTATTCGTATCTATGAAAAACTCTCTAGCTAAAAAGACTGTTTGGGTCTTCCAGATTTTGTGTTATTAAATTCATAACATATTATATTTACGTAATATGTTAAGATTTGTGCAGATGGCGCAACTTTAATCTATATTATTAAAAAGTAAGCTAAAAAAGAAAACAAATATAAAAGAAAATGCAAAGAGTACATAAAGCTATTTCTGAAAAAAGAGAATCATTAACTCTTTACTTTGTGACGTTTTTCTTTAGCTTAATAAGTATATTGTAAATCCGTAATTGGCTTCAAGACCTATTAATTTTATAAGTTTTGAGTGTAAATAAATTGTTACAAGCTGTGGATTTTGTGAATAAATAAAAATAAGAAATAAAATTAAAATCGGTTCACGCTTTGGCAGCTCTTCACGTTGACCAACATTGTGGCGAATGTTGTGGCCAATACCTATGACCATTAAGGGTAATCTGTGGATTGACTCAAGAAGATTTAGGTTTAGGTCGTATATAGAGGATTGACTACGACCTAATAAGGTTAAGATACCTACTAAGTCTATGGTTTAGGTACCTACTACGCCCGTAGACAGCTCTACGACTACGCCAGTATATTCTAATCTAAGCCTATGGTACCTACCTAGGGTTGCCAACCATACTGTTAAAAACAGTATCACCTTTATTTTGCTCTTTAATACTGGTGTAAAGAATACTGTTTTTATCATCGCTGTTATCCGGAGCAATGAAACCTAAAATTGAGCTTCTATTAATTTAATAAAAAATGAGTTCATTTATTTTAAATTCGGCTTCAATTATTGAGGCCAACGAATATTATGAAAACGATAATAAATTATTAAATTGTGCAAGAAGCTCCAAAATATGTTTTTAAGACTTCAAAAAAATACTCTTTGTTTTTCATAAATACTGTTTTTTAATTATTGTTCTGAGTACCTAATTTCCTAGTCTACATTTTTCATTTTGGCCAGTGTTGCCTAAATGTTACATTTCTTACCTAGTACGTAACTTTTTATCAACAAAAATATTTTGGCACATTTGTGTAATGTTTCGAAAAATTATATTTATTAGTCTCGTCATTTTAAACGGGGAAGATTAAGGAGCAAACTTAGTTCTGCAGCATATGATATAAAAATAATAGAAGCCTTACTTGTGTTGAAACAGTCACATTAGTTTATTTTAGCTATTTCCCTTGAATTATATGATATGGAATCTTGGTATGGGGTAATACGACTGCCATTAAAACTGTTTATAAAAATTTAAAGCCATAAATATATTTCATTTGACCTCTCAATATATTAACGAAAATTTAATGTGTGCACATAAAAACAAAAATATAATATAAAAAAGACATTCTGTAAATACTAGGAACAAGCACATTCTTGTAATACGAGTTACTCGACTCCGAGTAAGTAATTCCTTCATAGGGAAACGTCTATCTGCCAAAAAGTTTAAAATTTTTACGAAACATTATCTGTTTATTATAAAGTGTTATTCTATTATAAAATAATTTATGACTGATAATAACCCCTGGGAATGCTTTTTCTAATGTAAAATTCAATTGGAATACATTGTAATTTTTTTTTAAAGTCCCATTGGATTTCTTGCTGGTTTTTCCGGGAAGAGGCTTTATTCCGAAACAATGGTAAAACCATAAATGATTTTCAATAAGTAGAACTTGCAATCTATCTTGAATATAATTTTTTCTATTTTATTCTATTCTATATATATATCGAATCTAGTTTGCCACATCTTCAGAATTTACAATTTGGAAATAAGAACTCCGTATAAAAATTGGTTAACTTTTATTGTTTTTATTCATTAATTTGTACTATTATTTATTCTGTGGTAGTAGTAGTAGTAGTAAGTAGATGACGCTGACAATAAAATGTCAATAATAATTAGATATATTTAAGTGTATATTTTATATATATTTGATATGACTGTGTCCTTATACAAGTAAATATTCAAGTGCAATAGGTTATTAGATAGATTTAGACAGAAAAGTGTAAAGTGAATAATAATATTAAAAAAATAAATATATTCTACTTACTTTGCACAATTTTATTCATGTTTTAATTGCTTATTAAAAAAATCATCAAACGCCTTTTATGTTCAGTATTCTTTAAAAGTAACTGATTGATAATCGATAATTGAGGTAAATTAATTAATAAGCTGCCACAAATCACTATGTGAGCTACCTGCATCCATCGACTTCCTGCATGTCTTATTAGGTTGCCACTCCATTTGGTTCTAGTGAGAGACCGCATTACACATCGCTTACCAGTACTACAGTCTTTGCGTTATAGCATGGTGCGGGTGACAGCTCACGCCTATGAAGTTTCATATTTTTTAGATAAACTGTCATACAGATATTGTTGTACTTCATGGATGGGTACCGCCCACTTACGACAGTGATGTGCCACGCTAAACTATGTGGTCCGCAAGAGCTTAAATATGGTCCGCGAAAGATTTAAATAACACATTTATAATATACCTAATCGTTTTAAATAATACATTTATTATTTTCTCGTCACGTGGCCAGTGCAACACCGCGCGTTACTTTAGTAAGTACCTACTAGCTTTTACAATAAATACACAAATAATACTGTTAATGAATGCTTCTTTTCAGATTATTATATAATTATGTTAAAAGTTGTGATTATAATTTATTGTTAGATTAACACAGTTTTTTCTTTCACCTTGTGGTCCCTGCTAACTACAAAAAACAAAAGTGGTCCCTGGTCAAAAAAAGGTTGGGAAACCCTGCTATATATAATGTTCTCTGTGCTTTGTGGCATTGGCATTCCTTCTTTTCTCTCTGCATTCCTTGGAGGAGCCTATGTTCAGCTGTGGACTTGTGAAAGGCTGTAATGATGACGAATTAAAATATTATCACTATATGACTTTGTTTTAAAAGGTATATATCGTTAAAGCTATGCTGGCAACACTGATTTTGGCACTGGCATTGGCAGAAGCAGATTATCTGGTTCGGTTGTCTGCGGTTGTCGTTTGGAATCATAGATAAATAAATATGTAGCAAGCTATTTGGAATCACAGAGTACTTTTTTGGAATCGGCGCAGAAACCAGAAAAGATTTTTAGTATATTTTAGGCATATTTTGTTGTACTAAAGGTCATTTACAATTATTATATCTCACTTTATAGTGTCGTACAAGTTTATCTCGTTTATTTATAGTACTGTGCTAAGAAAACTTCGTCGTGGATTCCAAAACAAGCGGTACGTGGTATTGTTTATTATGATTTTGTAAATTCTTCCGGCATATTTGTTTGTCTCATAACAAATAAAACAAATCCTTATTTGAAACTTTATAAATCTTTATTAATTTGTTATTAAAACGTAAGAGAAACGTAATTACAAAATGCTACATGCCATTCTGAGTTGTGTAGAAAATTTGATTATAATAATATTCTCAAAACGGAAATATTTTTCTTGCATCTGTCATAAAAACGCTATTTTTACATTTGACTGCTTACATATATTTTAAAAAGTAGTTTTTAATGATATAGAAATTTAAAATAGGAGATTTACCCTAACCCTATTGCTTGTTGAGTAAGATTGACTATTGCTTTGCTTACCGACTTATTTTTCGGGCATATTACTGCATTAGTTATATAATGCAATGCAGTAATGAAGATAAATTGATGTCCTCATATTTCAGTCAATTTTGCAACCTCTTAACTTTACACCAAAAACATTATTAAAAAAAAAGTTAATTTTTTTGTTACTGCAGGTGGTCATCCTATCGATGGTATATTAGCTCCATAGTGAATATACTATTATATAAATGTAGCTAAGATTGATAATGATAATCTTTCTCCTGTATTTTTACAAAGGAACTCTGCTGCCATTTTGTAACTCTGTAAAAAATCTTAGCTTACTTATAGACCATACATTAAGCTGGGGAGTTCAAGTTGCTGAAATAAGCCAGTTTTTTTTTTTTTTATAGGATAAGGGTGACAAACGAGCACACAATCCACCTGATGGTAGACATACTGCTCTACCTTATGTTCTCTTGTAGTCTAAAAAACTTTCTACCTTTTAAAACTAAGCTTATCTGGATGTTTGTTACCCAGATCTATCTCATCTTCTAAATAAGTTGGAGCGCCATCTCAACAATTGCATTAAATTGATTTTTGGCTTATGTAATTATGACCATATTTCCAGTACCGCTCTAAGCTTAAATGGCTTTCTATTCATTGTACCCTGTGTTATTTAGTTTTTGAACTATATTATTTTATTTATTTAAACATTTTGTATATATAAGTACCATTTTTATATATTTATTACTTATTCTTCATTATATAGTAGATATTAAGTATGTATATTTTACTAACTTTATTCTATTTATTTGCATTTTATTGTACCTTATATCTTTATTTCTCATTTATTAATTTTATTAAGTGAATTGTTACACAGTTACTCAAACCATCCAGGTCCAGGACCAGACAGTGGTAGAGAATGCCATAAGGCATTAAGCCTGCTCTTTGTAGCCCTTATTATTAGATGTATAATAAAGATTAAATAAATAAATAAAATATATAAATTTCTCTATACATATTTCATAACCAAAAACATTTTTTAGGATTTATTTTATTTATTAGATTATGAAAGTTTTAATGAAAAATAAAATAGTTTTTAATATTTAATCATACAGGGTTGGAAAAAATCATGATTTTTAAAAAAAATCGAATAAAGCACGATTTTTTAAAAAAATCCAAATTAATCACGATTTTTTTGATTTTTTGATTTTATTATTTAATTTAACTATATTTTTTTCGCAAATCGAAACGCGCCCTCAGGGGTTGCGCGGACACAGCGCGGAGATTTCCCTTTTGTCTGAAATGTGAATTAGACATTGCGTTAATGGTTAAATTTATTTATTTGTTTAAAGTTATTTGTTAATTTTTTTAACAGTTAAAAATATTGCTTACTTTTGTATTGAATTTTATTTTATTTTATTTTTAATCGTTGTCACCCATGAGGACTAAGATGGAATGCCTCATTTCCAGTAAAAAGGGTCTCCGGTTCTCTACACTCACCATACGAAACACAGCAGCGTTAAGCTGCTACTTTACGTTGGTATTCTGTGAGAGAGTGGTCCTTCCCCGGTCGAGCCGACCCATTCGTGCTACAACTATACTACTAATATAGCTGCAGCATGGCTCTACCACATAAAAAATTATATATACTTTCTAAATCTGTTTTTTTTTAATGTTTATTTCTGTGAAAGAAAGGAAATTAAACATTTTTGTTTAAATCATTGATTTTTATTGAAAACATCATTTGATTTTAATCGTGATTTAAATCATGATTTAAATCAAAATGATTTATTCATGCCAACCCTGATCATACTTTATTATGATGTAAGGTAGAATGTACCACATTTTTTCAAGTATCAACATCATCTACACACATTCCACCCTGCTAATGAACAATTATTTGATGGCTAGCCAATGGCTGAAAATCCATCTAAATATCTTCATCATCATTGTAGCCCCTCACAAGCCCACTGCTGAACATAGACCTCCCCCAAGAAATGCCACAAAACACAATCCTGAGCCACCTGAATCCATAAAATTCCTACATGGCGTGACAGGTTGTCACTCCATTTAGTGGGGGCCACTTTAGGGAAGCTGCCACTCTAGAACCTTTTATAAAACTGTAGTGACATTAACTTCCAGTCCACCTGATGGTGAGTGACTCCTGCAGTCCATAGACACCTGCAGCCTTCCTCAACAAAGCCCTCAGAAGCACTGCTACTTCTGCAATGCGCTTTAATTATACTGGCTCTCTTTTCCATTGGTTGTAGGTTCGTTCTGCTATGTGGCCGGTCCATTGAGGCTATCCTGAGCTATCACAAATTGCTTAAGTAAGCACGACCTTTCCAAGGCCTTCGACTGTGTTCACCATGAGACATTAATCAGGAAGCTACAGTACTATGGTGTCAAGAACACAGCGCTTAAACTTATTATTTCATATTTAAGTAATAGAATGCAGAAAGTTATTATCAATGGTAAAAGTTCTTCCGGGTCACCTGTACTAATGGGTGTCCCTCAGGGCTCGATTCTCGGCCCATTCCTATTTCTGGTATATATTAATGACTTACCTTCCTTGTAGGGATAATCATGATATAGTATTATTTGCTGATGATACTTCCTTGATTTTTAAACTTAAACGTCAATCATTTAAATGTGACGAAGTGAATAATGCTATATCAAAATTAGTGCATTGGTTTAACGTTAATAATCTACATATAAACGGAAATAAAACTAAATGTATTAAATTTACAACAACGAATGTTAAAATCTGGGTACCAATGTGTTTTTAAATGGGAAGAACTGAGCCCTGTTGAATCCACTGTTTTTCTTGGCATCACTCGACGCAAAGCTTCAGTGGGGCCCCATATATCCAAACTAGCAAGCAGACTAAGTTCTGCAGCCTATGCTGTAAAAAGATTAGAGGTCTCACTAGTGTCGAGACAGCTAGACTAGTTTATTTCGGTTATTTCCATAGCATAATGTCTTATGGGATTTTGCTATGGGAAATGCGCTGATTCAGAAACTATTTTTGTTTTACAGAAGAGGCCATTAGAGCTATTTACAACCTAAAACCGAGAGAGTCTCTTAGAGATAAATTTAAAGAAATAAATATATTAACTTTGGCCTCTCAGTATATTTACGAAAATTTAATGTATGTTCACAAAACAAAGGTAGTTTTAGTAAAAAGTGATATACATTCTGTAAACACTAGGAACAAACACAAGCTAGTGATACCAGTTTCTCGACTCCACAGAGTCAGTAATTCATTCTTGGGGCAATGTATACGCTATTACAACAAGGTCCCGGAAAGTGTACAGGCTCTCTCTATTACCAAGTTTAAATGTTTTGTTAAGCTGAAACTGTATAAAAGGGTTATTATAGTATAAATGAATATATGATTGATAATAACCCTGGGAATGAGGTGGTCGCTACCAAGCAGTTTCTAAAATAAATTTTGTACTTAAATAGTTTGTACATATATATATATATATATATATATATATATATATATATATATATATATATATATATATATATATATATATATATATATATATATATATAGTCCTCCTCATCGATTTCGATGACGGCGACCCTAGAAATTAGGATATTTTCCTATCATGAGCCCTGATAGTAGGCCGAACTTGGTCTTAAAAGCTCTTTGACATGCGTGGCAGTAGAGTTGTCCAGCTGAGTTGTAGGTGTATGTGTAGGAGGGCCTAGGTCTCCAATCTTGGCGGTCGACAATCTTCAAAAGTATAAAATCATTCGAAGAAAAACGCCTCAAGACTTTAGACTTTAGTTTGTACAACCATTAATGTAAAACTTACTTTAAAAAAAAAAGTCCCGCTGGGTTTCTTGCTGGTTCTTCCCAGGACAGAGGTTTTTTTTTCGAACCAGTGGTAAAGTAAAAAATGACTTTCAATAAGAATTACACATGTAATCTATATTGAATAAAAAATTATTCTATTCTAAATTATTCTATTCTTAATTATTCTTATTTTTTTTAAAGATGGCCACAAAATAGGAACTTGATAGTAAAGAAAACTAATTTCCTAATATATAATAAATAAAGACCTGTTTTGCTGTGTAGTGGCAGTGTATTAATATCCAGTTATACCTTATTATCCCTTGGGTGTCATAAGAGGCGACAGAGGAAAGTGAAACAGGAGATGGGCAGCAGCGTCTTCTTGAAAACAACAGAAAATATAAAAAAAACTGCAGTTGCCAACCTGCCTGCCACATGTGCCAAAATTCCTTTATGGAGCAATCTATCAGTTAGGCGTGTTCAGCAATGGACTATACTGAATGATACTTGCACATTTTTTAATTTGGTATAGTCATTCTGAGCTGTGATTTTTGGGTACTGCCCCACTGCTGACTGCCCCAGAAGGAAGGTAATGTTTTTGGAAAGTATGTATGTATGTCTATTTCTTTGGCATGCTCTGTCGCCTAAACAGCTTGACGGATTTTAACACATGAAGTGTTGTTAGATTCACATTATTTGTGGGAATGACATAGGATATATAATGCAAATACAAAAAAAAGAGGGGAAGGTTTTTTTTCAGTAAACTTTTTGAGGCAGTCGGGTTTTTTAACTACTGTTGTAACTATTAAGCTTGTTCAGTATAGTGGCAATACTGTGTCGTGCTGTTCTCAGGTTTGGAAATGTGCACGGAGACGTGGAGGGGTGCGGGCGTGACCCGTTCGCCCTCACACGAGTCGTTCACCACAGACTCCCTCTCCCTGTTTAGTGTGTCCTCCGCTGCCTCTGATGCTCGGGTGCTACGGCTCCTAGCGTCTAAGGTAATAACATCTCCATCTTATACTTTATCATTATTCTGATCATAAGCATTTCTAAACTTTTTAAAAACAGTAATTTTACATCTGCATATGGTGAACCCTTTAGCTAAGGATTGACACCTGTACACATTAGTATATTTTTTATCTCTTCCATATACATACAATTCTTCTGTATGTGTTTGTCACTGACCTCCTCCTTAAAGGCTGGATCGATTTTGATGAAATTTTTGTGTGTGAGTGGGTTATATTCACAATTGGACCCGATAGGAGGTGCTGTTGCCGAGATCCAGAAATCACACTATGCAAAGCTAGGGCGCATCGCTAGTTTTTTTTATAAAACTGAAGCGACAATCGAACTTACAGTCCCCCTGATGATAAGTGGCTTTCTGCAGTCCATGGACACTTGGAGCCTTCAAACAAAGAAGGCTTCAGATGCGTTGTCATCTCTGAGGATTAAGATGGAATGCTTCACAGCCTGTGATAATAATGGCTCTCTACAGTTTCAGACTGGAACACAGAAAAGGATAAGAGATGGTACCTACACAGGTGAACTTTTAGGCAATAGGCGATGGTTGCAACATGTAAACAAGTATGACGCATGAGCCAGTCATCGACTCTGTGACTGCCTCGTTGGTCTAGTGGTCGTTAAAACGGTTACTGATTATGATCCGGATTGGGCTAAAATTAGTTATTGGATATTCCTGTCAAGGAATTCTCAATAGCAGCTCGGAGTCAGGAATTTGATGGCGTTTCACCCCCGTGCCTCGGAAAGCACGTTGGTCCTGTGCCTGATCTCCCTCCGGTTGTGTTGGATAGCCATCCCATCGGACTATGAGAGTGAGGGAATAGAAAGTGCACCTGTGCTTGTGCATACACTCGGGTACTACAACCATGTGCTGAGCAGATAGCTAGCCTCCGTTGAGATTGGCTACCTGGACCGGAATTCGGTCTGGAGGACATTATTGTTTACTAAGTGTTAGTATGGCCTACCAATTCATTCTTTTATCTTATCAAAAGTCCACTGCTGAAAATAGGCGTCCCCACAGATTGATACCTAAAAAAAAATTGTGAGACTTGAGACTCCGTTGTGGGACTCCTGGCAGATGTGAAACATCGAAATTATTTTGTACAGGTAATATGCATAAAAGGATAGTTTGCGACAGGAAATAAATATGGCATGATGAAAAATAAAATATTAAGAATTTTTTCAATGAAAATATGACTTTATTTACTTAATAAACATTTATTTTCATTAAGTATAAAAATTTAAAATTCGCATCAAAAAATAACTATCAATAATAAATGTTTAAATATAAATTCCAGCATGATTAGATAATTTAATTTTCAAATGTTCATATTGAAAACAAATAGGAATAACATTCTTGCGCCACTTGCTATCAGAGCTGATTTTGAAATACAATTTTGTCAGTCTTTATTAAATTTATTTTTCAAGCAATTATTTTAGTGCATTATTTTCAAAAGAATGAAATTAAAATTAATTAATTTAAAATTATTATATGCAATGAAAATTGTGTAAAGTTTCTTAATTTTTATAAATATCTGTTTTATTTTTTGTTTAAACTTTTTTAATGAATGACATGTCTAATACATATTACTACATACATACTACATACATACATCCTATATACTATCATATAGCGTGGCGATGCATGCCGTGGTGACGCGTCGCCACGCCAACAGTCGGTGCGACCCGCCGCTATAGATGTTTCACATGAATAATATAGAGAAACTCCCAGTGTGGAGGTAATGCTTTTGGAGAAATTCAAAATTATATAATGTAATTTATCTCTGTTTCAGGCTGGTCAAGGTCCCGACCCAGCCATTAGGGTTGCCAGTCCCAATCCAGATGGTAAGGCGTCTAAGTAAGTAGAAAATATTACTATTTAAATACTACCACGCACTACTAAGAATACATCACGACGTTTCGTCTCGTGGGTAACGTAAGAGGCGTCTATGGGAAATGCTAGAAAAATGTTCTGGCTTCCGATAGATGGCGGTATATCATCTTGTATCTTGTAGAATACCCAGACTGGAAACGGGTAGCAGCGTTAAAATTAAGGCAAGTCCTCCCTACAGTGGGAGAGGCTCATATTCAACAGTGGTCTTGTATGGGTTTATAAAGAAGCGGAAGCAAAGGGTAACAAAAACAAATTTTCTGTATAATTTAGTTTTAGTCTTTGGTGCAATTTTTACCATCTTTATCATTACAGCCTATCAAAAGTCCACTGCTGAACATAGGCGTCCCCTTTAGTTGCTGCATTGTCAGAATTATTCCGAGAGTGGGCGGAAGCTGTACAAAATGCACTAGACCCGGATACACCCAAGACGTGCGACCTGGATGGTCTTAGGGCGCATTTGCGACGGGCTCACGGACTTAAGGTAAGTGTCATGTCAGGCACGTCAGGGAGGATATTAGATTAGTCATATCCGGACACTAGCCTGTACCCTTGGTAAAGCCACGCAGCAATGAGGGCTAATAATTTTCTGCTCACCAGATGTCGCTAGTTGACAGTGAGGTAAAGTTTTTGCTACACAATGTAATTTAATTGAGAAATTAGCTTTTAATAACAGTTTATTAGTTTCTAGAGTATTATATTAATAACTTTACAAATTAACTTCCCCACTATGAAATCTGTCAAATATTTTACCTCACTTTCTAGTGGCGCCGCCATGGTGGCAGAAAAAGTCGTGGATGCCTTCATTGCATTATGGCTTATGACTGCAGCACAAATGGGTCGGCTCGGAGTACCATATTCTTGATTGACTATTGACTAGATGTAGGTGGCAGGAAGCCTAAGAGTCCGTCTGGGTAGATAGAAAAGAGGAAAGAAAAGATTTTTTTTTAATTTATGACATAAAACATTACAATTAATTAAAATGTTTCAATGAATCCATAGGCTCCCAAACTAGTGTAAACTGTGTTTCAGGAGCCAGTGGAGTGGGAAACCACCCCGTTACCTATTTCTGCCACCAAATAGCATTGCTTGCACTGTTGTGTTCCGGTCTGAAGGGTATAGTGAGTCGGTGTAATTACGCGCTGTGAGGCATTCCATTGCAGTAGTCCTCAGAGGTGATGACGTATCTGTTATATTATTTGCTTGAAGTGAAGCCAAGAAAATCCTAGTTTGTGTGTGGGGGAGGGGGAGGGGATAATGTCCTAGTGTGGAGGTAACGTTTTTTTTAAAACCAAATACCGTACTTCAGACGATCATCTGCGGCTCTCCCGCTGTCCTCCGGGGAGAGTGGGGACGCGTGTCGCGAGGTCCTGGCGGGCTGTGCTACTCTATGCGCTCAGTTGGGGCTCCGCAGGTCCTTCAGCTCTGGCGACGTGTGCGCCCCACATACGGCACCCCCGCCGCGGAGGTAAGTGACGATTTCTCGTGACCTTGATTTCTTCCCTGACCCAAACTTCTCCTTATTGAGATACATCGGGAACTTCCTCCGATCAGAGAAGGAACGGTGAAAAATTTTTGCAGATTACAAAGGGAGGATTCCCTTTGTAATTTTTGAAGCTTAAATACAATAATAGTTATTTTGAAAAAAAAGACCTATTGGTTATAAAAGTATGGGACGGGGGGTGGTGGAGGGTACCCTATAGGGTTACTTATACACTTTATAAGGAAAAGTTTTAATCTTAATAAGTGACCCTCAATATTTTTTATTACGAATTTAAGGATTTTTTATAGGACAATGGGTCGTCAGAGAGAGTAGAAGAACATCTGCCTGGCCAGCTTGAATAAATAACCAATATAACAATTTTAATATAAGTGTTAACTTCTGTGGCACCGTAGATCTTAAACAAGTGAACCGATTTGGGTGCGCTTCTTTTATTTAAAAGCAGGTTTTCTAGCGGTGGTTCCTAGATATGTTTTATCAAAATCGGTTCAGCCGTTTCAAAGTCATCAGCTGTTTTGTTAGCTGCGGTAGGGTTCTTTTCGGGGGTTTTTAAAATTTTCAATTTAAGTAATTCTAATTTTATCGCATTTTTCAGGGCTAATGTACAAAGTCAATCAATACGCATCAGAAATTAAAGGATGCGTATGGCCATTAGTGGAATATATGTAGGCTATAACTTAAGAAGCCTCCAATAGCCTCTTAATACTTACCATATATTCAATAAGGAACATGGCAACATTATGCTGCTATTCACACTGGTATTCCGTGTGAGAGAGGTCCTTTCTTGGTTCTCCAACTCCAGCCATACCTACAGCTGCAGCAAAGCACTACCACATCATCATCATTACATTATTAATTCGATTTATTTTATATTAAATTACAGCGCTACGTCGGAAGTGGGGCTGTGTGCTGCACTGGAGGCTCTAACTTTGAACGCTGCCTCGCGCTCCTGCAGTACTTGGGTCGCAGGTACGAAACCAGATATTTTTATAAAACTTAAGTGATAAACACCACGACTCCTTTCACATTTTTCGGCTTAAAATTTGTCAATTTGTTAATTTTACTTTGTAGTAATTTTTTTATTATATATATGTATATACCTATAAATGAAACGATAATTTCAAAAAAAAATCATGAAAATACTTAAACATAAAACCAGCAGTGGAATTACAATCAGCTGACTAGGGGTCAATGTACGCGTGGACGCCGAATTCGCGCGGCCCGCAACTAGCGATGGTACCACAATACCTAATAATTTACAACACTTGTCTAAATACTTAACTTATCTACTTAACCTAATATTTTGCCACTGTGCTTGTCTCCACCTAGCCACTTTATTCACAGGTTAAATAAACCAAATACCTGGTTCGATTCCCCGCTAATAAAAAAAATACTTAAATGAAATGTTAACAAGGTTAGAGTCATGCTTTTTTATCCATCGTGTAGATATGTTTATTATTCTGATGTATTCAGTTATGTACCTATTCAGATCAGTTCAGTACTAAGTTATTTAAAAAAAATTAGGTATGAAACAGCTTACCGATCTAAATCCTAAGTGGCCTTATGAGATTCTCCAAGGCACATTAACATGTTGCCGTATTCACAAGCACTATAAACGTACCTACGCGTTAGGCATTATTAAAACAAAACAAGAAAAACAAAACGTAACAACAAGAACGTAATATACAGAACGATTGAACTGTCGCTCACGCGCACGTGATAGTCAACACGGAACTGTCTCAAAAACTAAAATTAATAATCAATCCCGCCAAAACAAATGCGCACGAGGCATTCGTAACGTCCTTGAAGCTCTGAGCACTTCACAGACCGTTAAACCGTGACGACATTGCCAACGTTTATTTTATTTATAAGTTTAGTTATACCTACGACTAGTCTTCATATGGAATTTAGAAGTTATGGTTGTCATTTTTAATACAATTACACAATCAATTGTACCCTGACGCAACAAGCAGTTCTTTACTACAAAAATTATATTGAAATTAATAAACGTACCTAATTGGGTACTCAGCACTCACACAATTATAAACACTATTTCATAGTTATCTTTGATTTTGTATAAGAAAATAGAAATGAAATGGTACTGAATAATTTAATAGTTAAAATCAATTGCAATTATGATCGACAGTTAATTCATCTATCAGAATTAATGTAAAAAATAAGACTTTTACTTTATTTTAATTGACTTTCCGTATTTAATCCGACCAATATTTTGAATTTAAAAAGAAGTACGTCAAAATTATTAAAAATTACTTGCAGGTTTTATAGTGATTGCCGCCTTAATTCTTATGTCGCCGGCAAACTAAATTTCGGTGCAGCATGTTCAGCATGTTGCATCGTTGCCAACACCAATTTGTCAAATTCCCCGAAAATTCATGTCAAATTCCCTAATTTAAGGACAAAACTTCAACAGATTCCCCTCAATTTTATTTTAAGAAATGAATCAATTTTCAACAAATTTTATTAGATTTACTTTTTAAGTAACATTTTTTTTCTTTAAAATTAAAAAATAAAGAAATGAAAAGCATTAAATGATACACAAAAGTTGCCGAAATAAATCCGAAAATTAAATGTGGTGCAATGAAGATAATTAAAAAAGGGAGTCATTAGATATTCATAAGTAACCTAACAAAATGTTAAGATAAGTATTTAGATTTCTTGAAAAAAGGTTCTGACTTGGCCCTGGCTATCGATTTTCAAAATCCCCGTATTTTCCCCGCAATTTTGGGAATTCCCCACATGTTGGCAAAGCTGACATGTCTAAATTCCACAGCGCGAGGCGACACGAGCCGGCCGGGCGGTGGTAGCGCGTTTGTGAAAGGGAAGGGTAGAGTGAGTAGGCATTGTTTCGCACCGAGCTAGATAAGAGTTCGGCGTCCCCGAGAATATTGACCCTATTGTCTGATTTTATTTTAAGTTTCACTGCTGGTTTTATGTTTAAGTATTGTCATGATACCAGCCTAAAATAGCAGCTTAACGCTGCTGTGTTTCGTATGGTGAGTGCAGAGAACCGGAGACTCTTTTTACTGGATACGAGGCATTCTGTCTTAGTCCTCAGGGGCACCGCGTCTGCATTTTAATTTTATAATCGAGGATAAATGTAGATGTCTGTGGGCCACAGCGTCCACTTACCATCAGGTGATCTGTGTGCTCGTTTGTCACCCTTATTCTATTAAAAAATCTAATAATGTTAAGCTGGCAAGAAATTCTGTGAGCACTAAGCACTAATGTGTTTACATATTATTAAATGTGTACTTAGTTTATGTTACTGTCTTAGAATTAAGAATAAGTATCAGTGTAACATTTGTTGGAGATATGATATGATTTTTTTTTTTTAATAGAAATAGGGTGACAAACGAGCACACAGTCCACCTGATGGTAAGTGGTTGCTGTGGCCCATAGACATCTACATCTATCCTCGATAACGAATCAAAATGCAGATGCGTTGTCAGTCTTGAGGAATAAGATGGAATGCCTCTTTCCAGTAAAAAGGGTCACCGGTTCTCTACACTCACCATACGAAACACAGTAGCATTAAGCTGCTATTTTACGCTGGTATTCTGTGAGAGCGTGGTCCTTCCCCGGTCGAGCCGACCCATTCGTGATACAACTATGCTATAAATATAGCTGCAACTTGGCTCTACCACGTACAAAATCTATACAAATAAATAAAATTGAAGTGTCTGTTTGTAATATCAAAACAACAGCTTCTTAATAATTGCATATGAAAGTATATACGGTACATATAACAAAAACACAATTTTTAAAAATTTTGTCTGTCTGTTTGTTCCGGCTAATCTCCGAAATGGCTGGACCGATTTCGATGGGACTTTCACTGGTAGACAGCTGATGTTATGAGTAACTTAGGCTACTTTAATTTTAGAATAATAATTAGGGTTCCGCGCAAAAAAAAAAATTAAACCCCCTAAATTACACGCGAGCGAAGTCGCGGGGAATAACTAGTAAATAATAAAAATAAAATAAACAAAGTCACAGTCCACCTTACTATTGTAAGTGGCTACTGCAGTCCATAAAAACTTAGAGCCGACTTCAAACAAAGAAGGCTTTAAAAGCATTATCACATCTATGAACTAAGATGTACTTCTTACAGAATGATAGTAAGCATAATGATGACGCTGGTAAGTGGTGTGTTAAGGATTAGGGTACATTCCGTCTCCGGTTGAGTAATTGACAGGTCGGCATATATTTGTAGTATAGTTCTTTTTTCCTGACTACGGCTGACTTCAAAGGATTGTAAAATGATGGCGGGTATGTATGTATATCCGTTTCTGTTTTTTTTTTTTAAATTAATGTAATGACAAGTGAACTGCAGTCAGAAACAGTCCACCTAATGGTAAGTGATTACGGTAGCTCGTGGGCACCTACAACCATCCTCAAAGAAAAGGCGACTGATCCGTTGTCGCCGTGACAACCCATCTGCATTTTGATTCTTAATCGAGGATAGATGTAATTGTTTACAAACTACAGCATCCAATACAGTTGGACTGCGAGCTAGTTTATCACCTTTCTATAATAAAATATTATTTTCAGTGGGTGGTTCCCAGTTGCCGTCTCCACAACGCGGGCACCCATCACATACTGGACCTCGTCAACTACCCAGCGACAATAAGAAGGTATCTCTTTTATAGCAACTGTATGAGTGTTTCTTATTATTTTAAGTGGAAGTAATGTTTTGATACGTAATGCAGGCCTGTCTACGCGAAAGGGATAAAATTTAAACGTAAATATCCGGCTCGAAGGACCATATTTTTTATATAAGTACAAGTACCAAATTTCTCTATGTATGTAACTATTGTACATTTTTTTAACGAAGTCACTGTTGCATTATATTATTCTATAATACCATTATTTAAAGGAACATTTGCTTGATTTCATGCGAGGAACTACGCAGGCAGACACATGAAGCAACAAAAACATTAAGCGAAGACACACACAACTACTGCTACTATTGCACTGACTTATACTAGTTAAAAAAATATAGGCGATCAAAGCCTTCTTTATTAATTTTTGTTTTTACCCACTTCCAAAAACTAACTTTTATGGTGTTTTTGGTAGTGTCAATACGGTACCTATGTGCTCTTTGCAACTCGGCCGCGACGACGCTATGGTATGACTTGATCACAGCGTACAACTACAAAACCAGAATACAGCCATTCTGGTCTCAGCATCCATTCTAGGCTGTTTTGAATGTCCTGCAGTAGTTCTACGAGTTTCAGAACATTTTAATATTTGCTGGAAGTTATCCGATATTCTTCTATCATTCTTATCCGTTCTTTCTTGCTTCCTTTCAACTACTTTTTTACTCTTTATTTAGATGTCTAAAGATCTGTTTTTTTCTTCAATATCATCATTCATACCGCTTAGAATAACAGCTTTGGCCTAGTAAATCTAACTATGCTCTCTTTCTTTGCTTTACTTCCATCCGTACCTCATCATCCCACCATAAAGTGTTATTTTTCTTTTCATTCGTTCTCTTATTACACCACATACTTCGGTAGCTGCATCCACCAAACCTTTCTTGACATTATACCACACAGTCTCCAAGTCTAAATCATTCATACACAATTCATCCATACCACTTATATTTTCTCTCAGTCTACATTTGTACTTCTTGCACCTTCATCTTGTAATCTGTTCTTATACGCTGTAACGTTAGTAGATGATGTCCGATGCCGCCAATGTCTGAACAGACCATTAATTCGCATAAGACTAAGTAATGATCCGTCTCACTTGGACCCCGTAAACCCTTGTATCTACCATCGCGCCTCATTCTGTCATCCACAATTATGAAATCTATCATGCTTCTATGATCATCTCTTTCCATGATACATGTGAATCTTATGACGAAAGAAAGTAAGATTCTTTTCCACACATACGGTGAGGAGGCTTCACCACCTTATTTATACTTTCATCACCAAACGTTCCTAATATTCTCTTCATAACCAAGCCTTCACGCCAACCCTTCCATTAAAATTCCTAATATAACAATATTTTCTAATACCTTGCATTTCATTAGCATTCATCCCACCATATCTCCCAAAACTGCTCGGATATAAGTCTTAGACATGGCTGGGGCGAGACCCTAGAACAAACAACTTTTAGTTTCCATCATTTCTATCTATCCATAGCAGTCTCGCTTTACATTCATACTCTTCACACAATGACCCATTCTTCTTTCTGGGATGATACCGACTCTGGCATGCCTGCTCGGTCTCGTCTACCCCAGACCAGTTCGGTATACTTTCCTTCCGTTTCGTCTCATTTACACATAACACATCTATTCTCTATCACACATCATATCGCATACTTCATCCATCTTATCATTCATTGTCCACATACATTCAGCGTAGCCAGACGGGCTTCCGCATCCACTTTTGCCCTCTGGGAGACAGGATGATTGGTCGAACCTCGTCGCCGGTTTTCCTCCGGGAGATTTTTTTCGCACCCTGCCCCATTAAAGGGCGCTGGAACTCAAATCTTTTAATTGTGCCCATGGTGAAAGTAGGGGTATTTACGCCGTTACCACACGGCGAGGAGTCAATTCTGTACTTTCGACTTTGTCGCTTATTTAGCACCACCCGGGGGACACGTGTAGGGTGGGCCTAGGGTTAGGTGGTCGAAGCCTACGGACGCGAGCGACTCATCGCCCATGTCCCATCCCCCATATTATTATTAAATGTGTACTTAGTTTATGTTACTGTCTTAGAATTAAGAATAAGTATCAGTGTAACATTTGTTGGTGATATGATATGAAATCTATACAAATAAATGAAATTGAAGTGTCTGTTTGTAATATCAAAACAACAGCTTCTTACTTATTGCATATGAAAGTATATACGGTACATATAACAAAAACACAATTTTAAAAATTTTTGTCTGTCTGTTTGTTCCGGCTAATCTCCGAAATGGCTGGACCGATTTCGATGGGACTTTCACTGGTAGACAGCTGATGTTATAAGGAGTAACTTAGGCTACTTTAATTTTAGAATAATAATTAGGGTTCCGCGCAAAAAAAACGAGAGTCGCGGAGAATAGCAAGTAAAAAATAAAATAAACAAACTCACAGTCCACCTTACTATTGTAAGTGGCTACTGCAGTCCATAGAAACTTGGAGCCGACTTCAAACAAAGAAGGCTGTAAAAGCATTATCACATCTATGAACTAAGATGTACTACTTACAGAATGATGACGCTGGTAAGTGGTGTGTTAAGGATTAGGGTACAGTCCGTCTCCGGTTGAGTAATTGACAGGTCGGCATATATTTGCAGTATAGTTCTTTTTTCCTGACTACGGCTGACTTCAAAAGGATTGTAAAATGATGGCCGGTATGTATGTATATCCGTTTCTGTTTTTTTTTTAAATTAATGTAATGACAAGTGAACTGCAGTCAGAAACAGTCCACCTAATGGTAAGTGATTACGGTAGCCCATGGGCACCTACAGCCATCCTCAAATAAAAGGCGACTGATCCGTTGTCACCGTGACAACCCATCTGCATTTTGATTCTTAATCGAGGATAGATGTAATTGTTTACAAACTACAGCATCCACTACAGTTGGACTGCGAGCTAGTTTATCACCTTTCTATAATAAAAATATTATTTTCAGTGGGTGGTTCCCAGTTGCCGTCTCCACAACGCGGGCACCCATCACATACTGGACCTCGTCAACTACCCAGCGACAATAAGAAGGTATCTCTTTTATAGCAACTGTATGAGTGTTTCTTATTATTTTAAGTGGAAGTAATGTTTTGATACGAAATTAATGTCTGTCCACGCGAAAGGGATAATATTTAAACGTAAATATCCGGCTCGAAGGACCATATTTTTTAAATAAGTTCAAGTACCAAATTTCTCTATGTATGTAACTATTGTACATTTTTTAACGAAGTCACTGTTGCATTATATTATTCTATATTTATCTTTACTTACTTACTTATCTTCACGCACAATCCCTGACGGGGTAGCCAGAGAGAACAGATCGCCAAGTGTCACGATCCTTACATATCTCTTTCGCTTCTTTCAGATTCATAATCTTCTTCATGCATGCACGTCTAGGTATCCGAGTACTTTGACCCTCCCTCTTCGAGCAGTTTGCTCACATGGTCTTCGAGTTAGTCTCGGTCTACCTCGACACCTTTAATATTAACTTTCGCGCTATATATTTTCTTCACCATTCGGTCTTCTCTCATTCGCTCAACGTGCCCAAACCATCGAAGCACGCCCTTATCAATTTTGTGATAAGGTCATCTTTCAAACTGCCATATTGCGAATCTCTTCGTTTCGCTTTCGGTCGGCCATGGTAACGCCGCACATTTTACGAAGAGATCGCATCTCCACTGCATTCAACTTGCTTTTATGCTTCTTCTGGCATACCCAGGTTTCGCTGCCATATAACAAAGTTGGTACCAACACTGCGTTATGTATTGCAAGGCGTGCGCTCTTCACTACGCCTTGCCTTTTGACTAAAGCAGTCAAGGCACCATTGACTTTGTTCCCGGCAGCGACACGCCTGTCCACATCTAAATCACATCTTCCATCCCGGCTAAAAGCACTCCCAAGTATACAATTTCATTTACCTGTTCTAGACATTCTTGATTTACCCATATTTCACACTTGTTCTCTTCGTCCCTTTCAAATACCAGAACCTTAGTTTTATTGGCATTCAAACGGAGACCTTTAATTTCACATTCCTCTTCATACGCGTGACTAATGCTGCAGTTCTGCCTCTGATGGTGCAATAAGCACTGCATCATCAGCATACAGCAGACAATTTACTTTTATGTCACCCAATTTCACACCCAGACAGCTATCTTTCAGCTTCTGTAAACAGCTGTCGAGATATAGTATGAACAGCCAGGAAGACATGACACAACCCTGTTTTACTCCTGTTTGACGCTAAACATGGGTGACAGGTCATGCCCTACCCACACAGGCTTTACAGTCGCAGTAAAGTGCCTGCACAGCCCTTAGCAATCGACCATCCACACCGTACCCCGGCAACAATTCCCACATTTTCTTCCTTACAACCTTATCAAATGCTTTCAAGATCCACAAAAGCACAGAAAACTCTGGTTAGCAGCCAGAAGCTTCTCCGTGATCATGCGGAGAGAAAATATTTGATCCGTGCATCCTCTTCCAGGTCTAAATCCGCATTGAGCCTCCCATATAAATCTTTCCGATTTCTTGCATCCTACGCGTCAAAACCTTCGAGTATACTTTACTTGTTAAACTGGTCAGGCTGATCGCCTGATAGCACCCGCAGTCAAAATGTGAACCTTTACCTTTATATAAAGGCACAATGACTGCGGATCGCCAATCATCCGGGACGTCCCCCGTCCGCCAGCACAAATTGCACAGCAGATGAAAGCTGTCCCAGACGCGAGGCCCACCATACTTGATCATTTCAGCAGTAACTCTGTCTAGTCCCGCGGCCTTACCACATTTCAAACTTCGAATCGCACGTTCAATCTCTTTCATACTGATGACCTCAGCGTCATCGAGGTCCAGGTCTGGCGTACCAGTCACGGAGTCATCCCCGGATCCTCACTAAGATCATCACACGCATACATTTCTCATAAAATTGCCCATCGCTGCATGACGTCCGATTTTTCTGTGAGGACGTCATTAGTTCTCGAAAGCACTTTGTTCATTCTTAAGGCTGTCACCACTTCGGGTCCTTCCAACTCTTTCCAGAAGAGTTTGAGTTCTCCCAAAGTTGTGCGACAACCTTTGTCCGCTTCCATTCTACACTTTTCACGCATTTCAATCAATGCTTTCGTGTGAACTTTCTGCAGCTTATATCTTTCTTTCATCTTCTCTCATATCCTTATCATTACTAGAGGCCAAGTAGTCTAACCATGCTTTCTTCTTCTTTACAGCTTCTTTCACTTCATCATTCCACCATGCATCTCTTCTTTACTACTGCCTCTTTTTATTGTTCCACATACTTCTTCCGCTGCACTTACCATTCCATCCCTAAGGTTCTGCCATGTTCTCTCCACACATTCATTTCGCCATCGATGGTGTCAAGCTGGCTACCTCGCATGATATTTGTCCCTAGTATCCGCTTCCTGAAGCTTCCAACTTCGGATGCGACAGACCGATTGCTGTTCTGTTACCGCCGTCCGGTAGCGCCAACCCGCGAACAAACCCCTAAATCTAGTGATCACTAGATAGTGATCCGTTCCTAGGTCAGCACCCTGAACACCGCGTATCCATCACCTGTTTTCGCAGTCGGTCATCCACCAGGAACAAATCGATCATACTTCTCATTCTTACTTTCTCTAGTATACATATGGATTTTCTTGTGATTAAACATAGTGTTTGTCACAAGAAGACCCTTTTCTTGCAACAGCAGTATGCTTGCCAGCATTATTAACTTTTATCGCCAACTTTCCAAGCACCGACTCGTACCCTGGTCGAGCGGTACCAACCCATCCATTCAAATCACCACATACAACAATTCTTTTCGTTTTCCTAGCCAAATCTAGAACTCTTCACTTCCCAAAACCTCCAGCTCAGCCCTGACGACGAAGCTACCGGCGCATAAACAGCCAAAAGGAATAACTTCGTCAGTCCCAATTTAAAGCGAACCCAGAGTAGTCTTGAGTTCACAATCTTATATTCAGTTATAACATCGACCAACCGAGACGACAGCAGCACCCCCACCCCTGGCGGGCGCTCTGCCTCCGGGACTCCGGACCATAGAGCTAACGCCCCACCAGGGAGCTCTTCAGTACCACTGCCCTTCCGTTTGGTCTCTGACATACACGACATCTAATTCTCTTTCTTTCATTATTTCAATCAACTCATTCGTCTTATCTTTCATGTTTCCTCTAATATTCCACGTGCCAACTCTGCACTCCGTCCTCCACCTTCCGCCGTGTCGGGCTGTGCGTGACGGGTGGCGGTCCCCATCGCCGCTTTGCGCGCTGCATTCCACACCAACGGGGACCAGCTGGTGTGCGTCGCCTTGGGGGGACGCCCTAACCCTCGTTAGCATGGGTGCGCAGCTGTGTAGAATTGCAGCCCTGAAAAGGGCTGGCAGGGGTCGCGACGTGCACGCTTCTACAATAAATTTCTATATTTATCCATTATTTAAAGGAACATTTGCTTGATTTCATGCGAGGAACTACGCAGGTTTCTATAAAAATAAAATTATATTCATAATATGCATACACACGAAGCAACAAAAACATTAAGCGAAGACACACACACAACTACTGCTACTATTGCACTGACTTATACTAGTTAAAAAAATATAGGCGAGTATGATCAAAGCCTTCTTTATTAATTTTTGTTTTTACCCACTTCCAAAAACTAACTTTTATGGTGTTTTTGGTAGTGTCAATACGGTACATATGTGCCCTTTTATATCGAACAGGATGTTATTTATTTACTCCATAAATGATTTGTTATTTCCAGGTCCGTCAGAATTACATAAAGAAACGCCTGCTCACCACATACAGGGCCTTGGAGAGAATGTCCCAGTCCGAATTCAATTTAGACAGGCTAGAGGTGAGCTATGGAAGATTTACTTTGTTTTATTTACTACTATCGACGCGCCCTGGCTTCGCCTGGGTAGGATCTATTAATGTGGCGTTATTTAGATTAATAATATTATACTTAATAATTTAATCAATTTTTTTAAATATCCAAGTCCAAGTTTTTTCATATAAAATATAGGCTAGATCACTCCTGGCATTGCTCTCTATATGTTCGTGAAGTTTCATTACGATCGGTTTGGCCATTCCGATCAGCCTGGACAGACAGACAGACCAACAAAATTCAAGTCTTAATGCCATACAAGTAACCTCCTCAGCTTCAATCTATTTATATGTATAAATTTTCGTCGCCTCTTGCCACGAGTGATAATACTATACTTCATTATTTCATCATCATCATTACAGCCCTTTATAAGTCCACTGCTGAACATAGGCCTCCCCCAAGGGTGCCACAAAGCACGGTGCTGAGCTATCTGCATCACTTACCAGGCTGTCACTGCTGACCCGTATGAGGTTGGAACTCAAGGACCTTTCTTCTCCATCGGTTGTCGGTTCTTCGAGCTATATGGCCGACCCATTGCCACTTCAGCTTACTGATACGTTAGGGTAAATTGTTTACTCCTGCAGATATACGATTCGTACATATCAGCAATTTTGTAGCAGTTTATAATTATTTTTATGTTTTAATAGGTATATTGTGGGTGTGTCTAAATCGGACTGAATAATAAAGATCTACATAACCACTACTTACATTTGAAGAAACCATGCTCATCATATTGGTCAACATATTGTAAGAACACGCACTCATGCACACATATGTACCTAAAATCATTTACAACTTATAACATGGTTTAATTTATTGTGGCACCATCAAGATATAAATTTTAAAAATTGTAATAATAAAATACTTAATTTAAGAACGGAACGTAAAAACTAGATTTATCTTAATAAGGTTATATTTTGTTTAATAAGCATAATAAAATAAAATAAAATCGTTATTTGTTGGTCTGAAGTGTGTAATGAATGAATGAATAGATCGGCACTCTTGTTCCCAGCAAGCGGCGGCTGCGTCCGCAGCGGGGCGCGGAGGGGGCGTGCCCGTGCTGATCGCGCCGCGCCCACACACGCGTCTCCTGCATCCCGGTACGTACACACACGCACACACATGCGCACGCACACACGCAAGCACACATGCGCGCGCACACACACACACACACACACACACACACATGCACGCACACACGCACTCATGCGCGCGCGCACGCACGCACATAAGCGCACACACGCACGCGCATATACGCACGCACACACACCCACACACATGCGCGCATACGCACGCACACACCCTAACACGCACGCACACACACATGCGCGCACGCACGCACACACACACACACACACACACACATGCGCGCATACGCACGCACACACATGCGCGCACGCACACACACACACACACGCACACATGCGCACGCACACACACACACGCACACACATGCGCACGCACACACACATGCGCGCATACACACGCACACACCCAAACACGCACGCACACACATGCGCGCACGCACACACACACACACACACACACACACACACACACACACACACACACATGCGCAAACATATAAGCGCACTCACACATGCGCGCACGCACGCACACACAGACATGCTTACTATAATAAGCCAGTGCCTGACTACTATCCCAACTGATTCATTTATATTATTTGCATAATGTGTACGTTCTGTAGTTCATATAAAAATGTTATACAGTACAACACATCAACCATTTCTGGAGTACAAAATTATTAATATATACTTATAATTATTCTTTAACCCAGATGTTACTGTAACTATTTTTTGTTTTCGATTTTGGTGATATTCGGATATGATAGTTAAAATGACTCATAATAACCAGGAAAAATAGTAAAAAAAATTACATATTTTCAGAAAAGCCGGAAAAGGGTGGGCTTTTAAAAGTCCCGTCGTAATATGGGGATTGTTTACATGTATGTGGCGGTCTAATAATAAAACAAACTGTTATTATATTAGTTTTTTATTATTACGGTAAATTTTAACTATACAAAAGAAAATAGACATAGGTATAGCAAGTTATGTGATATGATGTCTCACAATAAAACAACAGCACTTCACTAAGTATATCACTAAAAGTCAGTAAAGTTCACTAACTTTACTGAGTTTTAGTGTGATATTCAAAAACAGTTCTTAGGATGTAAATGAATCTTATACTTTTGGCAAATAAAAAAACTTTTAACTTTGCAAACTTTGCATCTTAGTTGGGGAGCGCTGTACTGGACCAAGTGATCAACCCCATCATATCGAGATGATTCAAGATGAGATCTACCTGTGGGACATGGTCCTCTCTTATCGCTTTTTTTGTAGCTTTCGAGCAAACCTTTCGCCAGTAGTCTACGAAAAGTGAGATGATCATGTTCTCCACCGTCTCGCTTGTAAAGTTGCCATGCATTATGCACAGCCATATCTAAGGTGTGACAAAACAGTGAAAAATACCATTTCTTGCCGAAAATCTCTTGACTTTTTGCAGGGGCTCCACAGTTTCAGTATTCGAGGCAACAGTAACAACACTATTGTCATTCCACTTGCAAACCAAAATATTGGTAGGCAAACTGGATTTGAATACAAATGAACCTCTATCAGTATTTTTGAAATCTTTGTTAGACTCGAGAGGACACTTGGACGTTCTGTTTTCACGAATAGTTCCAGTGGCTCTCAGACCTCTATTACTAAGTTCATGCAGTAGAGGAATAGAGGAAAAATAATTGTCGAAGAATAAATGAAATGGCAATGTTGGATCACGACCTTGTAGAACATCAGCAAACTCCAAAATCACACTCCCACCTAGACCAAACTGTTTGTAACCTTCTGCAATGGTTGAAGATTTTCCCTGGTAAGGATCAAACCAAATCACGTAGCCTAATCTTGTAGCACCAACCCACAGTTTATACCCCCAACGAATTGGTTTGCCACGTATAAACTGTTTGCAACTGTGACGTCCATAGTATGGAACCATAGCCTCATCTATGCTGTAGTTCTCTTCTAGCGGAGCCATTTCAGTAAAGATTTTATTTAACTCGTCAAACAGAGGTCTCAACTTAGCGAATTTGTCAGGAGAATCACCAAGAACTGTATTATCACAGCAGTGGAGATTTGACATAATAAAAGTAAAACGATCTCTTGACATAGCGTTGTGCACAATCCTAAAGTCGGCATCTGTCGATGTCTCCCAATACATAAACCTACGGGGTACTACTACTACATACCCGCTGTACATAAGGATGCCCAAGAAACACTTCATTTCAGAAACAGTTACTTTGCCCACTTTATTCCTCTGTCCTGCATACAAATTGGTATATCGCACTAGTAATTCAATAACATTGTTGTTGAACAAGCAGTCGAAATAATATAAGGGTGATTGTAAGTTTTTTGGACCTTGTTCGTCATTCCATTGATTGAAATGGTTTGGAATATGACGATTCTTCCATCTATAGGTTTGGTTTCGGGGAACTGTAGGCTGAACAAATGTAGAATTAGTTGACACATCTGAAGTACAAGAAGGTACGGCGTCACTATCTTCTAAAGTCAAATCCATCGTGCGTCTTCTTTTTGACAAACTTGACAAAGGTACATCATCTTCTTCGTCGGAACTCATATGAAAAGTGACCTCGGCTGGAGCTCGTAGTTGAGAGCCTATAAAAAACAGATATAAATATTGCAACCATATAAATAAAACAAGATAGAATCATTGATACGTAGTTATATCAACCCGAAAACAAATATTTTACCTGGTAGATTTTGCAATGCAACAAATTCTTCATCTCCAGAATCCTCATCTGTGACGTCGGCATTAGCGTTCTCAGGTGGAAAAATTGTAATTTGAGTTGGCAACAAATCATCATCCTCACATCGCTCTAATTCATCAACTATATCGTTGAGATTGAGTGCTCTCAAAGGTCGCGTGCTAAAAAGAAAACAATAATATTATAGACCCCCATATTGCGACGGGACTTTTAAAAGGTCATCAATTTGAAACGTGAAAAAGGAATGAGTTTTTGTTGCACCAAAACAAATAGATAACCTGATATTGTAGATAATATATCTAAAATTAAATATCAAAATGTATTAGCAACAACATCCAGATATATAAATGATAAAAGCTTACCTTTGTCCAGACATCATGACACTAATACTCCTAAGTCTTCAATGACACAAAAACTTTAAATAAACAAGTGTCTAGTTGTAAACAACACCGCATGAAATCATACACGGATAGGTACTAAGTAACCTGACAGTGCAAATATCTTAGAGAATTCATTTTAACAACTCGAAACTTGAGGGTATTTTTAATAATTTTTTCGGGTCTTTTAAAAGCCCCGTCGCAGTATCTGGGTTAATTATTTTAAAAAAATACATAAATCAATCTTAAAATAGTACATAATAGTTAATAAAACATTAAAATGTATCCTAGATAACACTATTGTAGCATTAATATAATATTTATATCATGTCAAATCATGTGTAAGTGGGTAATGTAGTATATTTATTTTTATTTATTTAATCTTGTTTGTTGACTGACACCTTAATAACAAGGGTAATAAAGGGCGAACTTAATGCCTAACGGCATTCTCTGCCAGTCAACCCGTGGAGTGGTGAGATTTTGTGGCAGGTGCAAATACATATATACATATATACTGTACTGTATATATATATACATACATTATATATGTATATATATACACATACACACATACTAAGATATACATATAATATACAAAAACTTTACATATAGTATATGTAAATGTATGAACAAAATATGTATCATACATAGATATAATATATACGTTACATATAATAATAAAATACATATATTGAAATTGCAAATAATAAAACATCTAAATATATCATCATCATTCTTAACATCCAACATCGCTTCGTTTCAAAAGAAAGTCATGTACCAACTTTTTAAAACAGTCCTTACTTGGCGCTCTTATGTTTTTCGGGCAAGGAGTTCCAGAGCAGTGTTGCCTGAATAGTAAAGGAATTGTTGGTGAATCCAGTGAAATGAGATGGAATACTGATCTTATGATTAGATGAGGAGCGAAGAACCTTATCATGAGTTGAAAATGTTGAGATATTGGAACTTGTCCTTGAGATATGTTGGAAAAGTTATATTATTCAAAATTGAGAAAAGAACAAGCAGAATTCTAGAGTTTCGTCTTTTTCGGATAGTAAGCCATTTCAGGCGTTCACGATAATGAGAGATGTGATCATATTTTCCCAAATATATATCTTATACAGTTATTGAGAAGACGCTCTAGCTTGTTAAGAAGATTTTGGTTCAAATCTGGGTAGCACACATCTGCATAATCAATAATGGGCATTATAAGTGTTTGGGCAAGTTTTAGCTTAGTCTTGGTTGGAAGAAAGTTCTTCAGACGATAGAGGGATCGTAAGGTGGCAAAGACTTTGCGGCTAATTTCAGTGACATGCGTACACCAGTTCATTGTGTTATCCATACACAAGCCGAGATTTTTTACAGAGGAAGAGAACGGTATCAGTATATCACTGTAATAGACAGCAGGTAGGCTTGCCACATCAATTTTGGACAACATTCTCGAGCTACCTACGATTATAGCTTGACACTTCGTTGGATTAACTGATATTCCAAAACGCCTAGACCAATCTTTTACAGCTTCCATGTTCAGATTTAACATTCTAATAGCGTCATGGAGCTCTTCAATAGATGAGTGCAAGTAAATTTGGAGGTCGTCAGTATACAGATGGTACGAACAGTTAAGATTAGATGTGATCAAGTTTATAAAAACTGAGAAAATTAATGGAGAAAGTATACCGTCTTGCGCGACGCCAGCATCAAGACTAGCCCACTTGGAACTCTTCTGAGTGTATGACTTCGCTTAACATAATCCTATTCACTCTTGTCTTCAAGACACCCACATTGTAATCGAGTGGACAGACAAATTATTCCACTTCCCTACTATACGCATTACAAACGAAAAACGAACGTATACGAACAGCTGTACCCTTACGTACGTATACGTGCGTTAATACGAACCATTACAAGTGCAACACATTCCTAATTGCAGACAGCACCCCGTACCACACACACACACACACACACACACACACACACACACACACACATACACATGCTAAAATAATAACATGCTTTCCATAGCTCTTCAATACGCAAACGTTTACACGTATACATTAGTATAAAATATCGTAACATGCACTCTTTGAGATGAATAGAATCAGGCGTTACTTTACGGAAATTCTTTATATTAAGTCTGGACTCACACATCCGGAATGCCTCTCTGAATTCAGAGTCGGAATTCATAATTTGAATTCCGGCAAGCTGCCTCACACATATCTTAAAAATTCAGATAAATCAGTGGTCTCGTGTTTCCTGCGTCAGGCACACGTCTCGGATATGGGAGAGGAATTAATACTCATCGCACTACTTTTAGCTTAAAATAATAATAAAAAAGGGACACAAACGAAAACACTGGATTCATCCTCTTAATGTGAACAGAGTAAGGGAAAGTCAGTTCTACATTACTTCTGTATCCTGCCCAGACTTATTCCCCTGGTGTTGCGGTTGTTCATGGGCGGCGGTAGTCACTTGCCATCAGGTGAGCCGCATGCTCGTTTGCCCCCTCTTCTACATGTATATAAAAAAAAAAACTTCACAAGTCGCAACACGTCTACATGTTAGCTCACAGTGTCAACTGAAATAATTCATAATCTAATTCCAGTATGTGTGTTCTCGCGTGTCCAAATGTATAGAAAAACGCGAGTTACGAAATCATAATCTTAAATATTCCGATCCGGAATTCAGAACGCTCGTCAGTGTCATTCTTGATCCTATCAGTGTGTGGAGAATAGTTAATTGTTTGCAATTCTGGGCTTTCTTAAAGGCATTCCGGATGTGTTAGTCCAGCCTATGTTAAAAATTAAATAGCTAAGATCCGCGTAGTAAACTAGATAAGACATATAATTTAATTTTATTTCGCTTATCAATTGTTAATATCTTTAGTAAACCACCTAGATTTTTAATATAAGCTATATTTTTATAAATGTTATTCAACTTTGCATTTGTCTTGTAGGGAGGATTTGACATATTTGTTACGCTTGGAAAGCGATTTTCCGCCATTTTGAGATTTTATATTATAAGTACAAGATGGCTAAACCGCCATTTGGCGCACAAATAAATTTGGACCAGTTTTGCTTCCCTATCACATCTTTTACAATTTTCCATCTAAAAATGGTTCGAGTAACCAGCTCGTTCGGGGAGGGACCATGTTCTCACAGAACACCGGCGTGAAACAGCAATCTAATGCTGCTGTGTTGCATGGTGAGTAGGGAACCGGATACCCTTTTTACTGGTCCTCACGGCTGACAAAACATCTACATTTTTATTGTTAATTGAGAATAGATGTAGATGTCTATGGTCCACAGCATCCACTTCCAGTCCAGTGTATGTATAAAATATATTTTTTTATATATATATATATATATATATACGTATATATATAGATAGCTGTCTACAGTAGTAGACAGCGTCACGTCAGGAATTTTTTCTTTCGTCGACTTCAAAGAGCAGCCAGGTACTCTTTTTTTTAAATTGTATTAAAATATTGCTTAAAATTGGGTCTTTATCTAATACAACAGTTACTAATGTTTCCACCGTGTCGTGTTCGAACAGAAGCGGCGCACCTAGTCCTGACCGCCGCGGACTTGGAACGTGAACGCGGCCGCCCACTCTCCAAGTACGAGAGGAACATGATGATATTCAACTGGCTCCACACCCTGGACGAGGGGGCGCCTTTCTAGATCCTCCACTATTGTCCAGAGAAACCCTTTCATAACTTTGTTATAATAGCATTTCGAGCCTCACTTTTGACGGGAAAACATAAAAATACAATTTATAAAATATTATAGCAGGAGTTTGGCGAGACAATTGTTTTGGTAAATAAATATATAATAATATAAAAAATTCTAGTTCTAATAACAGATACAATAAAAACCGGTTCCTAAGCGATATTTTCGGAACGGTTTCCCGCAAATAAGTCCACTGGATTTTGATTGGCCAAGTTGGCAAACGTATAAATTATCACATAAATATTTTTTGACAACCCTATTTATATATTTATAATTTTATTACTGTATTATAATTTGCTATATAAAGTTATGAAAGGGTGCGATGATAGGAAGTTATGGAACAACTGGTGAGGTTTAATTTGGTCAAAATATTAAGATCTTGGAGGTTCTAAAGTATTCTAAAAATATACTTGATACCATTATTAATAGATTACCACATTATACAATATATATAAAAATCTGTCCAATCTGTACCTGCTTTTAGGTATCGTGATATGATTGTGTTTATGTAATCCTTTTCAAAGAATAAATTATAAAGTTACCCCACAAAAAAGCCTCGAAAGACTTACATGGCAACACATACGTTGCGGTTGCGGGCAGCTGTCGGGTAACGTTTTTTTATCATTATTTCTTATACTAAGAACAGCTATAAACTATTTATGACTAAAAATACTTACATAAATACGATATTTTTATCATAATCATCAACGCGAGCAATGACGATGTTGCCAGATTTTCAAAATTTGCTTAATTTTAAGCAATTTATGATAAAAAAAATGCATTTTAAATAGCAATTTTTTAGTAATGTCAATGTACCTATGTGTACATTACAGATTGCCAGGATGTTTTCAACGTATTGTACTATTTGAATTTGATACTTATGGCAATATTTAAAAACATGGTCGGTTTTTTGTTTTAAATTTAACTAGATTTTCATCATTTAAAACTAGCTAACTTTTTTAGATAGTTTTGATAACTCGTAAAAAGTATTTAACAGGAGTGTCAACTACCCTCCTTAGAATTGCAACTAAAATTAGTTTTATTAGGCCCAATGCTTTTAACATTTTCTAGCACTTTCTCGAATGTTGTTTTGCTAAACAGCTATAAATGCATTAAAACAGAATGAAATTAGAACTAATTTTTGAGTAAAGAAATATATATATATGTCTGGTATAATTTAGTAAAATATCAAAAAATCTCCTCCATTATATCCCTATTAAGTTTAAATGTGTGCAATGCTAAAATAAATTACTTGACCGTTCTATTAAATCAGATAACGGTCCACTGTACCTTTCTAATTGCAAAAGGGATTGGCCGGGATCACCATGTCTGATAGTTAATTTACCTCCACATGTAATAGAAGTCTTCTCCTACGACTCCTACGAGACGAAATGTGGTAATAAGATCTCTTATATCGCCACTTCAGGCGATTTAAATCTAAATATAAAATAATACGATACATAAAATAAGAAGATAACATTCTGGCTGGTTCTAGAATGTTCCTTAAACCTCCTAGAATATTCTAGTTGTCTCTAGTGTGTAAGTGAATTGTAAGATAATAAACTTGCTGTTTGTCATTCTGTTTGTGTTCTTGTTTTGATATAGAATAGGTAGATTGATATATTTGTGTGAAGCGTTGATTTGAAATATATCTTGGAATATATTGAATACAAAAAAAAAGCGGGTGAGTCTGTCGGTTGTGGTCACTGCCGTGTGGTTTACGTAAATACGTGTACGTAACGTCAAAATTTATACTAAACAGAAATTATGTGACGCAGCGCAATTACCTCAACTTATCGCCCCCCTCCTTCGTCACAGTCCTCACTCAACTACTTGTACTATTATATATTCTGTGACTCAAAGTAACGAACTCTTTGATCCTTAAGCTGGCGAGTGGTGTAATTAAATATTGGATGTAGATGATAGATATAGCTGCAACACCAAACCGCAGTCTAACTTCTACTAACAGTCGGTCATCGAAGGCGTGTAGACGGGGCAATCGTGCGATGTGGTGCGAGCTGAGACGCGGGCTTAGCGCTTCTCGAGCGGCTAAGAGCCTAACTGTCCGCTAGGGTTGTCCTGTCACGCAAATAAATTAAAATTGTTCACAATATATTTGCGGTATAAAACTGTGGATCATCCTCATTTAAATATAAGGAATTAGTTTCACATACACATTAATTTGTATAAACGTGAAATAAAATAAAATCATTTTTTTTTTATTATTTCCCATTCTGACAACCCTCGTAATTTATTGTTTGTGTCGGCTTTTCCGACAACATCAAACGTGATGACTGACTGTATGTTCTTATTAGGCTGTGTCCAAACTGTATGCCCCGATTTTTTTATCATTAGTTTTCTGAATTACTTCCCACTATGGAAGCAAATTTAAAGACGTATTCACGCCAAAATGTTAATTCCATTTATTCTATACCACCCCCAATAAACGGAATGTAGAATAAAAACACATTTAAGGTCGGCTCTACACTTGATCATCTAGATGTATCTTACGTATCGTATCGAATACTTGTATTTCCTATTTCGACCTTAACTATCATGTTAGTATCGGCATACCTTTTTTAATATTTTTATTTATTTATCTATATATACATGGTTATTTTTCAAAGAGTAGCCAAATTTTAAACTTAAGTTCAGATATAAGTATAAATAATGATATACCGTTATTGCAGTTTTTAAAAATACGAGTAAATAAGGCTTCTACTTTTATTTGAAATTATCCCAAATTGAATGTGATTTATGAGCAAAACTAGGCGTACGCGCGCTCCTCTGTGTGCGATTAAATTCACAACGTTTTTGTCGACCGAGCGACCCTTACGAATGTACGCGTGCGTAGTAAAATAGTAGGCGTTAGATATTTATGAATGAAAATTAGTTAAAATAATGATGCATTACCACGCATTTTGAACTAAAAAGATAACCAGGACAGAATGTTTGAGTTTTTTTATTATTATTTTTTCTTCACCTTTTGCCTATATTACTTAATCTGAACCTTCTCTGCTAATTTGGTCAGTTATTGCAAAATAACTAAACTTGACTATAAATATATAAAATTGATGTCTCTGTCTGTAATATCAAAATAACTGCCTTATATTAAGCTGAGTGTGTTATTTGCATGTCATTAAGTCATGAATAACCATTTTTTTAATTGTAGTTGTCTGTCCTGAAATGGCTGAACCGATTGTAATGGAACTTCACGAAGAGATATAGAGCAATGTCAGGAGTGATCTAGGCTATATTTTATCTGAAAAACTTGGACATTAAAAAAAATGAGAAATTGATAAAATAAATGATTTTTGACTATCACAAATCTTAATTGCGCCACATTAATAGATTCTACCCAAGCGAAGACGGGGCGGCTCGCAAGTAATTTAATAAATTAAACAAAAAATCTTGTAAAAGATTCGATTTATAGTCTATAAACATAAATATACACTTAACACACACACACATGATATAAATATGTGTGTGTATCTGAAATATGATAGATGTGAAAACCAGAATTTTAATTTTTGATACTACAATTAATTTGAAAATCCACAAAAAAAATATTGTTATTTCTTAGATTTAAATTTTTACTTCTGTCGCCAGTCCCCAATTACAGCCAATTTTTCTTTTTCAATTAAAGAATATTTCAAATCAATGCTTCCTTAATGTATAGTATAGTTTAAAGCAGTTTGTAATGAAACACAAGGATAATAATTCCAAACAGGGAAACAGCAAAAGTCCGATATAAATAAAAATTGAAATTGCCCAAATAAGCGTAGCTTTTATATGCCGACAGTCGACTGTACAGGCTGATGTTAGATACGAAATCTAAATTTTTCTTTAACTGGAAGGTAAATTTTTTATAAAGGAAGGACGCCGCGAATTTTTAATAAATTGATTTTTCTTTTCCAAGTTTTTTGAAACACAATCGACATATTTCAAATTATAACTTTCACATTTTTTCATTTTATTGAACAACTTGTTTTATTGTTATGGCACCTATTTCTATTGTTATTGTTTCAGTAATTGAGTGAACACCATTTTCATTCCTTGCAAACTATATAACCTCAAACTGTAATGTACTATCTGAACCGATTTAGTGCGAATTTTTCATCATTGATTATTTTTCTGTGGCGTATGACACGCGAGTCGTGTCATTTTAAAAACTGTTATAACTCGCTCAAATTGCGTTTTGGGAAGCTTCATCCAGAACAAAATATTCATTATTTTGCAAGTAGTTCATGCCTACAGCTTCGTTTCTGGATATTTTGAGAATTTGAAATTTTTAGGGGTTGACAACCTTTTTTAACTTGTGGATGGTACTCTTTTTACTGTGTGGGTTTTTTAAATCATGTTGTGGAAAAACACTCTAATAAATAACAAATAATAGCACTCAATGCGATCGCTAACAAACTCAAATTGTAAACAAGTTTCAGGAAAAGAAGTCTCCTGTTAAAAAAAAACAAGGTGTTTGTCTTATTGTTTAATTTTGCTTAAAATGATTGAACTGCCGTCTTATTACCATCATATGGCCGAATGGACCTACGAAGTTCCATGTGCTCTTGTGATATGGTATAAGGTTTGCTTGAAACAGTTTGAACGCGTTCATGCATAAAAAAATTCGCTAACAAATTTGATATTTTTAAACGTTATTATTAGGTGAAAATTTTATTTAATAAAAACGAAGGTTTTCCAGGGTGATTTAGCTGTACCTACTTATATAAATGTTTTTTTTTTTTATAAAACAATAAATAGTACAAAAGGTTTGTAATCTCTGCATAAAAAAGTCACTTACTCTCCATTTCAAGGAAAACACGTAGTTAGCCACATAAAAACAAGTATCCTTCCGTTTGCAACTGATGTTTGATGTCAACTAAACTTAATCAGGTCTAAACAAGTGAAAAAAGCATAAAAAAGAACATTATTTTTGCACATGGCTGATAGCACAATAGGCGTGTCATCTACTTCTAATGGCGCTTGCCACGACAGGCGTGTTACGAAATATTTGTTCGCCGCCACAGCTAAAAGTTGTCGAAAATTGGTGTCGCAACTAATCGGTTAAATGAAAAGCTTAGACGACCTATTAATGTTTAATACATAAGGCTAAAATGTAAGGGTGTATTATTGAAAACTTAATTGTTTCCCCAAACTCTTCTAAAAGAGTAGAGCTAAGGAGGACCATCCATATGGAATGATCTGTGTCCAAGAATCTGACATGAGTGGTGCTCATGAGGATTTGTAATTTGATCTAAACTTAGCGGTTTCACAGAAGTACTCCTTTCCTCTTCCCTACACGCCTATACTACGCTCATAACTAAACACTACCGCTTTATATAAAGTGTGATTATGAATTACAAAAAAAATTTTTTTTTTTCAAAACCTGCCACGCTGCATAGCCACCGTGTTATTTACACCGCGAGTTCCTAATCGTTAAAAGTTACGAATGCATTTATGTTTTTATTGTGATAATAATTCGATTCTCTCTTCAATTCTTATTTTAATTCGTTTGTATTGTAGTTTATAATTTATTTTGAGATAGATATATTAATTTAGATTGGATGACATCAGTTGTGCTCATTTCATGATATTTTTTTTAGATGTTATAGAACTAACCAAATTGAACTTTATTCTGTAAACCATAGAATTTCAATACTTAGACCGAGTATATGAAGTCGGGAGTGAAAACTAATCTTATGGATTTTGTCACATTTTTTAGAAAATTACTTCTGTTTACCACTCCGGGTAAAATTGAAGTACTCGTGCTAGGAGTGGGTCACAACAGTAGTTGTATCTTTTACCATTAGATAACCGCAGCAAATTGTAAGTATAATATGAACATAAGCCTCCCCCATAGATTGCCTCATAAAATTTACGCATACTAGCCATAGTTGCCACGCTTGGCGGGCGGGTTGGCAACCACAGTTTTTTAGTTTCTAATTGTTTTATTAAGACGCTGCCGCCCATCTCCTGATTTGTTTCTCTTTGTCGTCTCTTACGACACCCACGGGACTTATGGGGGTAGTGGATATTCTTACACCGCTTATATTACGGTTCCTTTTGTCTTATCACAAATATATAATTATTTTTTATTGGTACGTCGGAATAGGCTGTTAACATGATATATGACATAGAAATAAACCACTTATGACTTGCTCTATTTGAATTAATTCGGTTTGGTTAATTGGTTTCGTCTCGCTGAAATGAGTACAAATGATAATTTAATACGGTGTTATTACAAAACGTTGTTAAATGATAGTCTCGGGCTTTTAAACTATGAATTAAGAAGAGTCCTAACTAAAGAAATCCCTTATCCACGACACCACAGCCTTCGCAAATTTGACATTTGCTTTTGCTGCGTAAATCGGACCAAAAATTAATATCCAAAAGCTTAACTATGACACAGGGCGTCAGACACCTCAGTTCCCCATAACCATGGGTGCTGTAAGACACCCGAAACGTCGTTAATTAAAAATAATTCAAATTATACGCGATAAAATCCGCAAAATTGGTTTTATTCAATGTAATAACTAATTCGTGTAAATATAAGAAATTCTTATCTGCTGTCAAATTCTATACATAATTTATTGGAGTTGAATTTTTTTTAAGTTAGAACTTTTGGTCTTATAAAGAGGTTCATTTTAGTTGTCACATTTCCGCGGAACTTTTTGAAACAGACGTAAGATGTTAGTTTAAATCTGAGACTAAATCCAAACTACTTTTTGTACTAAGACCATTAATCGAAATAACTAAGGTATTAAAAAAATCAAGTATTATTTATAAGTTTTTTTTTATCAAATTATCAAGGAAATAATGGTTTCGTTGTATGGAGGTTCATATTTATTTATATTATACATATCTCTATAAATTAAAAAAATATTATTTTTTAAATTTATAAAATTCTGTCACCGCGCTCTAATTAATAGTATGTATAGCCGTAAATTATAACTGTTGTATAAATGTTCTCAAATGATTGTAACTTTATTTTCTATAATATAATAAATGACATAATGAAACATCCTGTAGTTTTAATCAGTTTTATTCATGTACTACCCAAGCGAATGAGAGGTCGATAAAGTTTTTTTTTTTAAGACGAGTTAAAATATAACAATAAATTGAATTTTTTTCTACTTTCTTATGTATCGCTAGCTGTGCCCGGCAGTGTTACAATGCGTTTATTTGTCTGAAACATTCCCAGGCATACACTACTCACCAAAGTTTCGTAGTAATTGGATGAATCGTATAGAAATTAACGTGGGACAAAGAAACATTTATTGATTTTAAGATGGATAGAGTCCTTCACAAGCTGCTGAACTTAGGCATTAATCATACATTTCCACATGGCACGATCCTGAGCCACTGCGTTTCTACGACTTGTATCACATTGTCACTCCATCTTGTGGAGGGTTGCCAAACTGCGCTTACGAGGCTGCCACTTGAAAACCTTCCCAACGGTTGTCGATTCTTCGAGCTATATGGCTCGCCTATTTTTGGCCCTTCCGCCTTTTTGCCACATCCGCCTACTGATCCGCTGGGCCAACGTCAGTTACTCTAGTTCTTCTACCAATATTCTCGTCACGGATTTAATCGCGCAGAGAAACCCCGAGCTAAACTCCCAGTTAAACGTGGTCTTTCAAAGCTGGCCCTCACGGCCAGCAGCAAATATTTCACACACGTTTTTTTTTTTTACATAAAAGCGATACGAGATGTAAATAATTAACCCATATTTAAAGGGAACAAATTTTAGGAAAAAAAGAATAAAATTTAAACCTGGCTAAGAAATATGATGAGAACCCGTACTTTCAGTCTGGCAAATTATCATTTAATTTTCAACTATGTGACAAATTGCAATGAAGTGTAATATAATAACCAAATAGTTATGAAGAAGAAATATGATACCAATGTACAGTAGATAAAATATTTGTATTATGTAGTATTTAAAATTAAGAATTGGTTTTGATATTTGAGCGTCATGTTCAAAGAACTTACTGTAACGAACTTTACATGAGCAATTTGTCCGTTGGGTTTTTATATAAGGGTCACATGCGCACGACAGGTTCATAGTGCCTATATATATGCGCAAGCACAGGTGCACTTAGTGATGGGTCAACTCGAGTTGGATCTCCCTAACTCGAGTTTGGGCTGCAGTACATGAAAGAATCAAGTGAGCCAACATAAGAGTAAGAGCGCGATTCGTTCGTTGTGTGCGCGCTTTGTTTCAAATAGTATTTAGCTACAGTCAATACAATGTTATTTAGAGATTTATAATAGCTAAGTTATGTAATTTAATTACATTTATAATTTTGATTAATTATGATCATTATAGTTACGTAAATCACAGACCTATTATTGTAATACCCGAAAAGGGTGGTAAAGTTGTAAGATACATCATATTTTAAATTAACGCCTAATGTAACACTTAACTTACAATAAATATTTTGAATTTATTTAAGAATATTTTGACTGTGATAATTAAACTATTAATAGCTTATGTACCTACATCTTAAAGCTAGACTAATATTATTTCGTGAAGACTGCCATACTTATAGCTAGTTTTGTTGTTAAATACAGGTACATACTTACTTTAAAACTAAAAATACATATGTGATACATACTAAATACACCTTTTGTTTCAATCCTACAAGTTTAAGTTTGGTAATTATAGTTATCCCAACCCACCAAAGAGCTAGAAAGAAAAACAAAAATTTGCTTTTCTATCTAGCTTTTATAAATATAAAAAAGTAATTTGTAACAAATCATTTACTCTGTTTCGTACTACTAACTCGACTTGCGTGAATTTCAACTCGAGTTAACTCGAGTTGTAATTTTTCCAAGTTAGCACATCTATAAGTGCAGTTTATTCTCTCTCTCATAGTCCGATGGAACGGTAAACCAACGACCGGAGAGAGATCACGCGCAGGATCAATGGCTTTACGTGCTTTCTGATGCACGAGGTTGAAACACCGCCTACTTCCTGACTCCGGCCTGCTACTAAGAATTTCTTGATAGAATAACTTTTTTTTTGGCCTGACCCGGGGATCTATCCCGGCACCTCTATGATCAGTAGTCGCGTTCACCGCCGCTAAACCAACGAGGCAGTCATATATTGCCTAGTCCTAGATGCGCTTGTAACTACACTGACTCTCTATACACTTCAGACCGGAACACAGCAATGCAAGCCCTGCTATTTAGCTGCAAGATAGTTTGATTACAAGGAATTCTTAGTGTCATTTTTTTTAATTTCACTACTAGATCGGAAAAAACCTGTACTGGGAAGAACCAGCAAAAGACCCAGCGGGACTTTTTTTAAAGTATACAATAAAAACATAGGTTGTACAATAGTCCACCTGATGGTAATTGGATTCTGTGGCCCATAGACATCTACATCTATCCTCGTTTTCGTTTCCGTGATTAAAAATCAAAATGAATTGTCACCTTCGAGGACTAAGATGGAATACCTCGTATCCAGTAAAAAGGGTCTCCGGTTCTCTACACTCACTATACGAAACACAGCTGCATTAAGCTGCTATTACACGCTGGTATTCTGTGACAGCGTGGATGGACCACGGTCGAGCCACGTCACGTACTTACAAAACTTACGTAAGTAATAAAACAACAGCGGATTCAAACTTAGGTCCATGAACCCACGAAACCCAAGCCTAGTGTAACGAAATTCCATAATACGGATTTATTTCAAAACTGTTGAAAATAACAGATGCCACATATTCAGAAAAAATATTGATGTGGTCCAAATCAAGGGGTCAACTTACCCAACATATTAAATTTATGTATGTGAGCACTGAGGGACCATACCAGGTCCGCGATATGAATTGCTAAGGATTAAGTAGTAGCCCTAAAACAATTGTAAAAATCCTGGAATTTGTAAAAGAATATATAAAAAGTTAGTGTGGTCAGTTGACACAGTCTATCAGGCAGATCTCGTATTAGGTATTCAATAAAGAATTTGTTAAGCATAAGTTACTAAGTAATGAGACAAAGTGTTGAAGATAAAAGAAACAAATATCTAAGCTGTGGTTCCTCAGTCCACACAATTTTTTTTTTAAATTTGTGAAAATTACTTAATTTTATTTAAATCGTACTTTTTCCAGTTACGGTTTTAGTAGAAGTCTTAAAGGATTTTGTAGAAAAAGAAATATGGCTAAATATTGGCGCAATTTAAAGATAGCTATTGTTAAAACGGGTCCCTCATTCCACGTCTCCAGAATATATCAGTTGCCAAAGATTTCATTATCAGACAAAAGAAATATAAGGTGTAGTGTTCTTACCTTTTAGTAAAAGGTTTCTACTAAATAATAGAAAACTTTGAATGTATGTTCATAACTTATTAACTAATTCAGTGCTCACATACATATAAATTTTACTACCAAAACTAAATTTGTGAACCTTTAGTAACCGACAGTAAGCGATCCATGTAGTAAAATCAAGAATAAAAAAGATCACGGCATGTGAAATAAAACGCAGTGTTGATTCCAAATTTGTTTATTCTGAAATTTTGAATCCTTGGATCGCTAAGAATACCTATGCACATTCGATCAGCCTTAAAATCAAAATAAAATATTCTAATTAGAAATTTACACAATGGTTCATGAATATTGACTATAACTAATGAAACTTTTTTTATTTAAAAGAAATATTTATAACAGCTTGTGTAAAATGTCATATGTATTTTTCACTAATTTAAAAAAAATTATAGTTAAGGCTAATTGACTGTGTGAAACAACAAATAATAAATTATTATTTACCCGTTATTACATAATAACCATTAGCTATAAAAGTTATTATTATTGAAACCTCTTTACAAGACAAAAATATATAATGTATTATCTGTACAAAATTCCAAGGATTGATTAAATGTTCATAATTTTTAAATAGAAAATAAGTTCCTAACAACCAAAATTTATATTTAAATTAATTTTTATTTTTGACTTATCAAAATTATTGGTGGTATGTACAGTGGGAATGAATCTCATTTGTAACAATATTTAATTGTAATTAAACAATATCGGTACATATTCTGCAACATACAATTTTATATAACGGCGGCTCTACACGTTGGCCAACACAGTGGCGAATGTGTTGGCCAATACCGATGGCCATCGTGTAGAGCGGGTGTTTGTGCTTACGTTGGTATGTATTGGAATGATGGCCCACAAGTTGGCGCGAGATCCGTGTGGTGTCGGTTTTTTACAAAAGATCAAAGGGTTGTGGCAGAGTATTGGCCGCCGCATCCACACGTTGGCCGCACGTTTAGTTTGCTACGAGCTCTTAGAGTGATCGCACGCACCTGGTTTAAATTTTGTATTTACGCGTCGTAACTAGTGTCTATAAAATGGCAGTAACAATGACCAATAAGGAAACTTTTCGCTTTATATTTTTATTATTATATTTTATAATAAAAATATTTATTAATATTTTTATTATTATTCTTTATAATAAAAATATTTATTAATATTTTTATTATTATATTTTATAATAAAAATATTTATTAATATTTTTATTATCTTTTATTATTTAGAGTCTACACTCACCATACGAAACACAGCAGTGTTAAGCTGCTATTTTATGCTGGTATTCTGTGAGAGCGTGGTCCTTCCCCGGTCGAGCCGACCCATTCGTGCTACAACTAGGGTTGCCATCTCCTAAAATGAAAGCCGGACTCGGCGCTCTAAAAGCCGGACTATTGGCCCTAAAAGCCGTACAGTAATTTTTAGAAAGCCAAACATAGCCAAACAAGCGCGGCGGGGCGGGGCTGGGGCCCCACTCCCGCGTCGCGCGCACCGCACCGCTCTTCGCCGCCCGCGCCGTAGCCATGTTTAATATAGTATTGGCTGGTAATAACGTATATGGATAGATAAATTCGGCATTGCTTCGCCTATTCTGCAAGCGATGCGTGCAACGCGTTACACTAACAAAAGCCTAACAAAAGCCGGACAGGCCGGACACATAAAAATTTGGCCGGACACAACCCGAAAAGAAACATGTCCGGCTAAAGCGGACAGATGAAACCCTAGCTACAACTATACTACTAATATAGCTGCAGCATTGCTATTATTCAACTTCAATGAATGTATTATGTATTATCATTCCTAATCTATACAAATAAATAAAATTGGAGTGTCTGTTTGCACATCCACCACCTTCTTTTTCCCATTTCTTTTAACCTTTTCATATACATTCACGTAGTAGCGGTATGCTGTGAATAAATAAACCGCAGCAGCTGTTAGCGCCTCAACATCAATTTTAATAAATTCGTCCGCACATTGGCCTGAACCGAAGCAAACTGAACGACCTTCCAACGTGTGGACGCGATCACAAATTCTTGGCCAATATCTTTGCCAACACATTCGCCAGTATGTTGGCCAACGTGTAGAGCCGCCGTAATTCAAAAGTAATGAAAGCTTAATTTTACGCTCACCAGATGTCGCTAGTTGGGAGTGAGGTGAACTTATTTGTTACACAATGTCATTATAATTGAGATATTGAGTTTTAATAAAAGTTCACCTCTAAATGGTGCCATCCTGGTGGCAGAATAAGTCCTCCTCATTGGGTAGTTGGCACCATTATTAATGAATTACTATACATCTTAGAATTTGAATTTGATACTTGTATTTCAACTGACTAAAGTGTCATATACCCAATTCAAATGTTAAATTCAAAGTAAAATTTTGTAGCAAAAATAAAACATTTTACATAAATTTTTGATTTGATAACCAAACATAGATGGAAAAGAATAATTCAAAGATGCCGCCAGTGACTACAATATCTGGGGCTATTTTTTCTTACAAAATATTAATAAAGCAGTTTTATGATTTTTTTATTTAAAAAATGGAAATTTTCACCAGTGATGCAATCCGAAGAACTGCAATTTTCTAAGTAAAAGGTAAAAGCCAAATAACACTTTGTTTCAAACTACCTGTGTTCTTTTTAGCAGGTTTAAATTAATATCTGTTTCTGTGATATCTATAGTATGGATTGGATAGATCGGATTCATTCAAAAGTGCGGATGGTGTGACAAACCCGGCAGTGTGCTTGGGCGCGACTTGTCATCGCTGCCAGTACCCCCCGCGCGACGTGGGTGCATTAATATACATTATTAAAAATATCACATTTCAAGCAACCAGTGTATATCATATATGGGCTATGGAGACTGTCATGGCAGAGAGTGATGTTTTTAGGAATCCCTGGATTATTAAAGATTCAAAAGCAAAAAATGAACCTTTAATAAAACAATGGATTACTGAAAACACCACACTCTGACTTGAAAGTCTTGACTATTGTACATTGTGGAGGATAGGGGGGTAGGGGATTAGTGTATAGTGTGTAAATAACTCTGTATCTACGCTATTGCTAAGTTGTGTGTGTGGCACGCCGCGCGAGCAACGAAAATATAAGGAACAGGCAGCGTCAGTCTTATGTTACAGTCTCCATGGTCTTGCTATAATTAAATGCATGTGAAATCAAATCTAATTATAAGAAAAATTTGACTCCCTAACAGATAAACAATCTAAATATATATATATCAAGAACTGACTCTATTAAATAGACAATAAATTCTTAACTTTAGTTCTATAGCTGGTTTTCTTGTAACATGTTGTATTAAATGCTCAATAAGTACAATCAACATTAATAGGGTCAATTCTAATGATATTATTTGCTTCTGTATAACAATACTTCAGCTACAAGACATGGAGACCACAGAGGGTCGGTCCCGAGCACACTGCGCTGAGTTTCTTGGTGCGCCGAGCGCCGGACTGAACCCGCGCGGGCCGGAGCTGCGCGCGGGGACTGTGGTAACGGACTTAAAGCTAACTTAATACTAACATATAGCCATGAAACTGTGTTAGTAATTTTAAGTTCATAGAAGTGGTTTGTTCAATTGGCTTTCTTACTTTAAATTACATAATAACTTAGAATTCCAATGGAAGAGTTTCCTACTTTCATATAAAGTAAGAAGTTATATTAAGTAATTCAGTTTGCAAAAATTTGCTCTATTAGTTTATTTACAGTTTCACGGCGGAATATGGAGCTGTGGTTGCAATACCTTCAAACAATTTAGAATAATGTATACTCAATTAACTTCTAGCCACTCACAATCTAAAACAATTCTGCCAATATTGGCACTTATGCAGTGTTTCAATATGTAAAAAATGTTTAGTTATCCCATTTCACAGTACATAAAGTGCATAAAAACTATTTTTTAAAACAAAATACTTATTCAACAACTTACAAACTACTTGAAGTTATTTCTTTTTAAGTAATCATAAGTTTTGGAATACTTATTTGTAATAGTAGTAAAAAATAAACTTCCTATTCATTCTAATAGATAATGCAGGGATAACTGCAGCGGGGTATAGTATCACTCCACTTATATAGACATGGGTAGTTCGCGAACGATTGAAGGAAATGAAGTACTTCATTTCGCAAAATAAACTTATCATTCATTCAGTATCATTAAGAATGTGTCTCTACTTCATTTAGTTCAGCCTTTCTTTTCGCTCTATCACCACTCGCACATGCTCGTTATTCGTTCAGTCACTGGCGCCGGCCGGTCGGCTTCGGCTGGAGTTGGCCGGCCGACGTGTAGACGCGGCGCTGCGGGGCGTTTTTGCCTTTTTGCCTACACGACACATGTGCACGAAAGGTCAAATAATATTATGCAACAGTGTAGTTAGTATAAACATACTAATATGATTTCTGTTCATACTAATAAAGTTTAATTTAGCGTACAAAATGTACGTAAACCAAAACAAATGGTTTAGGTAATGAATTATTATTTTCGTATTTTTAAGATCGTCGAAGGATCGGCAATATCGACATCTCTTTATGTAGCATTGCTATTGCAATCAAAACTGAGCTTTTGCGGTGGAGATAAAGCACAATAATTTAGAATTTGAATTTTACTCGCATAGTTCAAGTTGTGTTCGACTTGAGGTCGAGGACAAACGGAAACGGAATGCACTAATAGTCTAAGGCCTCATTCGCACGAGAGCTTTTTAACGTCCGTTAAAAAGCGTTCAAATAGAACAAATGCATTCCCAAGTATATGTTCACATAAGCGCTTTTAAACGCGGCGCTTTTTATCGAGCAGTGTTAGTATTTTCAACGCTGGGCGTTGGGCGTTAAAAGAAATAGATCATATGAAACTTTATTATTATTCACACGAGCGCTAAAAAGCGCCGGCGCTGCATTCAGTGTACCGCGCTCTCGCTTAGCAGTCGGACGTTTACGTAATTTGAAATTCGATACGATGTCGTGGGTTGTAGATCCTGAAGTGCTTATAATAGAGGTGGAGGCTCGGCCATTTCTATATGCAAAGACATTGCCAGAATACTCAAATAAAATTATAAAGAATAATGCCTGGGAGGACATAACCAAAAAACTCTCAGAGGACTGGGAAACCCTCAACAATGATGAAAAATAGTCGATGTAAGTAAATAATGTACCTTTATTTATTTAAAATTCAAATAGATAGGTAGGTATATAGTTATTTATATTTAGTCACCGTTCTGTCTATTGATAACTTGGTATTGCCATGGAATAGAACCTTGTGGCGATGTGAAATATTTAGTAAAATAATCACGTATTTGTAGACCCGTGTGGTTACTTCTGAGACCTGTCGGTTGTAGACCTTGTATTGTAGTGTCAAATAAAGTATCATCAAATTGAAATCCATCTTTAGTTCTTACAAGATGTGTAGAACGCAACATGCTTTAACTACTGATATAGTGCGATCAGGTTGAAGATCTATAGCTCGTGTTAAAATTCTCCACTTGTTTGATAGAATACCAAAATGCATTCAATCATTCTTCGTGCTCGTGTTAATCGATAATTATAAACACGTTGTTGCACGGCAAGTTGCGGCTCGGATATGGTCGCAAAACATGTTCAGATAGGGCAAAAGCCTCGTCGCCAATAAAACAAACGGCATAGGTTTCCACTCGGATCATTCGGTAGCGTTTTCGGTTCTGGTAAATCGATTCGGCCCGATTCTAACTGCCTGTTGAATGCTGTATTTTAAATACGTTTGAGTCAGAAGAACCGCCGTATGCTCCTACTTCAATGCAAGTGAAACAATAGTTTGCATCACAATTGCCATTAAAATTATTGAAAATAATTTTTATAATTATAGTACAATGAACTGCTCTGATCGGGCTGTGCTATTTCAATATGTTTGCCATCGACAGCCCCTATCACATTGGGAAAATTAGTACGGTGATAAACTCTTCTGATATTTTTTCAAAGTCTTCCTTTGTTTTTCTGGCATACATAGGTTTTAAAGAATTCCATATTGCGTCGCAGACTTGTTTAATAATATAATGTATGGTAGACACCCAAGTAAAACTGGTAATGTAAGTCATGAAAACTGTTGCCTGATGCTAGAAATCTGTAAGAAATCAAATTTTATGGCACATTAATGATTTTTACTTTTCAGGCAAAGAAATACAAGCAAAGTGGAAACACTTAAGGGACAACTTCCGGCGTGAATATCAAGCGCAAAAAGATGTGACGTCAGGACAAGGTGTAAAAAAGAGAAAAAAATACAGATATTACGACGAATTACTATTTTTAGTTCCACACGTCAAAGATGCAAAAACTTCTGGAAACTACAGCATTCCCACAAATGTACCAGAGCAAAATACTGGAAGCCCATCAACATTTAATACTGAAAATTCACCCGCTGGACCTTCGATTGCCACTTGTAATGTTACAGAGACTCCAAAAAAGAAAAAGAAAACTACATCATCCTTTGAAAGTGAAATTTTGAAGGCCATCAAAATGAGTCTGAATGGACGAGGATAAAACATTCTGTTTATCATTGGTTCAATCACTAAAAAGATGGACGATGATAGCAAAATGTTAGCTAAAATAGAAATATTAAAAGTACTTCTGCACTTTCACAAACAGGACGCAAAATACATACAGCCAGCCAGTCAGACAGCCTACCCAAACACCGTTTAACAGAACAAACATTGAGCCATATTTCAGTCACCAAAGTTTTAACTTTCACCTCAACCAACACCCATAACTCATACCAACTCACAACCAACATCAGCTCAAACTCGTAATGTGTATCAGCAGTACTACAGTCTGACACCCTGTTCATTTATACTCAGACCCCAGCAGCAGTACTCACAGACAAAGTTCACTCAAGCCAGTAATATGTATCAGCAGCAGCATTTAGAGTCACAACCAACTCTGACCTTGCATCAACCCTCATCCGATCCTGAACATCCATCAAAAGTTAAGATTTTAGAGAATCGTCAATACTGCCCGCTAATTTTGCACAAAGTTCTAGGCCACAATCTGCTCAGAGCTTTCTTACGACTTTCAACCCAAATATTTGCCCATCTCCATCGGACACTGACCTGTCAAGCTCAACAACTGCTCAAAGCCCATTAATTAATAATATAAATTCACCAGAAGACTTGTCTCCGAATGATTGTTCAAACTAATAAATATGTCTTTTGTTACTTAAATAAAAATTGCTTTGTAATTTTGTTATTTTTATTTTACTTACCTCAGTGTAACAGCCAGTCGTTGTACAGGTGGTATCGACAAACGCATGTTAGTATCTTGAAGTGTTATTTGAGGCCTCACTATTTCCAACAATTCGTCAAACGTTGTTATAGACATTCGAAAATAATTGAAAAATTTAGCCGGGTATTGCCTCAACTCTTCGTATATTGTCACAAACTGTCCTTTTAAGTATCTCTGTTCATTCAGAGGATGTACCCAGAATGCCTTTTGTTTTTTTTTTCGCCGTCTAGCGGCACAAATTGCTATTGCTAGTAATTTAGTAGAAACCATTTTCACATCTTATGAAGCGAAAGCCGAAACAATAGTGATTTTAAAGCGTTCGTATGAACAATCACATCGTAAACGTTTTAAAAGCGCCAACGCCGAGTTTTGACGCAACGTTTTTAGCTCTCGTGTGAATGAGGCCTAATACTGCACTTGTTGACTTGTGCGGTGCGTTACGTTTATTGTAGGTAGTTATAGCTAAAATTGTGTTATCGTATTTATCCTCTATCAGTTTTTAAATATAATGATTAATTGAACTAAAAGTGAGAATATAGATAGAAAGGAAAGTGCTGTGTGGTGGAACTATTTTACGGAAAAAGGACCCAAAAAGACGAATTCGTACTCTCACTGTTCTAGTACCTATATTTTTTGTGTTTACGTATAAATTACATATCTACTTAGATTTAAAATGGAGACTGTAAATAGAAAAGAAGTGCTGTGTGGAACCATTTTATGGAAAACGGACCTAAAAGGCAAAATGTTCTTATTGTTCTAGTGAATTATCAGTGTCTGGTGGTAATGTAGGAAACCTTAACAGGCACTTAAGAACGAAGCACCCCACAATTAAGTTGGTTGAAGAAAGGCAACAGCAACAGCTTATTGGATCTGCAGGCCCAGAGCCCCACATACGTCCAGTTGCCAGTATAGAAACTAAGGATCTACCTCGGGCTACTTCTTCATCTAGTCAGCCATCTATACAAAATTACACTCAAAGCACGAAGCCGTTATCATCACGGCGTGCCGAGCAAATCGACGAGCAGCTGGTAAAAATGATTGCTAAGGGGCACTACCCCTTCTCTATAGTCGAAGATGACGAATTCAAAAAATTGATTTCCTGCTTAACCCACAGTATACACTCCCAACACGAAAACCATATCGGAAAGTATTTTACCCAAATTATATAATAAATGCATAGAAAGGTTAAAAGTGAGGTCCAAGTAGAGGACAAGCTTTCTGTTTGACAACAGATGGTTGGACCTCAATAAACAATGATAGTTTTATAGCCCTGACTGTACATTATATTAGCACCACATCGGATGAAACTAAATTGAAGTCTAATTTAATCGGTTGTGTTGAATATAATGAACGACACACAAGCAATTTAAAACCTTTCTATGCGATGTAATGGCAGAATGGAATATAGCCGACTATACAACAGCTATTGCAGTGACAATGCAGCCAACATTACTGCTGCAATAAGAGATACCGGTAGATGGCATATACCATGCTTTGCATTCAATTAGTTTATGTGTGCAAGCCGCTCTGACGACTCTATCGGAAACGTTGGTCAAGGTTAAAAGTATCGTCGAATTTTTAAAAGTTCTCAAGCTCAAAATAAGCTACGAGAAATGCAAAACAACTGAACCTTGGCCAACTAAAATTAAAGCAGGATGTGCCAACGCGGTGGAATTCCACTTATGACATGCTCCAGCGGCTGTTATCAGCCAAGGATGCCGTAATCGCCACAATAGCTATAATGCGACAGGAGCTGGCGCTAAATAACGACGATTGGGAAGTTATAGAAAGCGCAGCGACAATTTTAAACTTTTTACGACATAACCGTCGAAATTAGTGTCGAGAAGAATGTTTCGCTGGCCAAAGTCATCCCCCTGTGTGGCATCATGAATAATCATGTCAAAGCGCACTTAAATAATACCACGCTTCCAACGCGAGTGCAGTTAATGCTGAATACACTCGACAAGCAGTTAGAAAAGCGTTTCTCCAACATTGAGAAACACATATTGTATAGCGAGGCGACGATACTGGATCCTCGATTCAAAAATAAAGGATTCAGACATATAAATAATTTCGACCAGGCTGTGGCTACATTGAAGAGGAAAGTCTGTACAGTGCAGCAAAGGCAAACTACAACGACATTGCCTTCAATATCAGAGCCATCCACATCCACGTCAGTGTCTGCCATGACGTCCATATGGGACCAATTTGACAAAGAAGTGGCAAAGTTGACACCTACAAATCCTTTGGCCGCTGGCATTGTGGAGATAGATAAATATCTCCAGGAACCACTTTTACAACGGTGCAATGATCCTCTGCGCTGGTGGCACGAGCCGTCGTTCTACCCAATCCTCTTCAAATACGCCCTAAAAAGACTGCATCTTGTAGCGACTTCTGTCCCATGCGAAAGAATTTTTTCTAAAGCCGGACATATTTTGAACGAAAGAAGGACTCGGTTAACAACCAAAAAACTGTCCCAATTGTTATTTGTAAGTAGTAATAGTCAATAATTAATCAGCAACGTATGTAAATGTATAATTATAAATAGATGTAGGTAAATAGTATATAAATATCCTGTAAATAATTTTAAATCGCTGTACATATTTCGATTTTTAAATACGCCAACCTATTAGATACATAGAGAAAACAGAAAACATACTAGGTACTCAATAACAAATAGTTTTTCATGGTTGACAGTCCTAAGCCTGTATAGAGTATGAAGGAAAATCGAAATTAGTATAAAGGTGAATTAATTAAGTGAAGTGCATCATTTGTCGAACTCACTCATCATCACACTTGCGAGCTCGATATCCTAGGGTTACGAACTCGTTTTGGTTTGTTGAACTAAATGAAGTACTGAACTAAATGAGTGAACTACTTCATGGAGCGAAAAGATATACTTCATTCATTTCTTTTCACTGACACATTTTATGCATGTTCACACTTATATAAATTTTTTGATTACAACCTTTACTTTTTGCTCTCAGCTTGCAAAAGTAAATGTCCACAAAAATTTTTATAGGATTTTAAGCAAAAACAAAGTTTTTTATCACTTTCTCTTACAAAGTGAGTAGTGTCACAGTGGTGACTTAGTGACCCACAAGCTGGTACAATAAACATAATAAGCAAAGTTTAACCTACTCAAAAAGGTTTGTCATCACTGTTTTAAAGAAAATAGTTTTATGATGTCATTCAGTTATGACAAAAATCATAACATAAAAAATTAATAAAATGTTGCATCTAAATAATGGCAGTGTTAGCTAGTATGAAATTAATCCCAATATATTTTAAAGAGTCAGGAGCATTCTAGATTACTCAACTGTATAATCCATTATAACAAATATAATGATGTGGTCAGATAAATGAACTTGTTAGAAGTTGCTGTTTTGCCAGACTTTGTCAAAACCCTAAAGGGGTAATTTAGACGACACATACTAGACTTTGAACAAACTAGATGGAGATATAACTCTTCCAGTATAACATTTGTAGAATATTTTTAAGCATTAAAATATCATTGGATTACTTCAAAAATTCCATGAAGTATTACAACCACAGCTTTGAGGAGTTTGTTTTCGGTAAAAACATGGAAAACAATGTAAATAACACTTACAGCTAGGTAAAAAACATTTTAAATGCTTGTTCTTGGTGAAACATCACACCGTGTTGGATATGAACACTTCGTTGCTTTTTATATTAAATTCTTAGAAGATTTATATAAAATCAGTGTTTATGATAATTAAAATTAACTAATCAAAGTTAAGTTCCCATTTGAGTTATTTTATGTAAGTCTATGATGTTCACCGTCAATATTTATTTCGTAAGTAGTGTTTCACCCAATATTTCTTCCCTTTCTAGTGTTACTATATATTTTTAAAGAATATTAGTTGTACTGTTAATATTACTAATACTCCTGTTAACAGATATTAGTTTACGAGAGTAGTCTCCTGTCACTAATAATATCCTATTTAGTTCTTTGTTGTTTGTTCTCAGACAGGAGAAAATCTTGTACAGCATTTGACCAGTAAATGTATTATGCGAAATAATGCAACCATTTTATATTTATGTGTGACATTTATCATATTTACCAGTGTCACTGTTAAATGTTTAAGTAGGTCAGAAAATTTCATCAAGAGTAAATTAAATAACAACTGTAAATATTTTTTAAGTGTGATGAAACTAACCAAGAACAAGCTATTAAATAAATATCACAAAATAGTGCTAATGTTACATTCAGATTTATAACGTAACTTCTTCGACCCTGCAGGTCTTCACGAGCAGAAATACGGCGACAGTCAGTTTGTGCGTCACTGTGCTAAGCTACAAAGTCGAGTGGCCTGTTAAATCCGCCTTTCCTGTTCATATACTGTCTATATTTCCGTTTTAATACAACATGGACCTCGCCCTCAATGTTATCCTCAACTTTCTTACCTTTTGTGGTGTCAAAACCGCAAAAACCCATTACCTTGAGCATCTCTTGTTCTTCGGGAGTTTTTCCCTCCAAGTCCGCGGGCGTGACAATAGGTCGCTCGCCAAACGTCTTTCTGGGCTTTGGTACGAAGGAGGTAGTAGGAACTGGCGAAGTGGATCTCGATCGACGTCGGCGTGGGGAGGGAGAACGCCGTCGATCTGGAGACCGACGCCTCCTTTCAAGGGACCGCGATCGGGATCGAGTTCGCGGCCGTCTTCTTTCACGATCTCTGTCTCGGTCTCTGTCACGTCTGTCGCGTCTTTCATCACGCCGCCGCGGACTTGGCGAACGGCCCATGTTCCACTGCAAAGTTACAAATTTAAGAAATTAACTCAAATTTAAAACAATATTGATTGATAAAATAATAAAAGAGCCAAAATACCTTAGTTTTGAGTCTACAGTTTTAAATTTAAAAATAAAATAATAAGGAAACAGTAACACACAACCTAAACGTACGCCATTTTGAAAACGATTGCCAGCTTGCGACATAATATTTATTTATCTATGACGATTGCGTTTTTTTTGGAGTTTATGGCCTGGTATCTAGACCTTTAGGCCAAGTCTTAGGTATTTTTATTCGGTTTATTATAATTTCCCCAAATGTTTATTCATCCTTCCTAGTACACTGCTTCACAATATGTTGATGCGTCACATTGTGCAGCCCTTTGGAGATTTTGACGGCAACTTGAATCAGCAAACAGCTGACAGTTGGCGATGGTATCTCAAGGCGCCTAAGCAGATAGACACCTTATCTTGAGAATCACATCACCATCAGAACAATTGTTTCACCGTTTCCACTAATAGTTTACATGCGCAGACACTTAATACACAAAATCGCACCACTTTTACATATCAAAATCCACTACAAACCATTATTCAAACAATAATACAGGAGCAGCAAACCGCCGCCGATCAAGTTCCCGCCAAAACCATGATTGCGTTTTAATTTTTGACGGTGCTGCCAACACTAAAAGAAGCACATAAAATTCTAAAATCTACTAAACCAAAGAGTATAATATTTTTTTCCTATGGTTATTGTTTTTAAAAGTCTAAATACTTAAACATCTAAGTGTTTTTCAAAGGGAGTAATTTAAAATTTATGTAATTTGAACTAAATTCCTAAACTTTTTAAAAACAATTGTATTACACAAATTTCTAATTCAATCGTCAATTTTTATTTAGAAAGATAATCTACGATTATTTAATTACATTTGTAGCGCTGTGTTACTTACAAGTCCTAAAATCCACACAGTCATTTAAATATTAAATAAGAATATAATAACCAAACAACAGATACAGTAAATTTTCTATTAATTACTAGAAATTTAAAAGTAAAATTACAATTAAAACGTAATGTCTCTAACTCTCTATAAACTTGACTCTATAAATGTTGATATATTATATAAAAACCAATTAAAACACTAACATTTTATAAGATATCTGTGATTAAAAGTTATTACTAACTTGCTATCATTACACAAATACGAATTTAAAATAACTTCTAATATAAAACGCTCTAATGCAGTTAATAACCGCCATTACTTATACGCGTGAATCGGCTTTCGCGCGGGACAGAACGCGCATGTAAAGATAGAAAAGGAGAACGAGAATGCTCGCGTGCGCCATCCACTCGCGCATACCTTCATACCTCAGTCAAGAGTTCAAGTCAGTGCTCTTCAAACATAATTTACACGCACGGTTTTGTGAAAACGATTATTGTCGTAAAATGACGGATATTAATTTATGGAGCAAGGACTTTATTACAGAATTCTTGGCAATATAATATATTTATATAATATATAATAATTCTTTAGAACACTAGCCTTTAGAACGCGCGTTTAACAAAACTGCGTGATTTTCATACACTCCAGGTCGCGGAAGTTTCCCGTACTGAATCACGCGCGATTAGCCTTTACACAACGCTCTTTCCTCTCCGAATAAATGCAGAAGTAATAACGCGCGAAAGAGTCAACGCACATAATAATTTATAAAAATAATCACTCACGATTGCACGTGCAAAATTTCCCGCGTTCAATCGCGCACACTCCGATCAGGTTTAAAGCACGTGTCGTGTAAAGGCGGCTAAAAATGGATAAAAACAATTACTCACGATAGCGCGGTCAAGCTTTCCCGCGTTCGATCGCGCATACTGCTATCGCGAGTGAAAGCACGTGTCGTGTAAAGGTTTTAACGCTCAGTAATGACGAAGTAAGACTGTCTAGTTGGTCTAGTAGAACTTAACTCGATTGTTGATCTTGAGGTCCTGAGTTTTAATTTCGGGTCGAGTCAAAATCAATAATTGGGTTTTTCTGTCAAGATATTCTCAATAGTAGTTCGGAATCAGAAAGTTAGTGGTGTTTCACCCTTGTGCCACGGAAAGCACGTAAAGCCGTTGGTCCTACGCCTGATTTCTCTCCGGTCGTGTTGGATTACCATACCATCGGACTATGAGAGCGAAGGAATAGAGAGTGCACCAGTGCTTGCGCATACACATGGGCACTTTTATCCTTTCTTTTTTTCACATTTTTATTTTTACCTACTGTTGTATACTGTTGACAATAGACTTACATAGGTTTCTCTAATATAAGAAAGAATTGTTGAAATCTAATAATGTGGTAAGTAGATTATCGATCTTAGAACGAAATTCAAATATTATGCAAAATAAGCGCACTGTATTTGAGTTAGATTATCCGAAGTATTACAACTTTGATTTTATTAATGTTACCGTTACAGCTTATCATAAGTCCACTGCTGAACACAGGTCTTCTCCATTGAATGACTCAGAAGGGGGATAATAACATTGTTGCCACGCTTGGTAGGTGGGTTGGCAACAAAAGTATTTTTTTAGTTGTTATTAAGAAGACGCTGTTGTTTGTTTCACTCTGTCACCTCTGATACCCACGGGACGATATGGGGCAGTGCATATACTTACACAACCACTTCACGGTCAACTGTCTCGGTTTCCATTCTTAATTTAAATTTAATGATAATACTCTCAAACTCAATTTCAAAAAATCAAAATCAAGGTCTTGATATGCATATGCATGTTTTTGTGATAATGTCATATAATATGTGTATTGTAAGTGTACTTGTTAAATAAATAAATAAATAAATAAATATTAATAATAATATTCGATATTCCACACTTCAGAAGCAAACGGTTTGCTTCATCTTTCATAATGCGTACAGGAAAGGAGTGGAATTATTCTATCTTTTCGTCGATATAGATTGTATTCGGACGCAAAGATAATGCGTCTTTAAAGCAAGAGTTAATAGGCTCTTGTTACTCTAAAATAGTGCAATTTACTACCTAGAGCTACATCACCACTTACCACCAGGTGGGATTGTGGTCAAGCACTGGCTTGTAGTAAGTAAAAAAAAAGGTGATATAATACTTGACATGAGAAATGTTTACGTTTCATTTTTTAGGATCAATAAGCTTCTTTTTTAACCATTTTTCCAAAGAAATAAAATAATTTCGACATTATCTTCTTTTGTAATTTTTTTTTTATAGAATAAGAATGACAAAGGAGCACACAGTCCACGTGATGGTAAATGGAAGCTGTGGCTGATAAACATCTACATTAATCCTCAATTAAGAATCACAATGCAGATGCGTTGTCACCTCTAAGGACTAAGAAGGAATGCATTGTTTCCAAAAAAAGGGTGTCCGGTTCTCTATACTCACCATACGAAACACAGTAGCATTGAGCTGCTATTTTAGTATTTTACACTGGTATTCTGTGACAGCGAGGAATGGTACTTCATTGGTCGAGTCAACCCATTCGTGCTACAACCATAATATAGCTGCAACGTGGCTCTACCACGGTAAAAGATCGTAGATCGCTCAATGATATTATATAGGAAAAAGGAGATATCAATTATGACGTTTTGTCTTTAGTCCGCGTCACGCAGGGCGACGAGAAAGATACTGTATAGACATTTTTAACAATTATAAAAATGCCATCGTGTATATTAATTTAAAAGGTTCTAAAACATTCTAAAGTTAACAATACACAAGGAATCTCATATTATATGTAAGTATACAATATACTTCAATTATATTCCTAACATTTTAATTTGTGGGGTTAGAAAATATTTAAACTGACCGCAAATAAATATGATAAGCGGTGATTGGTGGACTGAGTAACATTTGTTCACATTTACGTGTAAATGAACTGTCCTCATTTCATTATTATTTTAATCACGCCATCCTTTTACATCATTTGGCAATGTAATGAAATGTATGATGAACGAAATGTGTAAATTCGGCAGTTACTGTGTTTAGAACACTTTTTCGGTGATTTTGTGAGCTTATAACATATCTATTGTATATAATAACATTACGATCGCTAATCTACGTAGATGACGCAGTATCTTCGATGTAATTTAATCAATTCTGCTGTTTTTTTAAAGTATACTATTATAGTCAATATATTATATAAATTACAATTAGGTCGAAATGTAATTAAGTCAATAAGTAGCTTGTAATGCTATTACTACAAAATCGAATGTGGCCCAAACAGGTGTATTTTGTATTTATTTATGTTGTATTTTATCCTATTAATAACTTTTTGATGATTCATTAAACAACTCTAAATATTATAATATAATATTATTTTTGTTCGCATTGCAAAGTTTCTGGAAAAGTTAATTCAAAAGTATGGCGTGCCTTGAATACGGCTAGCGTGGTGTGGATGGGAAAAGCCACATAGTTCACTTAAAATCGATATTTTACGAAATTTTTTCCTTCTTTATTATTAGCCCTTAAAAGCTTACTTATGCTGGAAATACTTACCTCTTCTTTCGTGGTTGGGATGATTTGCTATAATTGCCATCTATTTAATATTACCGGCAAGAAGATTAGCGATCGGAGTAATAGACATCTCGCACCGTAGACGCTTATCCTCGTCATCAGTCTGAGTATTTTACAATTGGTATAGGGTAAAACACCCAGTAGTCAGCCTTTTAGTGAGGACTAAAATTTGATTCGACTGTATTTTAAATATTAAACATTATGAATAAAAACAATCATTATTCCCAGTAAGGTTGTTTATTAAATTTACTAAAGAAATTAACAAAACATTATATTTATAGTAGAATTATATAAAAAATCAACATTAAATAAATTATGGCACTTTTCACCAGTAGTCAGCCTCATTTCTCCACAAGTCAGCCATGTCTTACCCTGTAGTCAGCCTCTCACTTATTCTTGCATATTTGACATAGAAATTCTTTATTATGTATATTTCCAAATATCATCATCATCATCATCACATTCATTCACAAGTCCACTGCTGAACATAGGCCTCCCCACGGAATGCCACAAAGCACGGTCCTGAGCCACCTGCATCCATTGACTTCCTGCATGTCTTACCAAGTCCTCATTCCATCTAGTGAGGGACGCTTTACACTTCGCCTGCCGGTACGAGGCTGCCACTCGAGAACCTTTTTTCCCATCGATTGTCGGTTCTTCGAGCTATATGGCCGGCCCATTGCCACTTCAGCTTACTAATCCTTTGAGCTATGTCGGTTACTCTGGTTCTAACACGCAAAAACGCCGAGCATAGCCCTCTCCATAGCTCGCTGAGCGACTTTGAGCTTCCTCATACGGTCAGCAGTGAAGGACCACGTCTCAGATCTATAGGTCATCACTGGCAACACGCACTGGTTGTACAATCTAATTTTGAGGTATTGAGGTATGTCTGACGAGAAGATGTGTCGTAATCTCCCGAACGCTGCTCAGCAGAGTTGAATCCGTCGAAGATTTCGTCGGAGATTGACTCGGTCGAAGTTGGACATCGATTTGCCGACGATGTAGAATGCAGAATCTTATGGCAGAATCGCTGGAGGACCTAAGCACTATGCTCAATGACCTCAATAGTGTCTCCCAACGGATAGGTCTTAAGATGAACATGGACAAAATAAAAATCGTGTTTAACGTCCATGTCACACCTATGCCGGCAGTTGTTGGTAGCACTAGGCTCGAAGTTGTTGACGAATATATTTACCTGGGACAAGTAGTCAGACTAGGTAAGTTCAATTTTCATATATGTCCCCAGCGAATTCAGTACATTTCAAATGAACCATGCAAGGCAATTGTCACATCCAATATTCTTTAAGTCAATAATTTCTGTGTCGCTCGTCAATTCCTCTTCACATTTTTCGCATCTTACTTTTTTTATTGTACATAGAGTATTTTTCTTCCTCCTTTTGCTATTTTTGGAATTCAACCGCTTTTCCGCTTTCCTTTTTTGTAATTCTTCCTTCTTTTTTTGGTTTTCTTCTTCTTTCTTTGTTTTAGCTTCAAATCTCTTAATTTTTTTAATCAATATAACATTATTTTTCTGTTGCATCACTTCTTCTTTTTGTTTCTGAAATTGTCTCCACTCTTTGGAAGAAATAGCTCCTATTCTTTTCATTCTATTTCTAATCGCCGCCATAGCGTGTGTTAATTGCTCTTCTTTGTATTGATGGATGGATTTTTGACATGATAGAATTCTAAAACAAATGATTTTCATGCTAAAATAACCGTGCATAGATTTAACCCTTATTACAAAGGTTTTAAGGTACTATTTTGTGCAACAGGACTAACATCTAACTACTGGATTTGTAGGCCCATTGGTCGGTCCCTCTCATGCAATTACATTTGTACGCGGCTGACTACTGGTAAAATACACTTTTCATTTTATAAGAGTTAAACCCAAAAGTAATGAGCAAAATTGGTACTCTTCGTTCCGTTAATTTCAACTACATATAAGAAAATCACGAAAAAATCAGTAGTCAGCTTTAGTCAGCCTTAAAAATTTGATACCCACTAGTCGGCAACCTAAATTACAACATATTAAACAAATAAAATGCATGTAATAGTTAATTTTATCACAAAATAAACATTTTATTGTAACACAGTATAACAATCCACCACAAATTACAACGAATACACACAAAAATTAACCGAAAACTCGAGCACGTTTCCTTAAGAAAAAAATTGCAACAGCGACGCATCTAGTCATGTCTTTGGCAGCAGTGCAAATTAACGAGTGTAGCTCGTCATCGTGACATGATATTGTTTCGTAGGTGTGCGTATCGTAGTCAATAAGGGGACACAGATTCAATTAAACGTTATTTTAAAGGTGTAAACAAATTTTAACACTATTTATGGAAATAATGTCTGTAAAGGCTGAGTACTGGTGCGGGGCTGACTACCGGCTGTTTTACCCTATACGAAATGGTAATCTCACCGTCTTCGGAGACCATGAAATTATATTGGTAAAGTCACTTCTCGTGACCCCCTTAAAGTGAATTATACCCTTTTAAGTGCTGTGTTTTATAGTTTTCAATACGTTTTTTACGCAGTAATGGTGTTTATACTATATTGGTAGGTTAGTAGGTTCATCTATTGAATATGGCAGCTTTAAGCATATTTGCGCCATCTGGTTTCAAAAGCAATAATCGTTTCATATCGTTTTAGCGCCATTACGAGTTGCGGCCTAAAAGCGAAACTTTGACATCGATTTACAGAGGGGTCGTGAGTAGACGGACTTCTTTTTCACTTTTTTACGAACGAAAAAGAATTAAAGCGTTTAAGCGTAATGTTTGTGGTGCTAGTGCATTAAACGTTTAGGATACGTTCTGTGCGTGTTATATTAACGATATGTTATGCTGTTTATGTGCTTAGTGTGAGTTAAAACAGCTACTCGATTCTAAGTGAAGTGATACTTTGGTGACAGAAAAATCGGTACCTATAATTTCTTGTCAGGAGCCGCCTGCCGGTAAGTATTGCTTTAAGAGATTCCGTTAATGACTAAATATATTAATAGTCATAGTAATACCACATTATTTTGCGTTTCAAAAGCATTTTGTGCATTCTGGGTTTGGGTGTGTCTCATTCGTTCATAGATCTAATTGGGTCGTTTTTTTTAGTCCAGCACGCATTGAGACGCCTTATTTCTGGCGGTGCGCTCCTTTGCAACTATTTTGACGTTTATTTTTTCTACTTACTACTACTAAATGCTAGTTTTTTTCCAATATATACGTATTTCGTATGTTTGATATACTAAATGAATTAATAGTAACCAATGTTTTTGAATTTATTTTAACTTTTATGATATTTATTTGGGCGTGACTTCAAATCATTTACTCGCTATCTGGCTCAATAGAGGTGATGTCACCGCTCAGGGCGCGGATGGCCATATTATACGTCAAAATATAATGAACCATTAATAGGTACGGAAAAAACGCAAAATGGTGCCTACATCTTTTGGTAGGTTAATACCTTGACCAGTAGGTACACAACGGGAGTACAATTTACAGAGTTGAAAACGATTTGATTGCTATCGATGATTCGGCCTGAGATTTCAAACCAATTAACAATTTATAGGTCGTGTAACCGTTCACAAAGATTTAAAAATCGGTGTTTCATTCAATGGACGCGGTTTTATTGGCTGATCTGATTAAACTTTCTGGTTATCTCCAAACGGAACATTGGACTTTAGATTTTTTTTCTTTAGAGAATTATTGCATAAATAAGCAATGATTCATTTTAAATCTTCTTTTATTATATTTAATGTGTATTGTGATTTTATATTATAGCAATAAAAGATGAATAATTTTTTAATTGCTTGTATAATGGCATGTAGTTAAGTATTGTAATAAGAATTTTCCTGAACTATGATTTATATGTCAATATTAAAGTATTAATAAGACAATTCTTAAGATTTAGAAAGATTTTTCTATAATATTAACAATTGACATTAATAATTCAGCACCTGGGCTAAGCTTTGCTCAGCGTTAGAAAAACCATAATTTTATTACAATAATGGAGTACAAAATTTCATCCTAAATGTTTGGGCCATTTCCGAGGAATCAGTTCCTTAAAAAATATATATCATATAGATATTTTAATTTTTAATTTTAATTATTAAAAAAGTATTAAATAGGTTTGGTGTTATATCAATAAAACAATGATTTTTCAAAATACTTTGGACCAAACACACAAAACTGTTTTGGACCAAAGTTGGAGCAAAATGTATGTAACTCTACAAACAAATTATTTTATTAGTCTATAATAATAATTATCTTTCTGCCAGCTGTGGAGTTAGAATACTTAAAAAACACAAGTGGTAAAATAAAAAATTTTGTACAACCGACTTCAATATAAATAAAATGAGAACATCATGAATGTAGTCGAAGTCAATTAAATACGCATTAGTAAGGGTAACTCAAAAACTACTGGCCAGATCTTGATCAAATTCATATGGGGCCACATGAGAAGCACCAGCTTTCAAATAAAAAAACGAATCATCAAAATTGGTTCACCTAGAAAAGTTCTGAGATAACACACATTAAAAAAAACAGTTGAATTGAGTAAAAAAATAGTGAAACACATAAATATGTGTGAATAAAACATTTGTGTGTCATGTAGAAGCAACATAAAATAATCTACTACACTAACCCATATCTTCCTGTGGGTGTCATAAGAGGTTACAGAGAAAAATTGAAACAGGAGATGAGCAGCATCATCTTTCTGATTACAACCCAAAATAATAAAAAAATGCATTGCCAAGTGTAGCAACTATGCTGCCTGCCAAGTGTGGCAACTATGGCAAAATCTTTACTTACTAGTTAAAGCCTATTTACAACCCACAGTCGGGCACAGGCCTCCTCATTTCTGAGAGGGTTTTTCAAAGTTACAAATGTATAGTTCTGATTGTTTATTAGTTATAGGGGCTTAAAAGTAACTCGAAATAATGATTTCTTATGTTTACGCGAATGCTACACATTTAAATAAAACTAGTTTTTATGATATTTATTGCATATTATATTAACTTATTTTGTATGTCGAGTGTATAAAATAAGTTAATATATGCGATAAAATCTTTAAAAACTACTTTTATTTAAAAAGCTCAAAACAGTTGTGTAAATATACACACTATTCATAAGCCACTCTTATCTTTTTCCAACTCGGCTGACACATTGCCTTGTGTCTAGACCTACATCTGGTGCATCCTGCTAGGTTGTCTACACTTTCTTTTACAGATCTAATCCTTATGTCATGATGATGCATCTCACTTATAAAAGTTCAAAATGTCAATTAATTAAGACATTAATACTGCCTTTCAATACTTATAATTATAACGAACAATAATATTAACGTATCTATCAGAATTATTTAAATTTATTACTTACAATAATTGCAATATCAATTTGTAGTTGTTCCGAGTGTGATTGACATGTTTATATTTTGATATACTTACAATAATGTTTTAATTAAAAATCTTACAGCTTTACAGCGACAGAATACGGAACCAGTCCCATGTTGGATTGACACTTATAACGGGTTGGATTTAGAATCGTTTGGCAGGAATTTGGGGAAGTAAGGTGTTTTATTTGATAGAGGTTTGGTCCTCGATTATAATAATACCACTCACATTAAAAGGTAATGCACCGTTATCGAAAAAATAAATAAAAACTATAATAACCTAAAATGCGTAAAACATGGAAAAACTTATGCAATATCACTGTTAAAACTGGATAGCAAACAGAATTTTGTGTAAGTGCGACAAGGATGTAAGACTAGTGTCACATTATTCTACTGTCTATACTCTCTGTCAAGTGTCAAATCGCATGGCATACTAATTTTCATGCATTTTGTGTTTTATTTCTGAATTGTTTAAAACTGCCCAGAAATACTTTCAGTTGTAATAGGTTAGAAGGTTGTGGCAGGAGCGAAGGCAACCTGACTTTATAGATAAGATATCTGATCTGATCGAATCCGTACTAAAATTGAATCAGCACGCCCCAACTCCACGTAGTCTTGTCTGCCCTACTCCTAGAGTCGGGCGGGGTTTTTGTAAAGCCGTAGGCGCGGAGGGAGAGCAGCCCCCGCCCGCCGTAGCAAATATCAGGCACCTGTGCGAGCCGTAGCGGCTGAGGCTGTATTAATGTCTTAATTAATTGACACACTCAGTCTTTTGAACTTTTATAAGTGAGATGCATCATCATGACATAAGGATTAGATCTGTAAAAGAAAGTGTAGACAACCTTCGGCGACCAATAAGCCGAAGCTGCGGTGATAAGCATGGGTGCCTGTGATTCACTACGCAAGGGCGAAGGGGCTGCACTTCCCACAGCGCCCACCCCCTCCCCTCCCCTCATCCCCCCCTCCCCTCCTGCCAAACGATTCGATAAATTTCCACCCTTATGAGTCCCATATTAAAAAATGTATGCTAGCTGTCTTACCTGCCTAGCATGTAGTAAAAGAGACTAATGAGTTTTGGGTTTGTGGTTGTGTAGGTGATGAGCTTGGATGAATGAGTTGTTAGGATTGTCTTAGTTTTAAAAGTGACATACAATATAAAACTTTTCTCTTTTCAGTAAACTTTTTTCCGCCTACATTTTTTTTTTAATTACTCTTAACCATTATGGGGCGCGCATAAAATACCTCACCATAGTTTCATTATATTTGAATTAATGATATAGTAATGCATAGAAAACGAACAAACCAACAAACAATATATGAGTATAGAACAAACTGCCTTCTAAAATAAAAGAAGAAAATAAGTTAATAATAATGTATATTTATTATATAATTAATGAAATTACTTCTTACCTATTAATTTTTTACCTATTTATTAGCTTAATATACTGTCAATGAATACTTAGAAGATAAAAGGCTTGAGATGTCCATCTCTCTCCCTTCCATATTGCCATAATTTAAAGACACTATATATTGCTATGCCTGAGTTGTACCTTACATGTGTAACTTTGTGCTGTGTAATATTTAAATAGTTATAATATCACATGTAATACAATTATTAATTATATAAATAAAAAAAACTTTTTTTTATCAGAAAACTTCACAGCCATGCATACAAAATTTTATTGTAATCGGGTGATTGGTGTAGAAATGCATTTCGGACAAAGAAACATTAATTACAACCTTTTTATTATATTGATTCCTTCGTAAGTCTTTCTGGATCAAAATTTTAATTAATTTTTTAATCACTTACTGACATCTGATTTAGCTGAAATTTGGCATGCTTATGGTTACTTCAATGACAATGCAATAATACAGTTATCATGGAGCTGATCTTATGATGGAGCTGGATGCAGCACCTATGAAAGGTTGTTTTAAAATAGATGTTATATTTAATCAAGTAAATTTTTATAAAATATATTTACTCATTTATAAACTTCATTCTACAAAACATTCACCTTGAGACCTAAGATAATAACCAATGGAGCGTTAAATTGAGAAATATGAGCAGGTGGTTAAAGCATTACATATTATCATATGATATGTCCCTTTATGGTATGTGGTAGATATAATGTATGTATTCTAATTTGTTTTGTGTTGTTAAGGGTGCGTTTGCAAATCGGGCAAAATTATGCTATTTTTCGGTACATTTTGTGACAAAACTAATCCAAACCAAGTAACCACTTGATGGAGTGACAGACACACCTAGTTCTACTCGTCCAGGAGTTCCAGAAGTAGTCACCGAAGTACACCATCAGGTCTGTCCATCAAGCCCGGAGGTTAGGTCCATCGTAACTAACAAAACGAGCCCAAACTCGGCACACCTAGTACTACTTGTCGAGGAGTTCCATTAGCTGTCACCGAAGTATACCTTCAAATCACTTCACCAAGTCCGGAGCTATAGTCTTATCATAACTAACAAAACCAGCCCAAAGTCCACAGCCAAATCATCTCACTGCTAGTAGAGGGCTACTAGTGCCTAGCAGTCTCTGGAGCAGCTATTCGTATTTCGTATCTAAGTATATTTTTGAAGGTATAAGAAATGAGAAAAAAAAACCAATCTTTCAAATTATGTACCTATATAAATGTTTTTACTGGATTACGATTCCCGCACCCGCAGCTAACCGGTGCGTACACGTGTGTGTGACCCGTGTCAATGTATTAGTTCGATTCTATAACTATCAATTTTGCAAACGCGTCCTTAATTGTGTAACATACATGATTGTAAGCTGTTATTTTTTTAAAGTCCCACAGGGTTTCTTGCTGGTTCTTCCCAAGACAGAGGTTTTTTTCCGAACCAGTGGTAATTAAACAAAAGAGTGACTTTCAATAAGTATTATTTATAAACTATATTGAATAAAAAAATCTGTTTCTATATGTTATAGTTATTTTATAACATGCTAATGTGTTTACTTATGTAGAGAAGCCAGCCTGCAGCTGTATTATAACTGCAACATGAATGGGTCAGCGCGACCATGGTAGCACCACGCTCTCACAAAATACCAGCGTGAACGAATAGAATAATGCTTTATTTCTTATGGTGAGTGTAAAGAACTGTATATTCTTTTTACTGGTATCTTAGTCCTCAGGGTGACTACAAATCTAAATTTTGGTTTTTAATTGAGGATTGATGTAGGTGTACGGTCACAGGATCCATTTAAAATCAGGTGAACTGTGTGCTCGTTAGTCACCTTTTTCTATAAAAAAATATATGGCCTAAACATAAAAATAACTTTCAGTTCTGGATTTGGGTGATTTTCCAGCAGTCCGTAACAAGGCATTACGTCTTAGTCCTCAGGGGCGACAACGCATCTGCATTTTGATTCTTAATCGAGGATAGATGTAGGTGTCTATGGGCCACAGCATCCACTTACGTCAGGTGGAATGTGTGCTCGTTTGTCACATTCTATAAAGATAAAAAAAAGACACAAATTCAGGTCAACAAAAAAAAGGTAGAGAGAACACTACGTACATTTCAACTAAAGGCGGCTCTTCACGTTGGCCAACATAGTGGCGAATGTGTTGGCCAATACCGATGGCCATCGTGTAGAGCGGGTGTTTGTGCTCACGTTGGTTTGTATTGGAATGATGGCCCACATGTTGGCGCGAGATCCGTGTGGTGTCGGTTTTTTACAAAAGATCAAAGGGTTGTGGCAGAGTATTGGCCGCCGCGTCCACACGTTGGGCGCACGTTTAAACGTTTGCTACGAGCTCCCAGAGTGATCGCACGCACCAGATTTAAATTTTATATTCACGCATCGTAACTATTGTCTACAAAATGGCAGTAACAATGACCAATGAAGAAACTTTTCGCTTTATAGAGCTCTACCAAGCCGAAAATTATTTGTGGAACACAAGAAATAAAATTTCTTTTTTTCCATTTCTTTTTGATCACCCTTTTCTTATACACATTCACGTAGTAGCGGTATGCTGTGAATAAATAAACCGCAGCAGCCGTTAGCGCCTCAATATCCATTTTAATAAATTCGTCCGCACATTGGCCTGAACCGAAGCAAACTGAACGACCTTCCAACGTGTGGACGCCATCACAAACTCTTGGCTAATATCTTTGCCAACACATTCGCCACTATGTTGGCCAACGTGAAGAGCCGCCTTTACGACAAAACCATGCTCAAGTTATTGTTTGTACACATATGCATCTGAGATAGTTTACGACCAACACTAAAATTTCAAAATTGAATTTACTGTAACACGCAATCTGTTATATTATGCGTCATCAGCTCTTTAGTCACAGGACATGTACCTCTCCCGTTGTAGGGAGCATTTTCCTTAATCGTCACGCTTGGCAGACGGATTGACGATCGCAGTATCAGACTTGAGCACCTTTGACGCTTCTGCCCGTCACCGGTTTTATTTTACGTGTGACGTAAACGAAATGGTTATAGCGCCATCTATTGGAAGCGATAATATTCAAGTAATCGCTTTAAATGAACAGGTCATAAATTCTCAACCATTACAAATCCAGACAGACGTCACGTAAGCACTTTATCAATGATCAAACATACTTACCGTTTGTGCGTGTGTGCAGTGAATTATTGTTAGGTATACGATAACCTAAATCGAGTACTAGATATTTTATTTGAAGTGAAACAAACAATTGTGGGCATTGTGACTGATTAAGTGTAGCAAATAGCTATTTATTTATTTAAATTCATTTTAAATGCACACAATAGTATCTATAAACATATGACCTTTCTAAAATAAACTTGGCATAAGCAGTGCTAAAGTTGTAGGAAGAGGTCTAGCAGAAGAAAAGTACAGAACTCCTTTTCTGCCTAGGGGGACCCTAGGAGTACGCCTGGGCAGATACCACCCTCTTACGAGTACCTATTTCTGCCGCCAAATAGCAGCCAAACGTAAAGGGACGTCCATTAATTACGTGAGGTTTTTAGAGGAGGGGTCGAGCCGAATCTCACCCAATCTCACGTGGGGGAGAGGAAGGGTCTCGGCAAATATCACGTAATTTTTGGAACGAAGTTCCTTATCGGACGGTACGAATTTGGCGGATGGGGGCTAGGCGAGAAAAAGTGTAAGATTTTTCCGTTACGACCCCTTGACCCCGTAGACGGCCTTGACGGCTATAAGGAAGCGAGATGGAATAATATCCATCTCCCTCGCACATTTTCTTATCTTGTCATGAAAGAAATATTATTTTATTTTAAATGACGCTTCAATTTAATAGGCGCTAGTAATTCATTTATTTGTATTTGTTAATCAATAATATAATACGTTTATCAATAATAATATACTACGAAAGGAACTTCGTTTCAACCGAGTGTTCCACGACAGCAAATTGTCGTACTCATCGGACGATGAATTAGTTTTGTTAGAAAATGTGTATTTTAAAATGCGAAAACATGCTATACATCCTATTAATAGAGAAAGGAAACGTTTCGGAAAATACCATCATTTATTTGTAAAACAATTGAAATTTGATGATCAAAAATTCTATAGATATATAAGAATGACTAAAGAAACATTTTATTACATTTTGGATATCCCAATTATCCGTTTTGTCCCACACAGGTCGTTTACTGAAGACTAAGGAAATCAACACGTCACTATCCATTTCTCTATTTAACAAAAATATATGCGTGTCGTAGTTTTAAGTGTTGTCGTATAGTTGTTTATTAATTTTGAATGGCGGGTGGCGCCAGCGCTGACCGGCGCGTGTCGAAGATTGTCGAAACTTGTCGGCGACTTTCGGCGCTTATCGGCGCTTATCGGCGCTTGTTCATATAAATGCCTGCGCCGGTTACCTGCGTGGACCGGTTCCTATAAGCGCTGATAGGCTGCCAGCTTTCTTTCTGTATACGGCCCAAGGGAACCTATTACCACGCATTACCAGTCTCTTAGTTATAATGATGTTTAATATTTTCATCCTCGCTTAGTTATAATGTTCGATATTCAAATTTACTTTTTCTCTAGCCGTAGATAAAAAACCTTTCGATCGTCAATCACGGTGACAGTTATGCAGACGTCTCTTGGAATAAAAAAAAGCCTGTTCTATTGTTAAAAGTAATCGGCGGTCGGCGAACCTGAGTATTGATTGACACTAAAGTTGTTTTTGTAAATGATATTTTTTCATTATGAATGAAATAAGTAAGTAGTAGAGCCATACTAACGCTGTATTATGATTACAGCGTGAATAGGTCACTGCATAGCCACAACACCATGTTTCTCCATGTTCATCATCATCATCATCATCATCATCATCATTACAGCCCTTCACAAGTCCACTGCTGAACATAGGCCTCCCCTAGGAATGCCACAAAGCACGGTCCTGAGCCACCTGCATCCATCGACTTCCTGTATGTCTTACCAGGTCGTCACTCCATCTAGTGGGGGGTCGCCCTATACTTCGCCTACCGATACGAGGCTGCCACTCGAGAACCTTTTTATCGTAGTCAAGAATAGCGGGGCCGCCGGGGACTGGGGCCGTCTCTTCGTAACTTTCATTATGGGGGGTATATTGCCATAATTGCCACGCTTGGCGGGCGGATTGGCAACCGCAGTTTTTTTATTGTTATTTTGCTCTTATCAGAGAGATGTTGCTGCCCATCTTCTGCCTTAGTTTCTCTCTGTCGCCTCTTACCACACCCACGGGAAGATATGAGGTAGTGGGGTAGGTATTCTTGCCCGCCACTAGACGGGATATGTTTATGTAGGTCATATTATATCAAAAAAATAAACTAAAAATATATTAAAAACCTACTTCAAAAACTTAAAAGATTAAAATTATTTCTACATTATAGCTCCTGAAGTCGGTGCTATGACATGGAGTCTAAAATAATTAAAGCTCTGACTTCAGAAGCGATTATGTTTAAATTATTTTATTCTTGTTGAAGTGAAAACTGCTTTAGAATCGTTGTGATTTGAAACTCGAAGAAACGAAAAAGCGACACTAAAAAGAGACAAACACATACATCCATAGGATTTAATATGCTAGAGAATGACATAAAATACAGTATAGTGTTCACTGTTATCTCCCTCTTCTTTTCTGAAGGTTTCTCTTCTACCGCGTGTTTTTTTTTAGTTTTTGTTTTGAAGTCGGTTTTAATGTTTTTTAATGTTTATTTTCACCCTTTTGTGTAGACTGATGAGGAATATCACAAGTTAATATAATAATGTTCTCTTTGTTTGACGTCGAAAATGTTTGAAGTTGAAAAATTTTCCACTAAACCCATATATTTTTGACTAAACCTGGTCCGAGTAGTTTGCTGCTCTTTGGACTCTGCCTACCCTCTCGAGATTATTGGCGTGATACGTACACATCACACATCTTTTTTATTTCTTCCTTTACCAGCAAATAAGGGTCCACTGCTGGACTCGCACATATGCAACCAAATATCATGATGTTGGTTGTACATGATTTTAGATGCATATGTGTGGGTTAGTGCATGTTTTTACAAAAAATTGAGTACGGTTTCGGCGTCACTTAAAATTTACGCATCGCTTCGTCTAACTCAGTGATTCCCAACCAGTGTGATCCGCAATGCTTAAATATAACTAAATATACTGTTAATGAATGCTTTTTTTCAGTTTATTATATAATTATGTTAAAAGTTGTGATTATAATTTATTGTTAGATTGATACAGGTTTTTCTTTCACCTTGTGGTCCCTGCTAACTACAAAAAAATCAAGTGGTCCCTGCTCAAAAAAAGGTTGGGAAGCCCTAGTCTATCTTTACGTATCGCTATCTCTCGTTTTTTCCGGCCATAGATTGTGTTCCGTAGGTAGGCGGTGGTTGCTTCATCATTCTGACCTTTATTTGCCAACCATTAATAATAAAAAATGCTCGTACAGTTAACGAGGCGAAGCGTGCGCTAATCACGTCTATTCAATTGCTCACTCGTTGTCGTTCAAGTCGTTGTACGGTCACCGACTATCTGGCACCGTTTTGAGTCGAAACCGTAGAAGAACTAAATAGGCGTGTAATGTGCCACAGAGCAAATTTATTAACAGTAGGACAATTTCGTTTTAAATGTAGAAACGTTCTTAGAAATTTTTGTTAGTAGATAAGGTAAAGCCTATATACGTGTGCTACAGCTGGACACAGGTCTCATATCTGGGAGAGTTTTAGTGTTCAATGCGTTTCTTTTTATAGAATGAGGATGACAAACGAGCACACAGTCCACCTGATGGTAAGTGGATGCTGTTGCCCATAGACATCTACATTTTATCCTCAATAAAGGACGTATAAAGGTTACGGACATTTTAGTAATAGAATCAGGCGTTACATAATACATACATAAACACTCACGCCTGTCACCCAGAGGGGTAGGCAGAGACTATTGACTTCCATTTGGCACGAACCTGACACACCTCTCTCACGTTCTGGTGGTTCTTCTGGAACTTGCTTGTGGAATCGACTGCTACCAGCGATTTTTCCGGACCGATATGACTTAGGGACCTTCAAGAAAAGAGCCTACTCTTTATTAAACTAGCGTACCGGCCCGGCTTCGCACGGGTGATTTCTAGATCTCGATAATAGCGCCATCGTGCCACCGTTCAATTGTGAATCTGAACCATCCAGGGACCCACTCAAACACACACAAAATCGGTCCAGCCGTTCTCAAGTGATGATCATTCATACATGCGGCAATTGAGTTTTAGTTATATATTATTCTCATTTTAGGCTCTGTTTCAGTTGTTTTAATTAACTAGCATTATTTTTTTTACAAGAAATAAGAATTTCAGAAAACGGCAATGTTAAAGGGCTTAGTAAGCGGAAATAGGCTTTAATGTGAACATGTTAACTGTGTTAGTACCTGTGTCATATTTTAATGAGTATGCAGATCGAAAAATAATAAAGAGTTCGCTTCACAACCGAGCCGTTGTCTTATTTACAGGCGTCCCCTGTCATGTGATAGTATGTACTTTGCAAGGATGCTAAATTTGTAGCGATTTCAGGACAACTCTGCATATGTTTGCGTTCCTGGTGATAGGACCCCTTTTCTGTCTTTCTAGGTAGGTACCACCCTCCTACCTATCTCTGCCACCAAATAGCAGTACTTGCAGTACCTTTCGGCCTTGAAATGTAAAGAATTATAGGGAACAAGTATAACAACAGGCTATGAGGCATTCAATCTTAGTCCTCAGAGGTAACTGTAACCGTGTTTGTTTGAAGTTGGTTGCAGGAGTCCATAGGCTGCAGTAGCCACTTACCATCCAGTTCCTTTTTTGGTATGAAGTTCCTTATCGTACGGTACGAATTTGGCGGATGGGGGCTAGGCTAGAAAAAGTAAGATTTTTCCGTCACGGCCCCTTATGATGTAGTGTAGACGGCCTTGGCGGCTATAAGGAAGCGAGATGGAATAATATCCATCTCCCTTGCACTTTTTCTTATCTTGCCATGAAAGAAATATTATTTTATTTTAAATGACGCTTCAATTTAATAGACGCTAGTAATTCATTTATTTGTATTAGTTAATCAATAATATAATACGTTTATCAATAATAATATATTAGAAGCGTCAGTAGCCTAACGGCAGAGCTCGGACCGCGAACTCGAAAGGTCGTGGGTCTGAATCCGCCATTCGTCTTCTGTCGTGAACTACTTCTAACACAAGCATTTTAAGGTTACCCAGAAGTGGTTTAAGGGAATATTAGTAATGTTTAATAGCATTACTAGTATTTAAAAAAAATACTACGAAAGGAACTTCGTTCCAACAGAGAGTGTTCCACGACACTTACGCATGTTTTTTTCTCTTCAATGTTATGAAAAAAATTTATTTCGATTATAGATAATAATCTATGGTACACCAATAAAGATTTTTAAAGCTTTACTTACTTGCCAGCCCAACTCACGGCGCTTGGCACACTGCCAACATACGTTATGGTGCATTACCGACATGTTTACTAAATAATCGGAATGGGAGTAAGGAGTTTGGTCTATTTTCGGAAGCGCGGAACTACATTTGGTTAGTTAGTTTAGTGAGAATTGCTCTTGGTGCTAATGTTGCATCAAGAGTGTGCAACTAGCGGTACGGTGTGCACTGACCTTCATATGCGTCAATTCTAACTTCGCATTAGACTGTTTCATTACCAAAGTAAATATCCACATATTTTTTAAATTATCTATGATTATCTAATATATCAAAATAAATTTTTGTTTGTTCGTATTTTATGCGCGACCTTACCGTTCAGATTGCGGTAAAACTTTGTCAACTTGTTGCTTGTACTTGTGCGAAGGTGATAAGCATACTACAATTAACTTACAGTAGGTGGCGCGTTTGTCGTACCGATAAATTTATTAGAAAGTCATGGCTGATTTACACAGGGAACATACAGGGATTTCCAAAGCTCCCAGACAGAAAGCTCCACGCTAGTACTGGCAATCTGTAATACACCAATCTATTACGCAAGCCATACGTGGATTATAAGTCAATTTATTGCGAGAGGACCTCAAAGCCGGGACCGGTTGTTTAAGGCCGGCGCGGCGGGGTAAAGACACGAGCAAGTCTGAAGCAATATGTGAAATGAAATGAAATGAAATAGATGAAAGATAAAGATGAAACAGTATAGATATATACTTATATAAATAAAATTATAGTGTGTCTGTAATATCGAAAAAACTGCCTTATATCCAGCTCAGGGGGTTATTTGCATGCCGTAGAGACACGAAATGCCGTTTATAAAAATTTGTCTGCCCGTCTATCTATCTTTCTGTTTGTCTGTCCGTGTCCTAATCATCGGAATGGCTGAAACTTCACGAACAGATTGAGAGTAATGCCAGAAGTGATCTACTCGTAGTTTTTATTTTATCGGAAAAACTTGGAGTATTTTTTGTGAAGTCGAAAATATCTTAAAATAAATGGTCATTCATGATTATTTTAAAAATAATCGACGCCACAGTAATCAATCTAAATAAATACACATATTAATTAACAAAATAAAAATGTAATAAAATCAGACATTACTTAGCGGTGGTTAATAAAGATTTAATAAAAAAAATCTATATAAATATATCATTCAACTTTTAATATAAAGTAGAACAGACTTCAAAAATTAAAAAAAAACCATATGTGCAGTACACACGCGGTAGAAGAGAAACCTTCAGAAAAGAAGAGCGAGATAATAGTGAACACTTTATACTGTAATCTATCTCATTCTCTCGCATACTAAATGCCATGGATGTATGTGTTTGTCTCTTTTTAGTGTCGCTTTTTCGTTTCATCGAGTTTCAAATCACGAGTCTAAAGAAGTTTTCACTTCAAAAATATAACTTCCACTCAATAGTTTTTACGTACATCGTGTATCGAAGAGTTAAGAGTAAAACCAGACTTCAGAGACTAATATGTGGGAATTAAGTTTTTTTTTTAATTTTTGAAGTACAGTAGGAAACGTACTTCAAAAAATTAACATTTTAATATAAAGTTGAATTATTTCCCTTTTCAGTAAGGAATATCACAAGCTCAAGGTAACGACTCGAACCTCGTGTGCATTGCATATTGCATGTGACTGCGAAACTTATCTTTAATCAAAATGTTCAAAGTTGGTCAATAAACAAGTTTAAAAGTTATATCAAAGAAAAATTGTACAAAAAGGGTTATTATAATATCAAGGAACACATGAATGAAAATAACCCCTGGGAATGAGGTGATCGCCACCACGCTGGTTCTATTAAAATTCATTTAAAATTGTACAAACAAAATTATTGTAAAGTGAAATACACTAGTCACACAAATTAAGGGATATAAAAAAAATTGGGTAATATGATATTACCGAAAAAAAAATCCATATTGTATGTTTAATAAAAGTCCCGCTGGGTTTCTTGCTAGTTCTTCCCAGGACAGAGGACAGAGGTATTTTTAAGAGGTTATAAGTATTATGTAATAATCAACATTGAATAAAAATCATTCTATTCTATTATATTGCGCCACCTACCGAAAGGGCAAAACAACGTCTGCCAAACCAGCAAGTATACTATAAATAATTTGTTTTTTACCTTTTGATAAACATGATACTTATTATATTATCATGCGTGTCAAAAAGTGATCAAATGGGGTCCAAAGGTGTTTTCTGTGAGCCGCACGAACCTCGCACGGAACGAAGTGTTCGTATGTATTACAATATCAAAATGGACTCCGTGGCGCAGTGGCGTGGCAATGAAATGCAGCACTAAGAGCTGAGCCCTATAAAGCTAGCAGTGAAAAGTTTTTTTATTTTTACAAAAATAATTAAAAATTAAAAATTTTGTACAACCGACTTCAATGTAAATTATTAAGAATAACTCAAAAACTATTTGTCAGACCTTGATCAAATTTATGTGGGACCACATGTGAGGCATCAGTTTTCAAACAAAAAAAATTATCGAAATCGGTTCACCCAGTAAAAAGTTATGCGGTAACACACATAAAAAAAACATACAGTCGAATTGAATACCTCCTCCTATTGAAGTCGGTAGAAAAATTGTATCAGATTTTTTTCACAATTCTGTCGTTTTATCCGCTACGGCCGGGTTGATTTGAAGTTTTTACTGCTATCTTAACGTTAAGTTAGCAGTAATTCCATTTTCTCGAAACTGGATGGTGCAACAAAATCGCGATTTTGGCAATTAATTAGCAACAAATTAGCTACAAATTCGTGTGTACAATTTTAAGGTTTCTGCTGACTTTTCACTGCTAGCTTTCTAGGGCTAAGGGCCGCGGGTTCGTACCCCGCACGGAATAAGTATTTGTGTGGCCTACAAATAATTGTTCCGGGTTTGGATGTTTCTCCTTGTGCAATTTATGTTTGTAAACTGCCTCCACGCACACGAGAAAATCCTAGTGGGCGTAACGTTTAAAAAAAAGAGCCTCGCAAAATTTCAGATAACGCCTATGACTAACTGGCGCGCAGCGGCCAACCGGTCCCACCGGTCCAACCGCCGCGAAATGGCACAGCCATAAGTTTGGACTGTGCACGTTTACGCAATACAACCGACGACTGGTGGTCGACAAAAAGCGCACCGCCGCGCCGGTTCCCACCGCTATGCGACTCGATGGGCGCTCGCTAACGGCTTGTGTATCCGATTAAGGGTGGATTCGACCTAACTTCGTTTTATAAAGTATTAACTGTACCTATATAAGCTATTAGGCTAATTATAATGGAGATTATCAAAATTACGTTCAATTCAATGTAATTATCACATCAATACAGACTTTGTGCTGATAAATATGATTCTCACTGAGTGGCCACGCTTAACGGGCGGTGGGCAACCGCAGTTTTTGAAGTGAAAATTACTTTAGAATAGTTGTGATTTGAAACTCGATGAAACGAAAAAGCGACACTAAAAAGAGACAAACACATACATCCATAGAATTTAAGCCTGCGAGAGAATGAGACAGAATACAGTATTGTTTCCTATTATCTCGGTCTCTGTTTTATGTAATGTAATATAATATAATATGTAGAATAAAATCTATATTCATTTTATATACATATTTAGTCTGTTTGTAATGTCAAAATAACAGTTTTTTAAAGAAATGTAATGTCGCCACGCCTCATAACGCGAAGCGTTATAGGTGTGTTCTACTCGACATGTCAGGTCAAGCAATTTTGTGTTCTTAAAATGCCTCTATCATAACCATATTGCACTTATACGATAATAGCCGTATATCAAGAAAACACTAATTAATCCATCTTATATTTTCTAAAAATCATTTTATATTGCTCCTTTGATAAAAAAAAGTTTGAAAAAATTTTTACGTGGACGTCCGGATGTTGATTTTATATGTGGTCATGATAACTCCCGAAAAAATTGACGTGTCGAGACCGGGCTTTTTATTAGCTTCAGAATTACGTCAACTGGTTCCCTATTTCATATCAATAGCCTAGTACGTGTCGTTTGTTAATAAAATGATTTTCAAATTTTATAAATTTTAATGCTATTAAAAACTTAAAGGCGTTTTCATTTTCTTCTTTAGCCCTTGATAGACAAAGGCACATGTAACATACAGCTTGTATCGATTTTATACTTTGTGTAATCGATTTATTTTGATAATTTATTTTTTTCATCATAATTAAATGAAACGCTTATGAGGCGTGCACTTTTGGATTTTCCGAACTATCTTTTTTATATTTAAAGTATACAAATTATTATTAGGCGCTAGATTTCAATATCGAATAAAATCTTGTATCGTTTTTCCGTGTAATCAGGGAATAGTAGGATAGCTGTGTTAATGATGAACAAAACGGTTTGCGTCGTCTTTTCTATCGACTTCAAAAAGGAGGAGGTACTGAATTCGACAGTTATGTTTTTTTTAATGTGTCTGAACCGATTTCGACGATTGTTTTTTTTATTTGAAAGCTAGCGCTTCTCCTGTGGTCCCATATAAATTTGATCAAGGTCTGACCAATATTTTTGATTTATTCTTCATAATTTATATTGAAGTCGGTTGTACAAAATTTTAAATTATGTAATGCGTACGGCGAAGGAGTGGAATAATTTGCCGGCGTCTGTCTTTCTGTCCGAATACAATCTGGGCGTCTTCAAGGCAAGAGTGAATCTAGAGCTTCATTACAACTTACCACCAAGTGGGATTGTGGTCAAGCACTGTCAAATACGTATTGTTCTATAAAGGGACGGTGTAAAAGGATAAATCATGTCCACTCGCTTTTTCCGTACTATAGAAAGCGTCTAAAATAGATGTTAACAAGTATCAATGTCGAGTTGTTTGCAAGGTTAGTAGTTTTATTCGATGTTTGTTTTTATTGTGTGTATTATTTCTTGATATTATTCGATGTTTTGAAATACAAAATGAATGAGGATAACCGCAAAATATAATATATATGGCCTTGAAGGGGGAAACTTGCCATAGCTGACATGCTCAGCAGGCGAATTGACAATTACATTTTTTAGCTGTTATCAGGAAGATGCCGCTGCCCATCTCTTGTTTCATTTCCCTCATCTGTCGCCTCTTACGACACATCGCATCAGATAACACTGACGCAACTGCAAATGTATAAATTTTACACTGCTTGTTTGAAGAAAAAATTGTATCACTTCTTTAGATTTCTAACTACTTAAGATTTATAATTGGTTTTATGTTTTTTTTGTAGTTTGAAATCTTGTCTGTTAAACAAACCCAACATTTTTTAATATTACATAATCTACATTAAAAAAAATACAATTTTGTTTAAGACCCTCAATTGCGTCATTGTAGACCTACAAAAATAAAACTGGTAGTTATGACATTTGAAACCTTAAATAAATGAAACCAATTTCCAGTAATCCAGTCAAATTATTTTATTACAATCCAAAACCAGAATGAAAAGAATAATTACAACAGAAAGTAATAATGCCAAATGAAATTCTGTCTGAAAAGTCGACTTTGGCTGTAATTGCATATTATGGAACTATTATTAGTATTATAATACCAAATTATTTAAAATAGGCATTAAGTTATCTCTAATCTATAATATACCTATAATATGGCATAGAAAATCACAGATTATCATCAACAATAGTCTTAAGAGTTACATTCATCCCATATACTGACTTAAACTGCAGAACAGACATTTTTCCAATCACAGTATTTTTGTTTAAGTATTAATCAATGTCAGAACAATTTATTGAGATCATTTCAGTCTTAAATTACTTTGATTTTTATGTATTTTCGTATAACATACAGCACTCTGACAATTAGTAAACAAATCAACATACCTACTCATCAAAAATATAATTAAATAAGAAGGTAGTAAGTAGTATTTGAAACATTTCTATTTGAAATTGCTTAAATCAAATTTTCATAAAAGTTAGAATAGTATCTAGGAACAATATTTTTATCTAACAAAGCCCATAATCTCGCTTCTTTTGATCAGAGATGCTAAGCTTAGAACTATACGCTGGTTTCAAAGTAATTTCAGTTATATTCCAATTATTATTTGAACAGAGTTTTACGTGTGTTTTAGTGATTGTTTTAACATTTACAGTTACCATTCATCCTCGTAAGAGTATTTCAGATCGTAAGTCTCACTGTTTTTACAAATCATACAACTTTAATTTCAGACAATTTAATTACTTGACTTTGAATATCTTTATTAATATTTTTAGTGTAATGTCATCAAATAGCTTTTGCGTCGTTGTAGCTCAAACACATGTGAACTCTCTACAGGGCACCCCGTGTAACTATCTACTCCGTTGTTGTCGCTTGTAATCGCCCATAAAATGCGATGTTTCTACAACGGCTTTTCGACCTCTAGCAGATGATCCTTGCAGTTACAAATGCAGCGTTTTCACCAAACGTATAATGAATAAAGGAATAATTTGGTATATTTAAGTCAGTTTAAATTTTTTGCAGTTGTGTCAATGTTGCTCCGGATGTACGACATAAACTACTTTCAATAACTATTTTTTATGATCTATATATAATTAGGTACATTTTTCTATTTCAACTTGTACATTGCATTATTAAATTTTCTATTTCAATTTGTACATTGCATTTCCTCTATTGCATTTCCTTCGTGAGTTCGCTATAGTTAAAAAAAATAAAAGTAAAAAAAAATCGAGTGACCGAACATTTTTCGTTTTTTATGTTTATTTAAAGGCAAAGGCATCTATGCTCATTCAGCATATTCCAACGTGTATTTGGTTCTTCACAATATGTTGATGCGTCACATTGTGAAGTTTTTGGGAGATCTTAGGGTAATGAATTCTCTTATGCCGCCTTATAATGCTTTATGTTTATGCTTTACGATTCTAATGCTAAATGTTATAAAAAAGTTTAAATTGTGCGCGGCGGCCAGGACTGTCTGGAATGTACATTAGCACTATTCGAGTCTAGGCGCTAACTTTTATAATGGAAAAACTATACACCCTATGTCGTGTTGTCTAGATGCTATAATTAAAGATTTCAAATTATGTAAAACGGTATGGTCTACTTAGCTCCCACAGTTTTTTAATTTACTTAAAATTGCAATTAAAAATGTTTATATACATAAACTCTCAGCTCGTCACCCAGAGGGCCAGGCAGGGACTACGGTCTTCCGTTTGGCACGATCCTGATACACCTCTCTCGATTCTTTCACCTTATTATATCTATACTCGTCGATTTAGTGTACACTTAACTTGGCCCATCTTCAATATATCTAATTTGGTCGATAAACTTCCGTCAAGATGTCCCTTGCCAACTCTGCCACTCACTTCTCAGCATAACTTTGCTTTATCATTCTTTTCTCAATATTTTTTCTATGTGTCCAAACCACCTTCTTAGTCCTGGTCACAACCATCTTGCATACTACAGTTTTCTCTCATTATAAACGCGGGGTTTGAACCTGGCTTGATCGCGTACCGCGAAATTACGGCGAGCGCTTAGCTCCCGAGTTACCATGGCTCTTGCTATATAATCCCTATAATAGTTTCTTCTAGAGTTGTCGAAATGTTCAAGACGGCCGTTTACTTAAAACATTTAACCAATAAGTTGAATTGTTACGAGATAAGATACGCCGGTGCCGATACAATGCTATCTGGAATTGAACCTTTATCTTATCGCTTGCAGCCTGTGCCGGTCGTATCTGAGTCGCTTGTTTCACTTTTAAAGTTTTGTAGTTTCCTAAGAAGCGATGCAATAATAAATTCTTTATATGATAACGAAATGAAATGAAAACTTGAAATTTTTCGACGTAAGAAATTAAAATTTCGTAAATTTTTTAAAACTATAATTTATTTATTTATTCTTTATTGCATATCGAAATACAAAAAACGAATAGAGTACTATTTCAAATATATGTAAAACAGGTGGTTTTATCACTCTTAAAGTGATCTCTTTCAGACTACTTTTTTGTAGAGGACAGATGCAAACAAAGTTAACAAATATTAAAATAGAGGGGGCACTAAAGATACACAGGAGAAAGATATGCAGGTATAAAGTTAGTTAAAGTTACAGCCTATATACGTCCCTCTGCTGGGCACAGGCCTCCTCTCATTTTTGAGAGGGTTTTAGGGCAAGGAAATGTCCGCCGCGCTGCCCGTTTTCGTGTTGGCGTACTTCACATGTCTTCGAAATATTTTTTTCTTATTTCTTAGACATACAGGTTTCTTTACGATGTTTTCCTTCACCGCCGAGCACGTGGTAAATCAGCACTTAAAATTGCAATTTGCAATTTCATTGGCGGCGGCGGGATCGACGTACTGTAAAATTTACAGCGAGTGCTTAGCGCCTCAGGCCTCAGCTACAACGGCAGGTATATATGGATGTAAATCTAAGTTTGTACAAATGAGACCAGTCAATTAAAGAACCCACCCTAAAATGTAAAGTAATTAAGAGATTTAGCACGACTGGAGGTAAAGAATCCTACAAGCGCTTAGTGAAGTAATGGATTTCTTAAAGAAGGAAAAAGAGTACACAGCAGTAGAGACGTGGTAGAGCCATGCTGCAGCTATTAGTAGTATAGCTGTAGCACGAATGGGTCGGCTCGACCGGGGAAGGACCACGCTCTCACAGAATACCAGCGTAAAATAGCAGCTTAACGCTGCTGTGTTTCGTATGATGAGTGTAGAGAACCGGAGACCCTTTTTACTGGAAACGAGGCATTCCATCTTAGCCCTCACGGGTGATAACGGATCTGCATTTTGATTCGTAATCGAAGATAGATGTAGATGTCTATGGGCCACAGCAACCACTTACCATCAGGTGAACTGTGTGCTGGTTTGTCACTCTTATCCTATAAAAAAAAAAGAGTTATATTGACACAAGATCGAAGGAACCGATTATAGGTAAAGAAAGATACTGGAAACGTTCTTTTAAGTAATGATGGGTGGAGGTAGAGAGGCAGTCTCAGTAGAGAGCATTTGGCGGGAATTGCAGCGTGACGTCACGACAAATACTCTTGTATTACATGTCCTGAGTGGTAGCTGCTAGATATGTGTCATTCATTCATTTTTAGTGACCCGATCACTCAAGTATTGATTCGTCTTACGAAACTCGTCATTAGGGCGATCATTCAAATAGATCATTTTCGAGTTTCAGTAGTCTGTGATCTGTGAGACCCACTCGATCGTGTCGGTCGTAGGACATTACTATACTCTTTGGTCGTAGGTCCTGTCAATCGTTTGATCCGGAACGTTAAAAATGTAAATTATCAATAGGTACTTTGATGCGACATGTCAATCGTGAATGAAGGAATCATTCACGATTGACACATGTCTAGTAGCTGCTTAAATACAACTCTAACGTGTTGGTTTCCGTACGACTCGCAGAACGTTCTTCACTGAGGCCCAAAAGACTTACTTGCAGAAACGCACATCGCGATACATTTCCAGATACCATATGGATGATTGGCGGTTCACCACTGTTACCGATTTACTAGAAGTTTTCTTCCTCGCACAACTTTCTTTACCTACCACCAGCGATTTTTCAGGGCCGGTACGATTTAGGGACCCTCAAGAAAACAGCCTACTCTTTTTAAGGTTAGTCAATTACCCCCAGGTGAGCTGCATGCTCGTTTGCCTCCTCTTATATGAAAGAAGGCCTAAAGTTTAGGCTCAGGAATGTTTTTACAAACTCTTTCCCGGAAACGCTTAAAGTAAAAAATATTAACCCCTACCTCTCGACCATGTGCTTACCTTATAGCCAAAGACTCCAAGAAGCTCGTGCCGTTTTGCAAAATGAGACGAAATGCGTTGGCACACTTTTACTGTCCCATTAGTCCACGCCACAGTGGTATCATGTTTTGCGTCTGCGGTTGTAACGATCGGTTTAATTTGCGTAAAAATATACAAGATGGCGGCTCCGTTGTTGTGAAATTACGTGTTACTACAGCTAATAGTATGTTTTATATGATAGTCTGAAATCAGTGAAGTGTTTGTAGCTTTTTAGTTTGTTTAATACTAGCGACTTTTATTGTTTTTTTTTTTACATGGGAAATGCCTTCGCATACTCATCTCGCGGTGGCAAGGACGGGTTATGTCGGACTCGCACCGACTAAAACCCCACGGTGTTCCACCCTTGCTGCATATTAAAATAATACTAGCGACCTGCCCCGCTTTGTCTGGGTAGGATCTATTAATATGATTTAAGTTAATCATCAAAGTCCAGTTATTTTATTCGATGTAAAAATTTTTTTTTTAATTTGTATAAGATATAGCCTAGTTCACTGCTAATATTGTTCTGAAGTTTCATTACAATCAGTTCAGCCATTCCAAAGATTAGCCACGACAGACTGACAGACAGACAAAAAATTTAAAAATGGTTATTCATGTTCAAACGGCATGCAAATTAGCTCCTCAGCTCAATAAAAGGCAGTTATTTCGACATTGCAGACAGACACTTTAGTTTTTATTATATATATGTTGAGTTTAATTTCAAGTCATTTAAAGGTGGTGCTTTGGTTGGTGTCCTGTTCGCTATAAAAATCTATCAGATAAATATTTTATAGTGAGCCTTATCGCACCAATCCAGCTGATTCAGATTAAGGTCAGAGCCGCAAGCATCCGGCCTATGCAGCCTGACCTTGGTCCCCACTTGAGAGCGATTGCGATGCTGTCATCGTGGCTGGAGGTCGGACCTAATTGGGTCACTTAATGGCGAGGCGAACATTTTGACCGTCGATGGCGTGCTTTCAGCGAGAGGATGCGACCTACGATTTTTAGTTATATGCAGTCCAGATAGCTGGGCTTAAATTTGGCGCGGGTAATCCGAGTTTGATACGTCGGGTTTCTTTTTTATCAATCCGCTTCCCTTTAAAATTAAGTTTCAACAAAAAGTAAAAGCGGTCTTCAAAGAATACTAAGAAGAGTGGGTAAAATAATTTCACATTCTGAAGTCGGGACTTTAACCCTTTTACTTATACACTACTAGTGATCCGTCCCGGCTACACACGGGTGATCTTTGAATCTCGACAACAGCGCCACCTAGCGGGTCTAATTGTGAATCTAAACCATCAAGGAACTCACTCAAAAACACAAAACGAGCTAGCTCCCTTTTAAAAGGCCGGCAACTCACCTGCAATTCCCACCAGGTGAGCCGCATGCTCGCTTGCCCGCACTTCTATAAAAAAAAGTTAATTTTGTTCGACCAGCATTAGCAGTTACGTCAGACGCCAGACGTCTCGCCTTTTCGACGAGAACGTCATACTACCATCTGTCAGATGATAATTTCACTAATTAAATATTTTACATATTTGCTTCCAAGTATTTGAATCCCGAGTACCTACTTTGATTTACATTGCAAGTCTCCTCACAATCTGAAAAAAAAAATACAAATTCATATTCCTTAACCAGGCTCGCAAATATCAATTTCATGGTATATTTTTTTATAAATGCACAGCATTTTAGCTCTTATTTCGAATGGAATACGTTCAGTAGTTCCATATTCACAGTTAGTATAGCATTGTATGTAAATTGAGTAACACTTCAAGCAAATTTCGCTCGTATATTAATATAACTGAGTCATAAAATTCCGTGTATAACATCGTTGCAACAGATTTCATTTTTTCCGTCGCCAAAGTCAAGGACTCGTTTAACCGGTCCTTCGAAATTCTCGTCGGAATGGGACAGAATATTACTTTACTGCACACACGAAAGAGAGGAGAGATGCAGCTAGTACTGGTTGTGTTTCGTGCACTCGGACCTTTTTTGTTGATCTTACTAAACCAATTAAGGTTGGGTGTGCTTTGTGTTTTAGTTAGCGATGTCAAAATATTCAAATATGGGGAGTAATTTTATACTTAATTTTTATATATTTTATAATGGTCGTAGGTTTATTTTACATGCAGATTTCGACCAGTCTCAACGGAGACTAGCTATCTGCACTCATAGGATTTTATCGCACGAGTTTGTGCGGTACAGCAATCGGACATAACCAAAGATAGATAAGGCGTAGAATCAGCTTTACGTGCGTTCCGAGGCACGTTGGTGAAACACCGCCAACTCTCTGACTTCGGGCTACTAAGAATTTCTTAACAGAATAACCCAATAACTGATTTTTTATTCAACCTGGGACCACATGATCAGAAGTCGCACTTACCATCCCTTGACCATAGGTCATGGTCTACCATATGCATTGTATTTAATTAAGAAAATTGAGACTTTTTTTATAGAATGGGGGTGACAAACGAGCACACAGTCTGCCTGATGGTAAGTGGAAACTATGGTCCATAGACATCTACATTAATACTCAATTAAGAATCAATATGCAGATGCGTTGTCACCCATGAGGACTACGATGGAATGCCTCGTTTCCACTAAAAAGGGTCTCAGGATCTCTATACTCACCATACGACACAGCAGCATTAAGCTGGTATCTTGTGAGAGCGTGGTCTTTCCCCGATCGAACCGACCCATTCGTGCATACAACCATAAAATGACTGCAGCGTGGCTCTACCATGTAAAAAGAGAAAAGAAAAGAGACTGGCGACACACACGCTCGCGATGTGCCCAATAAAATATGCACGTGTAAACCAGGCCTAACTCCGACCACAATTTCCAGCTAACATCATGGTCATCACACGCACAGAATACCAGCATTATACTGCTGTTTCGTATAGTTAGTTAGTATATAAAACCAGAGACCCTTTTGCTGGTAACGAGGCATTAAATTTTAATCCTCAAGGATGGCACCGCTTCTACATTTTAATTCTTAATCGATGATAGTGCATGTCTAGGGGCCACAGAATCCGTATTTTTTACTTATTATAAAGCCAGTGCTTGACCAACCCCATCTGTTGGTTGGTTCATCCCTAGATGGTAAATTACTCGGTTTTAGTGAAACAAAAGCAATATGTAATCGGATGATTGAATACTAGCGTAAAATAGCAGCTTAATGCTGCTGTGTTTCGTATGGGTGAGTATAGAAAACCGGAGACCCTTTTTTACTGGAAACGAGGCATTCCATCTCAGTCCTCAGGGGTGACAACGCATCTGCATTTTGATTCCTAATTGAGGATAAATGTAGATGTATATGGGCCACAGCATCCACTTACTATCAGGTGGACTGTGTGCTCGTTAGTCACCCTTATACTATAATAATAAAAAAACCAATTTACTGCGACTTACTATCAGGTGGACTGTCTAAAAAGTCGCGGTTTAAGACTTGTTAACGAGTACTCAAATAAAAAATTAAATTCATTTAGACAGATTTCAAATGAAACTTTGTTTACTCACAGACCACAAATATGATCTAATCGTACGCATGATGTCATCAACAGAAACATGTGTCCGTTCGTACGTCACAGCGTTACGATGTGAATTACAAACGATATATATTTAAATTAACCTATTTAGTGTCTATTTTTTATATTGTTTGAAGTGAAACTTCTTTAGGATTGTGATTTGAAACTCGATGAAATGAAAAAGCGACACTAAAAAGAGACAAACATAATATACATCTATAGGATTTAGCCTGCGAGAGAATGAAATAGAAAACAGTATACAGTGTTTCCTATTATCTCGGTCTCCTTTTCTGAAGGTTTCGCTTCTACCGCGTGTGTACTGCACAAATGTTGCACACATCGAACGCGAAGTCAATAGAAGAATATGCACCAAATCAAAAAATCGCGATCCACTCAACTTAAATCACTTCCACCAGCTTTATATTACTCTTATATAATAAAAACAGTACACCAATAACAAGAGGAGATTTCAGTTAATACTTCTGACATAGTTATAACATTATTTATTTCGATTATTATTAAAAAAAAGTTAATTGAAAATAATTTCACTTGGACGTCAGTTGGTCGGTATGGATGTGAACAAGATATGATATCTTTCGAAAAACTGAACTTTTTTTTATTAGCTTTAGATTTTAATCCTTAGGAAGACTTTTGAATTTCACTATTATAAACCGCCCCGTTCGAGGTGTGTACTTTTGGATTTTCCAAATATTTCTTTGGCAGCAGCATGACTGGGTCGGCTCAAACGGGAGTAGGACTACGCTCTCACCGAATGTCGTGTTGTGTTGTTGAATGTGTTTCGTAGTTTAGAGAATTGGAGACCCTTTTTATACCAGTAAAGAGGCATTCCGTCTTAGGCCTCACGGGTGAGAACGTACTATCAGCATTTTGTTGTCTATGGGCCGCAGCATTCGTTCGCCATCACGGTGGACTGTCTTTTTTGTTATAAAGGGGGCAAACGAGCATGCGGCTCATCTGATGGTTAGTGACTACCGCCCATGAACAACTGCAACACCAGGGGAATTGCAGATGCGTTACCGGCCTTTTAAAAAAGAGTAGGCTCTTTTCTTGAAGGTCCCTTAGTCCCTGTGTGCTCGCTTGTCATCCTTGTCCATATAAGGGAGTCCACTGCTGGATATGAGCCTTTCCCGTTGTGAGAATGATTTCCCTTAATCGCTATTGGGAGGCGATCCAGTCGTCTCGCAGCTTTGACGCTGCTCCCTGTTTTTTTTACGTCTGGCGTAAACAAGATGGTTATTCAGTCAGTACAACGCAGAGCCAAGAGGCTTATCGCCGACAAAAGTTTTTTTTAATAGACTGTAAGGGTGAGAAACGAGCACACAGTCCACCTGATGGTAAGTGGTTGCTGTGGCCCATAGACATCTACATCCATCCTAGTTTGCTAATTAAAATGCGTTGTCACCCGTGAGGACTAAGACGGAATGCCTCGTATCCAGTAAAAAGGGTCTCCGGTTCTCTACACACACCATACGAAACACAGCAGCATTAAACCGCTAGGTTACCATCCACACTTAGTTGATATTCCGAATATTCGCACTAAACGCTATAAGTCATCTTTCATAATGCGCACAGCCAAGGAGTGAAATGGCCTGCCGGCGTCTGTTTTTCCGAGTGCATATAACCTTAACCTCTTCAAGGTGCGTGTTAACAGGCTTCTCCTGGGTAAACTCGTTCCACCTTAGACCTCATCTTTGCCCTCGGGCCAGATGGAGGACAAGAGTGAGCCTAGTTTAATAATAAAAAAAAATCTCTTACGTCACCACACAGCAAGAATAATCTTTAGTGCTATCCAAATTAATATGGTTTTTAAATATGTTTTATTATGATAAGATTTCACATTTATATTTTCTTTTTTTAAATTAAACGTACGCATTCCTAGAATTCAGACAAAAAAATATATATATATTATGAAACAATGTACCGTATCCATCATATAAATACTACCTTTGTTCAGCAAATAAACTATTCCATTCATTCATTCATCCATTGTATATCATAAATAACTCAATAATGAATTCTTTAGTTATGTCTAAGTTACTGTTCCTCGCGACTTCGTCCGCGTGATTTTATTACGATAGGATTTCATGGGTTTTAATTTATTTGCGCGGAACCCTAATTATTTTTCTAAAATAAAAGTAGCCTTGGTTACTCCTTATAACATCAGCTATCTGCCAGTGAAAGTGCCGTCAAAAACGGTCAAGCCATTACGGAGATTAGCCGAAACAAACAGACAGACAGACAAAAATTTCAGAAAATGTTCTTTTGTTATAAGTACCGTATAATATATTTCATGTGCACTCAGTAAAAAGCTGTTATTTTGATATTACAAACAAACACTTTGATTTTATTTATTTGTATAGATTTATACCTATCTGGAACTACCAGTTAGTTATATCCATATATAAAAATCCATTGTTGTCTGTTAGTCTCGCTAAAACTAAAAAACGGCTCGACCAATTTTAGTGTGCGTTAGAGTGGGTCCCTGGATGGTTTAAATTGACAATTACACCCGGTAGGTGGCACTGTTGTCGAGATCCAGAAATCACCCGTGCGAAGCCGGAGTGGATCGTTAGTCTGAAATAGATCCAAACACATAACACTCTTCGTATTATTCACATTTTTTCAAATTATCTTAAAATCATTATATTTTTAACAGATGTATTTGTACGACGTCATTCATACAGCTGAATAAAGCGATAAAATATGTTTGCTTTGCACAGAGCCACTCGTAGAACCTTGTCACTGTTAGTACAGTGGTTGCAGTGCCACATGTCGCTTCTTCGTGTCTCGTATTGTGTTTACGTTGCATTATAGGTTAGATTACATTGCTTACTTTTAATTTAATCAATTTGACACAGCAATGAAGATCACAAGGACGGTTGAAAATGTCAATAAAATAAAAAGGAGACACCTTATTTCGGCACAGACCATTAACACATATAGCCATAATGGTTTTATAGAATAAGATTGACAAACGAGTGGAGAGTCCATCTGATGGTAAATAAACGCTATGTCCCATAAACATCTACATCTATCCTCAATTTAGATGCAGAAGCGTTGCCACCCCTGAGTACTAAGATGTAATGTCTCGTTACCAGTAAAAAGGGTCTCCGGTTCTCTACACTCACCATAGAAAACACAGCAGCATTGAGCTGCTATTTTACGCTGGTATACTGTGAGAGCGTGGTCCCACCCCGGTCGAGCCGACACTTTCGTACTATAGCCATAATATAGCTGCAGCAAGGCTCTACCACGTATGAAATTTATACATTTGTAACTTAACAATACGTAAATATAATAAAATAGCGGCTCGCCCCGGCTTTGCCCGGGTGGAACAATTATCTAACTTAAATATTAGGTAGGTATAATTTATTTTAAAACTTCATGGTTGTAGGTGGTACCACATTTTTGATTCTGTGTTTCTGAGAAACATAAACATAACATAAACACTCACGCCTGTCACCCAGAGGGGTAGGCAGAGACTACGGACTTCCATTTGGCACGATCCTGATACACTTCTCTTGCCTCCTTTACATCCATATATCTACGCATACACGCTCGTCGGTTAAGGGTACTCCTAATCTGGCCCATTTTCAATATATCGCCAATTTGGTCGATAAACCTTCGTCTAGGGCGTCTCTTCCCAAATCTTCCGTTCACTTCTGCAACATAAATGTTGCAGAAGTGAACGGAAGAGTTGTTTCTGAGAGTTTAAAATAAATTGATTCTCCGCATTTCCTGATCCAGAGAGAGACCAAAGACCAAAACAATCTTTCAATTGGTCAAGTCCAATATATTTGTATGTTTGGCTTTGGGATTTGTTGAAGGTGATGGCGAAAGAAATTTTTATTGGAAACTGTAACTCGCTTAAAATGGGAAATTACGTAGCATGAGTTGTGGTGAGACCAGAACACTGATTTTCAGTAATGACCAACAATCGTGGAGAATACGGCATCGAGAACACACAAATTAATGTAGTGAATTTTTTTACGATGAAAAAATATCACGCATTCTTCTCTCGGTACTGTATCCAGCAAGTCAGGAATGCGTAGCCGTCAGCCATGTCCATACCTTCCTCCTAATTAATATAATAGGCAATTATAGTTTTACAAAAAGAAAGTAAAAACATCGCTAAGATTTTTTTTAAGTAGATTATAAACTAAGGTATGTCAACAAATTATACTAGTTACTTAATTGGCCATATTTGCCACGCTTGGCAGGTTGGTTGCAACCGCAGTAATTGGAACGAAGTTCCTTATCGCACGGTACGAATTTGGCGGATGGGGGCTAGGCGAGAAAAAGTGTAAGATTTTTCCGTCACGATCCTCTCTATAGTGCGAATATCCATCTTCCTCGCACTTTTTCTTTATCGCACGGTACGAATTTGACGGATGGGGGCTAGGCGAGAAAAAGTGTAAGATTTATCCGTCACGACCCCCTTTCTATAGTGCGAGCGAGATGGAATAATATCTATCTCCCTCGCACTTTTTCTTATCTTGCCATGAAAGAAATATTATTTTAAATGACGCTTCATTTTACGAGGGTGGATTGAAAAGTACTCGGCCTAACACAGATCCATTCAATTCTAAAAATCAAATCTACCCACATTATTTAGTTCAGTTCAGACTAGTTCATTGTGTGAAGTTCGAAACGTGTGCGATAATTAGTTGTGATTTTATAAATTTATTAACAAAGTAATCGAACATAATTTCCGCGAATGGAGCAAATCGAGCAGCGTGCCGTCATTAAGTACCTCCATAAGAAGGGGCTATCATCAAAAGCCATCCATGATGACATGGTCAGTACATTAGGCGATTGTGCTCTGTCATATTCATCCGTCAAAAATGGATAGCAGAATTTAAGCGTGGTAGAGAGAGTGTGATAGATGAACCCCGCTCTGAAGGCCTTCGACGTCAACTACTGACGAAAATATTAAAAAGTACTTGATTTAATAATGGAGACCGCAGATTAAAATTAGAGAGATAGCCGAGATTATAGGCATCTCTTATGAACGAACTCAAAACATCATTGTCAACGAGTTGGGTTTCCACAAGGTGTCTGCGAGGTGGGTTCCGCGACTGCTTTCAGTTGAACAAAAGGACGCGATTGACTATTTCACGCGACTGTTTGAGTTATTTGAAGCCGATGCAGATGATTTTTGAATCGTTTTGTTACTATGGACGAAACATGGGTTCATTACTGTACACCGAAACAAAACAACAATCAAAACAGTGAGAAGACCTGGTTCACCACCCCTAAAAAGGCTAAGTCGATTTTGTCGGCAAATAAGGTGATGGCTTCAGTATTCTGGGACTCGAAAGGTGTGATTATGATTGATTATCTTGAAAGGGTCAGACTATAAACTCTGATTACTACTGCACCTTACTACGTCGTTTACGAGAGGAAATAAAAGAAAACGTCGAGGAATGCTCAGAAGAAAAGTCCTGTTTCATCAAGATAACGCCCGTGTTCACACGTCAGTACAGTCAATGGCTGAAATTCACAACTGTGGCTTTGAACTGTTACCGCATCCGCCGTATTCACCTGATCTGGCACCATCAGACTTCTTTCTGTTCCCTAACCTAAAAAAGCACTTGGGAGGTCAAAGATTTTCGACAAACGACGAGGTCAAAGCAGCTGTAGACGCATATTTTGACTCTAAGGAAAAATCATTTTTATTTCAACGGTCTAAATGCTTGGAAGGGGAGGTGGCAAAAGTGTATTGAACTTGATGGTGATTATGTAGAAAAATAAAAATATTACTGATTTAGTATGTGTTTATTTTCTTGGTTAGGCCGAGTACTTTTCAATCCACCCTCGTAATAGACGCTATTAATTCATTTATTTGTATTTGTTAATCTATAATATAATACGTTTATCAATAATAATATACTACGAAAGGAACTTCGTTCCAACAGAGTGTTCCACGACACTCGCGCATGTTTTTTATTATTTTGAGTTGTTATTAGGAAGATGCTGCGGCCTGCATCCTGTTTCACGTTACTCTATCGCCTATTTCACAAACTCATTTTTTTTTTGGCTAAACGTAGTCCAAGTGGCTCGATGCTTTGTGGACTTGCCTACCACTTCGAGGATTACAGGCGTGATGCTATATATATTTATTATACGTGTATAAAAAGAGACGTAGCAAGAGTACATTAAAAATGACATTGATTTGAATACTAGATATGTTGAATGAAATTATTCTATTTACAACTTAGTTTTTACTGTAGAATAAGGATGACAAACGAACACACAGTCCACCTGATGGTAAGTGGATGCTGTGGCCCATAGACATTACATCTATTCTTAAGAATTAAAATATAAATGCGTTGTCACCCATGACGACTAAGATGAAATGAATCGCTTCCAGTAAAAATGGTTTCCAGTTCTCTACACTCACCATACGAAACAATGCAGCATAAAGCTGCTATTTCACACTAGTGTTTTGTGAGAGCGTGGCCGAGCCGAGCCATTCGTGCTGTAACCATAATACACCACTTAAAAATAATCAGTTGACAACTCTTGACCGTTTTCCGGTTCACGTCGCGATAATCAAAATTGACCAGAAGGACATTAATGTAATAATAATAATGTCCTCCAGACCGAATTTCGGTCACGGCGGCCAGCCTCAACGGAGACTAGCCATCAGCGTTTGACAGGATTATAGTGCCCAAGTGTATGCGCAAGCACAGCCCGGCTAGCATGGGCGGGGGACAAAAATTTTATCCCCCGATTATATCCACTGACAAGAGATAAAATTATTTTGTTATGTCAAACGGGGAGAAGTATATCCCCATTTGACATAACGAGTAAACATATATCCCCCGTCCGTAGCATGGAGCCAAATGAAAGATAAAACATTATGCTTTTTTGACATTTGAAAGGGACAATTTTATCCTAGTTCATTGGACGTGGGTTGAAGTTTATATTCATACAAAAAAATCTATCTAAGTCTAAGCCTATCTCCCATTTTATCTACTGTGGATATTATATCCACTGGTGTGCCCATGCTCTAAGGGTGGATAAAACTAAGCGAGGGGATAAACATTTTCTCCTTTCCCCGGGGATAAAAGTGTCTCCTACCCATGCTAGCCCTGCAGGTGCACTCTCTATTCCCTCACTCTCATAGTCCGATGGGACGGTAATCCGACACGAGCGGAGGGAGATCAGGCGATGAGAAGGGCATTATTACGCGTCCATACCACATGATATCAGATTATATAGCTCTCATCGAGCCGTGTTACTGAATACATTGCCGTTGTAACTGGGCGGTTACAGTAACTAAAATAGCCCGCAAGGTCGCCCCGCTCAATGGACGTAGGCGCGTCCATAGGGCTGATTAGGGTTGCCAACTCTGCTATTATAGGGTTTCGAATCGAATTATATAAGTAAAAAAATGCATTTGATTATATTTTAATATTTTAAAAAACCGGCCAAGTGCGCGAGTCAGACTTGCGTATGAAGGGTTCCGTACCAGCGTACAAGATTTAATACTATGTAGTAGGGGAGACCAATTTTTATTATTTTTTGTTATAGCGGCAACAGAAATAAACATCCTGTAAAAATTTCAACTGTCTACGTATTACGGATCATGAGATACAGCCCGCTGACCGACGGACGGACGGACGGATGGACCGGACAGCGGAGGCTCATTACTAAGCCTCCGCTGTCCCGTTGGTTACCGTTCGGGTACGGAACCCTAAAGAGGATGCCATAGGCGTAAGACTATTAATAAAGGCTAAATACAGCAAAAAAAAGCGGCCACGGCCGTGTATTTTACGTGAATATGTGTACGTAACGAAACGACCTCAAAATGGCGGCGTTCCCGCCGCATGAGATTAGCCACAGTCCTCACTCAAAATAACGAATTCTTTGATCCTTTAGATGTCGAGAGGTGTAATGAAATATTGGGTTTAGACTATAGATATGTAGCTGCAACACCAAACTGTATCTCCTGATTTTGTTATCATTAGTTTTCTGAATTTCCTCCCACTATAGAAGTGCAAATTTAAATACAAGCATTTACGTCAAAATTCCTTTAAAATATTAATTTGGCAAAAAAGGATAAAACAAACAGTATAATATATATGTATACTTGTTTTATCTTGTTTGTCTGCTATTTACTATTTATGTATAGGTAATGAAAACTTGGCAACCCTAGCTTACACTGACGAGCGGGCGCACCTTAAAAAAGTTAGTGTTTCAAAGTAAACAGTGCTCCTAGCAATAATGTTATAGGGTGCTTTATATTAATTTCCTGTAATTTTTATTAAAAAAATAGGTTTCCTTTCACAGCCAATCACGTGGTAAATGAGTACTTAAAATTGCAATTAACAATTTCATTGGTGTCTCGCGTACTATGAAATTTTAAGACGAGCGTTAAACCTTTGCACTTTTTCATGTGTGTGTGACATAATTTAGTTCTTTTATTAAACACATACATAGCTATTAAGTTATTGTTTGGATCACAGTTACGTCATGCTGACGCATCCTAAATTCATTGCCCGAGCGTGGACGTTCTGTCTGTGTATAATACACAGATACATGTACCTACTGTGTACTACGCAGCTTCCGATGCAGTGCGATGACGTAACGTGACTTTTTATTGAAGTAAAGATGAGAGTATAGCGCACAGTCCACCTGATATTAAGTTAATTACTGGTACACTGTACTGGTTTTCTCTCAAACGCTTTCGCTGTTACAGCTGTACGATTCTGGAATGCGCTTCTCTTAGCAATAAGAAAATCCCCTAACAAGAGGATTTTTAAAACAAAACTAAAAGAACATTACTTGGGCTCATCTGACACCTAAATATACATATATATAAATTCATAAAACTAAATTAATAAATTTATAGAAAATGCCATATGGCATTAAGTCCGCCGTTTATAGCTATAGTACAATAAAGTGTATAAATAAATAAATAAATTTTGTGACCCATATACACCATCCATCGTCGAATAGGAATCATTATATAAATATCCTCCCTTTGAGACAATCTTAGGGGAGGCTATGTTCAGCAGTGGACTTAGATGTGTTATTACCTCTGAGGACTTCGATGGAATACCTCAATACCAGTTTTAAGTACGCCATGGTATAGACATACTATAAAGTAAACAGGTGTCTGTGTAATAGTGGCGATAGACTATCCACTACCCCATATCCTTCCGTCGATGTCGTAAGAGGCCACTGAGGGAATCTGAAACAGAAAATGGGAAGTATTATCCTCCTGATAACAATAAAAAAAACTGCGGTTGCAAACTCGTCTGCCAAGCGTGATAACTATGGCAGAATCCCCCTATGAGGCATACTTAGGGGGAGGCCTCTGTTCAGCAGTGGACTTTTATAAATAAATTAATGAAGCAAGTTGGTTGCCTGATTACTGTCCTATCGGACTATAGGAGTGAAGGAATAAAGAGTTCAATCGCGCTCACGCACACACTTGTGCACTATAATCCTGTCCTGCGTAGATGGCTAGTCTCAGGACATTAAGATATGACTTGTATACCAGTGACGAAGCTAGGGCTCCAACTAGGGCAAGCCCAAGATATGGTTTTGTTGTTTTTAGCAGTTTTATAAAAATACACCAATCTTGATCTGTCTCCACTCTTCAGTTTCATATTCAGTGCTGTCGAGGACGTGTTTTTCCAAACCGCCTTCAAAGAGTTTATTGATTCTCGCCCCATGGTTTTTTAGTAAAGGATCAATGAACTATCTATGAGATGGCAAAAGTGCATAGATAACAACGGTGCATACTTTAATTAATTAAATATATTTTACAAAAAAAAAATGACTTTATATTCCTCCCGTACAAAACGCCAATTTCATATGTAAGGACCTAATATTATTGATTAACAAATATGATTGATTAACAAATACAAATAAATGAATTACTAGCGTCTATTAAAATGAAGCATCATTTAAAATAAAATAATATTTCTTTCATGGCAAGATAAAAAAAGTGCAAGGGAGATGGATATTATTCCATCTCGCTTCCTTATAGCCGCCAAGGCCGTCTACACTACGTCAGAAAGGGCCGTGACGGAAAAATCTTACACTTTTTGTCGCCTAGCCCACATCCGCCAAATTCGTACCGTCCGATAAGGAACTTCGTTCCAAAAATATCTTTAGAACGTAAGTGCACATAGACATTAGCAGGCTGGTTCTTTAGGTTCTGTTTTATGCTTTGTTCTTTATTGTACATACATTTTAAATATTTAAATAAGATGTACAAAAGCGAGCTTAACCATAATAAGAATTCTTTTGTTTTAAAATTTTCTCTTTTTTGATGAAGTCTATCTTTTGTTCCAGATTGTGCATGACTTCAGGGCGGCCTACGTCGTACTGACGCAACTCCAACACGACACACTAAGTAAGGATACTAGCCGTTTACTGGTATTGTTGGTATTGTGTAGGGTTTCATTGTATGCATACGAGTATATGCCGTAGTGTGGCAGCGTAATGATTTTCATCGCCCTACTCATATTTCGACTCGAGGTCGTCGTAAGAGGCGACTTGAAAAGTCTATGGCTGCCAATAGATGACGGTTAAACCATCTCGTTTACACCAGGCGTAAAATATCCAAACCGGAGACAAGGCAACGTCATAGGTGATGGGATCATTGATCCACCTATTAAGATTGAGGATTTTGCTAAATTCACCCTAGATCGGGAAAGAGCTTGTGAGAAGTGAGTTATAGGCACTGACAATGAAGAAGAAGGGTGGGATGTGTAATAATATGGCCGTAGTAAGGAAAAGGGGAGATCTCCCGCCGGGCAAGGTGTTCAGCCCGGGGCGGCCAACGCTCCGTGTGTTACTTCGGAGCTGTTCTATATATATATATATAGCGCAGTAACTTCAGAACTTTGATAGCGCGATTTAGGATTCAGTGTTTTTCGCTTTGTGGCGCGACGACAGCGCCGCCACAATAGTAAGATACCTCTGGTTTATAACTAACCTATGGCTTACTTCGACGTGTGATCATCTATACAAATAAATAAAATTCAAGTGTCTGTTTGTAATGTCGAAATAACAGCTTTTTAGAAAAGAATTAGGGTTCCGCGCAAAAAAATTAAAACCCATGAAATCCAATCGTAATAAATTACACGCGGGCGAAGTCGCGGGGAACAGCTAGTCTTTTAAAAAAAATAACATAAGTAATGTTTTAATTTATATTATAGTGATGACGTTTTGACGTTTACTATCTAGAGTAATTTTTTAGACTTTATATAACTTACACAAAATAATTAATGTAACAAAAATGAAATAATGATGAAAATAGGGATGTATTCAATGACAACCAACGATACGATCGAGTTCTGAAAGTTTGGACGACTGCAGAGACAACCCGAACCAATTAGAAGTCGTCATGAGATATAGCCAAACACTATAATTTGAAATATCGTAATTACGTCATTAATCAAAAGTTGTCTTGTTGTATCGATGATCTTATAGATGTTTACTAGTAAACTATCGCTACTTTTAATATAGATATTAGGTGAAATTTTAAAAATACGTCTTTCTTCGAAAAATATTTTTTCATTAATGCATGAGGTGAGTGTCCGCTTGATGTTACTAAATAATATCTGTTCGAGCGCATATAATATATAGCATAGAATTTATATAACGCTTCCGTAAATAATATGCTAACGGCTTTTTAAATTTTATTGATGCCCGATTAATGCAAAAATATCCAAATAGACCATTTCCATTTATAACTGGCTATCTAATAGGTGTTATAAATAAAAAAGCCAGTTTTAATTTTTAATTTCATTTAAATTTCGAACACTAATATGTCAAAGTAGTTTACTTTTTTTTTGCCGCGTTTTATGTAACGGTGAATGGAAGACCGGATATGTGTGGAATATAAACGAGCGGAAAAAATCAGTATTAACCTTTCCAGTACCGCGGGCAAGATAAAATTTGATGTAGTGATCTCCTGTCCGCCTGGGTTAGTACCATCTTCTTACCTATTCCTGCCGCCAAGAAGCGGCGAGTCACTATGATTATAGGCTGTGAATTATTTCATCTTAGTCCTCAGAGGTGACAACGCATCTGTACCCGTCAATGTTTAAAATTGATTGGTTCATGGTTATCCTTGGGCTGCTTAGCTATATCATAGTTGTAGCGCGAATAGGTCGGCTCGATAGGGGAAGGACCTCACTCTCACGGAATATCAGCGTAAAATAGCAGCTCAATGCTGCTGTGTTTCATATGGTGAGTGTAGAGAGCCTTTTTACTAGATACGAGCATTCCATTTTAGTGCTTAGGGGTGACAACGTATCTGATTCTTAATCGAGGATAGATGTAGATGTCTATTGTCCACAGCATACACTTACCATCAAAAGGACTGTGTGCTCGCTTGTCAACATTATTCTAAAAAAAAATTGTACTGTTAAGTTTGCTATACAAATATTATATGTAGCGTATTATTCACTTATTATCAGGTGGACTAAGTGTCCGCTTATCACCCTTATTCTATAAAAAATAGTGTGCCCCGGCCTTTAACAGTTATCGACCTCTCATTGTACATCCCTCTTCACAACTTGTGAAAAGGGAATATTTATCAAGAGGGATGCATTTTGTCTAGACCTTTAAGCATGTGAAGTACCACCCGTATTATGGAGGCGACACCACTCCGTTTTTTTGACAGTTCATCGATCTTGTAGGGTTTAGACAACGTCATAATTTTAATTTATATAATCGTACCTGATCAACATTGAGGGAACCATATCAGGAGATGGGCAGCAGCGTCTTCTTAATAACGACTAAAGATAAGACACTGCGGTTGCCAACCCGCTTGGCAAGCGTAGCAACTATGGCAAATATCCCCCTTATGTGGCAATCTATGGGGGAGACCTAGTTTCAGCGGTGGACTTTAATAGGCTGTAACGGTAACGGTAATCGTACCTGGTATTTTCAGGGGTATTAACCGTGGTAGCTCATGGGCTCAACCGGTCACGGGGGCTGGGGTGTTTGACCACATGAGTAAATAAACGGAACAGAGGCAAAGCTTCATTCAACCGCGCGAATCGGTTGCACAACTACAAGCACGCGGGGCATGTGTGCGTGACCACTGGCCGCTTGTCGCGTACGCGGCGAGACTGGAAAAAACCGGTTCGCTGGCACAGCCAGTGGACAACTATCTCAGGGTCAGTGCGACGCACGTTGTTTGTTTTGTTAGTTGCAAGTTTGAATATTTTAATGTAAAAACGTGGTATTATTAATAATGGTTGTTTATTGTACTGTGTGTATGAATAATACTGGAAAAAATAAAAATATATCATACTTTAAATATCCCAAGGAGTACTAGGTAAGTAAATATTTTAGTATTACCTTTTCAAGTTTTTTTTTTATTGTATGATCCTATTTTTAATAATAAGAGGGTACTACACGGTGTTTTTTTTACCTTTTTATTGTTATTACAAGCTTTTACTAAACAATTTTAGTTATGTGGGTGGGTTGGTAACCGTAGGTATGTAGTAGGTATGTGGGTTAAGTACACATATTGCAAGTAAGATTTGAACCACTTCCCGATGTCTGATTGAGTTGAAATTTTGTATACCGTAACTTCAGTGACAATATTGTAATATGATAGAATATTGTTTTGTTTGATTTGTCTTCACCTATTGTGACAACCCTACCAAAATAGGTAACAATTTTGCACGTTCATAGGAAGCTTTGCCTCTGTTCCGTTTATTTACTCATGTGGTTTGACTTCCCAATAACATAGTTAAATCGGGTTACCTTCCGCTAATTTTTAGCCGAGTAGAACGCAGAAGGAGCTTACGTAAAGTTAAATTAAACGCGATAAAATCCCTAAAATTAGTATTATATGAAATAATTGTGGATATATCGTTTTAAATTTGGAAGACTAATATATTATTGTTTAATTAGGAATGATAATACATACATTGAAATTGAATAATATGTAACTTTCAAATAAATTTGTCGGTACGATACGCGCGCCACCTACTGTAAGTTAATTGTGTACTATGCCTATAACCTTCGCGCAAGTGCAAGCATTAAGTTGACAATGTTTTAGCGCAATCTGATGAACGGTATGGCAGCGCATAAAATACGAACAAACAAACATTAATTTTTATATATTAGATGTAGTCCACTGTAAATATATTCTGTGTTCTAATACCTTTTGTTGTGAACCCCTTTCGCTCTCTACCGTCCATTGTAACTGAACTCCCCCGAAGTGGTGAATACCCCTTGTTAAGTCGCTCATCCGACGGTAAATTCACCCCTGCCTAAACCTGTGCTGTCTGACTTTTGGCTGCCTGTTGTCAAGATAATTACTGCGAGGCATTCCATTTTACACGCTTTAATTGGTTTAACCTGTATGATGTGAATGTTTTGTAATGGAAATGTAATGCTTTTACGTTAATTGAAACGGAAGTTATGGTGGTACAGGTGACGGAAGTGAAATGGATGGGGGCGTAATTGTTTTATCGATAACTGGCTGTGCCCCGCGTATATCACGCGTCTGCGCCTCACGACATGCGTACTTCGAGAGAGACATCACGACGGACGGTTGCTGAATTAACAAAGATTTAAAAAGTGAAAAATGTTACTTAAATTACATGGTTAACGTAATTGGTGGTTATGCATGGTACAGGTACTGATATAGCCTTGAATACAAAGTGATTTATTTGGATATAAGGATTAATACCAAGGTACGAATGTGGCCTAGCTTGTACCGGCGTTACTATTGCATATTTTAACATGAAAAAGTAGTTATTGTGACATAACTGTAATAGTTAGACATATGGTATTCAGACTTTTTTGTAGATATTGATGTCCTCTATAAAACTGTAGTACATAACTTTGCTCTATTGTCAATAGTTTCCACAGCGTACGCGATATAAGGATTTTTCGGGATTACTATTGCATATTTTAACATGAAAAAGTAGTTATTGTGACATAACTGTAATAGTTAGACATATGGTATCGCGGACTTTTTTGTAGATATTGATGTCCTGTATAAAACTGTAGTACATCACATTGCTCTATTGTCAATAGTTTCCGCAGCGTACGCGATATAAGGTATTTGGTATTTTTTTACACAACTTTTTTGAAAATATTCTATCGCCTATGTTCGTCAGGGATAATGTAGGATTCTAACGGTGAAAGAATTTTTCAAATCCGTCCAGTAGTTTCGGAGCCTATTCAATTCAAACAAACAAACAAACAAATAAATTTTTCCTCTTTATAATATTAGTGTAGATGTAGAAAACTTGTTAATGAGTTATTTCGATGGAATAATAATTTTTTTTTTTTTTGGAATAAAGGTTACAAACGACCACACAGTCCACCTCATGGTAAGTGGATGTGGTAAAATGGTTCTCGGGTTCTCTAAACTCAGCATACGAAACACTATTTCAGCATTAAGCTACTATTTCAGGATGGTATTCTGTGAGAGCCTGGTCATTCCCCGGTCGAGTCAACCCATTCGTGCCACAACTATAATATAACTACAGACTGTCGCTACCACAGGCAAAACATTTATTCACCACGGGTTTGGAAAATATCTCTGTCCTGCAAAATGTTCACATTTTGATAATATAAGCAATCTAACCGATAACCTTTTTCAGTTAATACATAGATAGAATAGAAGATACAAAATTTATTCTAAATTATTGATAATTCCACTGCTCGACGTGGACCCCCCACTTTGTAGCCTTAATCGTCACGCTTGATTTTCATCCGCCTGGGATTGACGATCGCGTATCCAGACGTCTGGCCGTACTGTGCCTGTGCGAATTTTACCATTGAAATGAAAAATAAAGGTTATTAATAACTTTATCGTGTAACATTGCATTCCCGGAGCAATAGTGACAGGAACTGAATAGATGTAACAGGGACTAGCACAGTTTAAAAAACAATTGCTATTGTAATTTGTTGCGAGATGACAGACTATTATAATAGAACAGGCTGCTGGAACTGTTACTTCAAAGGAACAGAAACATAACATGTTTCTAACTTTACCTAGTATAGATACCTAATTTATTCATGCTGTATCAATGATACAGCTACATCATGTCTCTTCTTCTCTCACCACTTTTGAAATACAGTTGTTATGTTATCGATAATTTTATTATAATATTAATAATAAACGACCATCCCTAGATAGTGTGGTGGCGGGTTAGAATACCCACTACCCATATCTTCCGTGGGTGTCGTAAGAGGCGACAGAGGAAACTGAGGCAGAAGATGGGCAGCAGCATCTTTCTGATAACAGCAAATAATAAAAAAAAAAAAAGCGGTTGCCAACCCGCTCGCCAAGCGTAACTACGGCAATATCCCCAATGAAGAAAGTTACGAAGAAACGGCCCCAGTCCCAGCGGCCCCGCTATTCCTGGCTACGGTGGCGACCATGGTAACGGCGGGGCGGGGTGCTAAGAATCTCGGTGGAGGTTCGGTTGCCACCTACGACGACTCGACCTGGCAACTTATAACGCACACTCTGAGGACTGACGAGAAGATCCTGGAGCTGGAAGAAGAGATGAACAAGTTGCGCTGGAATATTATAGGATTATCCGAGGTCCGAAGAGGGGAGGACACGGTAATCCTCGAATCCGGCAACTTGTTCTATCACCGGGAGGCGACCATCTGTCCCAAGGAGGTGTCGGATTTATCGTCCACAAGTCTCGTTAACAACGTTGTAAAATTGGGAGTGTGTCGACGAGGGTTGCGTACCTTATACTCAGAATCACCAAACGGTATTCGCTGAAGGTCATACAGGTTTACGCACCAACCTCAGCACACCCGATGAGGAGGTGGAGGAAATGTGAGGATATCTCTAGAGCCATGCATTCCTCTAAAACCCACTATACGGTGTTAAGGAGACTTCAACGCAAAACTAGGCACAAGAGAACAGTGAGCTGAAAGTAGGAAATTCGGATTAGGGCAACGGAACCCAAGGGCCAGCAGCTGGCCGACTTCATGGAGAAAGAGGGACTCTTTATGATGAACTCTTTCTTCCAGAAGCGGCCCCACAGAAATGGACCTGGTCGAGCCCCGACGGTTCGACAAAAATGAGATTGACTTCATTATGACGACTAGACGCCAACTGTTCAGTGATGTCTCAGTGATCGCGAGGTGAAAACTGGTAGCGATCACCGAATGGTTAAGGCACACTGAACCTAAACGTTAAGTTGGAGGTGTCGTCTAATGAATCAACTCCGTCCCTCGATAATCAAAGTCCCGAAACCTTTCAGCTCGAGTTACAAAACCGTTTTCAGTGCCTAGAAGATTGCAATGCAGTGGACGATATGGACAAGCTCGTGGAAACTGTCCATGCGGTCGGAGCTAAGTTTTGTAAGACCCGCCGCAGAAGAACACAAAAACTCTCCGATCACCTCTTAATCATGGCTGTTAGACGGAAATGAAGCTGCAATCTTCAGTAGATTTGATAGCATACAGGCAACTGAACAGACAGATCTCAAATGCATGCGGCGGGACTTGCAACTTCAATACAGCTCGTATTGAAGAAGCGATCGAGCGGAACAGGGCTCCAAAGTCTTTGCCAGAGATCTGTCTGCCAGAAAGAGCCAACTGTCGAAGCTGAAGACCGAGTGTGGCAGCGTCGTTTCCGGGACACCTGAGATTTTGAGTGAGATTGAGAGGTTCTATGGGCAGCTGTACACATCATCGTTGGAGCCACGCAAGTGTGAGTAACGATCCAAGAGCGAGTCTTATCCGACACTATTCCGATGATATCCCGGACGTCAGTCTGAGCGAGATTAGAATGGCTCTCCAGCACCTTAAAACGGCAAGGCCCCAGGCGAGGATGGAATTACAGCGGAGCTTCTGAAGCGGTGGAAAACGGCCTTGAAGTCCTCAGAAGTTTTAATTCCGTCCTACATGGTGGCACTACACCGGAGGCGTGGAGCAGAAGTGCGGTGGTCTTGTTCTTCAAGAAAGGCGAGAACGCTCTTTGAAACACAGACCGATTTCCTTCTGAGCCGCGTCTACGTGCTGTTTCGAGAGTCATTACGAATCGTCTCGCACGCAGACTCGACGACTTCCAGCCTCCCGAACAAGCCGGTTTCGAAAAGGCTTTAGCACCATAGACCACATATACACTTCGGCAAATTGCAAACCGAGGAGTACACCGCCCTGTCTGGCGTGTGGACTGAGAAAGCCTTGATTCCGTCGAAATTTGGCGGTGCAGTCCTTCAGCGGTGCCAAGTTGACTGTCGGTATATCGAAGTGCTGAAGTGCTTGTACAGTAGGGCCACGATGGCTATCCGAGTACAGAACCAGAGTACAAAACCTATCCAACTGCAGAGGTGTAAGACAGGGTGACGTTATATCCCCGAAACTCTTCACCGCTGCATTGAAGACGTTTTCAAGCTTCTGGACTGGAAAGGATACGGCATTAACATCAATGGCGAGTACATCACTCACCTTCGATTTGCCGATGATATAGTCCTATGGCAGAATCGCTGGAGGACCTAAGCACTATGCTCAGCGACCTCAATAGTGCCTCCCAACGGATAGGTTCAGATGAACATGGACAAAACAAAGATCATGTTTAATGTCCATGTCACACCTATGCCGGTAGTTGTTGGGAGCACTAAGCTCGAAGTTGTTGACGAATATGTTTACCTGGGACAAATAGTCCGACTAGTAAGTCCAACTTGACCGAGAGGTCAATCGACGGATTCAACTCGGCTGGGCAGCGTTCGGGAAATTACGGCACATCTTCTCGTCAGGTATACCTCAAAACTTGAAAACGAGGCTGTACAACCAGTGCGTGTTGCCAGTGATGACCTACGGAACTGAGACGTGGTCCTTCACTGCTGGCCGGATGAGGAAGCTCAAGGTCGCTCAGCGAGCTATGGAGAGGCTACTGGGGTCTCACTGCGTGATAAACTTAGAAATGAGGATATCCGCAGTAGAACCAGAGTGACCGACATAGCCAACAGATTAGTAAGCTGAAGTGGCAATGGGCCGGCCATATAGCTCGAAGAACCGACAACCGATGGGGAAAAAAGGTTTCGAGTGGCGGCCTGTACCGGCGTGACGTGGGGCGTCCCCACTAGATGGAGTGACGACCTGGTAAGACATGCAGGAAGTCGATGGATGCGGGTGGCTCAGGACCGTGCTGTGGCATTCCTTGGGGAGCCTATGTTCAGCAGTGGACTTGTGAAGGGCTGTAATGATGATGATGATCCCTAGATAACGCTCAGGTAACTAAATCGAAATAAACATAAAAAACACCATATATATTTCGCATTATTATCTTTCTCTTGTTAGTTGTCGTAGCTTCACTGCCGACATAAATGTAGATTTATATATATTGGGCGAGACTCGACGGCGTCTGTCTGTAGAGGGGTGTTATTGCTTACGGTATGAAATAAAGTAATTCGTTTTTGTTTTGGACTGGAAATGCTTTTTTCAGATAAGTTGTAGGGTGAGGAAAAAGTTAAAAGGAATATATTAGTGTTGCCTGTACTTAAATTAATATTTAAACAACAGAAAATATTGATATCAGTACCTACGATATTAACCATGTTGAGTGAACTACGTATCGTCCCGTGACAGAAACAGAAACTTTTTTATTCAATATAAATTTTAAATAATACTCATTTGTTTAATTTGCCACCAATTTATCGTGGATGTCGGAATTCGTCCCGTGGGCGATACAAATTCACGTTCCCTTGCGTTGTTTTCCTTCGCTGCTAAACACGTGGCTTGCGAACCCCAGCGAAACTCATAAAGAAACATGCTTAATACAAAATTGAAGTAAAAGTAAAGAAATAACCTATAAAACTCTAACCCACTGCTGCACAGGCTTCTCATTTCCCTTATTACAAAAATTAATTTAAAATTTCGAAAACAAGGGCTTACAGGGGCTATTTCCATTAGAGCATCGCTAATAACAGCATTATTGTGCATTGCGGACGTAATCTACTTTTAAACATAGCCAAGAATAATTTCAAGCGGATCTACAATCCGTCGCATTAACACAATAACCTAACAACTATTATAGCCCCATTAACATTTAATACGTCCGTTTTGAATTAAAGTGAGTGATTGAATGAGTGGACTCGAGCCGAGGGCCGAAGCCGAGTTGCGTTCGAAATTCAAAATTAGGAAATTTCGGAAAAGGGTATCTTTTTTACTTTCGTAATGGATTAGTATTATTATATTTTTGCCAATGTCTATGAATTATGTTCGGGGGGCTGATGAGAATCTAGCTGTCTACTAATCCTGTTCTCAATTATTTTAATAAAGGTTTTATATAGGTGTGAAATAAGACTAATGGGCCTGTAATTATTGATGTTAGATTTCTCACCTTTTTTATGTAAAAGAATTTTGTTAGAATGACAAAACTGTTTTGGAAAGGTGCCGGATTTTAATATTGAGTTAAATAAGTTAGTGATGTTTGGGAGAAGAACGGGTTTACCAAACTTTAAGGCCTTTGTTGTAATACCATCTTCCCCGGGACTCTTCTGGTCTTTCATCCTTTTTAAAGTTAGGCGTATTTCGTGTCCTGTGATTGGTGCGATATTCTCGGGACATGAATATTCGGAAGTAGACTGTGGGACGTCTTGGTTATGATACAAATTTACGGTACATATTTGTAAAATTTTGTCTTTAGACTTAAAATTGCTACTTCTATAACTTGTTTAGCTCTTTTCAATGACGTTGAATTCTCTAGTGCGGATGTAAATAGTTTAAGATTATAGTTTCGAATATCTTTGCAAATAGCTCTTTTTAAAATTTTATCTTTAGGTCTATATTCTATTCTGTTATGAATTGCTTTCTGTCTCTCGTCTATAATAATTTCGGTAGCTTTGCTAATTTTCTTCTGTTTCTGTTTCTTTGGTTTAATTTTATTACAAGCTTTTCTTATGTTATCTTTGATTATATTATATTGGCTTTCTATATCATTATCTGCAATATTATTAATGTCTAAAGAGCTGAAGCTATTGTGTAACTCTAAAATGAACTCATTTTGATTGGAAATGAATGTATTTTTATCTACTCTCCCTATTGTTTTTGTAATTATTTGGTATCTATGAATTTTTAAGTCGAATTTCATTCTTAAGCGTACTAATCTATGGTCAGAATGGAAATTGAAATTATTTAATACTTCTACATTTTTCACTAAAGTCTTGCTAGATGAGAGACAGAAATCAATCTTATTTTTTGTCCTATTATTTGGAGAAAGCCAGGTCCATCGACGATGAGATTTCTTGTGGAAATAACTATTACAGATACTTAATTTTAAACTACTGGCAAATTGAAGAAGGCGGATACCTCGTGGATTTCTTTTCCCTAATCCATTGGGTCCTAGAATGTTAGGGTCGTTAGTTTCCTCTCGAGGCCTAACTTTAGCGTTGAAATCGCCCATTACTATGGTCCATGAGCCCTTATGACCTTCAAAGGCTTTATGGAGGACATGGTAGAAGTCTTCGATTTCGTCTCCTGAGTGACCGCAGCAAGGGACATATGCTTGTATAAATGTTATTGTTTTCCTGTCTGTTACACGGAATCTAAGCACTGCAACTCTTTCACAATATGACACAAATTCGATAATGTTCCCTTTCCACCTCTTTGCTACCAGAAAACCCACCCCGTAAAGACCCGGTGTTTCCCCAATGTAAAAGAAAATGTTACTGTCACTTTCAATGATATCTTCGCCCATTCTTCTTACTTCCGAAAGTCCTATCCCATCCCATTTTATTTTTTCTAGTGCATTTTCAAGTTCTTCAAGCTTATATTCAGTTCCTAAAGTTTGTGCGTTAAATGTTAAAACATGAAGTGCATCGAGATCCTTCTCACTAGCCTTGGTCGTACAGCGGTTAGAATCCGTCACCTGGAGATTTTGAAGCCCCGTGGCTCCAGGGACGCACCACATACCGCTACTAGCGACTCCTCCGCAGGAGCCGCCGAGCACTGGGGGCATGTTTTTGGTTGTAAGTGTCATGATGTTGGGGGATTGGATATTTAACCCCCACGTTTGTCCATTACGGTTTGGGGGTGTGCAGTAAGCTACCTGACTGAGCTTGTGGACGCTGCCGTTGACGTGTGAAACGTTCCTTCGCCGCCGTCCTAAGTTGACATCCTGCACTGATGCCAACTGTTACATTCCAACCTTAAAGGACTAATTAGTTCTTCCTAAGCTCTCAATGGCGTTGACACCAGAAGGTGCATGTCACAGTTTAACGTCATGTCGGGGACTCATCCCTTTTACTTATATAAATCCACTTCGAACTATTATTTGAACGAGAAAACAGGAGCAACAATCCGTCGACGGTTAAGTTCCCGCCAAAACTTTCAAAGGAGGATTTAACACGTCCAGTTCAGCTCAAAGTCAGTCATAAAATTAGTAGAGCTGCGTTCGAAATTCAAAATTGAAATCGTTGCCAATCGCGCCGCCGTTTCTTCTCTCCCTGCGCTTCCGCCGTGTTCCCAATTGGACGCGTCCTGTGGAACATCGCACTTCCGGAACCTGCGTCGCTCGATTCCTGTGTGTTTGCGAACAGGTGATAATGTGTACTATTTTATTACATGGCCTATTTATGGAGTATTGTTGGTATAATTTTTTATGTTTGTATTTTGTAAGTTAAACCTAACGTTTCCAACCTCAGGTGTTTAAGGAACATATTTACTGGGTGGTAGGACTCCTATTCAGTCTCGGAGTCTGTTTGGATAGGTACTACCTCTTACTTATTTATTTTATTTATTTAAACTTTATTGTACACCTTGAATAAAATAAGGGATATAAAGGGCGAACTTTATGCCTTATGGCATTCTCTACCAGTCAACCCTATTTCTACCGCGAATAGAGAGCCGGTATGATGATTACAGACTGTGAGGCATTCCGTCTTAGTCCTCAGAGGTGACTGAGATCTATTGGATTGTCTATTGGATGCAGTAGCCACTTACCATCAGGTGGACTGTAAGTTCGTTTGTCACTTCAGTTTTATATAAAAAAAAGTCATGTAATTCCTGCGCACACTCTCCAGAATGTATTCTTATAGAACACGCTTAACTATGTATAATAATTATTATTAAAGTTAATGTGTTATAAAAATAAATATTTAACAAGGACTTGTTAATTGTACCTATTTTCAAGTGGCCCGTCCTTATTTTCCGATAAGTAATCAATGGATTGATAAACATACGTAGAATCACCGTTTGTTTGTGCTCAGACGAACAGAGAGAGATAAACGAAATAACCGTGCTTAACTTCTGTGTGAGAATAAAGAGGTAAATGGATTTAGAAGAAGTTCCGTGTTAAATAATGGCTTCTGGTAGTCTTACCAATAAATCTCAGTCAACGAAGTCAGTGTCACCATCGCCTTTAGAACTCACCCACACGACACTGTGACCCCGGCGCGACACCGTGACACATAAACGTCGTAATGTGACACAATCCGACGCGGTGCGCCCACGTCGCTCAGCGTCGAATTCACGACCGATTTCGTTCCGCGTCTATTTATAAAGATTGGTGGGTAACTCCCAGCGTGTCAGATTCGTAATGGAATTATTGTAAAATCTATACTTACACACACGGCACCCGCACGCACACATGCACAAGCCCACGCACACTCACAACGATATAAAATACGAGTATATTAGTTTCATTTTAAGCTTACTAGGTGGTAGAACTCTTGGGGGGTTAGATAAGATGATATTCGGATGTATTACGAGGAATGGGAATGACATAATAATATAGCTCTATAATTTTTGCACATTTTTAACTCTTTTTATTAATTTTTCTACTCTTAAGGAATATCCGTAGTTTGGTTTATCCATTTCCAATCTAATTAATGTAAAAATATTAACTATCCGCCCCGGCTTCGTGATTTCTAGATCTCGACTACAGCGCCACCTATCGGGTGAAATGTGAATCTAAACCATCTATTCAAACACAAAAAAAAATCATCAAAATCGGTCCAGCCGTTTTTGAGTTTTAGTGAGACTGAGACTAACGGACAGAAATTTATTTTTATATATAGAGATTAATATTTCAGAAAAAAACTTTAACCATTACATTTTCCTAACAAATTGAGCTCCCTGCCATGGGATCTGTCAAATATTTCACCAAATAAGTGGCGCCGCCCTGGTTCTTTTTGTTTTGGGGGTTTTTTAAATTTTCAATTTAAGTTTACTGTATACATTAATATGTTACGCGATATCTTTGTCAATTGCGAAATGACTTTAATGGTTCTTTTTTTTATTATATAGGATATACACATGGGCGGTCCCGTAAATCATTTGGTGAAAAATTTCCACCCTTAAGAATGGAAAATTATGGGTGAAGGTTTTTATGTAATTATTTAGACGTCATTCTAAATGTTATCTAGAGCTTGTAATGTCTGTCTTCTTAGTCCACTTAAAAGGGTCACAAAATTAGAATGGTCTTAATTCTTCTATACGCTATGTCTTAGCACCGAATTGAGAAGTTACTATGTGGGAATTATTTTATTCTTTTTTGTTCTTTATGGCTTTTACTTTTTTTATTAAATTTTATTAGTAGCAAGGTGTTTAATCTAAATGTCTGGTTTGACATTTCTATCGCATTAAACCTTTATCAAGAATAGATGTACATGTTTGTTTATGGGCCACAGGATGCACTCACTATACGGTGAAATGTGTGCTCGTTTGTCACCCTTTCTTGTATAAAAGCTGGCATATATTTATATATTGAAATTAATGGTGAAGCCTTGTTAAGAAAGGCGTGTTCAGTAAATTGATACTAGTCAGGGGTCACTACTTACACCGTATACAATTACATATGAAAAAATATTTAATTAGCCATACGAATGTAATGAGCTGTGGTCCGTGAGCAATCCAGGTTCTATCCCCGTCTAGAAATAGCAGCTTAATACTGCCGTGCTTCGTATGGTGAGTGTAAAGGATCGGACATCCTTTTTACTGGAAACGAGGCATTCCATTTTAGTCTTCAGGGGTGACAAACGTATCTGCATTTTGATTCTTAATCGAGGATAAATGTTGATTTTTATGGGCCATGGCATCCACTTACCATCAGGTGGGCTGTGCCTCGCTTGTCACCCTAATTATATAAAAAAATTACATAATATATTATTGAATAATAGATATCATTAAGCTAAGATAAAAGGGTATGACTCCAATTACGTGTTTATTTCGCAATACATGCGATATTTCTCGAGGCCGGTTCGGGCGGTAGTCTGCGGGAAGGTTGGGCTCGACGCCCACGCGGGTCGACGACCCGTGTGACTCAGCGCCCTACGGCTAGGGTGACCAAATTACAAAGCCAAAATATAAGGATTGTAAAATGTCAGGATGCTGATGGTGAAAATGCCGTGCCGTGTTGGTGGCTGCGTAAGATAATCCATTACGATATAGCGTTCCGTGGGTGTCCATGGTGACTGCGGGAAATGCTAGAAGTATCCTCTGACCTCCGATAGAGTGCGGTAGTTATTGTAGTATATACCTGAAGTGAAATGCCGGATTGACTACAGTCAGTAGCGTCAAAGATGGCGATAAACCAATACGCCTGCTAAGCGTGATCATTACAACAAACCCTCCTTACTGTGGGAGAGACCCATGTTGAGGAAAGGATTTTTACGGGCTAATTAGAAAAGAGGATAATAATATTCAGATCAATAAAACTCTTCATGGCTACTTCGTATAACTGAACATAGGCCTCACCCGTAGATTGACTAATAGCAGATATTTGCCATAGTTGCCACGCTTGGTAGGTGGTTCGGCAACCGCAGTTTTATATAATTTAGTTGTTATTAGGAAGACGCTGCTGTCCATTTCCTAGCTTGTATTCCTCTCTAGCTCTTTACGACATCAACGGGAGATAAGTCGTAGTGGATATTCTTACACCGCATCCACACGGATATTAATTTTACATCGTTATTTATATATTTATCTATACATATAAATAAAATTATCAGTATTCAGACGTAAATTCATCGCACCACTTACTGAAAAAAGCTGATCAACGTCAGCGGGTTTATCTAGTCTAATATATTTTTTTTTAACTTCCCGCTTTTAAAATTAATAATTTTCAAAAATAGTAAGTTATAGATTTCGGTCCGATTTTCTCAATCAACCTTCTCATCAACCTTCAATCAATCTTCTTGATCAACCGTATTTTTTCGTTTGTTTTTACTAAGGTAAATAATATTAATAAAGAATCATGTCCAGTCTTGACCTGAAAATTTTCTAACGCGTCTAGTGATGTAAATAATCTTAAAAAACTGCATTTCTTTTTTGCTTATTTCGTATCGCATAATTGAATTTTCAAATAAAGCCAGGAAAAAAGTAATCTTACTATTTTTATCATTCTCAATAGACTTTTGAAGACGGAACGTGTTTTAGAATGGCACAAAGGCCCAGAAGCCATGCCAAAAATATAAAAAATATATATAACATGATGAAAAAAATCAATGAATGACAGGCTGTCATTTATTTGACTTCTGCAGTCGTTCGTTTGCTCTTGCTACATATTGTACTATGCGATTTGGGATTTTCTGATACCCTTACAACTTTTGCATTTTCCACGGACTTCGATAGTCGATACCTTCCCCTTACGATTACTTTGACCTGGGTTATACGGATACCGATTTAGTGCTTTTTGATTGGGATCTAAGACTTCATCGCTCTTGTTGGAAAGTGTTATGGAGCCTTCTACGAGATTGCTTTGTATAAACTAAACATATGTGTTAATACGCTTCAGCGTTATCGGCTTGACCAAGCGTGGTGATTAATGCTCATGCCTTCTCTGTATGAGAAGAGGCCTTTGCCCAGCCGTGGGGCAGTATTATACTGGTATTAGGTATTATTTACTCGTCCTTGTCTGTTCATCAGACTTTTAGAGTTCGATGGCTGAAAGCGTCGTCTGTCAAGCCGACTCCTGGAGTTTGGTCCGTTTTGACGACAGATTCATCGTCCATTCGTCCATTATTTCGACCGATAATTCAATGAACTATACCTATATTGCTCTAACTTGCACAAAGTGTAGTGTAGAAATCAAGGATGGACTATCATCACGCTTGTATTCTTTAAAATTCAGCATCGGCGGGATATTACGCGAATATAACTGCTGTTTGTAGACATGTAACATTGAAGAAGGAATTATTTCTGAGTGATTGTAACTCTCTCAGCAATTAAGAAACAATTTAATTTTAATTATCGTATAGTTTTTGAGGTTATGACAGCTGTCAGGCCTTACCTGACAGCTGTCCTTATAATCTGACCTGACCATATAACCTAAAAAACTTATTTACTTAATAGCATTTTTCCCTGGCCTCTAAATGAAAAGATGACAAGTTATTATGTTATTATAAACAATAATTGTTTTTATATAACAATATATGTAGGTAGACGCGACCTATAAAACGAATCAAGTGACAGGTCAATCAATGTATGGAAAGTGGGCATGATACTTTGAGGAGAATCCACGAAAAATTCCGAGTATATGGCAACCCTACCTGCGACGCAGTGTGCGCGTTCCTTAACTCTGACGGGTTGCGATTTTTTTTGTTCGTTTCCAATATCGCGGTGCGTATTGCGAGGATGCGAATTCTATCTTCAATCCTGTGATTGTTTGGTTTTTTTTTTATAGAATAAGGGTGACAAACGAGCACACAGTCCACCTGATGGTAAGTGGTTGCTGCGGCCCATAGACATCTACATCTATCTTCATTTGCGAATTTAAATGCAGATGCGTTGTTACCCCTGAGGACTAAGATGGAATGCCTCATTTCCAGTAAAAATGGTCTCCGGTTCTCTACACTCACCATACGAAACACAGCAGCGTTAAGCTGCTATTATACGCTGGTATTCTATGAGAGCGTGGTCCTTCCCCGGTCAAGTCGACCCATTCGTGCTACAACTATACTATTAATATAGCTGCAGCATGGCTCTACCACGTTAAAAGCGACGTGATGGTACATTTGAATTTTTCTTGAACCACAATTTTTTATAGGATAAGGGTGACAAACGCGCACAAAGTCCACCTGATAGTAAGTAGATGCTGTGGTCCATAGACTTACATTTATTCTTGATTAAGATTAAAAATGCAGATGCGTTGTTACTTCTGATGACTAATATGGAATGCCTCGTTTCCAGTAAAAAGGGTCCACGGTAAATCTATTTAAATGGAATATTACGCAAAAACTTAATCATTTAAAACAATTTCAATTCAATTAAAATACGGACAAGGGTTGTATGAAGCCAGAAACGCGGAACATGATTGACTCGATAAAATAATGAAGTCGGCTTTTACTTTTTATTAAAAGTAAAATTTTTTTACCTTTTAAGTGAATTAAGGATATCAATGTCGTGTAATTAGTTGCATTAAAAATTCACCCCGTATTTTGCCACATAACAAAGTTCCTGTCGCTGTCTGTCCGTGACGCATCAGTAGTGATCGAAGTTGTACTCATTTCAACTTGGCACCTCCACGTGCCATTGACTCAGATGATGGCTGCCAGCCAAGAATTGACCTCATTATACCAATTATGAGAGAACAGAGGCCTCGCTATACCGTCGGGTTCGGATATGTAGTTGTTAATGAATGAAATCGTTGATGAAAGTCCATCTGTGTTTTCGATGTATATTCGTAAGTACTGTTTAAAAAAAAATTGGTTGCCTGTAAAGTCGGTATACGGGCGAAAGTGTTACGTGACAACGACTTTGAGTGGTAAAATAATTTTATTATGTCTGTCTCTCTCGCTCTTAGGCGGGCTAACCATGCCCGAGTGGAAGGGACGCGTGCCTCTCACTCGCTCTCATTGTGAGCGCATAACGTGAGCGGAGCGTAACGCAGTTTCTTGAAGTGTCACCCGGCAAACCAATTTATAAGACGTTGTCACGTCAAAACTAGTAATACTAAATAACAATATTAGTATTATTACTAAACATTCTAATTGCCTCGTTGGTCTAGTGTTTGTAGGCTAGGAGTGTAGAGTTTTTCTGTCAAGAAATTTTCAGTAGCAGCCCAAAGTCATGAAGTTGGTGATGTTTCACCCTCGTGCCTCGGAAAGCACGTATAACCGTTAGTCTTGCGCCTGATCGCTCTCCGGTCGTGTCGAATTGCCGTCCCATCAGACTATGAGAGTGAGGGAATAGAGAGTGCACCTGTGCTTGCGCATACACTCGTGCACTATAATTTTCTACTGATGGCTAGTCTCCGTTGAGACCGGCCGCCGTGACCGAAATTGGTCTGGTACATTATTACTACATCACACCACAAGTCCACTGCTCAACGTCGGCCTCTCCCATAGATTGCCTTAAAGTACGATTTTGAGTCAATTGCATCCGTCTAATAGGGGGGGGGGGGGGGAATAGGGGGGGTTTCAGTATTCAATCTCTGTTAAAATTACAATGTTATTAGAAATTAAAAACCTTGAGTTACAAGCATTGATCGTGAGCTGTTATGATCGTAGTGAGAATACAAGGTCATAGTCATAAAATGTTTGTATTGTCATCGGTCATAATCATAGAGTCTATCAAAGTCTACCCATAACGGGGATACTTGCGACAATTGCTGCCACCCTTGGTAGATTCATTTTCTATTTGTTATCAGGAAGATCCTTCTGCCTATCTCCTGATTTGTTTCCACTGTCGGCTCTTACGACACGATATGGGGTAGTGGATATTTTTACAACGCCACATGGGGCCATGATACGTCTGCAAAATTTCAGATTATTCAGACCTCCGGAAGTGGGTGAAAACTGATATTAAGAAAATCCATTACATTCATATTGTTACGAGCTTGGGGTTCGAGACAATTAAAACTGCCGATTGAATTACCAAAATTGACACTTTAATTTTACAACACTAATTACAACTTTAAACCACACTAATAACAAAATACAATTTTACTACAGATCGCTTAAGTTCGTAGTTGTATCGCTCGAAGTCCTCGCTTGTATCGCCAATTCAATACTGCCTCGGTCGTGGTCTATACCGGCCTTATATAGCGCCTCCGATACTTTCTAGAAACTTCTACTGTGGAAACATCTAGAATGTTCGAGTACATATCGGTCCCGAAATTTCTAGAAAGATCTTGACTCTCCTAGTTCTGCTACTCGATACTAGAGGCGCTAGTGGTAACTAGTGTTGCCATGTATAAACCATTAATAGTGGCGCGCAACACTGCCCTCCTAAGACATGCTCGTCCCGAGCATTATTGGCCCCATAATAACGCGCCAGTCGATCCACATGGACGATCTTAGAGTACCTCTTGCACTTTTCTGTATCCGGTAGGTTACGTCATTGATCCTTGTCACAATCCGGTACGGTCCGTCCCATTTAGCTTGAAGCTTAGGATTGTGTAACCACACTAGTGAACCTTCGTCAAACCCTTTGTTGTTCATTTTGCGGTCATACCGTGTTTTCATCTTTTCAGACGTTTGCTGTCCTGATTGTCTGACGTGCTCATAAATGTCATTCATTTTGTTCCGCAAGTCATTTGCATAATCGGTTATACTGCGTGGGACATCAGGTGGTATTCCGGTGATCAGGTCTGCAGGTAGCCGTAATTCTCTCCCAAAATTTGCTAAAGCTGGTGTCACTGATGTACTTTCGTGAACAGCGCTTCGATATGACAACAAAACGGTTGTATGTGCCTGTCCCAGTCTCGTTGCCGTTTTTCCACAACTTTTGCTAGGTACCTCCAATGTCTGATTAAATCGTTCTACCATTCCATCAGATTGTGGGTGGTAAGAAGTTGTTCTTGTTTTATGAGTACCCATAACTCGGCAAGTTTCCTGGAATATTTGAGACTCAAAATTCCTTCCTTGATCGCTGTGAATCTCTAAAGGTACTCCAAAACGACAGAAGACTTCATGAACTAGTTTATCTGCAACTGTTGAAGCTTCTTGATTTGGAATGGCGAAGACTTCTGGCCACTTAGTGAAGTAATCCATCACAACCATGAAATACTTGTTACCACTTTCACTTTCCGGAAACGGCCCCGCAACGTCAACGGCTATCCTCTCCCATGGTGCACCAACATTGTACAATTTCAATGCACCTCTACTACGAGTGTGAGGTCCCTTTACAGCCGCACAACCTGTACATTTGCGACACCAGTCCTCGACATCGTTACGACAGTGGACCGGTAAAACCGTTCTCGGATCTTCAGTAGAGTTCGTTTAACTCCCAGGTGGCCTCCTGAACAACCATTATGGTACAGCTGTAGAACATCCGGTACTTTAGCTTTAGGGACAACCATTTGCAAATGACAACTGTCTCTGACCATTTTCCCATTTACGGCACAGGACTCCATCCTGAATCAGCAAGCTGTCCCATTGGGCCCAATAGCTTTTCGTGGTCGAACTCATCGCTGAGACGTCGCTCCACTTCGGCTTAGAGCACTGGCCTTCATCCATTCCAGAATCGGCTTGATGTCTGAATCTTCCTGCTGTGCATGTTGTAGGCTGTCCTTCCACTCATTGCTGATCTGGTCTGTCCTGAGCATCCTCACAGATACCACTTCCTTACCCTCTTGCCTAGTACAATGCTTGCAATCTTCAGGGCAAGTCTTCTTGACAATGCATCTGCATTGCCATGAGATTTCCGCTGCGATGTTCGATCACAAAGTCGTATTCCTGGAGTAGTTCAATCCATCTCGCAACTTGTCCTTCTGGATTTTTGAACTGCAATAGCCATTTCAGTGCAGCATGGTCAGTTCGTAAGTGAAATTTCCGCCCCAGAAGATATTTGCTAAAATGCTGCAACGACTTTACCACAGCTAGCAATTCTCGCCTTGTGACACAATAGTTCCTTTCCGGCTTTGACAACGACTTGCTGAAGTATGCTATCACAACCTCTTGATCACCATTCCTTTGAGACAACACACCGCCAAGTCCTATATCACTTGCGTCTGTGTCAACTATAAATTCCTTGCCCGCATCAGGGTACCCTAAAATAGGTGTTTTGCACAGACGGTCCTTGAGCTCCTGGAATGCGATATCGCAACTTTCATCCCAGCAGAAATGTCGCTTCTCCTCGGTTAGCTTGTGCAGAGGTTTGGCTATATCTGCAAAGTTCTTCACAAATCGCCGATAATAGAGCACAATCCCAAAATGCTCTAACCTGCGTCTTGTCTTTTGGGACCGGCCAATCCTTGACAGCGGCAATTTTCTCCGGATCCGTGCGGATACCTTCTTCCGACACTACATACCCCAAAAGCTAACTTGCCGTTTGAATAGTGAACATTTCTTCGGACTCAACTTGAGGTTGGCACTCTGAATCTTCATGAGCACGCGTTCCAGGTTTTGAAGGTGTTCTCAAACGTACGGCCTACGATGATGATGTCATCCAAGTAGACCAGACAGGCATCGCCAATTAACCCGGTAGTACAAGCTCCATCAACCTTTCAAACGTTGCTGGAGCATTGCACAATCCAAACGGCATAACTTTAAATTGCCACAGACCCTTTCCTGTCGAGAATGCAGTTTTCTCCTTGTCCTTAGGGTCAATTTCAACCTGCCAGTAGCCACTTTTCAGGTCCAGTGTGCTAAACCACTTTACGCCTGTAAGCATGTCCAGCGTGTCATCAATTCTGGCAAGGATAGCTGTCCTTCTTTGTAACGTCGTTCAGACGGCGGTAGTCAACACAAAACCGCATGCTGCCATCCTTCTTCTTTACCAGCACCACAGGTGAACACCATGGACTAGATGAAGGTTCAATAACACCATCCTTCACCATTCCCTCAATCATGGTTTCCACTTCCTTTCACGTGCTACCGGCAATCTTCTTGGCGCTGACGGATAGGCAATTCTTCTCCTGTGTTTATTTTGTGTTGAACTAAGCCAGTCTTTCCTATGTCAGCATCGTTTGACGAGAAAACATCGGCGTACTTGAGTAACAACTTCTTCGCCTTGACCACTTCATTCGGGAGAGAACGCTGCGACAGTCTTCTAAAAGTGTGGTCACCCTCGTTTGTGCATCCTTGCTGGGGGTCCCAGTCGATGGATATTGGCACCTACGCAACCAATCCACTTCCTCACAAGTACCAACCAGTGTGCCTTTTTCCATAATCTGTTCCTGATCACAAAGGTTCAACACACGTACTCTTGAGATGTCGGTGGTTCTGACCAAGGTTCGAGCCACTTTCCACGGAAGGTCATTGTCCACCCTTTCCACGAGTACACAACGATGAGCTTGCCCAGGATTCCGAGGAAGACTAACCGGCACAATCGTTTCCGATCTCGGCGGCAGAACAATCTTCTTAAGGCTGTACATATTCCCCGGTATCGCTCCTTCCACGAAAAGTTCCTCATATCCACATTTCAAAACACCTTGCTTAACATCGATCTCACAACAATTCTTCCTCATGAAGTCTAGGCCCAGGATGCAGTCGTCCATTATATCAGCCACGATGACATTATGCAGGTAGATCATGTTGCCTAGCTTCAACTCCATCTCCTTCTCTCCACGGACGGGTATGTGCTGACCGGTGGCTGTTACCAAATTAATGCGCTCTCGGTTGTATGCGGAGTCCCCAAGGAACTGACTTATAAGTTGGGAACTGACAACCGTGCGAGAGGCTCCAGTGTCTATGGTCAGTTTACACGGCGTTCCGTTGACCTCGCCTTTGATGATTAGGCTGTTCCCATCAAGAGTTTGTGAGATCGAAATCCTTGGGGCTCTTTTAACATCAGCCAGCACCCGCCCCACAGTCCTGGCTTTTACCGTTTCTGCTGCTGCTGGGCGGTGCTGTTAGCCGCACTACCCTCTCGAGATCGATCACCTCCCTTTCTACAGTTCGCTTAGGGCAGCTGGATCGAAGATGGCCCTTTCCCCACAGCCGTAGCACCTAGGCTGTATCCTTTATTGCAGTCGCGAACTGCAGCTGCTGCAACCTCCTGACGCGATGGAATCGATGATCCTGCCGTACGGCTTCCACCTCCAGTGCATGGGCTAACGCGTCCTTAAGCGTCTCGTGGTGCCCGAGCCTCACAGCAGCTCTGACTTCAAGGTCGCGGATGCCGTCGATGAATGTCTGCACCAGGTTCCTACAATGAGCGCAGGTACAGACTGGTATGCTTTTCGAACCAGCTTTTCCACCTCAAGGCCCACTGCTGCAGGTTTTCGTTGCTGCGTTGCACGCGATCTTTGAGCTGCGCACGAAAGACGTGTTCCAGGTGAGCGTCGCCATATCTCGCCTCCAACGCCTCAAGGAGCTGCTCGTAAGTCACTTCCTTACCGAGAGCTTCCAGAACAGTTAAGGCCTGGTCGCAAGCCTAGGGTGAGAGCAGTCATGGCCTGACTTTTATTCCAGCCGTTCGCCTTCATGACAGCCTCGAACTGATTCTGAACGCCGACCAGGAAGAAGTCCCGTCGAACGGCGGCACTTTGAATCCACGTAGCGAAGGTATTGTAGCTACCACGGGGGCTGTAACTCCATCCCCAAGTTTGAGGTCGTCCAGCGTTTTCTTCACGTCAGCAATCACGTTGTCAACCCGATTGTTCACTTGGTCGATTCGGGTTTCAGCTTCCGACAGGCGGTTGTCATGTTGAGCAACCCTATCCTTCACCTCCTTATCTCTTTCCCGAAGGTAGTGTGAAGGTCCTTCGCGAGGAGCATCTGCTCTTCCTGTTGGCGGGCCTGTTCCTCCTGTCCACGCTGCAGCTGCTCTTCCAACCGACGGGCCTGTTCCTCCTGTCGGCGGGCCTGTTCCTCCTGTCGGCGGGCCTGTTCCTCCTGTCGGCGGGCCTGTTCCTCCTGTCGGCGAGCCTGCTCCTGCAGCATCATCATCAGAGCACCCAAGTCAGGTGCTGCAGATGCAGGAGCTGCTAACGGGCCGGCCTCCGTGGTCGGCAGCTGGCCCTCCGACGTTTGCGGCGTTGCATTACCAAATCGTCTCTGGTCCGTCTCTTGCTGGCGTTGACTTCGGCATGGATACCTCCGTGTCGTCCTTTGGTAAAATCGGCATGATCTGATCCCACTTGACACCAATTGTTACGAGCTTGGGGTTCGAGACAATTAAAACTGCCGAGTGAATTACCAAAATTGACACTTTAATTACAGAACACTAATTACAACTAAAAACCACACTAATAACAAAATACAATTGTATTACAGATCACTTTAATTCGCAGTTGTATCGCTTCGAAGTATTCCTTGTAACGCCAATTCAATACTGCCTCGGTCGTGGTCTATACCGGCCTTATATAGCGCCTCCGACACTTTCCAGAACCTTCTACTATGGAAACATCTAGAATGTTCGAGTACATATCGGTCCTGAAATTTCTAGAAAGATCTTGACTCTCCTAGTTCTGCTACTCGATACTAGAGGGCGCTAGTGGCTAGTGTTGCCATGTAAAAGACATTAATAGTGGCGCGCAACAATATTATGTAGATATATACAAACAACATACAGAACAAGCTAATAAAAGCATGATAAAAGTACTGTGGAAAGGGGGGGGGGGGGGTATTAATTTTTAATTTGTTTAATTGTAGAGAAGTCCGTTAAAAGAATCGATTAAAAATAACTGAAAAACTTCAGACAGAATACACGATTTTTGAGTTCGACTTGTATTGAACCCGCGACTCGATGGGTGGGTACGCTGATCGCTGTACTAAGCAGTACACGCTATACTGAGCTTGCATAGCCTACTGATGTATTTCGCCTAAAAAAAAAAAAAAAAAACGCCGAGTTTCCTATCGACCGCGCGAGGTCGATGGACGCCCGACTGGCGCCCGGGGACCGCGCGAGATTTCCCGGTACCGTGTTGTGAAAATACGTAGGGAGGGGGAAGGGGAGAGGGAGGGTGGGTAGTTGGTAGCGAACGAGTGGTTTTCGTTGAATAGACTACAGTATAGTCTATTGCGAGTGAGGTAGGCTTGCGTTCGAAATAATTTGATGCGGTTTTTTTGCAAACAACTGTACTTATTCGATGTGGTCTTTTCGGAGTCGACTGTACATAGTGTCGGTAGTATGGGGCGTTGTAATTTATGTATGGGAGATATAGGGTGGTATTTTCAATGACAATTTCAGTGAATACACATTAATAAAAGTAAAGTAAAGATACAGTCTTTATATTTTTTTACATAGAATAAGGTTGACAAACGAGCACACAGTCCACCTGATGGTAAGTGGATGCTGTCGCCCATAGACATATACATTTATCTTCGATTAAGAATCGAAATTCAGATGTGTTGTCACTAAAGACTAAGGTCAGGACTAAGATGGAATGCCTCGTTTCCAGTAAATGGGTCTCTTTATACGTCCTAGCCTGCGTCTAGCTGGCCGCAGGCCTCCTACCGTTTTTGGGAGGGAGTCCTTTGCGCTGCTCCAATACGTGTTGGCGAACTTCGCCGTGTCCTCGTTATATTATATTCCTCAGACATGCAGCTTTCCTCCTTCCTTCCTGATGTTTTCCTTCACCGCCGAGCATGTGATAAATCAGCAACTTAAAATTGCAATAACCAATTGCATTAGTGCGGCGGGACTCGAACCCAGGTCGGTCGCACACCGAGCCCTTGAACTACCACGGTTAAGACATGAATAGCTTTTTTTTTTATAGGAGTGGGGGCAAACGAGCATGTGGCTCACCTGATGGGAAGTGACTACCGCCGCCCATGAACAACTGCAACACCAGGGGAATTGCAGATGCGTTGCCGGTCTTTTAAAAAGGAGTAGGCTCTTTTCTTGAAGGTCCCTAAGTCGTATCGGTCCGGAAAAATCGCTAGTGGTAATTGATTCCACAAGGAAGTTGTGCGAGGAAGAAAACTTCTTCTCAATCGCACAGTGGTGGACCGCCAATCATCCAGATGGTATGGATGGTATCGCGAGTTTTGTCGCGATGTGTGATGGTGAAATTGAGCGGCTGCAATTAGTCCGAACAATTCCTCAGAGCACTCCCCGTGATAGATGCAATAGAATACTCAAAGAGATGTAACATCTCTACGCAGTGCCAGTGAGTCCAGTCGATCGGAAAGTACTCGGTCGTCGACGATTCGAGCCGCTCTGCACTGGATGCGGTCAAGTGGAAGGAGCTGGCACTGGGGCCCCTGTCCAGAGATGGGAACAGTATTCCATGTGGGGCCGAACCTGCGCCTTGTAAAGTTGCAAGCGGTGTGCCGGCATGAAATATTGTTCCGCTCTGCTGAGCACGCCAAGCTTTTTTAAGGTTGCGTTAGGTTCGGGTTTATTGAAGGCGATCCAGCTCCACCCTATCAATGTCAAGGACCCCATTATGGGCGGCTCTGTCGTATGGTAGTAAACGTTCCCGTAGCCCCAACGAAGTGCAGAGAAACGGACAACGTAGCGTTTTAGCCGGTCATTACTACATCTATACATTAAATACAATTGAAGTGTCTGTCTATAATATCGAAATAATTGCCTTTTATTAAACTTAGAGGTTTTATTATACCAGTAAGACATAAATAACAATTTAAATTTTTTTGTCTGTTTGTCTGTCCGAGCTAATTTTCAGAATGGCTGCACCTAATATGACGAAACTTCACGAACAAATAGAGAACTATACCAGGTGTGATCTAAGCTTATATTGTCCAAAAAAAATGAGAGAACTTCTGTGAAATCGAAAAATTGATACTATGAATGGGTCCGACTGGTTAGTTTAAATTGAAAATTAAGAAATTATTTAAAAAATCACTTTAACAAGTAGTAAAATTAAAAATTTTGTACAACCGACTTCAATATAAATATAATTTATTGTTGATTTTTTCTAAACCGCTCGACTTATTTAGATAAAATTTAAATGGGACTACCTTGGAAGTATACCCTTTGAAACAAAAAAAAGAATTTTCCAAATCGATTTAGGCGTCTTCGAGTAGTCGGTGTACCTACATAAAAAAAAGATTCCGACGAATTGTAAACCTCTCCTCCTTTTCGAAGTCGGTTGAAAAACAAAGTTCACACTGGATTGCAGCAACAAAGGGACTACCGACTCGGCATAATGCTACAGCAGCAAATTAACACACAAGAAGACTCGCGAGCAATCGCTGGACAGAATTGATCGGCGCAAAAAATACCAGCGTAAAATAGCAGCCTAATGCTGCTGTGTTCCGTATGGTGAATGCTAACGTGGCATTCCTTGGGTGACAACGTATCTGCATTTTGATTCTTAATCGTGGATAGATGTAGGTGTCCACGGGCTAGCATTCACTTACCGTCAGATGGACTTGCTCGTTTGTCAAAATATATTATGTTTATTACACATCGATCACCAATAAAAAACTAGATACACAATCCCATGCAAAAGTTCTCTAAAAACTGTCGCCAATTGTTTTGACGTAATTCTAGTTGAAATAAATGTACATTAATGTAAATTCAACCTTAAATGCATTGCCTAAAGTTGTATTCACAAAGCTACGTACAAATTAAAAGCGCACCCAAATGTTCGAGTGGGCGCTCATTCGGTAAGGACATTTTTTGTCACTGATTGTGTATCTAGTTTTTTATTAGTGATCGACGTTATTACATGATAATGGTCTGCTTTTACCTAGGATTCCGTCTAGGTACCACCCTTCTACCTATTTTTGCTGCCATATAGCACTAGTTGCACTGCGGTGTCCCGGTCTGAAGGGTATAGTAAAGTAAAGTTACAGTCTATATACGTCCCACTGCTGGGCACAGGCCTCCTCTCACTTGTGAGAGGGTCTTAGGGCAAGGAAGTGTCCGTCGCGCTGCCCCAATGCTTGTTGGCGGTCTTCACATGTCATCGATTTTTTTCAGACATGCAGGTTCCCTCGCGATGTTTTCCTTCACCGCCATGGTAAATCAGCACTTAAAATTGCAATTAACAATTTTATTGGTGCCGACGGGGATCGGACCCGGATTGCTCGCGTATTGTGAAATTTAAAGCGAGCGCTAAGCCCCTGAGCTACCACGGCCCACGAAGGGTATCGAGAGCCGGTATAGTTACTCAGAGGTGAAAACCTTCCCTTAGTCTTCTTTGAAGTTGGCTGCAGTACGCCATCAGTTAGACTGTAATTTCGTTTGTCACTTCAGTTTTATAAGAATAAAAATATGGTCGATTTTTTACTCTTAAACGAAAGCGTGTTTCGTGATTCTTTTTGATAGAACTAATAGAGTGTAGGAGTTTCTTGATGGAGTGTGTCAAATGTAAATGTAAAAGAAACTCGCTGATGAGGAAACTAAAATTAAAACACGTGGTAGAGCCATGCTGCAGCTATATTATGGTTGTAGCACGAACGCGTCGGCTCGACCGGGGAAGGACCACGCTCTCACAGAATACCAGCTTAAAATGGCAGCTCAATGCTGCTGTGTTTCGTATGGTGAGTGTAGAGAACCGGAAACCCTTTTTACTGGAAACGAGGCATTCCATCTTAGACCTCAGTCCTGCATTTTGATTCTTAATGGAGGATAGACGCAATGTCTATGGGCCACAGCAACCACTTACCATCAGGTGTACTGTGTGCTCGTTTGTCACCCTTATTCCATAAAAAAAAACACAACGACATGGGCCTTGCCTAGACTATACTGTCGAAACCTGTATCACAAATCCTCAGAAGTGAGCTTCTTAGGCGGGGAATAATCGGGCTGATATATCTCTTAAGATAAAAACCAAAAAAAATATAAAACAAGAACTGTACTATTGTTTATCTAAAGTTGTGACATGACTACACTCAATGAAGAAGCCTCGTTCATGCTTGCAGTCAGCCTGTATGTAGGTCTCAGTTCTTTGAGCTTTTGACGTGCGGTTTTTAATTTACAGCCAAACCTCAATGCACTGGGGATTAAGTGACGAGAGAAGTGTTTTTTTAAATATTAGATATTTTACTTTCAAACTTTACAAAATATTATTGGTACCAAGCGTGATGCTTAAGGCAATCTTCAATCCCCAATCCTCCCTATATAGAAAAGGCCCATGTCCAGTAGCGAGCTGTAGCTGTACTAAAAATGTGCACTCGTAAGATTTAGAGTAGTCAGCCTCTCGATATACTATAGGATGCGCTAAGGAGAGTGTACATGTTAGCCGTGGTAGCTCAGATGGTTAGCGCTCGCTGTAAATTTCACAGTACGCGAGCAACCCGGGTTCGATCCCAGCCGGCACCAATGAAATTGTTAATAGCAATTTTAAGTGCTGATTTGCCTGCTCAGCGGTGAAGGAAAACATCGTGAGGAAATCTGTATGTCTGAGAAATAAGAAAAAATATTTCGAAGACATGTGAAGTTCGCCAACACGCATCGGGGCAGCGCAGCGGACACTTCCTTGCCCTAAAACCCTCTCAGAAATGAGGGGAGCCCTGTGCCCAGCAGTGGAACGTATATAGGCTGTAACTTTTAACTAACTTTAACATGTGTGTAATGAATTATATCTTAATTCATCCCTAGCATTTCCATAATCGGACAACGAGGCGATTGCCGGGCCTTCACCACTTTGTTGATATTCCACGCATTCGAACCAAACGGTCTGCTTCGACTTTTATATTCGTACAGCAAATGAGTGGAATGAGTTGCCGACGTCTGTCTTTTCGTCCGATTACAATGTGGGTATCGACAAGGCAAAAGTGAATAAGCTTTTGTTACGCTAAGACAGTGCGATTTACCAACTAGGGCTTCATCACCGTTTACCATTAGGCGGGATTGTAATCAAGCACTGGCTGATAATAACTTTAAAAAAAAACGTAAGTTTTTGGATGCAGTGTTAGAAATACTATACGCAAATCTATAAGTAATACAAAAACATCATAATTTATAGTAGTAATGTTGACAAAGCTACGGGGAAGGTTGTTAATTTATATATTCTATACTTTAAATGAGCAATTCTTGTATATTATGAAAAACGAAAACGGCTCTTACGATTTGGATGAAATTTTGTAAATATATTATGTTTTAATTTCTAAGTTTATCTAGATATGTGTTATTCCCTAGATTTTTTTTTTTCTAATGCCGAGCAGGGCTTGGTTACCTCCAAATTACTACACAAGGATTTTCTCCAGTATCGTGGAGGCAGTTAACATACATAAATTACAAAATGCCAAGACCCGGAATTTGTAGACCACACAAATTGAATAGAATAATTTTTATTCAACATAAGTAATAAAAATATTTATTGAAAGTAATTTATGTTTTTACCCTTTGTCCTGAGAAGAACTAACAAGAAAACCAGCAGAATTTGTTTGAACATTAATTTACAATATATTTTGCACAATTAAGTATGAAAACGTTTAGAAGCAGGATAGTAGCGATTACCTCATTCCCAGCGGTTACTAGCAATCATGTATTATATGTACGAATATTTATAATAATAAATAATTGTTCTTTGCTAAGCCACTGCGCCACGGAGCCGTCTTATGTTATTAAAAACCATATCCGCTTCCGTTTTCATCCTGTACCCCGCACCTAAACGCATGACGGGCGCCACAGTGACCCGAGTCGACCGGATCGATACCAGTAACACGTCAATACACCCTCTCGCTCACTCCCCGAACACATAAACGTGCGAGTGAAGGATAAAAGATTCGGTTATTAGTTACAAAGACTGGTTATGCCGCCATGTATATCACCAATAATTTTGGGGTGAGCGTTGGCCCATTACGGACGACATGACATCATTGTCTCTAAACTTCGGCGTATTAGATTTTCTTAGAGAACAAAAGGAAAAGTCCACGCACAAGTCCACCTAATGGTAAGTGGATGCTGTGGTCCAGAGACATCATTCGATATTCGATATGCGAAACGTAGCAGTAAAGGTCCTGGTCATACATTGCCATAATCACCCGTCGCGATTGATAGGTCAATCCGCCTTTTTTTTTGTAGAATAAGGTGACAAACGAGCACACAGTCCACCTGATGCCAAGTGGATGCTGCGGCCCATAGACATCTATATTTATCTTCGATTAAGAATCAAAATGCAGATGCTTAGTCACCCCTGAGGACTACGATGGAATACCTCCCAACCTGTAATTATAATGGCTCTCTATTCCCTTCAGACCAGAACACAGTTATGTAGTGCAAGCATTGCACTACAAATGAAGCTTCATTTTAATAGACGCTGGTAATTCATTTATTTATATTTGTTAATCAATAATATAATACGTTTATCAATAATAATATACTACGAAAGGAACTTCGTTCCAACAAGTGTTCCACGACACTCACGCATGTTTTTTTTACTTTTACCGCTGGTTCGAAAAAACCTGTGTCCTGCGAAGAACCAGCAAGAAACCCAGCGTGACTTTTTTTTAAAGCACAATTTACAATATAATATTTTATACAACTGTTGTCAAAATATTTAGAAACAGCATGGTAGCGACCAGGAGTTATTTTCAATCATGTAGGTACTCTTTAGTACTATAATGACCCTTACTAAAAAATTTTTGCTTAATAAATATTTTAAACCTTTTGATAGATGAGGTCTGCACATTTTCTATCATGATAAGAGGGTTGTACCTACCCAGATGGATTCCTGGATAGGAAAGCAGTTCTAAGCCTTAAAGCTTGATCGGTTTTCCAGTCTAAATTAAATAAATTTGAGTGTTTAAAAATATACGTAGTAGAGCCATGCTGCAGCTATATATCTGGTATAGTTGTAGCACGGGGGTGAGACACCGCCAACTTCCTGACTCCGGGCAGCTACTGAGAATTTCTTGATAGGAAAGCTCAATAACTGATTTTCTTTTGCCCGACCCGGGATTCGAACCCAGCAAAGCACGTTAAGCCGTTGGTCCTGCGCCTGATCTCTCTCCGGTCGTGTCGGTTTACCGTCCCATCGGACTGTGAGAGTGAGGGAATAGAGAGTACACCTGTGCTTGCGCATACACTTGGGCACTATAATCCTGTCCTGCGCCGATGGCTAGTCTCCGTTGAGGCTGGCCGCCGTGACCGAAATTCGGTCTGGAGGACATTATTATTATTAATAATAATATTATAGTTGTAGCACGAATGGGTCGGCTCGACTGGGGAAGGATCACGTTCTCACAGAATACCAGCGTAAAATAGCAGCTTAACGCTGTTGTGTTTTGTATGGTGAGTGTAGAGAACCGAAGACGGGTGACAACGTATCTGCATTTTTGATTCGTAATCGAGGATAGATGTAGATGTCTATGGGCCACAGCAACCACTTACCATCAGGTGGACTGTGCGCTCGTTTGTCACCCTTATCCTATAAAAAAAAATATGTAAATTTGACTACAAAGACTGTCGCATGTCGCAGACATGTCGCACTATATTCTCATTAATTTTTATAGAAATGTTTTATTGTCAGTGTAGTTAAGTGACATAAAGTGCACAATTTTTTTTGTGTATTTTGTATTTTGTGCAAGAGCCGTGGGAGCTTAGGGGATAAGCACACGGTCTAGTATGAAATCATTTATTATATATTGCTCATTACTTGGAATCTAAAAATTATGAATAAAAAAAAAGGAAAAAATTATATTATTTTTAGTATGTTAACGGCATTGAACTCAGTAGTGCGTTCTAAATAAATTATTCGTGACCTCAATCTCGTTAAAACCAATCTTGCCAGTCGCTCGATATTCTACGGGATACGTTTTGCAGTGTGCCCAGGAATTACGTGACATAATTCCTCCATCCCCCCTCTACTCTCAAAGAACCAGACGCTCGGAGGGTCTCTCCCTCCTTTGTCATTGGTGTGCATGTATTATTATATTATTGTCGGTACGAACCAAACCAGTTATTGGGTTTATCTATCAAGAAATTTTCAGTAGCAGCTCTGAGTCAGGAAGTAGGTGTTTCAACCCGTGCTTCGGAAAGCACGTCACTCTGTTCCTACACCTGTTCCCTCTCCGGTCGTGTTGGATTGATTCTACATCGAACTATGAGAACGAGGGAGTAGAAAGGCATTTGAACTTGCGCACACACTCGTACTCCATAATCCTGTCCTGCGCCGATAGCTATACTCCGTTGAGACAGACCGTCGTGATCGAAATTCGTTCTGCACGGCTAGCATGGGCTGGGGACAAAAAAATTGTCCCCCGATTATATCCACTGACAAGAGATAAAATTATCTTGTCCTTATGCCAAAGCACGGCAACGGGGCGAAGTATATCCCCGTTTGACATAACGAGTAGACATATATCCCCCGACCGTAGCATGGAGCCAAATGAAAGATAAAAAAATATGCTTTTTTGCCATTTGAAAGGGACAATTTGATCCTCGTTCATTGGACATGGGTTTAAGTTTATATTCATACAAAAAATCTATCTAAGTCTAAGTCTATCTCCCATTTTATCTACTGCGGATATTGTATCCACCGGTGTACATTTTCTCCTTTCCCCGGGGATAAAATTGTCTCCTGCCCATGCTAGCCCTGCTGGAGGACATTATATTTTTGAGTACAAGTAATAAGTGGCAACCCTAGGTACGCTGTACAACGAATACAAATCGGCGGACCGGCGACTAACCGATACGAGAGGAGGTCGCAAAAGAAAGCAAGTCTAACCGTACGATTATCTCTCTTATTGCATTTAAATAAGAGCTATTTTTGTACGAAGCGATGCAGATTCGTAAGTAGGTTTATGATCGATTATCGAGCTTTGTTTTTAGAATATTATGCATTAAACTACATTAAGTACTGTGTATGTGTGTGCGTAATGGTTTTTATTAGCGGGTTAATTATACCCGCTGGGAGATTATAATATCACTCTAGGGTTTGCAATTAATGTTTGATTTCTATATACAAGAAACTTTTCGATCTTAGTTGCTATACTTGAGTACTAGAGCCGTGGTAGCTCAGATAGTTAGCGCTCGCTGTAAGTTTCACAATGCGCGAGCAACCCAGATTCGATCCCCGCCGGCACCAAAGAAATTGTTTATTGCAATTTTAAGTGCTGATTTACTACATGCTCGGCGGCGAAGGAAAACATCGTGAGGAAACCAGTATTACTTAGAAATAAAATAAAATATTTCGAAGACGTCTGAAGTCCGCCAACACGCGTTGGGGTAGCGTGACGGACACTTCCTTGCCCTAAAACTCTTAGAAGTGTGTCACTCTTATTTTATAAAATAAATAAAAATACTAAACTACAGACATGGTCCGTCTGAATAACGCTTCGTCTCACTACCATATAAAGAAACTTGTAGTTCGTGTCGCTCAAGCGTCCCACATAGCCACACAAGTTATACTTGTTAGTTGACTACCTCGTTGGTCTATCGTAACACTACTTCTGATCACTGTTCTATCTGATATTAAATCCTATCATAATTAGCATTTTACCGTGCAGTGGCGATGTAAATATATCTACTACCCCATATCGTCCCGTGGGTGTCGTAAGAGATGATGAGAGGGAAACTGAATCAGGAGATGGGCAGCAGAGTCGTCCTGATAACAGCTTATAATAAAAACTGCGGTTGCTAACCCACCTGCCAAGCGTGGCAACTGTGACAACTATGTTCAGCTGTGTACTTCTGTAGGCTGTAATGACAATAGACGAATGTGTGAGTGAGGGTATACAAACATAAATGGACAGTTGGCCGGATCGCCTAGACCCCAAAACAATATGGTATCATATCAAATAAATAATTCATGCTTCATTACATTCGATTCGTTTCAATTAACTTTAAATAACTTGCCTATACCGATGAGCGAAGTGTAGGGTGGTGGTTAGAGTAAGTGACGACCTGGTAAAACATGCGGGAAGACGATGAATGCGGCTGGTCCAGTACCGTGTCTTGTGGCATTACTTGGGGGAGGCTTATGTATTTATTTATTTATTTTTCCTTTATTGCAACACTCCTTCAACTACACAAACAACTAAGGGCGGACTGCAGGTCCTATGCCATTCCCTATCAGTCAACCCTAAGAAAGAGGGAATAAATAAAGATGTGTAAATAAAGATGACTTATGAAGGGCTGTAGTGATGATGATGATGACTGCGTTTGTAATGGTCTCTTAGGTACTCCTCCCGTCGATCTAACTTCCCTCACCACGTCCGAATTTCAATGGACAATTAGAGCAATGCTCAGCGGTTAAATCCTTGTCGTAAATTGCATGGAATGCTGACAATCAGAATTCGAAACCTGCCGGTGCGAATGAAAACATTAATTGCAATTTAAGTGCTGATTTACCACTTGCTCGGCGATGAAGGACCTCGTAAGGAAACCTGTATGTCGAAGGAATAAAACTTTTCGATAACTCTCGAAAACTCTCAGAAATGAAAGGAGGCCTTTGACCAGCGAGACGTACGAGTATATATTGGTACTTTGCTTTACTTTATGATAATATTTAAAATATAAAAATTACGTGTCACATTATTTATCCGCGATGAACTCCGAAACCACTTAACCGATTTTAATGAAATTTTATAAATGTGCTTGCTCCAACTTGAGAGATAGGATAGTTTTTATCCCGATAAGTGACCCTCAATATTTTTTATTGTGAATTTAAATATTTTTTAAAGGACAAAGGGTCGTCGGAAAGGACAAAACAAAATCTGTCTGGCCAGCTAGTGATAAATATGTAAAAGAGAATATGACAAGAACAGGACAGAGTAATAAATACCGTTCTTACCCTTTTTAATTTAATGTGATTCACATGTGTTTGCCCACTATAATAAAAAAAAACGCGCCTGTATTAGGCCTAAAGTGATTTCCCATATCCGCTAATGGATTAAATAAAAAAAAAGTTATGTGAATATTTTAAAATTGGAACGGGCGGAAGCGCATTCTCCGTCCGCGTGACGTCTATTTCGGTCGCCTCCACTCGACCACATTTTAGTTCTTTTTAAGTTAAAAATAAAAATTGAAATTCTCCGCCACCGGCTTCGCGCGTTCTCGGTTATTGTTTGTTTTGATTAAAAGGCTGTTGGACGGATACGGTGAGAAATGGCTCAGGCGGCTTATCGTTTCCATGAACTATGGATGAGTTTTTATAGTGACATAATCTTGTAAAAGGATAGTGGGTGCGTTTTCTTTAAGGGTTATCAACTTTTAAGTTTAATATATTGATAACAGTTCCGGGTTTGTGTGTATGTTGTTTTTAATAAATTGAATTGACGAACGAACTTACAATCTACCTGATAGTAAGTGGCTACTGCGGTCCATGAACACATGTAACTAATTTCAAACAAAGAAAGCTGTAGATGCGTTGTCGCCTCTGAGGGTTAAGATGGAATGCTTCACAGTCTTTAATCATACTGGCGCTCTATACTCTCCAGATTGGAATACAACCGAGCAGGTGCTGTTTGCCAGCAGAAATACCATGCTGCAGCTAGGCTATATTATGGCTGTACCATGAATGGGTAATCTCGACCGGGGAAGGACTACGCTCTCACAGTACACCACCACCATGGAATTGTAACTTAATGCAGTTGTGTTTCGTATGGGTGTAGAGATCCGGAGGCACTTTTTAGTGGAAACGAGATATTCTATTACAGTGACAACTCATCAGCAATTTTATTCTTAATCGAGAAATATGTAGATTGTAGATGTCTATGGGTTATAGCATCCACTTTCCATCAGGTGGACTGTGTGCTCGTTTGTCGCCCTTATTCTACATGCATAAGAAAATTCATCCATCCAGCCTTCTATTACAGCCTACTTCTTACTAACTATTCTTACTCCGGGAGTTAGCAAAACATTTTATGTTCATTCCGCTATGGAGTATGACCCTGATATTGCTTATAGAACTGATAGCAGTGTAGCCTTGGGTTCTATGACATACAAGTGTCAGTGGTGCAATGCGCTGAAATGGAAGGATGAGACACCTGGTATGTGTTGCAGCGCTGGAAAAGTGCAACTTGATCGGTTGAAACAACTGCCTGATCTTTATCGTTTGTAAATTATTTTATACAATGATTTATGGATATAAAATACATGCACATACATAAACTGTCACGCCTGTTACCCAGAGGGGTAGGCAGAGACTTGGACTTCTGAGACACCTGTCGCTTCTTTCACATATATATATATATCTACGACAATCTTCGAACACATACGCATATAAAGGTTAATGGTGCTCTCAATTTGATCCATCTTCAATATATTGTCAATTTGATCGATAAACTTCCGTCTAGAACGTCCTTTGCCCTCGCTTCTGCAGCATGAGTTTGCTTTGTTACTCTTTCCGCATTCATTCAAATAAAACACTAATGGTATAGTCCCAGCACGACTGCTGCTCTTGGGGTCCCGGATTCAAATTGGGTCGGGCCAAAAAAACAGCAGTTGTAGAGATTTTTCTCAAGAAATTCTCAGTAGCAGCCCGGAGTCAGGAAGTTGGCCTTGTTTCACCCCCGTGCCTCGGAAAGCACGTAAAGCCGTTGGTCTTGCGCTTGATCTCTCTCCGGTTATTTAGATCGTCCGTCAAGTCGAATCCGGCCTATTGGATTATGAGGGAATAGAGAGTCCACAGGTACTTGCACAAACACGCGGGCATTTTAATCCTGCGCAGTAGCGCAGATTGCTATTCTCCGTTGAGACTGGCCACAGTATCCGACCGGTCTGGAGGTCATTATTATATGACGCAGTTATTAAGCCTTGACCCTCCTCAAGAAGCTATAGTTGACAGTTTGAAATATCCAAGCTAGAGTTGACACCATTCTGCCACCGGGTTGACAGGTGTCGACTTACAGATACGGTAAATTTTGGACGCCTGCCACTGGGCAGTCCTGGATTGACGTAAGAATTTATAACCTTACATATTATTTATTATTAACTTTCGTACCTTGATCAGTCGATAATCTAGTCCTAGCATTTATAAATTCTGTGTGATGTGTATCTTGTTTTGTACGTGGTAGAGTCACGCTGCAGCTGTATTATGGTTGTAGCACGAATGGGTCGGCTCGACCGGGGATGAACCACGCTCTCACAGAAAACCAACGTAATATAGAAGCTTAATGCTGCTGTGTTACGTATGGTGAGTGTAGAGAACCGGAGACCCATCCTACTGGAAACGATGCATTCCATAGTAATCCTCAGGGGTGAGAACGCATCTGCATTTTGATACGTAATCGAAGATTAATATAGATGTCTGTGGGCCACAGCGTCCGCTTACCATCAGGTGGACTGTGTGCTCGTTTGTCACCTTTATTCTATAAAAATAAAATTTCGGCGTAAGTGCATCGATCAGCTCAATTCTTCCCGTAGGTATCATAAGAGGTGAATGTGAACTGAAGGAATGTAGGAAAAATATTGTAGTTTTCGATAGATAGAGGTATATCATTTTGTAGAATATGCCTGTGTAAAACACCCATCTCGGCAACGGGAAACACAGGTTATGGCAAAGCGTCCCTATATGAGGACATCGTCGTTGTCAAACCAAAATCTGCAATGTGCACTTTTGAGATTTTGACTAGGAAGAGTAGTTCACCAATCAATCTTTCGTATAAAATAACTGCTATGTGCTTTTGAAGACTGTACGACGAGCTATGACAACTTTTTAAAACATGCTATGTGCAGCAGCTAGAATATTGTCAATTAATACCTGCTTTGTGACAAACATGCACTTAGCATATTTTATTTAACCACGGTCAGTTGTAATTGTTTAGTAGAATATCTGCTATGTGTTTAGTCTAAACACAAAACAACATTAACAGTACATTAACTATCTAATAAGTAATAGATAAATAAGCGCATATTTTGTAAATCACTTATTAGTCTCAAGAAATTTTACACTAATAAATAAAATAATAAACTAAAGTAGTTCGTACCCATAAATTACCAATAAGTTGACAGGCAGATAAGTTCATTTTTAAATTACTGATTAGTTCCAAGGATCGTACGTCCTTCAAAATAATAAATTAGATGATAAGCTAAAACTGCTTGCACCCATAATTTACTGATAAGTTGACAGGCAAGTAAGTTCTTTCCAAAGTGTTTTGGGAATAGCTAGTTAATCTTAAGGACCATATTTTTGAATATTCGCCCACTACTACCTATGTTCAAATTTCAAATGCTCGTACAATATAAATACATTTTGTATTAGAAAAAGTTAGTTTTTTTTAAATCTCTCAGTACTACGTAGCACAGTCGGTTGATAAAGTGCATTAACTTGTAAAGTACTTTGCACAAGTTATATAGTGAAAAAGAAATCTGTGGTTTTTGTGTAAGCTACTAAGCATTACAATAATTAGTGATGGGTGTAACTACCAAAACAGAAATAAGATTTGGCAAGTGTATTAAGTAATTATGCTAATTTTTTTAAGGTAGAAGTGGAACAAATCATATAAGAAAAGGGACACACTATGATGGAAGTTGATAGTGTCCACTCTACTATAGAACATTATATAAAGCCGCCTATTTATGGACCTCAAGATTACATTTCAAGAATGCGTCAAGCGCGGCCAAACAACCCTATGACATTAGAGTAGCTCATTTTGATTTTTTCAAGGATTATGAGCATTTCAACACCAATTTTCAGCCTATTCGACCAGGTAAAAGGAAGGGTGTTCCCACTGTGAATGATGTCAGAACATTTTTGTAGAAGTCTACTGGTGAAGTGTACTTCAAACTTCGCCATCCACACACAATTTTGCCACAACGTAGGCAGCTTCCTCAACAGTACCCTGAATCTTTTCGGCATTGTATGACAGGTCATTAGAAATAACTCAATCAAAGTTCAACCAATTACAAGAATTAAAACCATTTACAGACCGAGACTACCATCCATTTTATGATTGTTTAAAATTTAAGCCTGTTTTTGTACTTTTTCTTAAAGAAACTGGTGGTTAGGGATACCTGAGATCGAACGGCATTTGAATATTCTCCGCGTACTTGGCGTTTTTGTGATGATGTGGTGATAATAGAGATAACCGTGTGGCGGTGTTAGAATATCCACTAACTACCCCATATTGTCCCGTGGGTGTCGTAAGAGGCGACAAGGGAAACTAAAACTAAAACGAAAACGGAAATGGGCAGTAGCATCTTCCCCGTCACAACTCAATACTTTAAAAAACTGCGGTCGCCTACCTGCTTGCTTAGCATGTTAATTAAGACAAAATCCCCTCTATGTGGCAACCTATGGGGGAGGACTATGTTCAGCAGTGGACATTTAATGGCTGTAATGGATGGATGAATAAACCCATAAGCTAAAGAGTCAAAAATGATTGTTGATGCTAACTCTGAGGCCAATCAGTAAGTAGTCTGTAGTATAATTTAAAAAGGTGAGAACAAAATCCTGAGAACCGTTTATGAGAAATAAACTAACAATTAACTGTATTAACAACAATACAATGACTCATGTCGAGGTGACAATTAACACTAGGCGACGACAAATACCCTATTATGGATGTTAATTAGCCACTTTTACACGTGGTAGAGCCATGCTGCAGCTATATTAGTAGTATAGTTGTAGTACAAATGAGTCGGCTCGACAGGGGAAGGACACACTCTCACAGAATACTAGCGTAAAATAGCAGATTAACGCTGCTGTGTTTCGAATGAAATCGTAGAGAACCGGGGACCTTTTTTACTGGAAACGTGACATTCCATCTTAGTCCTCACGGGGGACAACGCATCTGCATTTTGATTCGTAGTTGAAGATAGATGTAGATATCTATGGGCCACAGCAACTACATACCATCAGGTGCACTGTGTTTTCGCCCTTATCTTATAAAAATAAAAACTTGAGACTAAGCCGGTATTCAGAGACGAGCTGGAGCTTAAACTCAAACTTTGCTAAAATGTCTAAATTAGAATGCAGCTGGCCTACTCCCGAAACCGTAGTTAGCGCACAATCGAACGATGGTTCGAAATGGAATTGAGCCGTGGGTCCTGCGCCTGATCTCTTTCCGGCCGTGTTGGGTTACTGTCCATTCGGATTTTGAAAGTGAGGGAATAAAGAGTACACTTGTGCTTGCGTACAACTCGTTCGCTAATAATCCTATCTCAACTAATCAACGCTGAGATTAGTCGCCGTGACAAATATTCCGTCTGAAGGATATTATTATTCAATACATACTTTACAATTTTTTTTTTATAGAATAAGGGTGACAAACGAGCATACAGCCCACCTGATAGTGAGTGGATGCTGTGGCCTATAGACATCTACATCTATCCTCGATTAAGAATCAAAATGCAAATGCGTTGTCATCCCTGAGGACTAAGATGGTATGCCTCGTTTTCAGTAAAAGAGGTCTCCGGTTCTCTACACTCACCATACGAAACACCGCAGCATTGAATTGCCATTTTACGCCTGTATGCTATCAGAGCGTGGTACTTTCTCGGTCGAACCGAACCATTCGTGCTACAACCTTAATATAGCTACAGCTTGGCTCTACCGTGTATAAATATTATAGCTTTATTTCTAATTTTTTGTATTGAAACGGCATTTACAAAGTGACAATTATGTCACTTTTTTTACAAATTAGTCGGATTGTAATGTTTATTTGATAGGAATCAGGTGAAATGTGCGTTCGCCTGTCACCCTTACTTTTTAAAAAAAACTTCTATAGTTACTATGTTTGCAAGTGCAAATAATAATACACTCGGTATTATTATTTCCTGAGTAGAGTTTAAAACGGTGCCCACGCGACTAGATTAGATACTTTAATACCCTCCATGAAGGAATGTCCATATTAAGTGGCCCCCTGTACAGCGGATACACAGATCTTTCTAATAGAGATTAATACGTTGTAGTCATAAATATAATGTAGTGCCTCTTGGCTCTCGCGATCGCTCCTTAGTACAATTGTTACAAATTGCTCTTTAAAAGAACCTAGCTAGTTACCCCACGCGTTTGCGTTTGTTAGGACACGTCCTGTATAAATATTCATGATGTTTTCTATGTGTAGACTCTACAGATAAAGACGGAGAGTAGAATCTGCACAAAGAAAACCTCATGAATATTTTTACAGTTTGCGTCCTAATAAGTTGGCAGTTCAAGGGAGCAGTGTTTGATCCGAATGGGGGGCCATAGGTACCTAAATGGCATTACAGAAAAAATAAAAAACTCACACAATCTATATAAATAAAATGATAGAGGTTTGCAGTTGTGCGCGCATCACGGAAAAACTACTGGATAGGTTTTCTAAGTTTTATTTCATTGACACTTGGTCCTTATCTAAAAAAAAAATTAATGCGATATTTTCATTTAATATAAAGTTATTAATGTTTTAAGAAACAACGATTTTTATAATCACTACGTGTTCAGTGAACATTATATGCAATGAATGACATTGTTTACAAAGAAATTTTGTTAGCGAAGTATATTTTTGCTTGCGATCTTTTTGATGTTTTTTCCTTCGCACATACGAAAACTTTGTTAATATATCAAGCAACAATGACGAAGTCGCGGGTTGATGTTGACGAATCAGCTAATTAATGAATATAAAAATGTTATTATTTATAATACATGTTTTTACATTTTGCTTAAAATTCTGAAACCAGGGGTCAACAAAGGTCAAAGTTGTGACCTCTAGATTTGTTACACGACGGCCGACTATAACTTCGCACGTATTGTATTACCAAGTAAGTTTCCCGCTTTATTACATTTAATTTTAATTTTTGGAACGAAGTTCCTTATCGGACGGTACGAATTTGGCAGATGGGGGCTAGACGAGAAAAGTGTAAGATTTTTCCGTCACAACCCCTTCTGACGTAGTATAGACGGCCTTGGCGGCTATAAGGAAGGGTGATGGAATAATATCCATCTCCCTCGCACTTTTTCTTATCTTGTCATGAAAGAAATATTTAATAGACGCTAGTAATTCATTTCATTCATTCATGTTATGCAAAGGTAGGGTGACCTTACATTTGCACAACATGGGATTTTTATTTTATTTACTATAAGTATAAGCTTGACTACCAAACCGCTTAAGGCGACACATCGAAAACCGTTGAAGCGGGCTAATGCCGGGCTGACCCGAGTGAAACATAATTTCTATAAAACTTAAAAAACGCCATTATAAGGTCTAAAATTGCGTAGCGCCCGCGACGATTAAGACCGCTTAGAAATCGCTTAGAATCTTAAAATATTTAAAAAAAATGATTGATTTAAGTAATCAAAATAATGAGCAAGTAAATTACGAATATTGATGTTATGAATGCACTTCAGTAATTCCCAAGCATATAGATTAAGTAATTTCGTTGTAATTTCAACTATAGTGATTTTTTAGAGGTGTTTTCGCAAATAATTATGATCGAGTCAAAATTATACAATCGTGTTTTTGAACAAGCAAATTCAAGATAAAGACATGAATTTACCTATATCAAAATTCCAGTTTCGTTAGTCGTGTCATACTCCTATAATATTCGATGAAAGGAGGTGCATTTTTTCGCGGTGTCGCCTTAATGGCGAGTGATAATCCTTAGATGGTAAAGCACAGTGGCTTAGCTTAAATATATGAGTTTAACTGTTATACAATATGTAAAAAAAACTTGAAGGTGCTTTTAGGTGTCGTGATATGATTCTGTTTAATATAAACCTTTAAGAGAATGAAATAAAAGAAATACCCATAAAAAACATGCGTAAGTGTCGTGGAACACTCGGTTGGAATGAAGTTCCTTTCGTAGTACATTATTATTGGTTAACGTATATTTGTATAAACGTATATTGATTAACAAATACAAATAAATGAATTACTAGCGTCTATTAATATGAAGCATCATTTAGAATAAAATAATATTTCTTTCATGGCAAGATAAGAAAAAGTGCGAGGGAGATGGATATTATTCCATCTCGCTTCCTTATAGCCGCCAAGGCCGTCTACACTACGTCAGAAGGGGTCGTAACGGAAAAATCTTACACTTTTTGTCGCCTAGCCAAATCCGTACCGTCCGATAAAGAACTTCGTTCCAAAACTGTTTCATATTGGCGTTTTGTGATGGCTCTATCATAACCATATTGCACTTATACGATAACAATTACTCTCGACACGTCAAGGTCAAGCAATTTTGTGTTCTTAAAATGCCTCTATCATAACCATATTGCACTTATACGATAATATGAGTAGCCGTATATCAAGAAAACACTATAATTAATCCATGTTATATTTTCAAAAAAAATCATTTTATATTGGTAATTTTATAAAAAACGGTTTGAAAATTTTTTTACATGGACGTCCGGATGGATTTTGTATGTGGTCACGATAAATCCCGAAAAAATTGTCATATCGAGACCGGGGTTTTTTCTTACATTCAGAATTACGTCAACTGGTTACCTATTTCATATCAATAGCCTAGTACGCGTCGTTTGTTAATAAAATGATTTTCAAGTTTTATAAATTTTATTACTATTAAAAATTTAAAGGCGCTTTCATCTTCTTTTAGCCCTTGATAGACAAAGGACAAATGTACCATACAGCCTATATCGATTTAATACTTTGTTTAATCGATTTATTTTGGTAATTTATTTTTTTCATCAAAATTAAATGAAACGCTCATGAGGCATGCACTTTTGGATTTTCCAAACTATTCAAAGATATTATCTTCTGAAAAGTATTTAAAGCTTTCTCTATATATCTATTATTTTCTAACGGTGTGTACCAAAATAGATGATACAAACCTTCCAAACTGTCGGACTTGTACGAATATTAAATAATTCATATAATTAAAAATATATTTATTATATTATCCATAATAAATATTATCTAACGTTATTTTATAAGAATTAATTCTTATAAAATAACGTAAGATAATAATATTAACGGCAGAGTCGGGAAGGACGCCCTAGGCGAAAATTTATTGACCAAATTAGCGATATATTGAAAATGGGCCACATTAAGAGTACCCTTAACCGACGAGCGTGTATGCGTAGGTATATGGATGTGGAGGAGGCGGGAGAGGTGTGTCAGGATCGTGCCAAATGGAAGTCCATAGTCTCTGCCTACCCCTCTGGGTGACAGGCGTGAGTGTTTATGTATGTATGTATTATGTAATTCTTATAAAATAACGTTACGTTAGATCCCATTACTTGGTTGATTTTACTTGTAATAAAGCTAAAAAATGATTGCAATCGCGTTTACTAAATACTTTATTATTATTTGCTTACGCCAATATTGCGGTAATAGTAATTTACCAAATCGAACACGATAACATGGTTTTGTTTTGATGTGTAGCGATAATTTTCTGGTGATTAACAAGCTTGTAAATTTCCATACAATAAAAGTTTTTTTACGTGGTAGAGCCATGCTGCAGCTATATTAATAGTATAGTTGTAGCACGAATGGGTCGGCTCGACCGGGGAAGGACCACGCTCTCACAGAATACCAGCGTAAAATAGCAGCTTAACGCTGCTGTGTTTCGTATGGTGAGTGTAGAGAACCGGAGACCCTTTTTACTGGAAAAGAGGCATTCTATCTTAGTCCTCACGGCTGACAACGCATCTGCATTTAAATTCGCAAACGAAGATAGATGTAGATGTCTATGGGCCACAGCAACCACTTACCATCAGGTGGACTGTGTGCTCGTTTGTCACCCTTATTCTATAAAAAAAAAAAAAAGTATTAGTTATTGTATCTCCTTAAATAAAGCTAGAAAAAATCTGAAAAATGTACCAATGTGTATTTTAATTTTTAACCTATAGATTACGAAACATAACAGTAAAAATCCCATAATAGCACATTACCAGTATTTTGCTTGAGGGCGTCGAAATTATTTTTTTATAAATAACTTGACTACAGCGCTGCCTATCGGATTCTATCATAGCTATGAACCATCGTCTCGAGAAAACAAATATATTGTGTGAATTTGACCTCAATTAGTCAAGTCGTTCAGAAGTTACACGATCGCTAACAGACGTACCAACGATTATATTATTACATACTAAAGATTTATATAAATAATCATAAGTAGAAATAGAAATAGAATTTTGGAACGAAGTTCCTTATCGCACGGTACGAATTTGACGGATGTGAGCTAGGCGAGAAAAAGTGTAAGATTTTTCCGTCACAACCCCCTTTCTATAGTGCGAGCGAGATGGAATAATATCCATCTCCCTCGCACTTTTTCTTATTTTGCCATGAAAGAAATATTATTTTAAATGACTCTTCATTTTAATAGACGCTAGTAATTCATTTATTTGTATTAACAAATATAATACAATCAATAATATAATACGTTTATCAATAATAATATACTACGAAAGGAACTTCGTTTCAACCGAGTGTTCCACGACAATTACGCATGTGTTTTTATTCAATATAAATTATAAAGAATACTTATTGAAAGTCACTCTTAGTCTTATGTTTGGTTTACCACTGGTTCGGGAAATACCTTTGTTTTGGGCAAGAACCAGCAAGAAACATAGCGGGACGATTTAAAAAAAAGTACATTTAACAATCATTTAATATGTTACTCAATAATTAACAACGCGAAACAAATTAGCAATAGCTTGGGTAGCGATCACCCTACACCCACATACACACTCACAAACAACGTTGATTCTCTGTCAGTCGCTTGCCAGACTGTTGGAACTGTGCGGAAAAGGAAGCGGAAGCGGCCAGTAAGGTAATCAAACTGGTTACCCATTTTACGCATGCGGTAAGCCACACGGTGAGTCACCGGCGGCGCCGGTTCTTGGCGCGGTTTCACCGATAATCGATAAGGTATCGGTGATACAAACGTTTTCTATCTTCAAACCTTTTGAGAATTTCGAGCCAGGCAGAGTTAAAGAAGCATTTCCAATCTTGCCTGATAACGATCACTGCCGGTAGTTATCTTTAATTTTATACGTTTTTATTTGAAGGATAAGGCAAACGAGAATACGTCTCACGTGATAGTAAGTGATCACAGTCGCCGATGAACATCTGCAGCAACAGAGGAATTGCAAGTGTGTTGCCGTCCTTTTATAAAGAAGTAGACTCTTGAAGTCATATAGGCCCGGAAAAACCGCGAGCGACAGTAAATTCTAGTGTGGCCGTGCGAGGCAGAAAATTCCTCTTAATCTCACGGTAGTGGACCACCAACTATCAAGATGATTAGGAGGGAATTTTGAGTTCTGTCGCAGTGTACGATGATGAAAAGGTTTTTTTTTATGGAAGTAAAGGTGGCAAAAGAGCATACGGTCCCCCAGATTTTAAGTGGACGCTATGGTCTATAGACACATACATCTATCCTCGATTAAGAATCAAAATTGTTGTTCTTTTAAAAAGGACTCCGTTTATTAAACGAACGAGAAGAATATCATCATCTCCATTATTATCATCACCACGATTGAATAGAGAAATAGCATCCTACTTAAAGTAAGTTATGAAAATAACGCTCAATTGCCCGTATGTGCCCGTACTAGTGGCAATTGCCCGTACTAGTGGCTTATGACCGGTGTGTACGATTGATTGGAAAATAGTCCGTAGGTATCGTCGAGTGGAGTATCCGATTAAAATGCCACCGATTGGGGTCGCGCGGGGCTTCGTTGCCCCGGATACCTCCTTTTCTTGATATGAACATTACTAAGTCACTTCACGTTATGTGCCTGGGTTAGTATTGACACATAAAAAAGAGATAGCACATGCACAAACAAACTAAAATCCATTCCATCCATTACAGCCTATAAAATTCTCCCTCATGGATTGCCTCATGGGGTATTTTGCCATAGTTACCACGTTTTGAGTTGTTGTCAGGAAGATGCTGTTGTTTAATTTTCCTTATATCGCCTCTTATGATACCCTCGGGACGATATGGGGTAATGGATATTCTTACATCACCACTACACGGCTATAATCATATGTTACAACCGTGTAGTGGTGATGTATGATAGAGAAATATAACCAGACATATTTTTAGTATATTTAAATACGTTTTTAGTAAGCTTTAGTTAACTCTATAGTAGTAATCACTCACGTTTCACAAAAAGGCGCGACCTTTTTGTGAAATGTGAGTGATCGGGTGGGGTTCATTACTTAAAATTTTTTTTTTTTTCAAATAATAGTTAAATAAAATTACAATGATTTTAAAAAGAATATAAGAAAACATAAACTATCAGAAACATTTACTAAAGTTTTATACTTAGTATTAGAAAAAAAAATGCTTTGGGAAATCTTAGGTTTATTTAAGCTTTAGTCTCGCTAAAACTTAAAAACGGCTGGACCGATCGTGATGAAATTTCTTGTGTGTATTTGAGTGGGTCCCTGGATTGTTTAGATTCACAATTGGACCCGGTAGGTGGCGCTGTTGTCGGGATCCAGAAATCACCCGTGTGACGCCGGGGCGGTTCGCTAGTTTATTATAAAATGAGCGGAATGAAACTTATATCATTTGAAAGATACTGTACTATATATAGGCAGACAGTTATGTGTTTTGCCAATGATTTTTCCATACAACTCGCTTTAATCGACCAGACGCGATACTAGTATAATTCTAAAATACATACATAAACTCTTACGCCAGTCACTCACAGGGGTAGGCAGAGACTACGCTTCTTTCACATCCATATATATTTACTCTCCATATGTAGATACTATTTATTTGGTCCATCTCATATAACGCTAATATGTCGAAAAACTTCCATCATAGGCGTCCCTTGCCGACTCTACCACTCACTTCAACAAAAGATCAAAAATAAGCAATTTACTTGGTAGAGTCATGCTGCAGCTATATTACTGGTATAGTTGTAGCACGAATGGGTCGGCTCGACCGGGGAAGGACCACGCTCTCACAGAATACCAGCGTAAAATAGCAGTTTAACGCTGCTGTTTCGTATCGTGAGTGTCGAGAGCCGGAGACCCTTTTTACTGGAAACGAGGTATTCCATCTTAGTCGTCACGGGTGACAACGCATCTGTAGTTTGATTCGTAATCGAGGATAGATGTAGATGTCTATTGGCCACAGCAACTACTTACCATCAGATAGACTGTGTGCGCGTTTGTCACCCTTATCCTATTAAAAAATAGGTTTCCCATGGCTGGACCAAATTAGACTCCCCAGCTCTGGCTCTGTGCAAAAGTTGTTGGATTGGGGAATTCGTACACATCAAAATATAAGAATTTCCTTATTCAGAATTTCTCTCTTTTTTAGGTTTCCTTTTACACGCTTCAGTCAAGGGTAAGTTAGCAACTCACTTTTGGCTCGTTCCGGGATTTGAACCCAGGACCTCAAGATCAGCAGTCATGCTTACGACCACTAGACCAACGAGGCAGTCATAATACAGATGCAGGGTAACTCTATCACGTAATGTTCTCACGATTCTCTTAAGCCAACGCCGCGTTCCCCTATGGTCTGCTGAAATCGGCTAGTAACGTGATTTTGTGCTAAAGAGTGTAGTAAGTCGTTTAACCTAATTACATTTGGCTTTAACATGTTAAACTGGACGCATTTCTTAACGTACTGTTTAAACTGTAATCTCCCGCCATTACTCTAATGACATGGTTTCCTAATTGCAGCGCCGCCATTTTGCAGTAATGACTTAACATATTCGTGGATATTTTTGTAGTAGATAGCTAATCTCCGACTTTGCCGATTCTTTTAAAATAAAGAAACTGGCGTGACAAACGAACTTACAGTCAACCTGATGGTAAGTGGCTACTTCAGTAGATGAGATATAGAAGGGCGATGGATGCAGATGGCTCGAGACCGTGCTTTGTGGGAGGCCTTTATTCAGCAGTGGACTTGTGATGGGCTGTAATAATGATGATGATGATAATGATGATGGTGGTGGTGAAATTTCCTTAATCTGTCTGTCTCTCCTTATCAATAAATAATGGAAGATGAATTTGCTGTAGCCTTAGCGGTTTGTTTAATGTTAAAGACCTTCAGCCAACTTCAAACAAAGTGGGCTTCAGATGCGTTGTCTCTGAGGTGTAAGATAAAATTCAGATCGGGACACAGCAGTGTACCCAGACTGTCTCCTAGGCAAAGGAGTCCTACCACCTAGCATTCTTACTAGGATTTTATCTTATATCTTGGAGACGTTTTTAATATATAAGGAATTACATAATTTAAGTCCACCCTCCTCTTTCCTCTATCACAACAAGACATCGGCGCATCTCTCCATTTTGCCGTTGATATTGCACGCATTCGAAACAAACGGTTTACTTCGTCTTTTATAATGCGTATAGCAGAGGACTGGAATAATATGCCGGTATTCGTTTTAGCGTCCGATTACAATGTGAGTGCCTTCAAGGCAAGAGTGAATAGGCTTTTGTTACGCTAAGACAGTGCTATTTTCTAACTGGGTTCACAACAGTTTGCTACTAAGTGGGGATTGTTGTCAAGGATTGCCTTATAATAAGTAACAAGTCGAAAGGTTAAAGCAGTACATACATACACTAAAAAAACCCGACTGCGTAAATGATTTTACTGAAAAGAGAAAGATATTCTATTACACTTCTAACGTCATCCCGACACACCAGCGTAAAATAGCAGCTCAATGCTGCTGTGTTTCGTATGGTGAGTGCAGAGAACCGGAGACCCCTTGTTACTGGAAACGAGACATTCCATCTTAGTCCTCATGGATGACAACGCATCTGCATTTTGATTCTTAATCGAGAATAGATGTAGAAGTCTATGGGCCACAGTATCCACTTGACATCAGGTGGACTGTGTGCTCGTTGGTCACTCTTATCCTATAAAAAAAAGAGTAATATTGACACAGGATCGAAGGAACCGATTATAGGTAAAGAAAGATACTGGAAACGTTCTTTTAAGTAATGATGGGTGGAGGTAGAGAGGCAGTCTCAGTAGAGAGCATTTGGCGGGAATTGCAGCGTGACGTCACGACAAATACTCTTGTATTACATGTCCTGAGTGTTAGTATAACAAAGAATTCCACACTCGAAAAACATTACCCTCCTTCTGGGGCAGTCGGGTAAAAACAAGATGCACGTAGACCAAACACTCGTGTGTGGACTTTTTTATCTTAAACTTTATTATTAACCCCCGACGAAAACAGAGGAGTGTTATAAGTTTGTAGTGTGTATCTGTGTATATGTGTGTCTGTGTGTCTGTATGTGGCATCATAGCTCCTGAACTGATAAACCGATTTCGATTAAGTTTTTTTTTGTTTGAAAGGTGCCTTAATCGAGAGTGTTTTTAGCTTTGTTTCAAGAAAATCTGTTCCGGCGTTTGAATATCATCAGCTCTTTTTCTTTCGTGTTTTTTTTTTAATTTAAGCTTTTATAAATGAATTGACAATCGAACCCATGGACAACTGCGACTTCCTTTTAGCATTCTATATTTGTAATTGACTGCAGATATCCATGGCCCGCAAATACCGTCAGACTTGTAAGCTCGGTTGTCACTCGATCGACATAAAAATAAAACAAACACCCATCGTCACGTACGGGACCCTTTAACAAACCGACGTCACTCTGGGTCAACGACCGCGTCCGCCATCTTACTCAAACAATTGATGCCTGTATGATCTAACGCAATCGGAACAACTCTTTTGTGCGTGCTTTTTCATTTATTACAGCCTATGAAAAGTCTACTGTTGAACGTAGGCCTCCTCCATAGATTGCCTTATGGGAGCGATTTTGACATAGTTGTCAAGCAGCTGACTTCTGGTCAAAGTAAATCTAGAGCTATTTCAAATATGATGAGTCATTGCCAATTGTTATTTAAAAAATGTCCCGCTGGGTTCCTTGTTCCTTCTCAAGACAGGATATTTTCCGAACCATTGATAGACTGATAGATTTAACATAACAATGGCTTACAATAAGTGTTACATAAAACCTTTATTGAATTAAAAAAAGATGCGTGAGTGTCGTGGAACATTCGGTTGGAACGAAGTTCCTTTTGTAGTATATTATTATTGATAAACATATTATATTATTGATTAACAAATACAAATAAATGAATTACTAGCGTCTATTAAAATGAAGCGTCATTTAAAATAATATTTCTTTCATAAGAAAAAGTGCGAGGGAGATGGATATTATTCCATATCGCTTCCTTATAGCCGCCAAGGCCGTCTACACTACGTCAGAAGGGGTCGTGACGGAAAAATCTTACATTTTTTCTCGCCTAGCCCCCATCCGCCAAATTCGTACCGTGCGATATGGATATTCATTCCAAAAAAACTAGTTTTATTTCAACCTTAGTTTTTTTTTATTATTTTCAGTTCATTCTGCCCATTTCAGTTTCAGTTTCTCTCTGTCACCTCTCGCAATACCCACGGGATGGGGTAGTGTATATTCTTAATCCCCATTATATTGCAAATTGTGGATAATTAGCCATTTGTTTTAATAATATAAGGACATAGCTTCACGTGCCTAATATGAAATAAGGGTCGACTTCACGGGAGTTGCAATGTTAATAAAAAATCTAGTCAAAATAACAGCTTTTTACTAAACGCATATGAAAGTATATACGGTACTTATATAACAAAAAAACATTTTTTAAATATTTTTTCTGTCTGTCTGCTTGTGCCGGCTAATCTCCGAAATGGCTGGACCGATTTTGACGGGACTTTCTCTGGCAGATACCTGATGTTATAAGGAGTAACTTAGGAGTAACTTACTACTTTTATTTTAAGAATTAAGGTTCCGCGCAAATAAAAAACCAATAAAATCCAATCGTAATAAATTCCATGCGGACGACGTCACGGGGAAATGCTAGTATATATTATAATATATGACGGGATACAATTTAACTCGACTTATTTCAACATACATATACACAAACAGCGAAATTATAATATATTTTTACCATAAGACAATATTAATATACTGCGCGATAAGATAATGTATGAAAAGTTAAAAAAAGACACTTAACAAACAAATTTTTTATTTCTTACGTGGAATAATTTATAATGCACAAGATGCATCAAAGTCCGGAAGGCCAAAATCCCTGCGGACACTTGGCGCCCATGCCCTAGTAGTTAGAAGACAGCCGGAAAATGATCCCTTGGTTCTTTATCAAGGCATGTTAGGAGCTGTAGGGCTGTGCTATGCGCCATCTTTATTTAAATAATTCTTCTGTGCGTGTGTTTGTCGCTGAACTCCTATACGGTTAGACCGATTTCGATGAAATTTTGTGTGTGTGTTATGGTGGGTCGTTTGATGGTTTAGATTGACTATTGGACCTGGTAGGTGGCGCTGTTGTCGAGATCCAGACATCATCAACGCGAAGCCGGGGCGGATCGCTAGTTTAAAATGAAAAAGTTTAAGCATTGACGTCACTTGGTCGTTTAGTACGAATCAGAATCATTAAAGCGGTCGTACCCCATAAAGTGACGGTGTCGGTTCGATGACCCGCGTTACGTGTTCGCTGTTCACCATAGGCGCGTGTGGGCCGAATAGCTCGGTAAATGCAGGTTGTATGCGACGATGGCCATGAGTTCGATGCTGAAATCGGTACAGTTGGATCTTAGTTAAAAATAAATGTACGTCGAAATCTGCTAGATATTAAAAAACGCCGCATAGGGGCGGTGTAAGAGAGTCCATATCGCTCTGTGAGTGTCACCATGGCACATATCCCGGCAATGAGACAATCTATGGACACAGTCAACTACTACTAATATTCGGTCATCGAAGGTGTCTAGATGGTGCAATCGTGCGGTGCGATGCGGGGCGAGAGGCGTGTGTAGCGCTCCCGGGCCGTTAGTCGCTCGGGAGCTGTCCGCTATGGTTTTCCTGTCACGCAAACAAAATAAAATGTTTCACACTACATTTGCGGTTAAAACAGACAAAATCAAGTGTTCTGACAACCATTTAAATTTATTGTTTATGTCGGCTTTTCCGACAACATCAAACGCAATGACTGGCCGCCAGTTCTGGACTTTTGATAGGTAATAATCAAAGAAAAATAAGTAATAATTATATTCTAACAGTTTCGGATAACCAACACGTTAACGAAACGTTTTCTAAATATAGCAACCAACATATAACTCCAGCGCAATCCTCAAAATAATAAATAGCATGGTCACCGTAACATCGACTGGCATAACTCAACACTTCGTCAATGATTTTTTTTAAATTTACATAACTTATGTATCTACCTGTATATTACATGTAATAACTTAATTATAGCTTTAAGAATTTTCGGATACGCGTATCTTATTAGAATAATGATATAGTTGGGTTCATCTAGACGAAACAATCACAATCAAAATGGCCTATGAGGTTAATTTTAATAATAAGTAAAATAGACCCTTTTCACTGGAAAAGAGGCATTCCATCTTAGTCCTAAAGGCTGACAACGCATCTGCATTTTGATTCGCAAACGAGAATAGATTTAGATGTCTATGGGCCACAGCAAGCACTTACCATCAGGCATCAGGTGGACTGTGTGCTCGTTTGTCACGCTTATCCTATAAAAAAAAAGAAAAAAAAGCGTCTTGGCACTGCATGACGCCATAGCAGTAATATATGTAAATTAAAGTTTAAGCCTTTAGTTCAGTTTATAAACTTGGTAGAGCCATGCTGCAGCTATATTATGGTTTTAACACGAATGGGTCGGCTCAACCGGGGAAGGACCACGCTGTCACAAAATACCGGCGTAAAACAGCAGTATAATGCCGTGTTTCGTATGGTGAGTATAAAGAACCGGAGACCCTTTTTACTGGTAATCAGGCATTCCATCAGCCCTCAGAGATGACAACGCATCTGCATTTTGATTCTTAATCGAGGATAGATGTAGATGTTTATGGGCCACATCATCCATTTACCGTTTTATTCTCCTTATTCTAGAAAAGCCTAGCTGGGCACAGATCCATCAAATAGAGGACATCGTAAACTGCTCTTACCGGTAAAAGATCCTGCCTGTCGAGATACTTCAAATATACCCCTTACCGCTTAAAAAAAGTTCGTCGTACATTATGTCGATATGCGTAACAGCAGACTTAAAATTGATCGTCGCGTGCGCATCACTAAAGAGCTGTTTTATCGTCACTAGTCCCAAAAGTACACAAGTATGTCTATTTGTATGCACTTTCACACGCTTCGCGCGCGCTTGATTGGTGTACTGTCGGATTCAATTTGCCGCGGGGGGCCTTGGCTACAGGTTGTTCAAAAATATTTACGAATATTATTCTTTTGGTTCATTGGATTTCTTTTTGTATATCGTTATTTCTATCTAATTCTCTCTCTCTCTCTCTCTCTCTCCCTCTCTCTGGTTGCAAGTTAAGAAACTTGTTGTTACACCATCATTTTTACCGATCTTTTAAAATTTGAACGTAAAAAAGCGAACTTGAAAAAATATAACTTTTATTAAATGGCAATCGAGAATGAAGTTTATTCATTTCATTCTCATTTGCCATTGCCAGGCTAGGCTCTCCATAGCCGTGAAAACTCGGATATTCGACTCCAATTTCCACCGGCATCATTGATATTGTTAATTGCAATTTTAAGTGCTGATTTGCCACGTGTTAAGTGATTTAAGAAAACATCGTTAGGAAACCTTTTCGTCTGATAAATCTAAAGGTATTTCGAAAACATGTCAACGTCAGCAACATTCGCTGGGGCAACGCAGCGGATCAACAGTTTCTTAACTTTTCAGAAATAAAAGCAGATTCGTTCCCAGGCTATAACTTTTAAAATTCTCATTAAAGATTTTGTGTGACTAAAATTATTATTTTCTACATTTTACGAGTAGAATAAATGTGCCAATTCGAACCTACACCTTTATTTGACGCAAATGAAGCAATGTAGAGGTAATATTATAGAACAGCCTATAGAATAGTTAAGTAAACTGTACATTGCCGTGGTTCCTCCGGCGCGCGTTACGCGTCACTTGAAGCGTGGAAGTTTTTTTGTTATTGGTTAAATTTGAGGACTCGGTTTGACACTGTATTTTTTTTCACTACTAATGTTTTAGCTCGTTTGTAGTGAAAGAGTGTAACTGAAAACAGTTTTCAATTCAAACGTTGTCAATTATGTTTAAACATAAAAGGCGAATACATAGTTATCACTGGCGATTAGATGATATGCTTCACAGTCTGTAAATTACATTGGCTGCCTCGTTGGTATAAGGGATTATCTGTCATGAAATTCTCAGTAGCAGCACGAAGTCAGAATGTTGGCTGGTAGTCGTCTAGTCGAGGAATACACGGAAAGTCATTGGTCTTGCGCCTGATGTCTCTCCGGGCTAGTCTGAATTCCGTCCCCTCTCCATGGCAATTGCAGCATAAAGTAATTATATCGGAACGAAGTTTCTTATCGCACGGTACGAATTTGGCGGATGGGAGCTAGGCGAGAAAAAGTGTAAGATTTTTCTATAGTGCGAGCGAGAAGGAATAATATGCATCTCCTAGCACTTTTTCTTATCTTGCCATGAAAGAATTATTTAAATGACGCTTCATTTTAATAGACGCTAGTAATTATCCATTTATTTGTATTTGTTAATTAATAATATAACATACGGTTATCAATAATAATATATTACGAAAGGGACTTCGTTCCAACCGAGTGTTCCACGTCACTCACACATGTTTTTTTTCTTTACTGTAACTATTGCCCAATCCAATTTAAAAAACCTATTGGCTTCTGGGTGGCAGAGACCTATTTCATTTTGATTTTTAATCAATGATAGATGTAGATTAACGTGGTAGAGCCACGCCGCAGCTTTATGATGGTTGTAGCACGAAGGGGTCGGCTCGACCGGGGAAGGACCACGATCTGTATTCCTTCACTGTCATAGTCCGATGGGACGGTAATCCAACACAATCGGAGAGAGATCAGGCGCAGGAACTACGGCTTTATCTGCTTTTCGAAGCACGGGGGTGAAACAACCCCAACTTCCTGACGCAGGGCTGCTACTGTAATAATTGATTTCTTGGACGAACCGGCACCTCGTGATCTGCAATCGCGTTTACGACCACTAGCTTGACCAAGGAGGCATTTGAAAACGAGTTGTGCTGCCATCACTATTCACTATTTAAAAATAAGACGCGATGGTCATTACATTTCCTAATTACCCCCGGGTTGTACCAATCTCTTAATCGTTTTGCAACAGCAAATTGGCGCGCTTACGTAACGCCCTCTCGTGAGAAGGTGAAACCGTGGCTTTTTTGCGCAACGCCTAAAACAATGAGACGGCGTCTCGAGGGATTATTAAAGTGTAGTTACGTAATACTTTATAGAGGATATTTATTTTGGCCGGGTTATACCAGAAATGACTGTCTTAGTTCTTTCATCTAGTGGTTTAGATAAGGGCTTTGTACTTTTTTTATATAACTTTTCTAACAAACGAACTTATAGTCCACTAGATGGTAAGTGGCTACTGCATTTTATGGACATCTGCAGGTGCAGCCAGCTTCAAACAAAGAAGACTTCAGAAGGACTAAGATGGAATGCCTTGCAGTCTGTAATTATACTCTCTTTACCATTTAACCAGAACACAGCAGAGCATTGCCTCCTATTTGGTGGCAGAAATAGGCACGAACGTTGTACCTACCCAGACGGACTGCATACGTACATTTGTATGCAAATTCTAACGAGTGGTGTTAATTGTTTTATGACTTGACACGAAACACCAACATTTCTGTCTGTCAACTGTTAAAACGCCTAGAAGACGATCAATAAAATATACAAAAAATATTTTTTATCAGATGTCCTTGTGGATATGTTACGGCTAAAAGCCGAAGTGCAGTTACACCTAGTTCTAGCCGGCTAGAACTAGGTGCGGCCAGCAGTAGTTGGTTAAATTTAGGTGTACTGTTAAATTTGTAAAAATACGGAAAAACGTTGCAACTTTTGTAGTGACAGTAGGTTAAGGTGCGGTTAAGGTGGCTCTTGGGCCACTTTAAAACCGCAGACATTTATTTAATTTATAAATTGTGTATGATACATCAACCGCTATCGACTACACCTTGTATTTAGCCGGTTACACCTACGTATATCCGCACTTCGGCTATTAGCCGTAACATACTGCTGGCCGCACCTAGTTCTATCCGGCTAGAACTAGGTGTAACCGCACTTCCGCTATTAGCCGTAACAGATACACACAAAACAACTCACCAAAGTTTCATCGTAATCGAATTTATTTAAATTCCTGGGCGAACATCGCTTGACAGATCCAATTTCAATCTTATACATTTGATAAGTTTTTTTATTCTGTGGGAACGCAAACAGTAACAAATCATAAATATGTCGCAATATTTACACAGTTTTGTGCATTTTAAATGCAAACATTAACAAAACATGTTGTGTAACTTATTTTATAAGACAAGTTTCGAAACATTACAAGTTGAATGTTTTTGGTGCAAACGCACGGTTATAGCTACAGATTTACTGTTAACTTTAACATGTCGGTGACGCAAACTCATAAAATTTTATCCATCCAAAAATCGCCCAACGAGCCTAAAGAAGTTTCCACTTTAAAAAACATACAGTCGAATTTTTTTATAGAATAAGGGTGACAAACGAGCATTGAGTCCACCTGATGGTAAGTGGTTGCTGGGGCCCATAGACATCTACATCTATCCTCGATTACGACTCAAAATGTAGATGCGTTGTCACCCTTGAGGATTAAGATGGAATCCCTCGTTTCAAGTAAAAAGGGTCTCCGGTTCTCTACACTCACCATACGAATCACAGCGGCGTTCAGCTGCTATTTTACGCTGGTATTCTGTGAGAGCGTGGTCTTTCGCAGGTCGGGCTGACTCAATTATACCACTAATATAGCTACAGCATGGCTCTACCACGTACGAGTATATAACTACTCCTTTTATTTGAATCGGCTGAAAGTAACACAACTTACCGTCAACTTGCTTGTTCACAGACGTTAAGAGAAGCGGTCGCTATGGCGGACACGGATACAGAGACGCTCCCCAACGGCACCGGCCCGCTCTCCAACAACGAGGCGGAGGAGGAACGACTGAAGCAGCGGCCGGCGGACATCGACGCCGTGAGTCACCTTTTGACGTTAACACTTCTTTCAACTTGCTTCCATAGTGGGAGGCAATTCAGAAAACTGATGATAACAAAATCAGGGCATACTAAATAAAACTTGTTTTTATAAATGCAGATGCGTTTTCCAGTAAATTCCAGTAAAAAGGGTCTCCGGTTCTCTACACTTACCATACGAAACATAGCAGCGTTAAGCTGCTATTTTACGCTGGTATTCTGTGAGAGCGTGGTCCTTCCCCGGTCGAGCCGACCCATTCTTGCTACAACTATACTACTAATATAGCTGTAGCATATTAACTTATTTTATATTCCCGACGTTTCAAGGACTTTACAGCACCCATGGTCACGGGGGGACTGAGGTGTTTGACGTCCCAATATCATTGTTAACCATGGCAACCTCCAGATAAAATGATTTAATTATTTTTTGTTCCGATCTACACAGTATGAACTTATAGTATCTTGAAGTCTTGCAGTTGTATGCTTGGGTTGGGATTTAATTTTATTAATTATAAGATGCCATGCGGATGGTAGCACCCAGCCATCTTATCTATTGAAATTAGGATATTTTTTTCATTACAATAGCCTCGCGAATCATCGTTGAAAGGAATCGGTGTTCTTTAGCGGGGATTTGTGGTCTATCAAATCTGATGTAGTGACGGGGGCGATCCTGTACGTGTTCACACAGTTTATACAGTTGCAGCTACATACTATCATCGACATACAAAATTTCATTACTTCAAATCACGCAGGTCGTTTCGTTACGTACACGTATTAACGTAAAACACACGTGTACACGACACAGCCACGCCTCGATTTTTATAATCTTTTTTTTAAATTTAATTCAAAGAGACTCGAAAGAGGTGATTGCCGTATAGTGGCGGTGTCCGTCCACTACCCCACATCATCCCGCGGTCATCGTAAGAGGCGACAGGGGGAAACTGAAGCAGGAGATTGATGACAGCATTTAATAATTCAATAATAATAAAAATCTGCTCTTGCCAAACCTACATGCTAAGCGTGGCAAAACATAATAAACTCCTAACGTCTGTCACCCAAAGGGGTAGAAAGAGATAACGGATTGCCAATTGGCACGATTCAGACACACCTCTCTCGCTTCTTTCACATCCTTACATCTACGCATGTATGCTTCTCGATTAAATGTTCTCTTAATTTGGCCCATCTTCAATATATCGCCAATTTGGTCGATAACCTTGCATTTAATCTAGTGCGCTTCATGCCGACTCTGTCACTAATTACTTATTCATGAATTATTCGTGTTCAACCTACCGTACCGGCCCATTTCTTTTTTAACCCTAGTCACATCTTACAAACAATTTTTTTTAATCACGCAATTTTTCGCCCTATCATTCGGAGTCACCCCTATCAATCGTCGTAATGACTGCATATCTACAGCATTAATTTTAATGCCTCTTCTGCCACACCCAAATTTTACGGCCATACATTCAGGTAAGCACAGCGTGTCAAAACTATGGAAAATATATGCTATGAGGGAAGCCTATTTTCAGCAGTGGACTTTAATGGGATGTAATTAGAGAGATTAATGAAGAGAGCCGTGGTAGCTCAGAAGTTATTGCATTTGACGTAAATATAACACAGTATAAGGGCAACTCTGTTGTTAATTGCAATTTTAAGTGCTAATTTAACACCTGCTCGGTGGTGAAGAAAAATATCGCGAGAAACCCGCATGTCTGAGTATAAAATATCTGGAAGACATACGAAGTCTGCCAATAGCCACTGGAGCAACGTAGCAGTAGGACGTATATAGGCTTTTCTGTGTTCCGTGGGCACATATTATTATGGCTTTCACAAAAATACGGACACCCTCGTACTGGTAATGTTGCCCTAATGTGTTTCCAGTCTGCTTAACAGCTGTTGTTTTATAGAATAAGTGTGACAAACGAGCATAAAGTCTACCTGACTGAATGCTGTGAGAATGTGATAGACATCTACGTCTATCCTCGAATAAGAATCAAAATATTGATTCGTTGTACCCCTCAAGACTAAGATGGAATGCCTCGTTTCCAGTAAAAAGGGTCTCCGGTTCACTACACTCATCATACAGAAGCATTAAGTTGCTATTTTATACTGGTATTCTGCAGCTATGTAAGGCAATTCATCTATGTCTCAGAGGTGACAACGCCTTCCTTGTTTGAAGTTGTCTGCAGGAGTCCATGGTCAGGTGGACTGTAAGTTAATTGGTCACTTCACTAGAAAATATGTGAATTATTAGAAGTATGAGGGTGGGTAACAGATAGATTTTCTGCCATCATTCGGTTTCCAAAGCATTATTCGTTAGTAAAAAGTACATTTTGTGTTTCCAGGATGTCCGCGATATGGAGCGCCGGAAGCGCGTCGAAGCGATCATGTCCTCGAAGCTGTTCCGCGAGGAGCTGGAGCGGGTGCTGGATCAGCAGATGCACGAGGGCAACGACGCGCCACTTCTGCAGCGCATACGGGAGATGGTCGGCGGACGGCTGCATACTGGTAGCTTGCGGGTGAGTTTTTTAAGCTACCTCATCAGCCCATATAACTGTTTCTACCAAGGGGGTGTCCATTAATTACGTGAGGCGTTAAGGGAGGGGAGGGGGGGGGGGTCGAGCCAAACCTCACACGTGGGGGAGAGGTCTCGGCAAATAACACGTAATTTTTTCCCCAAGAAACAGTGTTAAAATAAGTAAAAAATGTTACTCCACTAAAATATGGCTAAATCTTAATATTTATCGCGGTTTAAAAGTAGCACAGTAGCCCCTGGATTGTTGTTGTTTATAGTGGCTAAATCAGAGCGAGGTTGAAGGAGCAGATGAAAAAGAAAAATCGCCAAAATTGCCTCACGTAATTAATGGATGCCCTCCAAGCAGCAGTGCCCCCGCTGGCATTTCAAGACTGTCCAACATCGTACCAATAATCGGACAAGACTGAAAATTTAAAAAGACAAGTGATTACACTAGTTATATTATACGTTGAAATAATTAAAACAATTATTCAATAAGCAGTTAATACTCAGTATGTCGGTTGATAATAGTTGGTGAGGTAGGTTATATACCGTCTTACCTATCCACCGGAAGCCATTGATAATCAATCTTTAATAAATTAAAAATAACCTTCCCCAGGGTCCCAGCTGTGTGCTGCCCATCAACGACATCCGAGGCATCGAGGGCGTGGGCTACGAGAAGGGGGAGAAGATATTGCGTTGCAAGTTGGCCGCCGTGTACCGTCTCGTCGATCTGTTCGGATGGACGCAGAGTTAGTATGGCCCCAGGCTTTTGTTTTTTAAGAATATTTAATTACGTCCAGCGCACTCCGCAGTTTAGGTATAAAGCTACGAGTACACAGCGTGCTCGTTTTGACGGACCAATTCAGAGGGATACCGCGCGCCGGCCGGGTCGCACGTGATACAGTTCGATATTAACTAGTCAAACAAATGGTAAAATTAAAAATTTAGTACAACCGACTTCAATATAAATAAAATGAGAACATCATCAATGTAGTCGAATCAATTACAGTAAAACTCGCTTAAGACGATTTTGAAGGGACCCAGCCAAAATCGCGACTTAAGCGGCAAAACGTATTATTCGGGATAGAGAAAATAAAACATATCATTTACAAATTTTGTGTAGGTGTAGATTCAACTTGCTTTGTCGCATTCGGAGGTAAGGTATATTTGTTTTACACAAATATAGGTTCTCGCATTCTTTCGTGCTCTCATGGCTCGTTTGAAATTCGAATCAGTCTCGCTAAAACTCGAATACGGCTCCAACGATTTTGATGAAATTTTTGATGTGCGTTTGAGTGGGTCCCTGGATGGTTCAGATTCACAACTGGACCCGGTGGGTGACACTGTTATCGAGATCGAGAAATCGGAGCCGGGACGGATCGCTAATCATAGATATTTTACGTTAATATTATTTCTTCGAAATCGATGTTAGATGTTCTGTGAAGTGACGTTGTACTGCCGTGGTATCTAATATATAGTTAGTCTGTCGCCCGGTATATAGATATTGGATGTTGTACCAATATAATAATATTATATAATAATAACAACTATACTATATTTCAATATCAAATATTCAAACGACAACCAATGGGGAAGAAAGGTTCTCGAGTGGCAGGCGAAGGGTAGGGCGTCCCTCCCACTAAATGGATTGACGATCTGGTAAGACATGCAGGATGTCAGTGGATGAAGGTGGCTCGGGACCGTGCTTTGTGGTATTCCTTGGGGGAGGCCTATGTTCAGCAGTGGACTTGTGAAGGGCTGTAATGATAATGATGATGAATAATAACTATATATTATATAGTTACTGTATCTTACGATTTATATCGCGCTCTCCTTTACGTTATACTTACATTACTTTATTTTTTTCCAGCTGGCATCACCGGTCTGATCACGGCGCGTCTGAATACCGCGGTGGAGCAAGTGCTCACGTCTCCACGCGGCCTCCTTCCTCACGAGGTGACGGCTTCCTCGCTGGTGAAGGTCGATATGCAGGGGGTCGTCCAGGATCAAGGCACCACCAACTTCCCCGTCAACCTGGATGGTGAGATTGGAAATGGAATACATATCCACATGCTATATATGCTAGGTCTATTTTTAATGTTATATAATAATAATAATAATAATAATAATATATTTTATTTACTCTCACAATTTAAGTTAACAAGGTAAAATATAAACAATGTAGACTATGGGCTGAGAGTCTGGTGTCTGTACTAGGCGGAAGCCTGTGTTACGGATCACCAGGGTCTCTCCCCCTCAGGATACTATCAACATAACCTAACATGCTATTTGTATGATTAACAAATGAGAGACATGATATTGTATTATTAGTTACTTTTGTGATGTATTAAAGGGATTATATATTTTTGTAGGTTTTCCCTTGTGTTGATGAGGCGTGTTTTTTTACATAAATTGCTTATGGACATCCCAGACCTGTCACAATTATTTGTAGAAAAAAACAAATACTTGTTTCATGTAGGATTCGAATCTGTGCATTTGGTTACCACGCTGCGGGTTATAGTTCATCAGTACATAGTTTATATGTGGTAGAGCCATGCTGCAGCTATATTATAGCTGATAGCACGAATGAGACTCGACCGGGGTTGGGCCACCCTTGCACAGAATACTAGCTTATGATAGCTGCTTAGTGCTGTATGTTGAGTGCCATTCCATCTTAGGCCCGTATTAATAAACGTTACTCAGCTCATGTACATGCACTTGAGTACAATCTTGAGGTTATGATCTTATTAATAAACATATCTCAAGATGCGGTTTAGGTTTACGATATCAGCTGAGTGCCACACTGATTAATAAATGAAACTCGACTCTCAAGTGTGTATACTTGAGTGCAAGTCACAGAACAGTACTCCTAAGTTCAGCGTTTTGAGATACTGTTTTTATGTGTTTATTAATTAGCAACGATCTTGAGATGCTGATTTCGTAATGAGGGCGTATCCAATGATTACCCACTTGAGTTCGTCGTTGAATAACGTTTATTAATACGGGCCTTAGTCTTCATGGGTGACAATGTACTAGCATTTTGATTCTTAATTGAGGATAGATGTAGACTTGTATGGCCTACTTATTTAACACTTATCAACTTTTATTTATGTTATTCTTCTAGTCATTGTAACCCTTATATTAAGGTGTATTATAATCAAGATTAAATAAAAAATAAAAAACATATGGTAGAAGTGAATCCTTCAGAAAATTAGACTAGGAAACATTGTATACTGTATTCCATCTTATTTTGTCACAGGTAAAATCCTATAGATATATATGATTGTCTCGTTTTAGTGTCGCTATTTCGTTTTATCGCGTTTTAAATCACAACGATTCTAAAGAAGTTTGCACTTACAACACAAAAATAAATATATATGTAATTTAAAATTGTAAAGCAAAAAATAGCGTTCAAATTAAAATCGACTTTTTTTTAATAGAATAAGGGTGACAAACGAGCACACAGTCTACCTGATGGTAAGTGGTTGCTGTGGCCCACAGACATCTACATCTATCTTCGTTTGCGAATTTAAATGCAGATGCGTTGTCAGCCGTGAGGACTAAGATAGAATGCCTCTTTTCCTGTAAAAATGGTCTCCGCTCTCTACACTCACCATACGAAACACAGCAGCATTAAGCCCCTCCCCGGTCGAGTCGACCCATTCGTGCTACAACTATACTATTAATATAGCTGCAGCATGGCTCTACCACGCAAAAAACTAACTTAAACAGGTGATAATAAGGTGTATATTTGCGGTTAGGGTTCGGCGTGGCGGCGTGCGTGCACGCGGCGCGGCCGGACGTGCGGTGCGTGGTGCACGTGCGGTCGGCCGGCGCGCTCGCCGTGTCCGCCGCGCGCCGCGGCCTGCTGCCGCTGTGCGCCGAGGCCGCGCTGCTCGGCCCGCTCGCCTACCACGCCACGCCCTACGGTCGGTACCGCGCACACGCACACGCACACACACACACACACACACACACACACACACACACACACAGACTCACCGCTTGCAGTGCACAACTATACTAGTAGCAACTGCCTCGTTGGTCTAGTGGTTGTGGTAGTACGATTGCTGATCATGAGGTCTCGGGCTCGGATCTCGGGTCAAGAAATTCTCAGCAGCTGCCCGGAGTCAGGAAGTTGGCGGTGTCTATGAGAGTGAGGGAATAGAGAGTGCACCTGTGCTTGCGCATACACTTGGGCACTATAATCCTGTCCTGCGCCGCTGTCTTCGTTGAGACTGGCCGCCGTGACCGAAATTCGGTCTGGAGGACATTATTATTAGTTGCACACGCACACACACGTCCAGCTGTGGGCATTACACGCGCACAAACACACGCAAAGACACGTCGTGAGCGGTGCACGACGATACTAGTAGCATACGCACACGCCTAGCAGGGTGCAACGCACAATACACACAAACACACCGCGTCTAGTACACAGTGTAACCAATGAAGCGATACGCCCTATGGTCGGTAGCAGGCACGTCCAACTGTGGAATACGAGGTCTGTCCCAAAAGTATCCGACCTACCTCGATTTCTTGGCGCATGATTTATTCTTCGTCATCCGGGGGGTGGCATCCTTCAAAGTAGTCCCCATTGGATTGAACAAGACGCTCATATCGATGTTTCCACTTATTAAAGCACTCTTGAAAGTCAGACTTCAACAGTCTGTTTATTGTCGAAAGTCGAATTAAGCGGCATTTTCAATCGAGGAAACAGCCAAAAGTCGCAGGGAGCTTATATCAGGACTGTATGGAGGCTGGCGGAGCTGCGCAACACTGTGTTTCAATAAATACCGCTGAACAAGGTTTGTTGCGTGCGCTGGAGCATTGTCGTGATGAAGAAGCCAGTCACCGGTTTCCCAAAGTTGCGGTCGTTTTCTCCTGATTGCATTACGTAATCTTTTCAAAACTTCAACGTAGTACTCTTTATTGATTGTCTCGCCTGTAGCCATATTCATGGTGCACAACGCCCTCATAATCGAAAAAAACAATCAACATTGACTTGATGTTCCTTCGACTTTGATGGGCTTTTTTCGGCCGAGGCTCAGATGGAAGCTTCCACTGCGAAGATTGTTGTTTTGTTTCGGGATCATAACCATGAACCCATGACTAATTACCAGTAATAACCTTTTTAAGAAAGTTTTCATCACTATTAATCATTTCCAAATTGTCCTGAGCGATTTCTAATCGAAGGTTTTTTTGCTGGTCTGAGAGTAGTTTCGGGATGAATTTTGCACATACACGAGTCATTCCCAAATTCTCGGTTAAATTTCGCCAAACAGTACTTTTGGTATTCCAAGTTTTGTTCCAGTTCTCTCACAGTCAAACGACGATCTTGTTCAACTGCGACACGCACACGCTCGACATTATGCGACGACGATGCACGGCGGCGGTGCGGTATACAAAGGTTGGTGCGACATTGTTATATTATGAGTCATTTGTTTTCCATTATTACTCCCGCCTAATACCTGCTAATTAGTGCAATGATAATTTAGTACAAATATATTTTTAATATAACTTGTTACATTCCAAACGTTTGTACTTATAGTTTTTTTAATACATAGATACCTAATTAATAATTTATTTTAAATCATTATTATTCTTATTTTAATAAATACGTTGTTTTATCTAATTTTTTTCATTTTATCACTAACCCACATAATGACAAAACTAAATACACTATCGATAACGCTTATCGACAACAATAATGTGCATCACTAAAATACCTGATGATTTATGACCCAAACTGCACGGACAAAATAATTCTAGTATAAGGCGTTTCATCGGTATCTCAGGCTACTGACGAGAAGGTTAGGAGTTGCTGGTGACGTTCGTACCCTCCAGAGGTCGCCTGAGTCTCTCCGCGCGAAGATATGAACGTAGGTCGCATACTTTTGGGACAGACCTCGTACACACTTCTTTAAAAACCGCGCCTAGTACACGGTGGTCAACAAAGCGTCACGATAATACTAATAGTACATGCCTGCGCTCACGCCCAGAAGTGGACAATGTCTCATTTACACAGCTTGACGTCACTGACACTCCTAATTGCAAACTCGCACACCTATTCCCAACTGTGGACAACACACACCGCACAATACACATACATTCAGTCTGACACCGCAGGTGCTATTTGCTCATAGCTATGAGCAACTATGAGCAATATACATACACCACAAGCCATTCATACACGTCACTGAGCCACTCGCCGTCGGAAGTTATAACAACATACCTAAATCTAGCTGTGGGTAACCAGTACCTCATAGCCACATCAATCAACCTAACGCTAACGACCGTGTTCACGTAACAACACGCCCAAGTTCACGCCCATTATTGGGCAACACTACGCACAGTACGAGCCGACAAACCAAGCCGGCACCATCCCTACTAACCTTCTGGATCAATATCTGAACAGCAGTTATCATAATATTGCCCATTCCCACAAGGGTGTACTTTTTTATGAACCAAAAGACTACTCTACTTTACGGGTCGGCTCGAAGGACCACGCTCTCACAGAACACCAGCTTGAAATATCAGCTCATTGCTACTGAACTGTGTTTTCCCTTGTATCCTGTTATTCTTCATCGTCAACCCATAAAAGTCAACATGAGTCTCTGACGTTGTAGACGGGATTTTCCTTAATCACAGTACCAGACGTGAGCACCTTCGACGCTGCTGCCCGTCGCCAGTCTGGGATTAATGAGATGATGTACCACCAATCTATTAACCTATTTGCTGTCCCTTATACTGCTTAGTTCATTGCTATTGCTTTACTATAGCAATATATAGTGTTTGAAAATTGGACAGTGGGTGTTTAAATACATAAATTTTTTCTGATATTTTCTGTAGTCAAATCTTACGAGGGATCACGGAATGAAATTTTCTGATAGACTCTTTTACGCAGGCAGTAAATTAACCCTATTTGTTGGTAACGGCATATATCATAATCTTTATAAATTCACCTAAGCTCTGACATCTTGTCTCTGTCCGTCTGTTATCTTGGGTTTCATGGTGCAGACATACCGCACTTAGGGTAATAACAAGGTCTAATTCTCCTACCATACATATGTGCAGCAATACAAGGTAGTTGACCTATTGAAGGGAAGTTGGGTTAATATTTAAATAAATTGCTACCTAACTGTACAAGGGGTGTAAACGCATCTAAACTTTGATTCTTAATCAAGGGTAGATGTACAATTGAACAATGTAAATGGACTTTAAGACTTTCTCACCTGACCAAAAGTAAATTTTGGTGTGCAGGCGAATTGGACAACGAGGAACGCGACAAGCTGGTGCGCGCGCTGGGCCCCAGCGCCAAGGTGCTGATGCTGAGCGGCAACGGCGCGCTGTGCTGCGGCGCCACGCTGGAGGAGGCCTTCTTCCAGGCCAAGAACCTGACCGCCGCCTGCGACGTGCAGCTGCGCCTCGCTTCACAACCCCTGGACGAGCTGCACCTGCTGGACGAGCACACCCGCCGCCAGGTACACGCTCATAGCCCTTGCATTCGCTTAAGCTAAGCACATCTGATGAATGGACGAGGAAACTGTACAAGCCGTGGACTTTTATAGGTTGAAAGAAAGAGAAAACATATTTATTTATTCCTTCAACTTTCAGAACATCAATTTTTAAAATAAAAAAAAACTTAACTAACTGTTTAAAAAAATGGATTGAAACAACAAAAGGCCATTGGCTCTGCATAATGCTACAGTTACAAAGTTACTGCTGTGCTGACATTACCTCTCTGACGACTCGCGAAAAATCGCTGGACATAAGTTAGTACCTATTATAAAACTTATAGTCACTAAGAACTTAATCAAAGTTAACAGAAGCCTAATAGTTATATGTATCAAATATTGTGTACATATTACTAGCTAACTTATTCTACGTTCCTATATTATATGACTTTGTAATGTTAAGTCTATGTTAATATGAAATCTATGAAACAATAAATACTCTGTGACTCGAGACCCTCGAGATTCGTATAGGATATCATTTGCCTGTAAGTATCGTAATGTATGAAGGGTTTTATATCTTATGAATGAATGAATGAATTAAATGAAATGAATGAAATATATGTACCATATTGTGTACCATTTTTACGTGGTAGAGCTATGCTGCAGCTATATTAATTGTATAGTTATAGCACGAATGGGTCGGCTCAACCGGGGAAGGACCACGCTCTCACAGAATACCAGCGTAAAATAGCAGCTTAAAGCTGCTGTGTTTCGGTATGGTGAGTTTAGAGAACCGGAGACCCTTTTTACTGGAAAAGAAGCATTCCATTTTAGTCCTCATGGCTGAAAACGCATCTGCATTTGATCCGCAAACGAGGATAGATGTAGATGTCTATGGGCCACAGCAACCACTTACCATCATGTGGAATGTGTGCTCGCTTGTCACCCTTATCCTATCAAAAAAAGAGGAAAAAAAAATACAAATTATGAAAAAGGTACAGTTGGCCGCCTTATCGCTTACAAGCGATCGCTACCAGGCAACCATATGCAGAGGATATAATGACCTAAAAGAGTAAGTGTGCACGCAAGTTATCGTAATGTATCGTGGTGTTGCAGATCTACGAGGCGTCGCGCAAGCCGCCGGCCGACGCGGGCAAGTGGCGCGTGGGCGGCGAGGAGTTCGAGGCGCTCATGCGCATGCTGGACAACGCCGGCTTCCGCACCGGGTACATCTACCGCCATCCGCTCGTCAAGGTCACTTCACAACCTTTGCATTACATTATAATACCACTCTAAATAATACATACCACTATCAAAATATGACACGGATAGCACAAACACTGCGATGGTTAACCGCTTTGCAATATAATAAATTTCTGCTAAACGACACCTGAATATACTAACACTAATATTGGTTATTCAACTAATAAATAATTTTTAAAGTATCCGGCTCGGAGGACCAAATGATCCATAGAACCTTTCAAGTAATTACACTATCACTATTACAGCCTTTCACAAGTCCACTGCTGAACGCCAAAAAATGCAACAAGTACAATCCTGAGCCACCTACATTCATCGACTTCACTCTTACTACTATTTTATTTTTATTTTATATTTTAGTAGGTTCCCCAAATGTTTGTTCACATCATCTGTGGAACAATTCGGGAACCATTGCAGGTTTCCCCCAAAGAATGCAACAAAGCACGGTCCTAAGCCACCTGCATCCATCGACTTCAAACATCTCTTAACAAGTCGTCACTTGATCTAGTTGAGGCCGCCCTACACTTCACTTACCAATACCAGGCTGCTTATATAACTAGTTCTAAGTTTATTGTGACAAATGACTAACACCGCTTGCTCTTACACTAAATAAACACTATAATAGTGTTACCATTACATGCACCAAAAAGGAGAAAAAAAAACTTAAAAAAATACAGAATACAGACAAGTACGTGGTCACAAAGATGAAATCTTATTAATGATTACTTATATTTACTCGAATGGAATAAAACTAATTTAACAGATTTTGTCGCGTTTAATTTTAACTTTTTTAATTCCCGACTTTTCGGGCACTTTACAGCCAACAAGAGGGCAACAAATTTCTGCAAAGTAATGCATGACTCTACTAACAATAATATTAACATTTCTCAAAGTATCCGACTCGAAGGACCAAATATTCCATAGAACCTACAAAGAAAATATCACTTTAAGATTAAAAAAATATATGGTTAGTACTACCCCAGACGAAATTCTAGACAAAAAGGATACCTACCACCTTAGTACTGCTTACAATAAAATTTAATACTTCTCATTGTTAAAATTGCCTGTCTGTCTACAGAACGACGTGCCCAGACCCAAGAACGATGTTGAAGTACCACCAGCAGTGTCATCTCTTGGATATCTTCTAGAAGAAGAAGAACTCTACAGGCAAGGGTAAGTGTTCGTTATTGATATCAATTGGCATAGTAAGGCAATCTCGGCCTTACTTACAAAAACGAAAGAAATGCTTAAAGTTGCTCTGTCTCTATTTACTAAATGACAATAGGAAGAGACACGTATAGAGATAGTTAATTTTTAATTTAAGTAAGCGATAATTAACGGTGATAAATAGGGCCATCAATCTTCTTTTTATATTTTGTACGCGTCATAAAACAAAGGTGACATGGATCACCTTTCTTTTACGATTCATTCTGTGGCTTATGTATACCTTCAACCAGCTTAAAACAAAGAAGGCCTCAAAGAAGAGAATGCATTTTTCCTTCTTATTCTTTTCGTGTCGGTGGGTACGTACCATAGACATAGAGAGAATGGACTGAGCGTTAGCCTCACAAAAGTGACCATTCTCTAGAAAGAGACAAAGCGACTTTGCGGCCAATACCTGTCTCTTTCCTGCAAGCCGTCTCTTTCCGCGCAGAACGATACACTCCTGACCACCAGTGAGGTGGACCAATCAGAATTCTAGAAAGAGACAACTACTGGCCGCACATTCGCTTTGTCTCTCTCGCTCTTTTCGGTTTACATACACTGCACAACTGAATACGGAACGCACACTCCATTCTCTCTATGTCTACGGTACTCTATGGTACGTACCACCCTACTACCTATTTTTATTTATTTATTTATTTATTCAACACAACAATATAAGCTTACAGTACTAGACCAAATCGCTTATGTGTTATGGTATTTTGCTGCCTAACTGACATTCTTTTTTTTTTTTTTTTTTATTGTATAGGGTGACAAACGAGCACACAGTCCACCTGATGGTAAATGGTTGCTGTGACCCATAGACATCTACATCTATCCTCAATAAAGACTCAAAATGCAGATGCGTTGTCACCCGTGAGGACTAAGATGGAATGCCTCTTTTCCAGTAAAAAGGGTCTCCGGTTCTCTACACTCACCATACGAAACACAGCAGTGTTAAGCTGCTATTTAACGCTGGTATTCTGTGAGAGCGTGGTCCTTCCCCGGTCGAGCCGACCCAATCGTGCTACAACTATACTACTAATATAGCTGCAGCATGGCTCTACCACGTGGCAAAATTCTGCGAGGCATTCCATGTTAGTCGTCAGAGATGACATCTTTGTTTGAAATTGGCTGTAGGTGTCTATGGATTACAGTAGCCACTTACCATCAAGTGTATTATAAGTTCGTTTGTCACCTAATTATATACAAAAAGGTTGGACTAAATTTCAGTGTAAAAACTCTTTCTACTCCCTCAGATACTGGAAGAAAGGACAAGGCAAAACCGGCGAACGCACCCGTTGGCTGAACTCGCCCAACGTCTACCAGAAGGTGGAAGTCCTCGAGACCGGCACTAACGATCCGAAGAAGATCACCAAGGTAGAATACCTGCGTGTTGAGGCCGAGTAGACCGGTCTACTGGTATACCAGTCTATCGGGGAGACGTTGAACTGGGCATATAGAGGCTTTGTATATTGACTGAATTTTAATTTAGAAATTAACACTGGCTTTAAAAATCGTATATTGTAAGTAATCAAGTGGCTATATATTCAACCAAATAAAACCTAATTCTCTACCGGAAGGAAACGAGATAATTTTGAAAATTTTGCACAAAGCAATAAAAATCAGTCCATGTATGAAGTCTTTAATAATAATTATATGGGTTTTAGAAGAGTCTAAGCTAAAAGTCGTGAAATACTTCTCTTGTAGTTTGTTTTATATCTGTATCTGTATTTTCCCCTTATATAACATCTATGGAATTACGTGGAAATGCTCAATTAATCTAACCAATTCTAACTTTCTAATAAATTGACAAAGTTTTGAGGCAATGTTAAAAGTTACAAATTCAAAATACGTGATGTAGTAATTTATTAATGATGACGATGCGAAGTGTTTCACTTATTATGAAGTTATTATTAAAAGCAAAGAGACCGACTGCAGTGATCCATTTGTGTTTGAGTGTCCGCCATATTTATTATGCTGACGTCATTTAATGTATGTTAGCCGCGCAATTATGATAAATTTTGGGATACAGACTAGTCTAGGAGTTACGAGCGCACTTGAATTAAACTAAGTATATCCGGCTCGAAGGACCATCACTAACACGACTTTTACCTTCACATTCGAAAATATCCATTTACAATGCTTAGACATTCTTTTAGATTTAAGGCTTTGGAAATATAATATGTTATATGTTGGTACAAGAGATATAGTATTAAATGTAATTCCATATTCTATTGCTTAGGAAAAGTTGCATATTATTAACCACATTTAACTGAAGCAGTTGCATTGAATTCTTACTATACAACATGTAACAAAAACCCTGTGGTTCCCGGTAAGTGCGTTAACAGAATCAGTATTTAAACGTGTAGAAATAACTTTACTTCAGAAAACTCAACCATAAAAAAAGATTAAATACATTTATATTTGCAAACTGTATGTAGGTTTATTGTTTCTGCATTGGCCGGCGAGAAAGATTATTGTCAAAGACAAAGCTTTACCGATGCGCGCGTCAGTTAATTTAGATATGATTAAGGAGACTACAGGAGCTAAACGCAAGTTTTATAATGCCGTAAAGTATATGATACACTGCAGTAAACAACATCAGAAAAATATCATATATTTTTCAGGATATATGCTAGTTAGGTAGTGTTGAGAACATAACTAATTTGATACGATAGAAAAAAAATCACAAAGATACCTCTAAAAATTTCTTTTAACGATTAAAACCATACATGCAATCATTCTGATTTTTGTCAGATTATTCTACAAGTAACATATTAACGTAATAGTGTTTTAATTTTTGGTCCAATCATTAGATTTTTTTTAAATCGCATATTCTTATTTCTGAACATATTACTTACGCATGTGTGCGTAAACGCCTGTGTACCGACAGTGCCGACCGAGGCTTGATACTATACAGAAATTGTGTAAATGTGTGCGTGCGTCATTCGAGGTCACTTAGCTCTTGTAGTCCTCTAAATATTTTTTCACAACATTGAATTTAGTAAGTTACCTATTGGCCGTTGGGAACACTAAAATCGCTTTAATGACGATCAAAAAAATTCCCATGTCAGTCATAAATGTCATGCCTGTATGTACACCTATACTCCCCTAAAAGGACCACCGAGTTATTTGTTAAATACTTTATAAATTGTATCAACCTATAGAGGCTAAATTAATATATAGGTCGTTAAATGTCATCTAATATATTTTGGATTAAAGCTCCTCCTGCAATAGGGAGGCCCAGATTGGTACGTCTGGCGACCGCAGCGTTCCGTCTCTTCCAGTATCCAGTTTGTTGATTTTATTTCTGATATTAATACGGAATGGGTTTTAGTGCCATCTATCGGAGGTCATAACACCTTCTGCCCCTTACTATATATTGCCTCTTACGTTACCGAACAGTTGCGTGATTGCGTAAATTTACATGGAATCACCCCTGAGGTACCCCTTCCTAACAAAAAAGAAGCCACGGTAGCCTAATGGGAGAATGCGGACCGCAAACCCAAAAAGTCGTGGGTTTGAATCCGCCATTCAATTACTGTCGTGAAGCTCTCGTAATACGAACATTTCAAGCTTATCAGGAATGGTTAAAGGGAATAGTAGTAATCATTGTATTCTGTTTTATTATTATATATATGAAACCTGGTAAAGAAATATCTCTGAACATACATACATAAAAATAATATTCAGAGTAGGGGTTGCATGACCAAAAATTATAGGTTATAACGGCAGTAGGTATGACGTCATATCTCTTTAATAAATAACGGTAGCGTAATTTTTTCGCTACCTAATAGTTTTCAATTACTTCATTGTCAAAACAACAAATACTTTTACACAAACAGATATTTTGGTTACCAATATAATTTCGGTTATGTAAAAGTTATACAAAGGTATAACGATACTCCTAAAAATAGCGTTACCGTTATTTTACACTAGTGGCGTATCGGTGAATTTTAACCGCTTTCGGTCTACCTTTAATAAATAGCGATATCTATATTTTATACCGGTAGCGTACCGGTAAACTCGTACTTTAACCGCAATCAAGCCCTGATTCAGATAGAGATTTAATAGGACCATATCGCAAATTTTACAATAAGGTCAAATTTTGAATATAGTATTTATTTTAATAAGTCAGTAAAAATGTAATTCTGACTCCAGTAACTGCCTCAGTTTAATGTGAAATGATTTACTTCAAATGTTTTATCCTATACTCACTTTTAAATCACAGGTTTTAATCTAACTTTTTAATTGTAAGACTAACTTTGTTACATTCCATTTTAGTGGGAATTTTTTTTTATTATTACCTATCTTAATTTTTTGGTTAGTGGCTTCAGTAATTGTGTTTTTTTTTAATCTTTAAATACTTATTTTTCGTGGGTCATGGGTTAGATTCTCTTCGGTTGTTATTATTTTAATATACTTCCTGGGTTGTAATTTTTTTCTTTATTTCATTTCGCTACAGTTTTTTTTAAGACATTCATTATTATTTTTAAATGTAAACAGTTTTTATTAAATTATAAATGTACTAAGCCATATTTGAGATATAAAGTATATTATGTTGATATTAATCACTAAAGGATTTTTAATTATATTATAGAAATGCCATTAGGACTGAATTGGCGCTCAAAGATTTTTCTATTTATTTTTATTTTAAATTAAAATCATCGAAAGTCATCGTAGAAATCGAGATAATATTTATGTATATTTGCATTTTAAGAATTGTATAATTGACATTATAGTTTAGTTGAAAGCAAAAACTTTTTTTTTAATTAGTGCCTATTACGTTTATTTCAATTTCGGAAATGAGTCTTTGAAAAAGTTTTTGCTCGCTCTAATATATTAGCTTATATAGAGAACTGCTTTTAAAATTTTATGTCTACAGAACATATTAAATATTAAAAACCATTTAAAAAAATTAACCAATCTATCTTTCAAACGACTATAAATGAAATGCTTTTGAAATAACACACTAATAGATGTTTTTTTTGTTAAATGAGTGTTTTCTTTTGTTAAATGAGTGTTGTTTTTATCTGTGACTAATATAATAATGTTTTGCAGTGGGTGGACGCTAACAACGAAGAGGTAAATAATATTTTGGTTCGAAAACATCTCAAATCTTCTTTCAAATATTTATTTTATAATAAATTGTCATTTTTTCTGCACGTGTACTAATGAAGGCACTCGCGACATGAATAGTCAGCACAATCTTGACGTAGGCAATAATCGATTTGAAGTAACTAGGCATGAGGCCAGTGTATCAAACCACACACATCACAGTTAAATTATGGTAGTACCACGAATGGGTCAGCTCGACCGGGGAAGGACCGCGCTCTCACAAAACACCGGGGTGAAATAGCAGCTTAATGTTGCTGTGTTGAGTATGGTGAGTGTAGAGAATCGGAGACCCTTTTTACTGAAAACGAGGCATTCCATCTTAGTACTAAGGTGTGACAAGGCATCTGCAGTTTGTTTCTTAATAGGTGATTGATGTAGGTGTCTATGGTCCACAGCATCCACTTACCACCAGGTGGACTGCGTGCTCGTTTGTCACCCTTATTCCATAAAAAAAAGTTTAAGACATCTAGCTAAAAATACAGCATAACTTTTCGTCGGTAAGTCACGTAAAGAGTTTTGACGGTTTGTATGCTCAGAAATGTTTTAAGAAGTGACAATATTTTGTGCGCAAACCGTTTGCGAGTTGTGTCAGCCGGACTTGCGACTGGAGACCAAAGACTTCTATGTGTACTATATATATATGAGACCTGCAATTCAGAAAAAAAACTGTGTCACAATTGTGGATCGCGTAGGCACTAGCAGGTAGCTGGCGGTGTAAGAATATCCACTACCCCACATTATTCCTTGGCAGAGAGAAATTAATAATAAACTGCGGTTGCCAACTCGACTGTCAAGCGTGCCTGGCAAATATCCCATCTATGAGGCAATATATGGGGGAGGCTTATGTACAGTAGTGAAATTTCGATAGGCTGTAATGATGATGATTTTGTGGCGATTTACCACGTGCTCGGCGGTGAATAAAAACATCGTAAAAAAGTCTGCACGTTTAAGAAATTAAACAAAAACATGTGAAGTCTGCTAACACACTTTGGTACAGCAAGCCAGACATTTTTCCTTGCCCTAAAATCCTCTTGGAAATAGGAGGAGGCCTGTGCCTGTGGGAGGTATACAGTCTGTAACTTTATTTTTTACTTTTTCTACTTGAGGTAGTAACCTAATGCGTGTTTGTGTCAAATCGTTGAAGCAATAGTTTTTGATTACGGCTCATAGATGTCGCTGTGAAATTGTGTGAAACAAATTACATCGTTCACAAGAGGCTTTCATTAGTATACCCTAACAATATATTTTATCTATTTCTTTTCTCTTCTCTTCTTTACGCTATTTCTTCCTCTTTTTAGTTCTGCTATCATTCGGGACTTTCATCTGTCGGTATGTCTAGGTATAGCACATTTGTGAATGTATGGAATGTATGAAAGTGTGGATCAGATTGCGTGATTTCTTGCTAATTTCGGTAAACGGCGTTCCGCACATCGGTCTGCGGTGTTGTCACCTTAATAATGCTATTTTAACAGATTAATAATTAATTAGTATTTTTTTAAAATCAACGATTTCTTTAAAATTTCAAGGGCATTTCATTAATCCTACCCTGGTACTATGAATAAAATTATTAAGAAAATAATTTCATTCAAGATCAAATACATCGAGTCTGTACAGTGTAGGGCAGAGAAAAATAAAATTAAATAAATCATAAATTAGATAAAAATGTTGCCATCATAACGGACAGTTTCTCCCTGCACTACCAATTCCCGCAGATTTTCCAAGTCATCGCTCCTTCCTATATTTTTTTTCATTTTTTTCTTTAAAGATTTTTTATTTTTTACTTGCAAGTCTACGCTTTTAAAGAGCTTTGCATGGAATGATTGTGTAATAATTGCCATAATATTAATATTGAAAAAAAAATCTGTACACGCTCGATGAGTTTGCCAGGATGAAATTCGATCAGCTGTTTGATTTCTATTTTATTTTCGCATAGCACATATAATTTTCCTTATTTATAAATGCCACTACCACTTACTTCACCTTACTGACCTTTTTATTAACCTTACCTTGTTTCGAAATATTACAACGCTTGCTGGCAACATTTTTACTAATTTATTCTATTTTTTCTCTTCCCTACGCTGAAAAACGTCGTTCCGGCGAAACGTACGGTCACTCTGTCTTGTGACTTTGAAATTGGACCTTAATACGTGGGACAGTGGGTTCAAGATGGATCACCAGCTCACACTAGTACTCCTGTCAAGATTGATACACTCCAATTTGTGCCTAAGAACACGAACCCCAAGGAATTTAAGCAGCTGCAACAACAGGTGTGTTTTCTTTATAATTTTATGTAAAGTTGAAATTAAAGTAGATGCGAGAATACATAACATTGGTGCAAAAAATGCCAAGTGTGGCCACGGAATTACCAACCCAAACCCAAGGGAAACCCAAGTGAAACCCAAGTGAAAGCCCAAAGGAAACTAGCTCTTAATATGGTGCTAAACACAACATACACTACCTTACCCTACAGATAAGGAAGCCTCTTTCATTCAATCATTCCTTACAGGCTTTCAAAGTCCACTGCTGAACATAAACCTTCCCGTAGATTGCATTATAAGCGGCATGTTTGTCATAGTTGGTTCTTGGCACGCGGCTAGGCAACTGCAGTTTTTTATTTTCTTGTTGCTATTTGAGACTAACCGAATTTCGGTCACGGCGGCCAGCCTCAACGGAGATTAGCCATCGGCGCAGGACAGGATTACAGTGCCCAAGTGTATGCACAAGTACAGGTGCACTCTCTATTCCCTCACTCTCACAGTCCGATAGGACGGTAATCCGATTCGACCGGAGGGAGAAAGACCCAATCATAGACTTTTTGAGAAATATGTTTTACTTAATTTAGTTACGTTAATTTGGTTTACATAATATGTGATTGTAAGCTGATATTTTTTCAAAAAAGTCCCACTGGCTTTCTTGCTGGTTCTTCCCAGGACAGAGGTTTTTTTTTAGAACAAATGGTAAATTAAACAAAAGAGTGACTTTCAATAAGTATTATTTATTATCTATATTGAATAAAAAAGTTTCTGTTTCTGTTAATAATTAAAATATACAAATAAATGTAGTCTGTATAAAGAATAGAGCGTCTTCAGAACCATAAATACTTTTACACAATCGAATTCAACAATGGGATCTTTTTTATTGAATAAAACTACTTTTACGGATTATATCGCGTTTAATTAACTTATTTTTATTAATTCCCGACGTTTCGGGTGCTTTACAGCACCCATGGTCACGGGAGTCCCCCGTGACCATGGGTGATAAGTTAAAAATAAGTTAATTAAACGCGATATAATCCGTAAAAGTAGTTTTATTCAATGTGTAGTGTTCGCGTAAATATAAGAAATCATTATCTTTTTTTATCATTTATGTCGGCTGTATTTAGATCAAGGAGAACCGTCGCGCCGACAAGATCAGCGCTGGGCCACAATCCCACATCCTGGAGGGCGTCACTTGGGACGAGGCCACCAGATACGTCGGCGAGGACGCCGCCAACACGCACACCGGCGACCACGTCGTGAGTACCACATTTTTAGCCTTTCTCTCCATTACCCCTCGTTTCCCTTTTTTTTAATTTAAGATTCATTGACTAATGCGTTACTTAAGTATGTAATTTCTAAATTTATTTATTTATTCACAAACATCTTAACAGTTATCAGGAGTATTCATCCAAAACGCTTATAAGATTAGATTAAATACATACAAACATTATTAATTCTCACAAGCAACATTAACTTTAATTTAAATTACATTATTTATGGCAACTGGTTGAATCAAATAAGCCGATTATTTAAATGTCAGTCTAGATCTAATAAAACACAACATCCAGAATTCTGAATAAGAAAACTAACGGTGACTACCCACGCTCAATTTTAACTGAAAGTTTAAAATGTTAAGTAAAAATTGACAGTTAAAACTGATCCTGATGTGTGACAGCCATAAGCCAATAAGTTTTAACGTTACCCCCACAAGGATTTTCTCCTGTCTCGTATAGGCAGTTTATTTACATAAATTTTGTTCCGTGTGGGATTCGAACCCGCGGCCCGCAGTTCCGCAACTCATTGTTAAGCCACTACGCCACAGAGCAGTCAAAGGCTTACCATCTACCGTCAAGTTGGAATACTACTGGACATAGGTTTGTCTCGTTGTAAGAAGGATTTGTCACGTTTAATAAAAGTAAACTTGATAAAAGTAAGCTTAATAAAAAATATAAGTTTAAAAAAACAGAGGCAGTCATATGGACCGCCGACAGAAGAGAAAACTCAATGATATATGCGTATACATGTGCACAGGCCGCAATGCTATAGTAAGACGCGTAGCAGACATGCTCGTGACGTATTGCGCGCAAGCGCGAGCGCAATACGTCACGAGCATGTCGAGGTCATCGGTGACGCGAACCTATAAAATTTTCCCCTACCAAAAATCGCTCAACGCGGCTATAAAGTAGGAATTCGCGTCTATTTTATACTACGATAATGTTCACATTATTGTAAAATCCTGTTTTTTCATGATCGTTGTGAGCGAAGGTACTATACATAAAACATACTTAACTAAAATAAAATTTGAAATAAATAATCTCTTGAAACATCTAGCTACTGACTGCTTAGATGCTACCGACGAAGGCAACAATTTTCTGTCCATGGGTTGCATAAGATAGAGAGACTAAGTAATAAGTGGCAGCTATATATTGAGAATTTGAGGTTGACTCTGTGGCCTGATAAAGAAAATTAAAAAATATATTATGCAGGTTTTTGGTGCATTACCTACCTACTATATGCTTCCGAATTTTTTCCTAAGTCAAAGATCAGAACTGAGCGTATCAACTTCAAAAATCGCTATTGTAATTTGTTTCTTTTTCTTCCTCATTTTTATCTTTGTACTCATATTTTTATGTGTTTTACCAACTTATTTTACGAATAGAATGAATGTATGAACATGCGTGACGGCCACGCATTACTGGTTCGGTGGATAGGGCTCCGAGTAAAGAATGCTTTGATTTTTTGTCTTTATGTTTAAAATGTCTCTATAAAGGTATATTTACTCTCGGAGCTGTATTCTCCTAAATTTTTTTGTTGGTAATTACTGAAAATTTGTGTCCGACCGTTCAATTTTGGCGCTTGTTAGATAACTTCGGCCCATATCGACCGAAGCCGAAGGTTTCGCCGAAGGCGGTTTTTTATGCCTCCTCTACAATACTCGCGAAGTAACTTCGACGAAGTGCTCGTCGAAGTCAATCGCAGTCCGAAAAACGTGACTACACACTCGTGCTACTTCGCTAAGAGCTTAGTCATCTTGAGTCTTCCGCAGCCTTAACATGAATAACGTTCAAGAGGCAGCTGCTATAGGTACCTAATTGTGTGAACAGTACGACGTCAATGCGTTAACTAAATAAATAATTATGTAGAAAGCTACATATTTAATATTTGTATATAAAAACATATATTCATAACTGGCGTATGCCGAGTAGTGTAGTGAGACGCTTCGTGTAACTTCGGGGTACTTCGCGAAGACTCTGGCGCAAAAAACCGACAGCGATCGGAAGTCGCCCGAGGCGAAGCGAGGTTGCACGAAGCGAATCGAAGTACCTCTCTACACTATTCGCCTCGTCCAACTTCGATCTACTTCGCGAGTGGTGTAAAGGAGGCATTAGACGAAGGTGGCCGAAGCCAAAGCCGAAGCTTCGGTCGGACTCTACTGCAAATTTCAATGTCCACAACTCATGCTATGTAAATATCGTTTTTGGCACGCCTTCGATATACAAAGTCAAATTTATTCAATTTCGTTTTTGTCATACATTCGTATAAATATAAAATGTTTGTTTTCAGGTGCTGATGGGGGCCGCTTCGAAGGGCATCATCCAGCGGGGCTACCAGCACAACGCCACCATGTACAGCGCGCCGTACGCCAGGAACCCGTTCGACCACGTCACCGACCGCGAGATAGACGAGTACAAGCGCACCGTCGAGAGGAAGCAGCGCGGGAACGAGTGTGAGTGCCCCTACCCTGTTGTTACCTCCGAATTAATTGCAATAAACAACCCTAGACAGTTCATAGGCCTCCCTATAGATTGTGTCATAAACCCATCTTAGCTTTATTTATTTTTCATTACATTGAATAAAACTATTTTTACGGATTTTATCGCGTTTAATTTTACTAATTTTGATTCCCGACGTTTCGGTGCTTTACAGCACCCATGGTCACTCAAAATTAGTAAAATTAAACGCGATAAAATCCGTAAAAATAGTTTTATTCAATGTGTAATGTTCGCGTAAATATAAGAAATCATTATTAATTACAGCTAAAGTCCACTGCTGAATGTAATGCCAGTTGCCATACTTGGCAGTTGACTTGACAACCCCAGTTTTTTTTATCAAGTTGTTGATATTAGGAAGACTGCTATTGTCCCATCTCCTGGTTTCCGTCTGTCGCCTTTTACGACAACCACGGTATGATATGGGAATATCTGTGGGGAGGCCTATGTTCTGTAATACATTTACATACGCTGTAATCAATGAAAAAAAAGCCACTACCACTAAAGAGTACATATTATATTGATAATACCCCCGAGAATGAGTTGATTGCTATCATGCTGTTTCCAAATGCTTAATTGTATGAAATACTACTTGATACCTGCGACTTCGTCCGAGTTGCTTGAAATGTTTGTCCCGCTTCTCCGCGGCGAGAAAATACACATCACTGAACACGTAGTGCTTATAAAAATCGATGTTTCTTAAAACTTTAATGACTTTATATTAAATGAAGATATCGCAATAATTATTTTTTTAGATAAGGGCCAAGTGTGTAAGAAATAAAACTTAGAAAAGCTAATGGAAATCTATCCAGTAGTTTTTCCGTGATGCGCGCACAACTGCTAACCTCTATCATTTTATTTATATAGATTATATTGTTAATTAATATTTAAAGAAAGTCCCGCTGGGTTTCTTGTTGGCTCTTCCGAGGTGGTAAAACCAAAATGACTTTCAATAACAATTCTTGTAACATATATTTAATAAAAATGATTATATTCCATTCTATTACCTCTTACTGTACCAAATAGCAATGCTTTGCACTACGGTGTTCCGGGCTTAAGGGTAAGAGCCACTATAATAACAGGCTTTGAGGCATTTAATGTCAGTTTTCATGAGTGACAAAGCAACTATAGCCACTTACCATCAGGTGGACTGTAACTTCAGTTTTATTTTAAAAAAAACTTTTTGTGTACAGACGACACGGATCTGTCAGAGTCGGAGGCGGTCAGCGGCGCACAAGTGACTTCACCCGCCAGCGCGCCCTCCGAGACCGAAGAGGAGTCACGTGACGGTATGCGCCACTCACACACATATTGTACGTACACGGACGTACACACGTACACACACATACATAAGCGCACGCACACGTACGTACGCGCACGCACACACTGCTTTTATAAGAATAATCTATATATTAATACGTGAAAGGAAAACTTTGTACACCTTTTTATGCATATTAGCTTTAAGTCATCTTTTATAATGCGCACAGCCAAGGAGTGGGATGACCAGCTGGCGTCTTTCTTTCCGAGTGCCTATAACCTGGACCTCTTCAAAGTGCGTGTTAACAGGCTTCTCCAGGGCAAACTCGCTCCATCGTAGACCTCATCTTTGTCCTCGGGCCAGATGGAGTTCAAGAGTGAGCCCATTTATAATAAAAAAAGAAATTGCCCGCACGGAGGGGTATGAGATTTGACATAGTTATAGTTTGGAGGAGTGCAGAAAACAATAATTTATAAATAATATGTGTTAGTTAACACAATAAATTAAATTAAAGAAAACATTTATTGTTCACGTTCATATTGCCAATATCTCAGAGTAAGTACAGGTTATTTGTGTTTTGTGAGCCGTGGTTGCTCAGGGGCTTAGCGCTCGCTGTAAATTTCACAGTACGCGAGCAACCCGGGTTCGATCCTCGCTGGCACCAATGAAATTGTTAATTGCAATTTTAAGTGCTGATTTATCATGTGCTCGGCGGTGAAGGAAAAACATCGTGAAGAAACTAAAAAACTCCTTAATATTATAGAAAGCCTTGTCCACCAACCACATAAAAAGTTTGCTTTTAAATTTATTAAGAGGCAATGACTTTATGTCGCTAGGCAGTTTGTTAAACACCTTTATTGCCATTGAGTAACAGCTCTTATGAGAATTTGCCTTCTTTCTAAATGGAAGAACTAGTTTATCCTTGTACCTTGTATTAAAACTAACAACATCACTATTTTTTGTTTACAAACTGTGAATGTTTTTTGACAAATGTACATAATATGTTCGTATTTCCAGAGCACCGAGTGTTGCGGATAGAGACGAAGCAAGTGCCGGTCCGCAGCCAGCCCGAGGTGGTGCTAAGCGATGGTGAGTGCTATTATGACGTCATATTTAGAGGTAGCTATCATCATTGCCCATTAGTAACATTTTTTATAGTTACGGACGCTTAGGGTCGTTTTTTTTTTTTTTAATTTCCATTGAGCCGTAATATATTATAATACCCGAGCAAGCCGTACTTGATATCGGCAGGCACCAATGAAATTATTAACCCCAATATTATCTGATTTACCACATTATAGTTGGTGAAGAAATGGAATATATTGATTGGAGCAGCCTCACCAAACTTATTTACAACGGGCTTCTGCGTGACGTTTTATATAAAAGTTTTTCGGTTCTACTGTATTTTTTTTAACTCATTTATTACATTTTTTAATTCTTCTACGTTTAGGAATATATCTGTAGTTTGGTTTATCCATTTCTAATGTAATTAATATAAAATATTACTAATATTTCAGAAAAAAAAAACCATCAATATCAATACAAATAAATAAAATTGAAGTGTCTGTTTGTAATGTCAAAATAACAGCTTTTTACTAAATGCATATGAAAGTATAAACGAAGTATCGTTTATACTTTCATATGCATTAACAAAAAATCGTTTTTTAAAATTTTTGTCTGTCTGTGTGTCTGTTTGTTCCGGCTAATCTCCGAACTGGCTGCACTGATTTTGACGGAACTTTCACTGGCAGATAGCCGATGTTATAAGGAGTGACTTAGGCTAAATTTATTTTAGAAAAATAATTAGGGATCCGCGCAAAAGAAACTTAAAACCCATGAATTTTTATCGATTAGTATATAATATATATACAGATAATCAATAAACATATTGAGTTTCCACATGCCCTGTCACCACCGAGCATGTGGTAAATCGTTACTTTTAACTTGTTAAGTTGCAAGTAACAATTTCATTGGTGCTTGATCGAAGTCCATAGATTCGATCCCCGAGCTAACATCACCCTTGTATTGATATGTGATGAATACTTAGCATGAGTTGTTTTGAAAATATTTGTAAAGATAGTTTTAGATTTTCTTGAGAAACTGCATAATTCTGGGCATGTTTTGTTTTATGAAGCTCTTTAGAAATTCGTATACAATCTTTGACGAAAGCGGGGGAAAAGGGATATATTAATATAATAGAGAATATTTTTTATAGAATGCGAGTGACAAACAAGCACACAGTCCACCTGCGGGGCTAGCATGGGCAGGAGACAATTTTATCTTCGGGGAAAGGAGAAAATGTTTATCCCTCGTTTAGTTTTATCTACCCTTCGAGCATGGGCACACCGGTGAATATAATATCCACAGTAGATAAAATGGGATATAAACTTAGACTTAGATAGATTTTTTGTATGAATATAAACTTAAACCCACGTCCAATGAACTAGGATAAAATTGTCCCTTTCAAATGTCAAAAAAAACATATTTTTTTATCTTTCATTTGGCTCCATGCTACGGACGGGGGACATATATGTCTACTCGTAATGTCAAACGGGGATATACTTCTCCCCTTTTGACATAAGATAATTTTATCTCTTGTCAGTGGATATAATCGGGGGATAAATTTTTTGTCCCCAGCCCCTGCTAGCCGTGCTGATGGTAAGTTGATGCTGAGGCTCATAGACGCATACGAGGGGTGATCCAAAAGTAATGATAATCGGTTACTTCAGGTCCGCATAAAAATCCAAATAAAATATTTTTTGCTTGCTTATATACTCACTACGTCAACCTAAAAAAATCATATAAATAGATCACGATTTCCGGGAGATACATTCATTTGAATACGAACTGTCAAAGAGATAACATCAACATGGAGAAAAACGAAATTAGAGCTGTCATCAAGTACCTCTGTTTGAAAAAAATGTCTTCAAAAGACATACACAGTGACTTAGTGGAAACATTGGGGGACTCTGCTCCTCCATATTCTACAGTTGCACGCTGGGCCAAGGAGTTTAAACTGGGCAGAACATCCACTGAAGATGAACATCGCGAAGGACGCCCATCCACGTCCCTCACTGAAGACAACGTGAAAAAAGTCGAAGATGGTGTGTTGGCAGATCGAAGAGTGACCATCAGGCATGTAGCTGAGGTCACAGGGATCTCATATGGCAGCGTTCAAAGAATCCTTGCGAACGAGTTGCATATGAAAAAGGTCTCTGCGCGTTAGGTACCCAGAATGTTAACCGACGAGCAAAAGAAAAATCGAGTTGACATTTCGAGGGTCAATCTCGAAAAGTTCAAGCAGATCAAGAAAATTTTTGTTCCGTTTTGTGACTATGGACGAGACCTGGATCCACCATTTTGATCCTGAAACGAAACAACAATCGATGACTTGGAAGCGAGCCTCCTCACCGACGCCAAAGAAATTCAAAGTTTCAAGTTCGGCGGAAAGGTTATAGCATCTGTTTTGGGACGCTCAAGGCATAATTATGGTGGAATATTTGGAAAGGAGCCACTATTACGGGCTCTTACTACGCAGACCAAATAAGAAGATTACGGGAGGCCATTAGGAAAAAGACGCGGCAAACTGCGAGCTGGAGTGCTGTTTCACCAAGACAACGCACCGGCTCACAAAAGCCGCAGTTGCGATGGCTGCCATTCAAGAAACGGATTCGAACTGCTCGAACACCCTCCCTATTCGCCAGATCTAGCTCCTAGTGATTTCTACCTCTTTCCTCGGCTCAAGGAACGCCTCCGAGGCAAGAAATTCGAAGACGATAGCGAAGTAATGGCCGCTGTTGAAGCGTTTTGGGAGGGTCAAGACAAAGAATTTTTTTCAAAGGGAATCCTGGGTTTAGAAGAAAGATGGACTAAATGTATTGATTTGTTAGGAGACTATATAGAAAAATAAATTATTATTTTAACTTTAATTACCGTGTTTTATTTTCATTATCATTACTTTTGGATCACCCCTCGTACATCTATCCTCGATTAAGAATATAAATGCAGATGCGTTGTCGCCCGTGAGGACTAAGATGGAATGCCTAGTTTCCAGTAAAATGGTCTCCAGTTCTCTACACTCGCCATACGAAACACAGCAGCATTAAGCTGCTATTTTACGCTGGTGTTCTGTGAGAGCGTGGTCCTTCACCGGTCGAGCCGACCCATTTATTTGTACTACAACCATAATAAAGCTGCAGCGTGGCTCTATCACGTGAAAATAAATATTATTGGTCGTTAATTTCCCGTTCCGCTTTCGTCAAAGACGGTTAGTCCTAGCGTGCAGAGTTAGAGGTCGCATGCTAAGTCCCTTTCCTCTCCGTAGTGGACACGACCGACTTCCTGAAGGCAGAGCGGGAACACGCCGACCTCACCAGAGGTTAGTAGCTGCATTTGGATTTTTTATTTGCACTCTCTTTGCGACTGGATCTTATTTCACACTCTGGAATAATTTATTGGTTACGGAAATTTAATTATTGTGTGTAAATCTTACTGTGTTGGTCCATAGATGGCGTTATTTTATAATTGATCAAATAGTATTTATTTCAAGGACTATATGATATATAAAATAACCTTTTTTAATAAGTTAGTTCTTAAACTACGTGCCACCTGATTCTTAACACACCAACAGATCGTAATATAATTATATATAAATGACTAAAAAATTATTAAATTTTAACAGATTGTGTTGTAATAGGATCCAATGCATGGTTTTTTGTTGCACTTCTATATTTGCGCACCCCAAACATTTGATTTTAATAAAAAGAACTGTCATTGTTATGGAAATATATACATTTTTTTGGTTAAAGAAAAACCACGAACGCGAAAATTTGCCGCCATTTTTATTTCATTTAATTCGAAATGTATAAAATGAATATTTAAAAAACTCTTTCTTAAAAACTTAATCTCTATTTTAAAGTGACTGGTTTTAAGGAAAGTGGCTCAATTTCACATTCTTGGTTTTCGATGTCGAAAGATGCTAATGTTGTTTACTGTACTAACAATTTTTTAACAGATTTTGGGCTATTTTCAGTTAATTCTTGTGTTTATATATATATATAATGAAAACACTCATTATCGGTGTACTGACCTGTGGTTTGTATTTCCATAATGTGAAATAGTATTTGGAATATTCCAGAAATTTCTGGATAATCCCAGATTCCATCTTGATTTCTAAACTTTTTATTTTTTATTATCAATGTAGTGTTACTTGATTACGGGACTTATTGTAGAAAAATTATAGGCCTCTTTTCTGCTAAAAAATTGGCTGAATTCTCCCTATATCCTTCTTATAGCAGTTGATCTTTTTTAACCCTGGGGAGAAAATAGAACTTAAAAAACAAATAGAATATAGATCGTAGTAGAAGGCTACGGCATAAATATATCGTTTAAATTTATTATTTTTTCCTTGACAATTTTATCAAATTGATCTATCAATAAAATGTTTGTAAATGTTTCTAAGTTATACTATTAATTCCAGGGTATTTAGGATTTAGAGAAGGGTTCAACAAATATAGGTTTATTGGATCTCATTCTATGGTTTTCCTTTGTATTCTATTCTATTCTTCTCATGTATTCTATATAAAGAGGTGGAACGGGATCCGAACCTACTGTCTGATGATGAGGTATTCTTGGATTCGACCGCTTCGACTGGTACTTCAAGTGTGACCGCCGCGGCACCATCTACCGTCGTAGTGCGTCAATATACGGCTGCGACACCAGTGTATGTCAGCCGAGGTGAGACTGCAAAGAGTGCGTTGGAGATACCTATCGTGGGAGTGGGGTCAGAAAGTCCATTTTATGGTGTTTGTCTCGTCTTGTGGTGGTCCTCGCTATATAATGCTTCTGTGACTTTGGGTTGTGAAAGAGAGACAGGCGATTGACGAGAGAGCAATTGAGATAGGTTTAGGCATGGCTGTGGATAAGTTACAAGCAGACGAAACTTTACTTATTTTAACCATTGGTTAAAGATGGAATTAGTTCTAGTTTAAAAGAAGTCAAATGGATGACATTTTTCCTATATGAGAGGTTGTCAAAGAATTATATCTCAACCGTGAGACAGAATATTTAGAGACCATCTTTATACTGGCTGATAAAAAAAATCTTAACTTGGTCTTAAGCTTTCTCATAGAATACTTGAAAAGAGTAAAATGAGTGCGTATGGTTAAGGCGTATGCAGAATTGTTGGCATATTTGTGATTGTCTTCGAAAACTGTATTCGTGCGGCTTTACTGTTTTGCGATTTGGCGTCAAATATTTGTCCATTTTTTACTGGTATTTTATAAAATTTGACTTCGAAATATTGTGACAAATTTCACGTAGGAAAATTTTCATATTATTACGTGTTCTATCTCACACAGTTTCTTCATTTTGTATCGTTTAGCTTAAAAACTGTGATTTTATTTTCAGTTATGGGTTATATTATGAGAAGATATCTAACGGATTCATAATTTTTTTACCCTTAATAGTCTCTAATAATGTAATTACTGATATCTTATGATATTAAAAGCAAATAAATATAGACATGGTTTCTACGGTTTATTTTTCCATCAATTAATGGCATTTATGTATTTATGTTCCATTCATTGTTTATATTTATATAGCATCACAGCTTGCGCATTTGCACCTAACTAAAGCTTGTTCATTAATACAGGTAAATTAACTGCTGTGGACAAAATCCTTGACGAAGCCCTAACATCAAACACACGCTCGAGGCATTGCTTTTCACGCAACCCTAATTTTGACAATTATATTCATAAATTCGAAGCTATTGATATCAAAAAACACCCGAAATGCAAATTAAGTCTTAATTCTAAAATTATTGCTTCAAGTGATAATAAAGAATTAGTTCTACATAAAGGTTACGATTTAGGCAGTCGTTCTAGTTTGAATTCTATACCGTCATTAGAATGGGATTGTAGACATAGAACGGAATATTTATTTCGAACCCAATCTCTTCCACGACAGAGAGTTAGTTCATGCAACAAAATTTACAGAACGCGTTCGCACAGTGGCTTCATCAATTCATTCATTAAAGATCCAGATCCCAATCACTATCATATTCCCAAATGCCGCTCGTGTGGTGAAAACACCTTGTCTTATAGGGAAATAAAGACAGGCTCAAAGAGTAGTTTAAGGTCCAAATCACATGGTTCGCTTTATTTCTCCTTTGATAATATCCATCAGAAATGTTTAGATGAACACAAACCTAGTATCGTCAAAGTGACAGCAAATGTGCTACCAGTTTTTAAAGTGAACACAAACCCCAACACGGAGTTTGTTGAAAGCCAAGAATTTACCGAGGATAATTATTTAGATAATATGAGTAACAGTTTCTCAACAGAAAATCAAACCATTGTTGAAAACAAACAAATAGATACTTTAGTTCAGAAAGTCGAAAGCGGAGGCCTTGTTGAAAGTAATACTAAAAAGGATAAAGAAGAAAACACTTTTAGAACAGAAGAAGATACAGATATTCCAGATAAATGTGACAACTCAATCAATTCGATTGAGGGAGAATACCACAGTTTTCATGACGATATGGATTTCGAGGAAGCGGTTTACGATAGTCCTGTAAAGAAACTAATGCAAAAAGATATAAGGGATTACTCTGTGCCGATCGATTTCTTTTGTTCAGATTATGCAAGAAAAGATTCCATTGTAAAGATATCTCCAAGAAAATGTGACAATCAAAAAATAAATGTTCTTGAACCAATTTTGGAAGAGTCTAAAAGTTCAAATAGCGACGAATCAAATAATGTAACTTCTGTAGAAAATATCAAAACTGAAAACAAATCATTATCTGATGCTTTATTTCAGTCGCAAGAAGAAATATCAAATACTTCAAAAATCTTAGAACTTAATAGGATCAGAGATATGGAAACAGAATTTTTTATAAAGAAAGCTCAGATATTAGAAAACATTTGAACCAGAATATTAATGACGAAAATGCAGAAATTGGAACTGTGTCTCATGATAAAAATTTAGATCACAAAGACCCGGAAGATTTTTTTAAAGAAAATCAATTCCAGGCTCTAACAGAAATTAATAATTCAAAGCAAGATAACGGAATGGTTTCTGCAACTAGTAAAGTAAGATTAAGCTACAACAGCCTTACTAGTACAGAAACAGGATTTAGTTTTGATTCTATTGATGAATTTGAGAAATTTGAAGTCGTATCAGAGATTCTTGGGGTTATTATTAACCGAATTAACTATGAAACCATGACATCATTTGACAATAATAGTGATGACAATATGTTGGTCGAAGACAAAAATAATCAAGGAGAGGAAAATAATGAAATATCGTGTGATCAGAAAAGGATAGAAAAGGATACATTGCCACAACAAAACCTTGAAAATTTTTCTATAGTACAGATTGTGAAAGAAATAGAAGGTAATGAAAGCTTCAATGCCACTGACACCACAGATGCTAGCGATTCGTCAAGTATCCAGAAAAATAAAATAGTTGAAGCAATCCTATACTATATTTTCAATACAGTGTTCTACATTGCGACTAGTAAGAACAAACCTAAATCCAAACATTCTAAGCAAGTAGTAACTGTTATTGACAGCGAAGATATATTATTTACAACTGACCCGCTACTTTTGAATTTTATACGTACAGAATTTGATGACGAAGAAAATGGAATTTTAGAGAAACCGTATGATGATCAGAGCGATAGTAATTTAGAAGATACAAGTGTACCATGTGAATATATTAATATTGTTGATGTATTAGAACGTGATATTACTAACGCAATCGGATATAATGAATCATGTGAGGAGTCTAGATTAAATCTCAAAGATGAATTCGCTGATAAAAAAGAAAATGAAGAAAGATTTGTAGCTTCTAATTCCGAAAACAGCTCAATTGTAAACACATCTGAATTTTGTGACCAAATTCAGGTTTTTGATAGTTTTGAAAATGATTGGTCTATTAAATGCCATTGTAGTTACACAATTTTAAAGAACGACACAAAATTGACGGAAACAATGACGTCGGAAATCGTAATAGAAAATTTAGAAACAAGCGGTACATGTCCAGAATCCTCTAAGCATGATACGATTCAGACTGATACATCAAACCTCAACGAGACTTTCGTTTTAGGTGCAAATGATAAAGAAGAAATGAACACAGCATTTGTGGAAGATGAGTCGATTTTCAGTCGATCTTCCTCTCCTAGAAAATGGAATTCCGTGTTTGACCTATGCACAGAATCGCCTATAAAGAATACAGATGATTCTTTTGTTGGAAATGAATTGAGTGTTCTTTACGAAAAGGATGATACTATATTAGGATCACCTTTTGTGAAAAGAGCGTCGGTGATATCCATGTCGCAAACTCAGAACAGAGGTGGCCTGAAGTACTGGATATCGTTTGATGATAGTCTTACGGACGCACGGGAGGAACCTTTTTGTAGACGTGTAAGAAGATTTCAAGCGAAGGAAATGCCAAGTTTCGTTCCCTTTGACTTCGATAAAGATGCAAATCGTTCTCGAGATGCTAAAAAAGGCCCTATACAAAGATCTGGTGTATTATTTAATGAAAGTAACCTTAATTCGGCCAGTTTTAGCACTGCGTCCACCTCGAATACAGATTATGACACATGCGAGTCCGTTTCAGTAAACACTTGCGAAGCGAATGACACTGAAAAGCTATTGTACGATTCGAGGATAGATTGGAAATCGAAGGGGTGTCGGTTGTACTCCAGCTGGCCTCCTTTCGAAGACACTGTATTCTATAGGATAATATCGAAATTTAGAATGTCCGAAAGCTTTGATCCAAGTATGATTAAGTTTGATGGTAACTTTTAGGCTTGTTAAAATTCATTGCAATTATATAATTTATTTATTGGTTACTCTTCTATCTTAGAGGAGCGAAAGAGAACATGATATATTCTCTCGCACTCATATGTATTATTAAGCTAAGTATAATAGGATAGTAGATTCATGTCGATTGAAATGAAATTAAAACAACGATACTTTTTAAGGAATTTGCATAGGAGTGCTTATAAAATGAAGGCATTGTTTCGTGTAGTCAAATAAAAATCTTCTTTGTATATTTTTAAATACTACAAATATAATTTTACTTAAAACATAGCAAGTTTTAAGATACTATTAAAGCAACTACCTCGTCAACAGTGTTTTTTTGAATCTCTCGAATAAAAAGTTTATAACGCAGAATTCGTTAAATTAGATTTTTAATTTAACTTGTTAAGGAAAACTGAATAAGTTTTGTGACACTGAAACGTACGGTTATCGATAAATTACGAGTCTGAAGTTGCAAGATGGCGGTTCGTGCGATATGTCGATACGACTGGGGAACAAAAGATGATAACGAATGCGTCAACAAGTCACAGAGAACCTACATTTTACAACTTAAAGTCTCATACAGGTTAAATTTTTAAACTAAAAGTTACAAAGTGGTAATTATATAACAAACAGTTATTTCTAAATAATAATAAAAATAACAGGCGTTCATTGATTAGTTTGACCAAACTGACCTTAATTGTGTTTTTATAACGAATACATTTATTTTTTGGAATAGTTATATAAATGCACCTATTTTTTTCTACATATATGTTACATGGGTTAACAAAAAGTTACGTAAAATGTAGGAAATGTAACTTACTGGCAACACTGCTCGATTTGCCTTTTGCGATAACGGACAAGTAGTTTTGCGTTATCCATAATAATATATTAACGATGTTGTCATCTACCCAGCTCCTTTATTAATCACTGGTTGTCAATACTTTAAAAAGAAATTGTATCTATCATCACATTAGGTAAAGTATACACTCATTTGAAACAATAATTTACTATTCGTTGTTTTCTTTTAAATAATTCATATGCTTCGGGTTTTATTTGATATGTGTTTTGTTTGTATGCACGCATGCCTTGTTTTCACAATTTAATTTGTAAGAGTTTTTTAATTCGTTATTTTTAGTCTGTATAGTTTATATTGGGCTGTATTTATTTACATGCTATAATGTATTTAAAATATAATGTTATTTTTATTTAACAAACCCTGATTCAACGGTCACGAAGTGATTTTAACATTTTAAAATTAAATACTAGCGGTCTTACTTATAATGGTTGATTAACGCTTACTTAAATTGAGTACTTATTTATTATCTCTATATCTGTCTCTTTCTATTGTCATATAATGGAGAGAGAGAGAGAAGCATTTCGTAAGTAAGGCCGTAAGTGCATTTCAGTTGTAAATGGGCATTATGGTTGCTTGGTGATTTTTGTTAAAATTCTGATTGCCTAACGTTTCTAATTGCTTGTGTAAGGAGTGTTTTTTTGGCAAAATTTGTAAGGGTTCGGTCACATTGTACGCATAAAACATAAAGTGACGGAAGTGTCTGAAATATCCTAAAATTGCACAAAGTAACTTATACTAATGTTAAACACTCGCTGCCCGCGCCTGTTGCGCTCTCTGTCCCACTTACGGGCCTTACGGCAAAGCGAGAGCGCAGAGCGCAACAGGCGGCGACTTGTTTCCCCATTTTATTGCACCGCGGGCAGCGAGTGTTTAACATTAGTATAGTTAAGGCTATCTAGCTCGAGAATTAAACACATAAGTGTCTAAACGACAAGAAGTAATGGAAATATTTGAAGGGGTAACCAAGGTTACCAATCTCTATTTCGAATCAACATGGCCGCTACTTAACTTGCTGGCGTTAGGATAATGCAAATGTCGTTGCCACATACAGTCGCTCTTTATAATTAAAAAAAATGTTTTTTAATTTCAAATTCCACGAAACCGAACAAATTCATCATCATCATTACAGCCCTTCACGAGTACTACTGCTATACTTAGTCCTCTCCCAAGAAATTAATAATTCTAAAAAAAAACTTATTATATTTTGAATATTTTTGTGTATGACTGCGGCTGCTGATCATAAGGTCCCAAAATCTGCTGTAGAATTTTTTTTGTCAAAAAATTCTCAGTAGGAGCCCGGAGTTCGTAGTTGATGATGTTTCATTCCCGTGCCTCGCAATGCACGTAAAGCTGTTGGTCCTGCGCTTGATCTCTCCGGTCGTGTCGTATTACCGTTCCATCGGATTATGAGAGTCAGGAAATAGAGGATACACTCGTGCACTATAATCTTGTCCTGGCTAGATGGCGCGATCTGTTGAGACTGGCCGCAGTGACCAAAATTCGGTCTCGCGGACATTGTTTTATAATCTTATCGTTTTATGACTTGAGTAAAATGTGGCCGAACCTTGATTTTAAACTATGACAGATGGCAGCTAGATCTTTAACCCTATAATATATCCGTTGTCTGTTTGTATGTTTCTATGTCTGTGCATGTAAATGGTTTTTAATAATTAAAGTGTTTTGTGACGTTATTGAAGGTCGATATCGTGTTTTATTGAGTTAAAACGTAAAGTTGGTTAAGACGAAGGTTTTCTTCGTTAAATGGCTTATGAAGTATCTTCTTCAATTACATGCCTTTCATACTATCGAAAAATATTATATTGTTATCGCTTAAAAACGAGAACCCGAACGTCAAAGTTTTTTCCCCGGCGATTAAATTATATTTTTTTATCTCGATTAATGTAAAGTATTTTAAAAATCCATTCTATAAGAATTAATTTGAGTATTTCATATAAGTGCTTATATTTCCAAGCATATACTATTTCAAGAAGTATCAATTTTCAAGCGCCAAAATCGTGTTTAAATTACGATTTTTTGTCCAACCTGGCCTTAATACGACACAAATTCTAACTAATAGCTACAAAAGAAAATGAAGTGTCTGTCTGTAATATCAAAATAAACTGCCTTTTATCCAGCTGAGGGGCTTATTTTCATGCCATTAAGACATGAGTAACCAATTAAAAAAAAATGTGTCTATCTGTTTGTATATCCGGGTGATTTTCGGAGTGGCTTAACCATTTTAATGAAACTTCACGAACAGATAGAGAGCAATGCGAGGATTTATCTAGGATATATTTTATCCAAAAAATTACAGATTTTTTTTTGAGATATCGAAAAATTTATAAAATAAACTTTAAAAAAATTAAAGTAAAAGAAATTAATATTGATCTTTAATGGTCTTAAATCTAAATAACGCCACATTAATAGATCCCGGGTTGCTAGTACCAAATAAATATTGTCTGATTTTCTGCTTGTAAATCACCCGACTTTTCGGCAGAAGTCTTAAGACCTTGTTTTTCAATATAATGGAAAAATGATCTCACATTTAGTATAACTTTATTTAAAATATGCATTTTATATTTCAAATATGTTCCAACGCACATAGTTCTAGAGTCCAAAGAGCAGCGAGCTACTCGGACCTTGTTTTACCCAAAAAATATGGGCTTAGATGGGAAATTGTGAAAGAAGTCATAGGTGGGATTAGCCCATTGCCTAGGGAGATCTAGAATCACTGCAAAGGGGCGGATGGCTAGTATGTATATATAAAATTAAAATAAAACATGCGTGAGTATCGCGGAACACTCTGTTGGAACGAAGTTCCTTTCGTAGTATATTATTATTGATAAACGTATTATATTATTGATTAACAAATACTAGTAGTCTATTAAAATGAAGTGTCATTTAAAATAATATTTCTTTCATGGCAAGATAAGAAAAAGTGCGAGGGAGATGGATATTATTCCATCTCGCTTCCTTATAGTCTCCAAGGCCGTCTACACTACGTCAGAAGGGGTCGTGACGGAATAATCTTACACTTTTTCTCGCCTAGCTCCCATCCGCCAAATTCGTACCGTCCGATAAGGAACTTCGTTCCAATAATATTTGGATTACATCGCCTTTATTTTTAAGGAGTATGGATTAATACAAAATTAAATAATCAATATCACACGCATGTCGCTATCAGTGAGACAACAATCGCACATAAATGCTTCTTTTACTTCAGTCAAGTCCTAGCTTTTACTGTCTCACCCGTGCACGCATGCCTAGCTTACACTTGGTATTGGGAGAGCAGCTTTGTTACACAAAATAATAAAGGTGAGTTTTGCATGTATTATTATTTAAAAGATTTGAATTTAGACTGTGCTTATGTTATCTGTATTAATTGACTATATTCTTTGACTGTCTGTTGTGTTAGCGTCAAAATTGTCTGGAAATGTTAAAAATGGTCCAACATACTTTTAAAATTTTATGTAATTTATTTTTATCAATTATTACAGATTGCAAACAATTTTAAAAATGCAATAGATTGATGAATTTTACTTCAGACTACTCATAGATGCCGTATGGTGACGACATGAGACAATGGATTCACGTTTCTTCCCGTGGGTGTCATAAGAAGCGACTATGAGATGCCAGACAAGCCTTATGGTTTTCGATAGATGGCGCTATAAACTTCCCTTTTACGTCAGACATAAAATACCCAGAGACATGTCTTACTATCCGGGTGATTCAAGTCGATCATTCAAATGGATCTGTAAGACGCGCTCGATAATGTCGGTCGTCGGACAATACTATACTCTTTGGTCCTGGCAATCGTTTGATCCGGAACGTTCAAAAAATGTAATTGCAATCATCAATACTTTGATGCGACCCGGGCCAAATGAACGAATCATTCACGATTGACACATGTCTACCAGACCGGCGACGGGCAGCTGCATAACTGGTGCTCACGTGTAGTACTGCAATCGTCAATACGCCTGCCAAGTGTGACGATGAAGCCAAATCCTTCCCAAAATGAGAGAGTACATGTCCAGTAGTGGACTTTTACAGGCTAAGGAAGAAAAAAAGGAAGTCATAAATATGACATTAAGACGTTTAACACCTCACTCCTCCCGAAACCACGGGTGCTACAAATACTTAAAACGTCGGGAATATAAAATAAGTTGATTAAACGCGAAAAAAAAATTCATAAAAAAACTATTTTCATTCAATGTGTAGTGTTCACGTAAATTTATGAAATCTATTTGTTTTATTAACCCTTACTACTTTTGGTATTTCTTTTAATATCAATCAATAATGGATTCCAGGCGAGCACACGGTGAACGGTGACCACTCCGACGCCCACCAGAGCACCTTCTCCCACAGCAGTAAAGAGGTAAGCGGTTTTATTTGGTTAGAATACGTTAGGATCTGAGTGGGATTAATGGAAGGAAGTGTTAGCGTCGCTGCCACAGTGCCTTTTTAGGGCTTCGAATATTTTCATTTTTTAGGGTTCTGTACCCGAAGGGTAACCAACAGGACCCTATTACTAAGCCTCTGCTGTCCGTCCGTCTGTCTGTCAGTCGGCTGTATCTCATGATCCGTAATAGGTAGACAGTTGAAATTTTCACAGAATGTGTATTTCTGTTGCCGCTGTAACATCAAATAATAAAAATTAAAATAAATTATAAATTAAAAGGGGGCACCCCTACTAGAAACGTGTATTACGATGGTACGGAACCCTTCATGCGCGAGTCCGACTCGCAATTGGCCGGTTATTAAGATACGCAAGTGTCCTCACGATGTTTTCCTTCAATGCCGAGAACGTGGTAAATTACAAAGACGTAGTCACTTCAGAAATTGGAGGAGACCTGTGCCCAGCATTGAGACTTATAAAGATTGTAACTTTACGTTAGGATCGACGGAGTTAGTCGAATTGACTTTCTTCATCGCTAATGCTAGTAGAAAAGTATAAAAATAAATGGGAATGACTTATCAACCTTAGTTTTGCCTACCTTACCTTAGACGTCTACCTTAGACAACACCTTTACGTGGTAGAGTCACACTGCAGCTATATTATGGTTGTAGAACGATTGGGTCGGCTTGATCGGTGAAGGACCCCGGTCTTACTGAATACCAGCTTAAAATAGTAGCTTAACGCTGCTGTGTTTCGTATGGTGAGTGTAGAGAACCGGAGACCCTTTTTACTCGAAACGAGGCATTCCATTGTAGTCCTCACGGGCGAAAACGCATCTGCATTTTGATTCTTAATCGAGGATAGGTGTAGATGTCTATAGGCCACAGCAGTCACTTACCATCAGGTGGGCTGTGTGCTCGCTTATCACCCTTATTCTATAAAAAAAAAAACACCTGAGTGACATAATCCAATGGGTCTGTAAGCTGAAGTGGCAATAGGCCGGCTGTATGGCTCCATAATCGACAACCGATAGAGAAAGTTCTATAGTGCCAGCATCGTACCAACACAATAATCATGTCATCCAGACCGAATTTAGGTCACGGCGGCCAGTCTCAAAGTCTCAACTTATAGTGCACGAGTGCGATAGCACAGGTGCACTCTCTATTCCCTCTTCAATAGTCCAATGGGACGGAAATCCTACACGACCGGAAAGAGATCAGGCGCAGGATCCAACGGCTTTACCAATTTCCGAGGCACCGTTGTGAAACAACGCCAATTTCCTGACTACAGACTGCTTCTGATAACTATGGTAAATATCTCCCTATGAGGCAATCTATGGAGGAGGCCTATGTTCAGCAGTGGACTTTAGTAGGCTGTGATGGTAACGGTAAACGTAGTGATATAATATATACTCTAGAGTTCTACGCGGGTAAAAGCTAGTATGAAATAAATATTTCTACTTAACGTTTTTGAAATATCTTGCAGGGTTCCCCGTCTAAGGAGGTCTCCACCGAAGACTCGCCCAAGAAGGACAAAAAGAAGAAGAAGGGTCTCCGGACGCCGTCCTTCCTCAAGAAGAAGAAGGAGAAGAAGAAGGAGAAGTCCAGCACGCCGCAGCCCGCCTAGAGGTAAATGTCTGACGCCTAATTTAAAATAACTAGGTGACGGGACCGGGAGTCGTAGTTGCTTATTTTCATAAATTATGATGCTTCTTTAGCAAAGAGTTTAGGACCGCGGATTCGAATCCCGCACGGAACAAGTATTTGTATGGTCTACAAATAATTGTTCTGGGTCTGGATGCTTATCCTCGTGACTTATGTATGTAAACTGCTCCACGATACAGGAGAAAATCTCAGTGAAAAAAAAAACAATAAATTTGAAGAAAATGAAGCAGTAGTCGAATGGCAAATTAGAATCTCGGACGTCAATTTTAGCGGTCCATACCCATTGGAGCAGGGTGCCGTGGTAGATCAGGTGCTAAGCGCTTGCTCTAAATTTCACAGTACGCGAGCAACCCGGGTTCGATCCCCGTCGGCTCCAATTAAATTGTTAATTGCAATTTTAAGTGCTGATTTATCACGTGCTCGGCGTGTCTGAGAAATTAGAAAAAAAATATTGCGAAGACATGTGAAGTTCGTCAACACGCATTGGGGCAGCGCGGAGGACACTTCCTTACCCTAAAACCCTCTCAGAAATGAGAGGAGGCCTGTGCCCAGCAGTGGGACGTATATAGGCTGTAACTTTAACTTTTATACCCATTGCTACTGTCTTGAAATCAGAATGTTCAACGACTAGGCTCCAATGTCAATTGAGATCAAATAAAAGGATTTACTTCGTAAACAACGCTGTTAAATTGTATTTACTTGACTAGCGATCCGCCCCGGCTTTGCTTGGGTGATTTGTATTGATGTCATCAATCAACCATCAAAAACCCTCGGGTCGAAATTGGCTGGTGGATTTACTTACGGCAACTTAAATGATATGTCATTCATTTCTTCATTACAGCCTGTGTCAAGTCCTCTGCTGAACATAGGCCTCCCCCATAGATTCTCTCATAGTGGGATTGTGGGGTTGCAACCGCAGTGTTTCTTTATTTTGAGTTATAAGGAATATTTTTTTACGTGGTTCGGCTCGACCTGGGTAGGACCACGCCCCCTCACAGAATACCAGCGTAAAATAGCAGCTTAATGCTGCTGTGTTTCGTGTGATAAGTGTAGAGAACCGGAGACCCTTTTTACTGGAAAAGAGGCATTCCATCTTAGTCCTCACGGCTGACAACGCATCTGCATTTTGATTCTTAATCGAGGATAGATGTAGATGTCTATAGGCCACAGCATCCACTTACCATCAGGTGGGTTACAAGATGCTTCTGACCACCCTTTGTCTGGAATGATATGGGGATGTGAACTCTCTTACGCCGCCATTATACGGCGTTATTATTTATAGGCCATACCATAGGGGGCGTTCAAGTATTACGTAAGCAAACTTTCTATGGTTTTAGACCTCCAGCACCCACAGGAAAAATAATAAAATTGCGAACTCCCCCTCCGCCAAATGATAAGACTTTTATTAAATACTAGCTGGTACCCGGCGCGTTGCTGCCACAGAAGAAATAATTGTGGAAATATCGTTTTAAATTTGGAAGAGTTGTATTGTTTTATTAGGAATGATAGTACATTCATTGAAATTGAGTGATATATAAACTTCAAATAAATTTGTTGATGTGATACGCGCGCCACCTATTGTAAGTTAATCGTACAAGTCGCGGCACGTAAGTCTAGCGCTGAACGAAACGTTGAGGGAACGCGCACGAATTGAATTGCACGAATGCGGCTGGAGAGCCAATCAGCGCGACAATAACGGTCACAGCTAGACTTTCGTGCCGCCCCTTATACTATGCCTTTAACCTTCGCACAAGTGCAAGCGATAAGTTGACAAAGTTTTAGCGCAATCTGATGAATGGTGTGGTAGCGCATAAAATACGAATAAACATACAAACATATTTTTTTATATATTAGATTAAATATACAAGTTAAAATTTAAACGACTCAATTATTTTTAAAATTGTTTTAATAAAATTAGAAAACTAAGAATCATTTATTCTCCACGGGCTTCGTATCCAAGTTTCAACATCATTAACAATAATTGGTACCTCATCTTCACAATAATAGAAATGTATTATTAATTTTGATTATAAATATTGTTTTAACCTGCTTACGTAATACTTGAACGCCCCCATACCGACTTGTTTCAATTCCATCCATCCATAACAGCCTATAGAAGTCCACTGAACATAGGCCACCCCCATACATTGCCTCATAGGGAGGATTTGGCCATAGTTGTCACGATTGGCAGGCGGGTTGGCAACCGCAGTTTTTTTATTATTTGATATGAACGATTTTTTTATTTTCAGATAAAACTCCAAAACAACACTGCCATGTCGCTTTCTAAATACTTCGTAATTTTTAAGAGCAAACTCCAGAATTACAATTGTAATATTCATTATTCACCGCTTATACAGTTCGATGAGACGGTGGGATTGGAAGGGATCCCTGAGATTTTAAGTTCGCATGATTTGACCCACCTATGTATTAACGACCGCGAATTAAAACTGCCCTTCGGCTCTGAGTGTTGGTCGAAACCTGAGCAATGGTAGAACTGAGCCGCTACGATTTCGACAAAACACTCAGGCCTGCGTGACTAACGGCTTTAAAGTTAAGGGCTAATATAGACGGGATTTTATTTATTTGACAAATGATTTTTTTATCGATTATTTTTCTTAAATTTCCAAAATGAAATTGATTTCTTATGACTTGCCAACAAATTCTTATGAAATGTCTTATTTTGTATTATCTAGTTTTGTCCGAATCGACAGTTTTCACCGAAAGATATTTTTTTAATTATTGTCGTTTTTATTTATTTTTAATAGCTGATTCCATTTTGGTATAAAAATGGAACTACGCGAGTTTTATTTGCGTCTACTTATCTAATAGAGGAAACTTTTACTTTACCACTTTAATTTTTTTAATTATGAAAATATTTTACGATTAAAACTGTCGCTCGGGATATATGGTGCATTCTTACAAGTAATCCTTCACCAGCATCTAATGCTTTTCGTGTTAGGGGGCTCGACCATTTTGATTAAAGCCCCACGCCATTTTGTGCTTTTTAAAATTTAATTATAATATAAGTATATCCACACTAAGTCAACTCGTAACGCATGCTTTAAATAAAATAAAAGCTCCTCAATTATTAAGAAAACAATTTTCATTTGAAAATAAGGTACAAATATCTTTTAAAGCGAGCTAAAAAGCATGCAATTCGAGTTGTTATTTATACAATGTGGACATAGCTTACGGCATAGACTATAGCACGCGTATATCTGTCAAAATTCCCGCCCGACATCTGTCAAATTATGATATTGGGAGGCGTGAATGCAAATTGGTGGTAATCTTGACAGGTGTGTAATTTGTGACATCTGTCGATACATATATGGAGTAATTAAAGAAATATAATATATATAAGCACTCTATCGATTTAAATTTAAGAAGTTATCGGCTAGCTAACTTGTAGTTTTTTTCTATTTATTTCTTTTCAAATTGGGACGTAAGAGAGATACGTATGTGTTAATTTCGACATGGCGGTGATTCGGACTCCAAAACTTCCATTGTATGAAATTAATGTACTTCCCAAGTGTAATTTAAAGGTTCAATAGATGTTTAAAAGTACCGAATAAACGTAGCAAAGCATTTAAAAAACGTAAAAAGAAACATAGATCCGCCTCTTCATCGCCGCCATTTTGAAAATAATGCGTCTATAGTACATTAAACAGTATGTTGTTAAGCTTGGGCCCAGATTTTAATTTCAAATATAAATTTTATATTTTTTATTATTTTATTTCATGTAAACGCGGGCCCAGCATCAATTTGACATTACCTAGAATTAGTCTAGAGTTGTTAAAATGACAAGTTGATTTTTTTTATTAATACGTTATATGGGACATCGCGTTACGTCCCGTATTTATAAATATTAAGTACTTGTAATATTATAGAATTGTGGACACTGGCATTCTATGCGACTTTGTGTAATTTGTATTTGGAATAAATTATTAGTTTTAAAGCAACTTTTTTTTTTAAATCCTCTATTTTAGTCTCGTCCCGACCGTCACAAATGTTGCCAGGCGATTGATGCTGGATTTTTTTAGTAGTCGATAAGTTTTTAGCTTAAAAGAGTTTATTTGTATCATGTATTTTTTTATTTCTAAAATATATGCTGTTTGGAAGATTTATTATGGAGCATGTTGTTTCATTTTTTTATTTCTTATCTCTTTTAGAAAACCAAAGTAGGCCACTCGTGCAATTCTATCGACATAATCTCGATGGTTGGCGGTCCATCACCGTGCGTTTTAGACAGAACTTTCTACAACGCACATCTCGATGGTTGGCGGTCCATCACCGTGCGTTTTAGACAGAACTTTCTGCAACGCACATCTCGATTTTTGGCGGTCCATCACCGTGCGTTTTAGACAGAACTTTCTGCAACGCACATCTCGATGGTTGGCGGTCCATCACCGTGCGTTTTAGACAGAACTTTCTGCAACGCACATCTCGATGGTTGGCGGTCCATTACCGTGCGTTTTACACAGAATTTTCTGCAACGCACAAACATATGGAATTTACTGTTGCCAATGGTTCTTTTGGACCGATAAGACTTAGTGACCTTCAAGAAAAGAGCCTACTCCTTTTTAAAAAACAACCGGCAACGTTACAACTGCAGTTACCCTGGTGTTGCAGATGTGCGGGCGACGGTCATCACTTACTATCACGTGAACCGCATGCTCGATTGTTTCCTCTTCCATTATAAAAATTGCAATTTGCTGATTTACCAGGCAGTATGATTACAGGCTGCGAGTGTACAGTCCAACCGTACATTTCCGCTGGATTTAAGATTTTAAAACCAAAGGAAACTCTATAGTTAGACAATTATAAAAAATGTGTTTGTATTCATACATATTTATCTATACCGCGCCGCAAGCGAACTTATTAAAATAAGATATAACATAAAAACATTAACATTTAACATTATATTTAACATATAATGTTAAATGTTAATGTTTTTATTAATGTTAATGTTTAACATTATATTTAACATATAATGTTAAATGTTATTAACATTTAACATATATTTAACAGAATACCAGTGTAAAATGGTATTCTGAGAGAGAATGTTTCGTATGGTAAGTGTGGAACCGCAGACCCTTTTTAATGGATACGAGGCATTCCATCTTAGTCCTCACGGCTGACAACGCATCTGCATTTTGATTCGTAATTGAGGATAGATGTCGATGTTTATGGGCTACAGTATCCACTTACCATGAGGTGGACTGTGCTTGTCACCCTGATTCCATATAAAAAACATAATTTAACATATTTTAATGTTATATTTTTCACTTGTTTAATAAACTGTTTTAACATAAACTTTAAATTATTATTGCACATTCGTCCCATACACGAACAGTGAGGTAGGTATTTCATCTTAGTCCACAGGTGACAATGCATCTGTAGCCTTCCTTGTTTCAAGATCAGGTGGTCAATGGACAGCGGAAGCTACTTACTTACCATCAGATGGATTGTAAGTTCGTTTGTCACTTCAGTTTTATAAAAACCATCACAGGAATAGTGAACTTAAGTTATTCAAAAAATTTAAAAGGGATGTGCCCTTCAGTAAGATATTTTTATTTTGTAACCTCATCATCATTACGGTCCGCGCATGACGGGCTGAAGTTGGCTTGCCGAGACATATGCCCATGTACAGACGCTAGTCGATAGAGATGTGCCACTTATTATTCGCTCGTAAGATTGCTTAATGAAACAGTTTGTTCTGTCTAAAATTGAAAACTATTATTATAATGTAAATATCTTTATGTATTTCAATAAAACAATATTATCTAATAAATAATTCTGATAAACAGTTTGAATATATAGTAAATACACGATATTAGCGGAGACAACAAACTCTTCAAGTAAACACAAAATAATATAACAAAATTAAAAAAAAACTATTTACATGTACATCATAACATAGAATTACAGTATTGTTAAATAGTCCTATTTATACGTATGTATTAATTTTGTATTTCGGTATGTGTGTGTGCGTGCATATGTGTGTGTGTGCGTGCATATGTGTGTGTGCGTGCGCGTGCGAGCGTGTGTGTGTATAAAATCTACTTCATTCTATAGGTTAAGTCATTTTATCGAACAAACATTGATCGATTCTCAAGGTGGTACGTAAAATAAGCGCTAGATTACCTGAAGTTATGAAATCGTGGATTGGTATATTAAGATAATTTTGTTTATTTTTTAATAAATCAGTTAATTTGTTAAATAAATTGAAAAATTATTAATATTTAATATTAAAAAAAAAGACAGTAATCGAATGGAGGATTCAAAACCACAACCTTATGAGTTCGCGGTCTACACTGTATTGTATCTCATTCTCTCGCAGGCTAAATCCTATAGATGTATATGTTTGCCTTTTTAAGTGTCGCTTTTTCGTTTCATCGAGTTTCAAATCACAACGATTCTAAAGAAATTTCACTTCAAAATCGAATCATAATCGATGATAACGATAATCGATTCTACGTAATTGTAACCGCGTAATATGCGTGTTAGCATCTCATCATCTCATTTCGTTAACATCTACGCGGCCACTGCTACTCGCGACTAATTTACGGTCTAAATGCACGGACCATACAAACTATCAAAAGATCACTCTTGAACATTCGTCTTTAATGAGCCTCCCCCATTGCCTCAAATTGGGGATGTATGTCATAGTTGCTACGCTTGGCAGGCAGATTAGCAACCGCAGTTTTTTATTTTCTAGTTAGATGCTGCTGCCAATCTTTTGGTTTGTTTTCCTCTGTCGCCACGCCTAAGACCAAATAGTATATAATCACTACGTTTTACCTCTTACAACACCCACGAAACGATATTTATTTATTTATGCTTTATTTGCACACTGTGTACAAAAAGTTGGAGGACTTAATGCCTACATGCTTTAAACTTAACATATATTTTGGACTAAAAAAAAAAGAAAATTCAACGAAACTGAGGTTTTCCAAGTGTTTCGCGTAGAATGATTGAAATTAGGCATACTACAGACGTTAGGTGGAGCTACAACTTTTCAATTCATGGGTTTTTGGAGTAAATAAAAATTGGTAGGTGTTAAAAACTGTCAAAGCGAACTAAAACATATCATGTAAATATGCAAAAAAACATGAGAAGAGACGATTTTTCGGACCGATACCATTTAGGAATCTTTAAGAAACGAGCTTACTCTTTTTTAAAGGTTTGCAATGCATCTGCAATTCCTCTGGAGTTGCATTTTCTCACGAGTAACGGTTGACACTTACTATCAGGTGAGCCGCAAGCTCGTTTGCCCCCTCTTCTATAAAAAAGATATTTACTACAGGCCATAACTTAAATACTTGATAATAATGAATTAATATATAATTGAATATAAAAAAATTATAACTGTGAAAGAACTTAGTCTGTCTGACTGTCTGATACCTTTTTATGACTGCTGAACAGATTTTTTTAATTAAAAACGCACTTGACCTCCATCTGGCCCGAGGGCAAAGTTGGTCTACGATGGAGCGAGTTTGCCCAGGAGAAGCCTGTTAAGACGCACCTTGAAGAGGTCCAGGTTATAGGCACTCGGAAAAACAGACGCCGGCAGGGCATTCCACTCCTTCGTTGTGCGTATTATAAAAGATGACTTATAGCGCTTAGTGCGAATATTCGGAATGTCACCCAAGTGTGGATGGTAACCTGCAGTACGTCTGGTACTCGATACGGTTGCGGATTATCCTTAAGGCAAACTAGGCACGTGTCTAGAGGCGCAAGGTTACAAAAGGGGCGCGCGGTAGTTTTTAAACTAAAAAAAGTAAGTCAACTTACATCTATACATATAATAAATTTGTAGAAAAGTCGTGTCTGTAATTCTAATATATTCTTGAAAAACAAGTCCAGGGGACTGAATAAAGGGTTCTGAAGCCAAATTAGTGGTATTTAGAATTTTTGTCTGTCTGTCTGTTTGTGTATTCCGGATTCACGCAATAACTACTGGATCGATTTATATGAAGTTTTGTATGAAGGTAGTTATTAACCCGGGGCAACTTATAGGCTACTTTTATCCGATTACGGAACTTCAAAAAAGAAGGTTAAGTATTTTCCTTTAGATGTTAATTTCCTATTATATCTTAGTTATAGGCGGAATGACGGGTGTTTTTCAAATAAATACCATATTTATAAAAAAAGTTTAAAAAATAGTTATAATCTTTGTAAAATAATTTAAAACTACACCGATTTAGCGCAAAACAGCGCCATCTAACATTAAATGGAAAAATTAGTATATTTTGATTTATTTGATTTATTAGACTTATAAATCAGTTTGTAATTTAGATAGCTTTCATATTTTCAGACATATTAAGATATTTGTGACAGTCCTGGTTTCATAGCTCATATGAGTATATGTAAATGAACAGGCTCTTGCGGAAAAATACTTTAATTAAAGAAAGCAGATTTTACTTAAACAAAGGTTCATTTATTTTACTTGTCAAAGGCGGTAATCAAACTGATTAAAACTTAAATTTCATGGTACGTAAGCATTATTATTTATTTTAGCATATATTTTAATTGCAATTTGAAGTGTCGATTTACCACGTTCTCGGCGGTGAAGGAATACCTGCCTATCTGAGAAGTTTCCCAGTTGAGGTCATCCCGCGTTGGAATCAGCGCAGCGACACTTTTTTGGCCAAAACCTCTCTGTGGCCTGTGCCCAGTAGTAACATGTATGTAAGCTGCTACTGTTTTACTTTTCATGGGGCAATATATGCAGTTTTTATTTCATTCATATTTTCGGGTATCTTACTTTTTGTTTTCACCCTACCGTAAATACCAAGGATTGCAAAGACGAGTAGAACTCATTATCGACAGCCTATCAAAAGTCCACTGAAATGAACATAGGCCTCCCCCATAAATTGTCAAGTAGCTGGATATTTGATATAGTTGCCACGCTTGGTAGGCGGGTTGTCAGCCGCAGCTATTATTATTTTGGTCTGTTGTCAGGAAGATGATGTTGCCCATCTCCTGTTTGTTTTCCTATGTCGCCTCTTACGACGGGACGCTATGAGGTGGCGGATTCCCTTTCGCTGCCACAACAATGTGAACATTTTTCTACTCCCTTTCATGAGTGTAGTGCTTCCCACGTTAACTGTGAATAAAATTTATAAGGAATAAAACTAATTTTAAGGATTTTATCGCTTTTAAATTAAACTTTTTTAATTCCCGTTGTTTTGGGTACTTTACAGCACCCATGGTCACGGGAGGACTGAGGTGTTTGACGACCTGATGTCAAAGTTAGAATAGAATAGAATAAAAGCAGTAGTATGCTTGGGTTTGAATTTAATTTTATTAATTATGGTGTTCTTAGCAGATGGTTTACGAATACATAGAACAACTCCAGCCCCGGTGATTTATTAGTAGCTATTGCCTATGTACAGCTCTATTTTTTTTGGAGTTTATGGCCTGGTATCTAGACCTTTAGGCCAAGTCTTAGGTATTTTTATTCGGTTTATTATAATTTCCCCAAATGTTTATTTATCCTTCATAGTACACTGCTTCACAATATGTTGATGCGTCACATTGTGTAGCCCTTGGGAGATTTTGACGGCAACTTGAGTCAGCAGACAGCTGACAGTTGGCGATGGTATCTCAAGGCGCCTAAGCAGATAGACACCTTATCTTGAGAATCACATCACCATCAGAGCACTTGTATCACCGTTTCCACTAATAGTTCACATGCGCAGACACTTAATACACAAAATCGCACCACTTTTACATATCAAAATCCACTTCAAACCATTATTCAAACAATAATACAGGAGCAGCAAACCGCCGCCGATCAAGTTCCCGCCAAAACCCATGTACAGCTCTATACTACCACATGGAGTTGCCCACTCCCTGGACTGTTCCTAAATATAGAAAAAAATGTTCTTTAATGAGTTTTTGTTTTTATAGTTATACAAATAAATATTAATGGGAGACCCACAAACTTGATGATTATAAATATTTAAAAGAAAAATTTCTACCATTTATTTAAAAAAAACCATTTTGACGGATTCCTGTCAGATGTTACTTTCAAGTTCAGTTGTACAAAATTTATAAGTTACTAAAGAAGCTATTGTAAATAATGTTATTAAAACCCTTTAAATGAACGCCATAATGGGAGCGTCCGCAGACGCACAGATATGGCGAATGCAGGTAAGGCTTATTTATTGGACACAAAAATACGAAAACATAGATATAAATATATCTAATTTTATACGTGGTAGAGCCATGCTGCAGCTATATTATTGTTTTAGCACGAATGGGTCGGCTCGACCGGGGTAGGACACTAAAATAGTTGTATGGTGAGTGTAGAGAACCGGAGACCCTTTTTACTGGAGACGAGGGATACCATCTCAGTCCTCAGGGGTGATAACGCATCTGCATTTTGATTCTTAATTGGGGATAAATGTAGATGTCTAAGGGCCACAGCATCCATTTACCATCAGGTTGACTGTGTGCTGGTTTGTTACCCTTATTCTAAAAAAAAATATATTAAATGAAAAAAAATCTATAGATGGTGATTACTATTTAAAAACTTATTTAATAGTAATCACCATCTATAGATTTAGCTTGTATTCATCATCATCATTACAGTCCTTCACAAGTCCACTGCTGAATATAGGCCTGCTCTAAGTAATGCCACAAGATACAGTTCTAAACTTCTGAGCCACCTGCAACCATCGAGTTTGATTGTCTTACAAGGTCGTCACTCCATCTAGTGACTCCATCTGTCTCCATCACTTCACTTAACGGTACGAGACTACTCGGTAACCTTTCTTTCCCATTTCTTATTGTATTTTCTTCGAGCTATACGGCCGGTCCACCTCAGCTTACATAGTAAAGATACCTAACCATGTCATAAAATATTGTACTAAATCTAGTAGGGGCCGGCCAACACTATACTTACACTTGCTGGTACAATACTGCCATTCTAGAACTTTCTCCGTCGGTCGTCGGTTCTGTCAGTTCCCACTTTGCCGGGCCATTGTCACTTCAGTCTAACGATCTGTTGAGCTAAGTCACTCACCATTCCAGAACCTTTTCTACCTACCGGTTTTTAGTTCTAAAACCGGCCCATTCTTTCTTCAAGTTTAATTCAAGATTACATTAATTTTTATCAGTTTCTCTTTCAGTTGCTCCCGAGCAACCCTAAAAAAGATCTTTGCGCCGGCTGCGAAACCAAAAAGAATCAGGTGCAAGAGGCTGAAAAATCCGAATTTCAGTAACCTTACAAAAGCCACCTCTGGTCACTTGGCCGAATTTTTCAACATTTTCGTGGACTATTTGGGCGAGGTCGGAAAGCTGATATCATGCGAACCTGAGACCCACGTCGGTGAAACTCTACTGGAACTTATTCACGTTTTCATCGTTTTGGGCCACGACCTGTGTATATTTATGAAATGTGTGTGTCGTGCAATTCGAAGATTAACCAATAAATGAATGATTTGTAAAAACTTGAGATGATGTATTTTATTTCGATATAGAGATCCAGTGGCGCCGTATCGTCCATGGTTGGGAAGAGGCGGCAGAGGTAAACTGAAACAGAAAATAGGCATCCTCCAGACAACAACCCAAAATAATAAAATAGGGCGGTTTCCAAACCTCCCACCAAACGTGACAACTATGACAAAATCAGCCCTCTGAGGGAGTTTAAGGGGAAGGCCTATCCCGTACAATCGTACAGCAGTGACTTTTGATAGGCTTTAATATATGATGAATGAATGATGATGACAAAGATAAGAGGAAGTCTTGGTAGGTCAGGTGAAGTGCTTACCTTGCAATTTTGATAGCACCTAACCAAGCACAACTGAAAACAATAAAATGCTGACCCTGTTCTATAAATAGGTACAGGAGTGGTGCGGAAACATCGATAACGTAATTCAGTTTTCGGTTCGTTTTGATTGTGATGCGACGACAGCGCCGCCACACTTGGATGTTTGAGAAATTAAAACAAACATTGGGGCATTGTGGCGGACTTTTTGCCCGAAACCCTATATGTATATAGGGTTGGGCAACTATATATCGATATATATATATATATATATATATATATATATATATATCGATATATATATATATATATATATATCGATATATAGTATCCCTCATGAATATATCGGTGACAATGGGAGATACAGGTGAGCCCATCGCCACACTATCTATTTGCTTGTAATACTCATCCCTCCACAATTGGTAGCCACCGTGCTTCAACACGTCAAGCAAGCTTTGCACGAAAACATGTAGGGCCCCGCGCCTACGTCACAGTGAAGCCGGCCACAGTTGAACGTGTGCCTGCTGTACTGCTACTGTCAGAGGTGTCATTAAAAATATTACAAGGTGCTTGTTGTCAATAACTTATTTTTTTTTACCTCAGGTGATTTTATATTATGTCAGGTACCATATAAGAAGAGCTATAACAATATTTTTTTAACTATAAGCATAGGTTTTCCAGAAAATTTGTAAAATATTTACCATTTCTATTCACCCAACGACTGCGGTCAATAGTAACGCGTAAAGGGGTGAATGGAAAAACTGTTAGGGCTGCCACAAATTACTTTTATCCAACATGCAAAAATATAAGGTTCTGTGTTCGAAAAATGTTTTGGGTTGTGATTTAAACAATTTATATTATATATTTAATTTATATTTATAAACATAAATATACTTGAATTTTAACTGATTTCATTTTTACAGAATTTTAATGAACTCAATTCAATAAATCAAACAAGATACTAAACATTTTATTCGTATTTTTATTTAAATGAAATAAAACAAAATAAAAAGCAATTTTCTGAATTAAAAGTCGAATATACGACGAAAAATATATAAAACAATAATTATAAATCTTCTGAACTTATCAATTATCATAACAATGTTATCACAGGTAATCAACTTGAGCCTACGTTATAGATTTGTATAGAAGCAGTACTACTATGTAAAAATAATCAAAATTCTTAAAGATTACCAAACTAAACTATCTGGATCTTCTAGTTCACATCATCCTCTTCTAGAACTTTTAATGTTTCGTCACTATTATTCTAGTAATTATTTATTTGGTTTTTCCTTGGCAATTTAATGAGATCTTGTACCGCTACAGTCTTGCTTTTTTTATAATAGGTAATTTGTATTTTTTGTTAAACTGACTGTCATTCATTAATTCATTAGATATAATTTTTATTTTACTCACCATAATATTATTGTCATCAGCAGTTTTTCCAGTACTGATCGTAACCTCTTCACATAAGCTATCAAAAAAGAGAATGGGTACAGTTTTGATGTCTATATCATTATGTATTTTGCACTGTAATTCTTCTATGTTATTATCATAATAATCTTCGTAAGCCGTGACGTTATCGTAATTTTCCTGTCTTGTATTTCCGCATTTTTTTTGTACTGCGTTGTTATCTAATTCTTTCCGTTCTTTATTGTTGTTATCGTTATTGTCCTTGTCTTCTCTTTCTATTCTTTCCAAACTAGATTTTTTTGTTATTTTCTCGATATCTTTTCCTTTAGTCTTGATGTTTTCTATATTATTGTTGAAATTTTCTTTTTCTTGTATTTCCTTCGCTTCCAAATAGGGTATCTTAGTTTTTTTTTCAATCCCTTTACCTTTTCCTTTGTTAGGTTCTATTTTATTAGGGCAATTTACTTTTCATTCATTTGCTTTTGTTTTTAAATTTGTAATTTTATTTTTTTACCTTTTTCTTTATTTTTATTAATTAAAACCTGATGGAACACTAGTACTTGTATCGTATTTTGTTTTTAGGATTTTCCATGCTATAATCAACATCAGTTTCTGCATAATCTTCAATTTCTTCTGCAGCGACACTTTTACCTGGCAGTACATTGAGTTTTCTTTCTTTTTTTTTTATGGCAACCTTACAATTACTGCCAACCTCCAGTCAATAAATAATACTTGTAAGAAACGACGAACAATAAAAATGAAAACTATGATTCTGATTAAAAACCGAATAAAAATAAGAACTAATGAAGAATTAAATGACTTGTACTGAAGTTTATTAAATAATTAAATGAAGAATATTATGAAAAATTAAAATAAAACTGAACTCTTTACCATATTAAAAATATTAAATAAAACTAAATAAAGACTATTAAATGCTAAATAATGAATAAAATTTTATAACTTAATATTATTTGAATCTAAATATTCCATAAGGCAATTGAAAACATTTTTACTTTTTTTAGAATAAATTAAAAGAGAACGAATTTCTGTAGGTAGAGGTATTTTAAGTTTTACCAAAGTGTTAAATAATGAAGTATGATCATACAGAGGACACGAGAAGAAAATATGATTGAGGTCATCAATATCCAAACCACACTCACATATAGAAGAATTTTTAATATGAAGCCTAGCAAGGTGAACCGAATTACAACAGTGACCCAAGCGCATTCCACATAACATTGATGTATGTTTCTTATTTAAGATTAATTTATAAAACCAAGGCTTAGAAGGAATGATGGGTTGAATTTTGGCAGAGTGACAGCCTTTCGTCGTTTTCGTTTTGTTACAATGTTTTGACCACCTATCTCTTCTTCGTATTCCTTATAAGGTCATGGCAATAATTTTTAAATAGGAACACAGACTATAGCTTGTTTAGCAAGTTTGTCAGCATATTCATTACCAAATATACCCATATGACTAGGAATACAAACAAGAGAAATGTTGATGTTTTGAAATTGGTATAAGAATAGAAGTTTCTTAATTTCAAATATCAAAGGATTGCGGGAAATGTCATAAAAAGGATTGCATAACAGTGCCTGTAAAGAACTAAGAAAATCTGAAAATATCACGCTTGATTTTAATTTAAAGCTATAGCAATATTTTATTGCTTGTAAAATGGCTAACATTTCTCCAGTAAAAACGGAAGATTCGGGAGGACTTTTCATTTTTTGAACTATTCTCCAATTTTGATGGTATATTGCGTAGCCAGTAGAACCTTTTGAGTTAATTTTAGAGGCATCTGTAAAAATATAATGATAACCTGAGAAATTCTTGTCCAACGCAAATACAAATTTTTTATTTGATTCAATAGAAAATTTATTTAATCCTATATCAAAATATAACATTGGATTTGAAAAGTGCAACCTCAAACGAATTGGAGAAAAGAGGCAGAGTCACCGACCTATAAATAGGATGTAGTAAAGAATTATATTGTTCATAGCTTTTTACTAGGTTAGGTGTTTCTTTATTACGCCAGTATTTTCCTGAATTAATTAAAATGTAATGAGAAAGTAAATGAATTTTAGGGATTAGTGGATGTTTGGAAAATTGAAGAGCCTGAAAAAAAAAGCATCCGATAAATATTGTCGTCTAATAAAAAGTGGAGGATCACCGCATTCAATCTACAAGACATTGATAGGCGACGAATTCATAGCGCCTATAATTAATCTTAAAGACTTGTCTTGAACGATATCTAAAAATTTTAATCCTTTTTTATTAGCAGGTTCAAGAAAAAATGAGGCATAATCTAATCAACTTCTTATAATTGGATTATAAATTAATTTTAAGGAATATGGATGGGCGCCCCACCATACCCCGCACAAAGCTCTTAGAATGTTTATATTTTTTTTCGAATTTTTTTTTGGGTTTAAATGATATGAGGCATGCCAGATAATTTATTATCAAGAATTACACCAAGGACTTTATCTTGCTGAATATTTTCGAGCGGATAATTAAAAAGGCGGACCTGTATTTCAATTAAAACTCTTTTGCGGGAAAAAATTACTGTATTACTTTTATTTGGGGAAAGTTCTAGTCTATGATCATCTAACCACGTGGTCATAGAGAGGAGATCTTGTTCTATCGCGTTAGCACAGGATTCTATATATTTATCATTTACATAAACTAAGATATAATCAGCATATTGCAAAATTCTACACTTTGAAATGGACTGGTCTAAATCTGACGTATAAGTGTTGTATAATAAAGGACTTAAAACGGAGCCTTGTGGAATCCCTTTGAAAACCTTTCGAGTATATTTTAAATCCTCATTAATTTTAATATGTATATATCGATCTAGAAATAAATTGATAATCAAATTTGTAAGTTTTTTGGATCTATTAAGCTTAAACATCTTTTCTCTAAGGATGTTGAGTCTGACATTATCGTAAGCAGAAAAAATGTTAAGGAAAGCAACAAGGACCGATTCATTTCTCGAAAATGCTAGTCTAATATCTGTGGTGAAGATTGAAAGACTGTCATATGTGCTTTTACCTTTTCTGAATCCATATTGAGTATTTGATAAAAATCCATGACTTTCTACATACCATTCAAGACGATTCTTGATCATGTGTTCAAAGGTTTTAATTAGAGTTGAAGATAGAGCAATCGTTCGATAGTTAGAGCCGTCGTTAGGGTTTTTGTCAGGTTTCAAGATAGGAATAATTACTTGAGTCCGCCAAGAGTCAGGAACAAAGCCTATGTCAAACAAAGCGTTAATGATATTTAAATAGTAGGTTAAAATTTGATCGTTACATTTGGCAAGTAATGAATAAGGAATACCGTCTAGACCAGGTGCTGAATCGTGAACGAGAGAAAGGACAAGCTTTAATTCATATAGAGAGAATGGACGTTCTAAGGGATCAAAAAAAGATTCACATGGAATACTTTGAGGAAGCAGAGGTGCTTCCTCAAAGTATTCCAGGTGATTTGACTATAGGCAGAATTTAATGTTTGTGGTAGAGGAATGTCAGATGATTGTGAAAGAGATGATTGTGTCAGATTTCAGATGATTGAGTGAGTACAAGCAATATTGGATGATAAAGACATGGGAGATTCATAAACACTTTGTCCTGATATGTTGCCTTGGTTAGCTCCCATAATTTTAATTTTAGATTTTAAAATATTACCAGTATCGCCGTCCGATTCTGCGAATGAGGAATTGGTGGAAAAAACTGAAATTTTTCTATTTAAGTCAACCCGATTAGCATGTTCTTCTTTCTTCCTTTCCTGCGTTTTATGTTTCTTTTTCTATTTATTGGAAGTAATTTTGAAGTTGTCATCAAAAATTTCTTGAGATAATGACTGCCATGGTTTTTTAAATGAAGCTTATCTTGAAAGTCATTTTGAATTTCAACATAAGCAGCTGGAGAGGAAATAATGTTAGGATCGGAACAATTCGGATCCGGTGGCTTAGGCGGAATAGATGGATTAGACATGGCGACTACGAGAGTCTAACGCTACGCTAGACTATTTTGTAATACTAAGAAATTGTCGCTAAATGAGTGATAATATGAAAATACAGATAAATATTATTAATATATACTATAATAAATTAGTAATGTAATCAGAATATTAAAAGAAAACTTAAAATAATTAATATGACACCAAAAACACGTAAAACCGTTATTGACGTTCAGTTGCCAGACGTTTTCTCTTTCTTTTAGGCTCCATGATGTTCATGGAACCATTTCTCATTTCTTTGAGGAGTGTTACAACAGAAACTTCCACAGCACTTTGATAAAAATGAGACATGAGTATACGCACTACGCACAAGTTAACTCAGTAATGACAGACACAAACTTGAGGTCCTCCTCCTGAGGAGGTAGCGGCGGCGCGGGAACGGTGTGCGTGGTAAAGTACGGTGAGCGATATCTTGCATACTTTAAAGTATAAGCTATTCCAACCATACCAAACTTTATGCGTACGTCATGGACTAGGTGGAACAGGTATTTGGATCGAGTATTTGTACGGAATTGGATTAGTGCACCTAGTGCTTAATTTACCTAGTACGACTCATCTCTAATATCTTGTTTTCTTTCGTGATGCGAACAAAAGTTTAGTAATTGATTTATTAGGAATCCTATTACAAGGATTTCAAAAATTTAATAATTTCTCGTGGTACAGTCATGTCAAATTAGGCTCATTCGTAGCTATGTCTATTTCTCCTAACACAACCATACCGCGATGTAATAACAAAGTAGCGCCATCTAGTTGACAAGTTGTTAATTATTTTTTATAAGTTCTTAGGTTTTAGTGAACTTGGGCGGACAGGTGATTAACAAGTTTTGGCTCATCGATATATATCACGGAATATAAAAAGAGGAAGTAGCAAAACGCATAATTTGTATCAGAATCACTGTCGCCAAACTCACACATTCGTAAGAAAGAAATGTGTGAAAAGGTAAGTAGGACTTAGGGATTTTCAGTTGGACTTAGGAATTGTAGTAAAAAAAAATAGAACTTAGATTTTTTTCATTATTATTGACCAGTCTAATTTTAGTAACATAACTCAAAGACACAAAACAAAGCTTTTATTCTTATCGGTAGGTACATTCTTTCCATATGAACTAAAATATCAAAAATTTTACTTAACTCTAACCTCCACGAACACATCTCGGGTGGGGGGGTCATGATACTAGTCCGAAGGGATAATATAAGATAATGGGGTTGTACCACCGACGGAAATGATCTGGGTTACCATACCTGCTAAATCTTTTATTCAGTTGTGGGCTCTAATTTACATTTAGCTGCTATTTATGTACCGCCCAATAATTAGTTACCTTTTATCATAGAAAGTGTAGTACAGAGCGTTTCACAAGTTTATGCATCACATAATAATGACAACTTTTTGATAGTAGGCGATTTCAATTTACCATCTATCCAATGAATTTCTCAACTAGGGCCAATACATACTAACAGGGGCTCGATAGCAATTCAAAATGCAGGTAAATTACTTTTGGAAGAGTTTAATCTGCTGGGATTAGAACAATGTAATTATAAAATAAAATCACTATGGCAATATCCTTGACCTGGTATTTAGTAACTTTTCGGCATCGTGTAACCTTTCCTGTAACTCATTAGTAAATGAAGATCGCGCTCACCCTAGCCTCTTAACCCTTAATTTGGCAAAGAATAAAATGTAATAAAATCATAATTTTTTTATAAAAATTTATTGTAGACATTTATAGGTGTTACAAAAAATAGTGAAAAAATATAGGAACTTCAGATTTCCTGAAAACTATGTATGTCACAGCATACATTGCCAAGTGCCCATAAAACATTAGGAAATGTGTTGTATGCCGACATACACAGCCAATTACAGTACAAAATGATAATAATAATACCAGAATGTTGCTATCCCAGTGCTGGGCAAAGGCCTCTTCTAGAATGCAAAAAAAAACAGACAACGCCTAGAAATGGCCAACTTTACTAAACCCGCACATGGTAGTCTAATTGACAATTCCTAGAACTTTTCCGGTTACAAAGCACAGACGGACTTGGCATTTTATACATAACACTGACGTTAGCTTTGAACATAGCCTACAACGACCTTGGCTGGTCATTGTCATAAAATGGCCAACACTGTCATAGCGTGACGATTCTACCGGGTTGACTTGTGGTACACGCTTTGTGTGTTTATCGGTACGGGTGCGTCCGAACTTTGTCAACCCTCAGAAATCTCAAATCGAAAATCCTTGAGAGGCTTCCATTGCTTTTGCGATTTTGAGCAATCTTGTCGGTATAGAAGCCACGCATTATTGATACATATGTCGAGAATTTGCAAATATGCCGATGTACCAACGCCGGGTCTTGAATGGGGTTTTGTAAAGAGAAATGAGCATATCGGCTAAATCGACTTCTATATGTTTATTATAGTCTTTGACAATTTGAGGGCAATCTACATCCACTTTGTTTTTAGAGTCCTTGCAGTATCTTTTAATTTTTTCTACTGGCTCTGCACCTACGTAAGAACTTATCAATGTTACGGCTTTGTTGTCGTTCCACCGTACTATTGCTAATCGGTTTTTATCGCAGACCACTTGAGCACTGCCGCGGGGTTTCTTTTTCATATCTTTTTCTGAGGGCAGAACTGCTTCAGCTCCTCTCAACCTGTTGCTCCTGACTGTTCCCAATCCAAATATTCCATAGTCTTCTCTAAGTAAATAAAATAGCTCCGGGCAAGTAAAGAAATTGTCGCAGAAGACAAAAGCCGGTTTATTTTTTATACTTTTACACAAAGCAATGACAACCTGAGCCCCAAATCCAATGGAAACTTCCTTATCTGTAAAAGTATGAAATCTAAATGTGTCCTCGCCACCATACAAAAGAAAATCATAAATCATGCCCGATACTCCAGCACGAACATAGTTTTTGAAACCCCACTTGTTGGGTTTATCCTTCATGTATTGACGTCGCTTACCCGCTTTGGTCCCTTTATAGGGAATCATCATTTCGTCAATGCTGTATTTCTTTTCATTATCTTGAGCTAAGCAATTTTCTCGAATTTTTTGTAATAAAGGCCTAACTTTATAATATCTGTCGGAGTCTTGTATATTGTTATCAACAAAATGCAAATGACGACGGATTTGTTGATACCGTTTTAGAGACATCAAATCGGCTACGGGATCGTATCTGTACCGCAAACTCCAGTAATCGGTGTACGAGGGCATACTAATAACACCCATGATAATATGAATTGCTAAAAAATCTCGCAATTCATCTTCGGTCAAGCCAAGAGAGCGCCCAGTTTTGAATACTGCGTATGAGTTTGTTTGCTCTACGATATCTACTAAAACGTCAGGGGAAAAGAATTTATAGAAATAACCGAGTGAAGTTTCGTTTAATATGTCGGTGTGATTTAAGTCTTCTTCTACAGTTGCCTTGTGTCGAAAAACCGTTTTTTTCCACTGATAGTTCAGAGTGAACTTGGTGATTCGAATAGGTCGTCTAACAGCAGAAACAGTGGGCCGTTGCGATCTGGTATTTCTGGGACGCGACTTGAAGAAGCCCTTATGCGAGCTGCAACTAAGCCAGTTATGGAGCCACTTGCTGTTGGTTCAGGCGGTGCGGGGGTTCAGGAAATGCAGGGGTTGCTGGTGTTGCAGGAGTAGCGGAGTTGCTGGAGTGACGGAATGTCACCAGGATTGGCACTTTTTTACAATTTGGTTCTAGGGACGGGCTTGAATATACGCTTCGAAAAATTGGTGTGAGTCGAACATTCTGGTCGGAGGGGTCTTCATCATCATCTAAAATATTGAGCCTTTCCATTGAGCTATCTATAGAAGGTGCAGAGGAAGATGTCGCGGAAAGCGGGGTGCGCACACGTAATTCATCGTCAGAACTTTCGCTACCGTCAGAGGGTGCATGCACAGCAGGCACAAGCGCTAAAATTCTACCACCACGAGTTAGAATTTTTTGCTGCCGACAAAGAAAATAAATCGTGCTATAAAACCAAGTAAATAAAAAAAACATCCTCAAATTGGCAATGTATGCCGTGACATACAAACAAAATGGCGGGTGTTTCGTTACAAACTTGGCAGTGTATGTCACGTCATACATCATGTTAGTGATCAAAATAGAACCATTCAATGCAATAGACACATCACAATTATTATCACACTTATTTCATTACACAATAAAGCATACATTTTAGTCATTACACCTGTCCCAAACTAAGTAATATTCATAATAATAGAATAAATACCTTGGACAACGCAGTTGACGTCCGCCGGTAGCCATTTTTTCAAGTTATGTCAAAATAAATGTTGCTACATGTGTTTATTTTTCCACCAAATAACAGTTAGTGTTGCAGCATAAGAATGTTAATTTTCCACACGGAAGATGTAATTTTTTTAACAAATCTTTTTTTTTAAGTTCATGTATGACGGTACATACAGTGCCAAATTAAGGGTTAATTGACGCCTCGAACATATCAGTACACCCTCTTATAGAACAAAAGTATATATGTTTAAGCGAAATTTTCATAAATGTAGTTATGAAAACATGATAAAATCTTTAAAAAAGTTTAATTGGTGCGAGGTATTTAACTCTTGCGAATCAGTAGACTGCGCTATTAATTGTTTTAATTCAGAATTACACAAGTGTATAAACTTATATGTTCCCGAACGTAAGGTCAATATAAGTAACAAAAGTTATCCTTTGTGGTATAACAATAGCCTAATTAGAATACTAAAAGAAAAGTCAAAAATGCATAAGAAATGGAAATGTTTTGGGAATGAGCTGGATTATCGGGAGTTTGCTGCATTAAGAACAAGAGCAAAACGAGTTGAACATGATCTTTACAACCAATATATAACTCATGTTCAAAATCAAATTAAAGTTTGTCCCAAAAATGTGGCAATACCAGTGGCGTAGCGTGCCTTAGACGGGCCCTGTGTCAAAATTTATTGGGGGGCCCAAATGAAGGGTAAAGATTTTTCACAAAAGGAACAAAAACGCTCACATTGAATTAAATAATTATGTATTGAGTATAAGCTATTCATCATAGTCATCATCATTACAGCCCTTCACAAGTCCACAGCTGAACATAGGCCTCCCCCAAGGAATGCCACAAAGCACGATAATGAGTCACCTGCATCCATCGACTTCCTGCATGTCTTACCAGGTCGTCACTCCACCTAGTGGGCGGTCGCCCTAAACTTCACCTACCGGTACGAGGCTGGCACTCGAGAACCTTTTTCCCCTTCGGTTGTCGCTTCTTCGAGCTATATGGCCGGCCCATTGCCACTTCAGCTTACTAATCGGGCTATGTCGGTCACTCTGATTCTACTGCGGATATCCTCATTTCTAATTTTATCACGCAGTGAGACTCCGAGCATAGCCCTCTCCATAGCTCGCTGAGCGACCTTGAGCTTCCTCATACGGCCAGCAGTGAAGGACCACGTCTCAGTTCCGTAGGTCATCACTGGCAACACGCACTGGTTGTACAGCCTCGTTTTCAAGTTTTGAGGTATACCTGACGAGAAGATGTGCCGTAATTTCCCGAACGCTGCCCAGCCGAGTTGAATCCGTCGATTGACCTCTTGGTCGAATTTGGACTTAACTAGTCGGACTATTTGTCCCAGGTAAACATACTTATCAACAACTTCGAGCTTAGTGCTCCCAACAACTACCGGCATAGGTGTGACATAAACATTACACATGATCTTTGTTTTGTCCATGTTCATCTTAAGACCTATCCGTTGGGAGACACCATTGAGGTCATTGAGCATAATGCTTAGGTTCTCCAGCGATTCTGCCATATGTAATATATCGTCGGCAAATCGAAGGTGAGTGATGTACTCGCCATTGATGTTAATACCGTATCTTTTTCAGTTCAGTAGCTTGAAAACGTCTTCCAATGCAGCGGTGAAGAGTTTCGGGGGACATAACGTCACCCTGTCTTACACCTCTCTGCAGTTGGATAGGTTTCCTACTCTGGTTCTGTACTCGGATAGCCATCGTAGCACTACTGTACAAACTACAAACACTTCAGCACTTCGATATACCGTCGTCAACTTGGCACCACTGAAGGAACTGTAGCACCGCCTGTTGGGGAGGCTGAAAGTCGTCGAGTCTGCGTGCGAGACGATTCTCAATGACTCTCGAAAACAGCACGCAAACGCGGCTCAGAAGGTAAATCGGTCTGTAGTTCTGCAAGATAGCGTTGTGGCCTTTCTTGAAGAACAAGAGCACCGCACTTCTGCTCCACGCCTCCGGAGTGGTCCCACCATGGAGGACGGAATTAAAGAGCTTCTGAAGGATTTCAAGTACCGGTTTTCCACCAGCTTTCAGAAGCTCCGCTGGAATTCCATCCTCGCCTGGGGTCTTGTCGTTTTTAAGGTGCTGGAGAGCCATTCTAATCTCGCTCAGACTGACGTACGGAATATCATCGGAATAGTGTCGGATAAGACTTGCTCTTGGATCTTTACTCACACTTGCGTGTGGCTCCAACGATGACGTGTACAGCTGCCCATAGGACCTCTCAATCTCACTCAAAATCTCAGGTGTCCCGGAAACGATGCTGCCACACTCTGTCTTCAGCGTTGACAGTTGGCTCATTCTGGCAAAGATTTTGGAGCCTTGATTCCGCTCGATCGCTTCTTCCCACTACACGGCACTATAAGCTATGACTTACAATTAATACTCCTAGGAACTAAACTAGCCAAACAATTCAAATCAAATATACACTTTTCTTGCCTTTTGTTGAGCGAACTTATTATATCATATCATTTATAGCTGAAGACGATTTCAGTTTTTTTTAAATTTTCTGCCTCTATAGACAATAGTGACAAGTCTGATAGCCTTTCCTGTTCCATAGAAGTACTTTGAAGTTTTGCCTGTAGCCCGGGGGCCCCGTATCGTTGATACGGCTGATACGGCGGTAGCTACGCCCCTGGGCAATACGTAAAATCTAAAAGAGGTAAATCTAACTATCCTAAAACGTTAACCCACGGTTCGAATGTTTATAATAATGGAACAGAAATATGCAACGGATTTAATAAGTTCTTTGAAAGTGGGTTTGCTAAATCCCTGACAAGTATAGATTTATCCACCCTTAATTTGCCCACAAGTAGTGAGTCTAGTGTTATTAGTAAAATTAATATAAATGAAATTAAACTAAACGTAATGAAAACTAAAAACTGGGGGCGACTAAATCTAGTCCAGTTCAATCCCCAGAAGACACAAGTTTGCGCGTTTACCGCTAAAAAGAACCCCTTTGTCGTATCTCCTCAGTTTCAAGGCACTCCCCTTGTTGCCTCAGCCAGTATCGGAATCCTCGGTGTCGACATATCAAGTGATGTGCAGTTTCATGGTCACTTGGAAGAGAAGGCCAAATTGATCTCTAAAAAGGCGTGCTCAGCAGAGCGGGACAGTATTTCATGCCGGCACACCGCTTGCAACTTTACAAGGCGCAGGTTCGGCCCCACATGGAATACTGTTCCCATCTCTGGGCAGGGGCTCCCCAGTGCCAGCTCTTTCCACTTGACCGCATCCAGCGCAGAGCGGCTCGAATCGTCGACGACCGAGTTCTTTCCGATCGGCTGGACTCACTGGCACTGCGTAGAGATGTTGCATCTCTTTGCGTATTTTATCGCATGTACCACGGGGAGTGCTCTGAGGAATTGTTCGGACTAATTCCAGCCGCTCAATTTCACCATCGCACATCGCGACAGAACTCGAGATACCATCTATACCATCTGGATGATTGGCGGTCCACCACTGTGCGATTTAGAAGAAGTTTTGTTCCTCGCACAACTTCCTTGTAGAATCGATTACCACCAGCGATTTTTCCGGACCGGTACGACTTAGGGACCTTCAAGAAAAGAGCCTACTCCATCTTAAAAGGCCGGCAACGCATCTGCAATTCCCCTGGTGTTGCAGTTGTTCATGGGCGGCGATAGTCACTTACCATCAGGTGAGCCGCATGCTCGTTTGCCCCCTCTCCTATAAAAAAAAACTTCTAAAATTAACTGACCCCAATAAATCAGTTGGTACAGATAATATCCCCCCCTATATCTATACGTAACTGTGCTGAGGCTCTGGTTTATCTCCTAAAAATAATTTTTGAAAGATCTTTATCTGAATCTTTTTTTCCTACTAAATGGAAAGAGGCCAATATCATATCAATACATAAAAAATCATCTAAATCCAAAATCGAAAATTATAGGCCAATTTCCATTTTAAATACTTTCAGTAAAATATTTGAAAAAATCGTTTATGACCAAATATAAAGCACAATAGTGAAAGGCATAAGTCACGCCCAGCGTGGTTTCTTGAAGCGGCGCTCATCTGTTACTAATCTTGCTGAATTTTTTGAGTTCGTTCTTAATAATATGGAACGTGGGGGGCAAGTTGACGTTGTGAATATAGACTTCGAAAAAGCCTTTGATCGCGTGGATCACGTTATTTTGCTCGCCAAACTAGAAAGATTGGGAATACATGGAGACTTGTTACGTTGGGTAAAATCCTATCTTTCAAACAGATCTCAGGCCGTAGTAGTTGGTTCATATAGGTCTAACTTCATCAGTATTCCCTCCGGAATTCCACAGGGATCTCATCTAGGTCCATTATCATACAAACTTTCTTTCAAATTTTCAAATTACACAAACTACCTTTTATATGCGGATGATAAAAAGATCTTTTATAAAATTAATAATATCCAAGACTGCCTTACCCTTCAAAACAATTTAAATAAACTATCGTATTATTACTCTGTTAACAATGTAACTGTAAATGTACTGAAATGTCAAAAAATATTATTAACTCGTAAATATAAACCTATAAAATTTACATATAGTATAAATAACATCCCAGTTGAAAAAGTAGATGAAGTGCGTGATTTAGGCATTACACTTAACAAGAAACTGACAATGACAAAACACGTAGATACTATAGTGCAAAAAGCTTACAAAAAACTAGGATTTGTTTTACGTATTTGCAAACCTTTTTCGGACATAAACTGTATTAAAAGTATTTACTACGCGTACGTTCGAAGCGTTTTAGAATACGCAAGTAGTATTTGGTCTCCCTCTTATATTACGCACAAACAACAAATTGAAAGTGTTCAGGCAAAGTTTATAAGGCATCTGAATTATAGAACTCACACTTAATCTGATTATGTTACAGGCTGCCAAAATCATAAAGTAACGTCCTTAGAAAATAGACGTACTGTCTTAGATATGATGTTTTTGTTTAATATAGGTAATGGCTACCTGGATTTCCCGGTTTTAATATCTGCAATAAATGTAAACGTACCCAAGAAGCGTACAAGACACATCCCATTATTCGCTCCCAACGCTCGAAATTCCAACTATACAAGAAACTCACCCTTGACTCGGATTTGCTCAATATATAATAAAAAAATCTCGAACTTAGATATATTTTACATGACCAAAGATAAATTCAAACAAGAAGTTCTCAAGCTTTTACGGTAAGTAACTTATCTATTCGCATACCTATTATTATAACATTAAAGTATATCTTATCTTTTCATATGTTGTTTATTGTTTTTTTTATTTTTGATATATTATAAATAATATGTATGAAAAAGCATTTATTTATATATCTATAGACCCCTACCCACACGAACACACACACACAAACACATGCGCGCGTGAGCACACGCGCATACCTCTGTCTTATTCTACTAGCTTCACCTTATTAGCCTTATTTTTATTTATATGTATTAAGGGTAGGAGATACCATTTAAGTTTTATACAGGGAAACCTATAATTGGCTGTTATAACCGTTTATAAATTATTATCATTGTATATTCATAAGAGCTGTTGGTTTTCTAAATAAATAAATAAACTCTAAAACATTTTTTTTATTCTATAGATACTATAAGCTATTCGGACTAATCCGTTTCATCTTCAGCCACATGATCACCATAACATTCAGTTATTTTTATAAAAATCTCTCAAATGATAAAATAAGGATAAAATTTATGAGGACTGGGGGATTTTATGAACATAAAGATTTGTTAAAATCAAATTACTGGACTAAGAGTTTATGATGTTTTAAAACATAAACTCTTACAGTACATTGGGATGTATTAGAAATTATACAAATAGACTAAGCCTAATGCATAAAATCCCTAAGTGGACTTCGGGACTTCTTGAACTGTGCCATTCTGTAACGATTAACCAATTAAGGCAGGCAAAGATCTTATGCCATACAGCTTAGTCTAATCTGAATTTTGTTCAAACTGCTTTATCTTTGATTCCTGACTTCCTGCAGTAGTATGACTAAAGATAAAATTGTTCAGGATTTCAATCTCTATATTTTTTTATTTGTAGACGCAAGAAAAGATGCCAATAAAATTGTTTGTAGTTCGCCATTGTTCCTTTATCTGAGGTTCGAAAAACCAGCCCAAGGTGGTCTGTGTGACGAGATAATAGGTGAACTGTATGAGGTATATAATATATACAGGGTTATTTTTCAAAGAGTAGCCAAATTTTAAACTTAAGTTCAAATATATAAATGATATACCGTTATTGCAGTTTTTGAAAATACGAGTAAATAAGGTTTCTACTTTTATTTGAATTATCCCAAATTTAATGTGATTTATAGGTAACAACGTTTTTGCCTACCGATCGACCCTTATGAATGTGTGCGTGCGCAGTAAAATCAGTTAAAATAATGCATTACCACGCATTTTGAATTTAAAAGATACAAAGGACAATGTTTGAGATTTTTTAAATTTAATTTTTCTTCACCATTTGCCTATATTACTTATTCTGAACCTTCTCTGCAAATTTGGCCGGTTATTGCAAAATAACCCTGTATAATATACCTCATACAGTTCACCTATTATCAATAGCTATTATATATAACAATGGGGCATCCATGAGATCTAAAAGCAGGCAAAAACATATTATGATAATAATGTCGTCGTAATCTGTAAGCTATAATAACAATGGACCGGTTATATTGCTCGAAGAACCGACAACCGTTGGTGACGAAATGTTCTCGAGTGGCATCATCGTACCGATAAACACAGTTTCAGCAGTGGACTTGTGAAGGGCTGTAATGATGATGATGATGAATGTCGCCGTGGTAGGTAATAAAACCAACATACAAAACTTAGTTTATTTAATATTTTTATACAAAATCAACAACCTCCAAGAGAAATGTACAACACCAAATAACCTAAAATTCACATTATTAAAAAATATTACTAATAAACGAATTTCGATAATTTCATTAATATTTAATTACAATAATATTCATATCACTTTCAAATTTAAGAACGACAAACAAATTTATTTACATTGATCCGACACAATTTGTCAATCAATACTAAAAATATAAAAGATCACCTTTTTTACACATAAGGCATAAACCGCATTCTGCCTATATTTTTTTACATCGTATAAAAGAGGTTCGTAGAAAGCTACTATAAAAAGAAAAAAATATTTTTATCCTTAAATTACAAAACAATAGTTCATTGTAAATTATAGACTGGCAAGAAAAAGTTTTATACATAATACCCAAAAAGATAATGATATTATAGTGTCGCTGTGTGGAGGCTATTTAAGAAAAAACAAAACATCTGTGACTGTCGTGATATTCGACTCTGGCTCTCATCAACAAATGAGGGCTAATCACCAGATGTCAATAGTTGGGACTGAGGTGTTTTGGGAAGTTATTTGTTACATAGTGTCTATGCCTCCGTTGAGGGCTCTTAATTTTTTGGACAATTTTTTAATTCTCCTACTTTTAGGAATATTCGTGGGAATAATTGTAGTTTATTAGTAGTTAAAAATAACTAATATTTCAGAAAACAAAACATTAATCTTTACAGTTTTCTAACAATTTAACTTCCTCGCCACCTTGCCCACCTGTTCCTTGCCACCGTGGCGCCGCCCTGGTGGCAGAAAAAATTGTGGAAGCCCTCATTCGACACCCACAAAGCTTGTTTAATTTGTCAACACAGTGATATTTTACTCTATGACAGTAGACTAAACCAGTGCTATATGTACCAAAATTGTCCAACTATATAAGCGACCTTTGCCCTTATGCGTGTGCAATAGTCTGTGACAATATACCTTGCGAGACCTCCACCTTACCATACTACCCGTAAATATATACAAATATGACTAAAAGACAACGCCATCTACCGACAGAAAATATATCAACTGTGTAAAATTTAAATCCAAAATAAGTAAAAGTAAAATTACACCCTATATACGTTCCACAGCAGGGCACAGGGTCTGAAAGGGTGACTGTCGTAAGAGGCGTATGAGGGAAAATGAAACAGAAGATGGGCAGCAACATCTTCGTGATAAGCTCTAACCTCGATAATAATAAAAAATGGCGGTTGTCTCCCCGCCTGCCAAGCGTGGCAACTACGGCAAGTGAGGCAACCAAAGGGGGTGGCCTGTTTTTTGCAAGGGACTTTTGATAGGCTGTAATGAATTTATGAATTGCAATTAATCGAAATCTAAAAAATTAAGATTGAATTTTAATATAGTGTAAAATAGCCCAACCCCTATATATGAGACGTTGCATACTAAAAAAAGTATGACAGCTTGGCAGAACTTGTAATTTCTTGACAATTTGCGGAGAGTCCAGATACATCAGCATCAGTACATACAAATTAAAAAATTTTTGTACAATCGACTTCAATATAAATTATTAAGGATAACTCAAAATGGTCAGACCTTGATCAAATTTATATGGGACCACATGAGAAGCACCAGCTTTCAAATAAAAAAAGAATGATCGCAATCGCTTCATCTAGAAAAAAGTTATGAGGTAACACACATAAAAAAGAACACTTAGTCGAATTGAGTACTTACTCCTTTTTGAAGTCGGTAGAAAATTGATGGGCTTCACATAATCACGAAATATTAGTTTTTTAGCCATGCAAATTTTCTTACGAGGTTTTCATTCACCGCTGAGCACTTGGTAAATCAGTGTCTTAAATGTATTAGTCAGACTGGTGTCCGCACCGGGAATCAAACAAAAGCACCACGGTTTTCACTCAATCTCACAGCAATGAGGACTAATAATCCAACGCTAAAGACTTCTATGTGTACTACTAGACGGCCACTACGGTACTAATACATTGCGCACTAGGCATGTGTCATTCATTCATTTCTAGTGACCCGATTATTCAAGTATTGATTCTTTTTATAAATAGGGTCATTCGGGTCGATCATTCAAATGGATAATTTTGAGTTTCAGTACCCTGTGACCCGCTCGATGATGTCGGTCGTCGGATATTACTATAGTCTTTGGTCGTAGACCCTGTCGACCGTTTGATCCGGAACGTCAAAAAATATAATTGCAATCATCAATACTTTGATGCGACCCGGATCAAATGAACGAATCATTTACGATTGACACATGATGTGTATTGCGCACCAAGTTATGGTCAATTCTCAGTAACTCCTTTAGTCGATTGCGAGCGGGCGAGGAGACTAGTAACCGCGAACGTTGTTTTCAACGATCTAACACCGATTTTGTTTAACGTGACTAAGAAAACGCTGTTGTTATTTATGTGCGCACTATCATTTTAAGTATATTTCAGATAAGTATGTAACTTTATTTCGTATTTGCCTAAAAACAGTAACTACCGTAAATGAAAATACAACTGCGCGGCATATTCACCGTGCCAGCATGGCGTCCGCGCGGTCCACAACTGCGACTCAGTTTTTTTTCTGAATTGGCGATCTAGTAGTATACATAGAAGTCTTTGTCTAACGCTCACCAGATGTCGCTAGTTGGGACTGAGGTGAACTTAATTGTCACGCAGATGGTCCCACAGTGTCATTATTAAAGAAAAGTTACGATTTAATTATAAGTTATTCGATTTCCAGTGTTTTAAGTACATAAAATGTCTGTGGTGTGTTCTTTAAGTTATTACACATTTAAAAAAAATTAACTCTTAGGTTTATCCGCAGTTTGTTTCAACAATTTGTAATATAATGAATACAAAATATGACTAATATTCAAAAAAAATAATCTTTACACTTTTCAAAAAAATTAACAGCCCTGCTATGAGATCTGTCAAATATTTCAGCTCACTCCAAAGTGGCGCCGCCCTGGTGACAGAAAAAGTCGTGGATACCCTCCCTCATTACAAGGAATAAAGCAAACTTAAACACCTAAAACCCTTTTCCCCTAACCGGATTCCTTTAAACTGTCATTCTCGTACTGCTTATTCAACCTGAAGTCTTGGGGGCCATGTATGGTCCGTACATGGATCCTGAGGTAACTCGGTCTGGTAAAGAACTTATAGCATATATGACATTGGTATTTCTTCAAGCCCGTATGCGTCTCCAGATGCCTCTTCAACTTGCCCGGGTAATGAATCCTTTCCCACACTGCTGACAGATGTATGGTTTTTCCTTCGTGTGGGTGAAACTGTGCAGTTTCAAGTAATAATGCAATTTGAAACTCTTGCTGCAGACTTGGCACACGTGCTTCTTCTCTTCCGTCTTCCCTTCGTCTTCTAGAGCTATCTTCGAGCCGTGGCTCTTTAGATGCTCCTCTAGATAGTAGAAATGCTGGAAGACCTGGCCGCATATGTTGCACATCCGGCTCTGCTCGTCGGGCAGCACTTTGTCGGTCATGTTTCCGGTCGCGTCCGGATTTTTCGGGATCCTTCGCGCGTTTTGGAGTACCATTGCGAGAATTTCGCTGCGGTTTTCCTCGACGATTCTGTAAGGGACAAATAATTATTATGTTACACGCACATTATATTATAAAAAATTCGGTCACGGCGACCAGTCTCAACGGAGACTAGCCATCTGCGCAGGACAGGATTATAGCGCCCAAGTGTATGCGCAAGCACAGGTTCATTCTATATTCTCCCACTCTCATAGTTCGATGGAACGGAGAATTTCTTGACAGATAAAGTATATAATTTTTGGCCCAACCCGGGGACTCGAACCAGGGACCTCATTATTAGCAGTCGCGTTTAAGACAAGTAAGTTTACGTCTAGTAAGACCAACGAGGCAGTCAGCCGTTTTTATAAAACTGAAATGACAAACAAATTTACAAGTGGCTACTGAAGTCCATGGACACCTGCAGCAAACTTAAAAAGAAGGCTACAGAAGCATTGCCACCTAAGGACTAAGAAGGAATGCCTCACAGCCTGTAATCGTACTGGATACCTATACACTTCAGACCGGAACACAGGGTGCTGCTTGACCGCAGAGGTCAAGCAGCACTCCTGTGTGTACTTTTTAGTATAGTTGTAGCACGAATGGGTCGGCTCGACCGGGGAAGGACCACGCTCTCACAGAATACCAGCGTAAAATAGCAGCTTAATGTGTTTCGTATGGTGAGTGTAGAGAACCGGAGACCCTTTTTACTGGAAAAGAGGCATTCTATCTTACTCCTCACGGCTGACAACGCATCTGCATTTAAATTCGCAAACGAAGATAGATGTAGATGTCTATGGTTCACAGCATCCACTTACCATCAGGTGGACTGTGTGCTCGTTTGTCACCCTTATTCTATAAAAAAAAGGTAGATAAGAGGGTAAACCCCCCCCCCCTTTAATGGTCTCCTAGGCAGAAACGGAGTCTTACAACTTAGCACCTACTCTGCCTACACCCTCGGGAATTACGGGCATGACGCATGATGTCTAGGTATGTATGTATACAGGGTTATTTTTCAAAGAGTAGCCAAATTTTAAACTTAAGTTCAATTATATAAATAATGATATACCGTTATTGCAGTTTTTGAAAATACGAGTAAATAAGGCTTCTACTTTTATTTGAAATTATCTCAAATTGAATGTGATTTTATGGGCAACAACGGAGTACTCGCGCTCCTCCGTGTGCGATTCAATTCACAACATTTTTGCCGACCGATAGCAGGCCTCTGTCACTCTTGCTGCCTGCGGAAATTTATCCATTTCTAATCTAATTCATATAAAATATAACTAATATTTCAGAAAGAAACATTAATCTCTACACTTTTCTAACAAATTAACTTCCTCCGCTATGAAATCTGTCAAATATTGCACCTCCTTCCTAACTGGCGCCGCCCTGGTGGCAGAAAACGTCATTGCAACTGTTGGGAGAACACTTGTGAGTTTATTGCAGCTTCTTCTCACAAGGTCTCACCGCAGTACTCACTTGTCCAAGTTAACATTTAGTTAAGTTAAAATTTGACTTTGACTATATTTAATACTCACAGGCCTTCCTTCTGGTGGGTGACGAGATGCATATTGATATGATATCTTGTGTTGAACATATGAGCACAAACGGGACACTCGTAGCGGAGAACGTATTTGTCTGTTTTGTGGGCGGCGATGTGCTTCTGCAACTTGCAGGGGGAAGTGAAGCTCTTCGGGCACATGTCGCACACGTACTCCCTCTCTGGTATGTGGTGCTTCCGGTGGTACATCTGGTGGGAGTGGGGTTGGAAGTTACTCCTGGTGAATGGTTACTATACGTAAATATGTTCTACAAAAATATTGATCTTTACTTCATCTAAAAACAAGTCCGCGATACCTTAGGCCTATTTTTATACATAAGGAGTTTGTGACAAAACATTATTGCAAATTAAGAAGTGATTTGTGAGCGTTAATATCTAGACATGGTATATTAATCCTATATTCAAGAAACGTTTCGCTCTCCGTAACGATCCGTTTTACTGCATATAAGGTGCATGAAAAATTTCATTCAATTCATTCAGCAAATTAGACAAAAACGGCTTAAAAATAAAAAAATAAACTTTAATTGCTTCATAAATAATTGAAATATTATTTTATTTTAGACTAGCGCCCCGTCCTGGCTACGCTTGGATAGTTTTCGTATAATTTATCGTTTTTGCAAAAAAAAAAAAAAAGATCTGCCAGTTTTTCGGGTAAAAATACCCTAGATCCCTCCTGGCATTGCTTTCCATCTGTATGTACAGTTTCATTACGATCGGTTCTGCCGTTCTGAAGATTTGCTTAGACAGACAAACAGACAGACAGACAAAAAAGTTTGGCGTTTTTAAATATTAAAGGAACCCGGCATTAGTGAGACCATAGGAGACACTACCAGCTTAAAGGAACAACATACCATAGTCTCCCGTTTCTTGTAAGTCTTCCCGCACAATGTACACAAATAGGGTTTCGGTGCCTCATGTGTCGCCTCATGCTCCTTAAGGCTTTCAGCGTCGTCCACTTTCAACAAGCAGAAATGGCATTTGAACACCAGCTCTTCACCCTCGTGCGACTTCTTGTGAACCTGCAGGGTTTCCAGGTGTAGGAACCGCTTCTGGCAGTATTCGCACGCGTGCGGTCGTTTCTGGTGACGCTTCATCTGCTTCTCCGCTGCGCTGCGCTTGGACTTCTTCAAGAACTTCGCCTTGGCCTTTTCGTTGAGGATCTGGAACAGTAAACCATTAAATGAACGAATAACTCGTTAATAATTAACTAGGGGAGCAGCGTAGTTCGCGTCCGTGGAAGACCTTACTCCACACGTGCTCCCTGGGTGGTGCTAAATGAACAACAACCTTGATCGCCGAACGCCCACGAAAATTACTGGCGCCTCCCGGCAACTCAGCATCAAATGATCACAATGCTCAACTTAAATAAGTCAAAAAGTGGTCCTTCTGAGGACCAAAGTGACGGACGATTATCAGTCGAAAAAACTTTGAATGTACTCCAAATAAATGTGGAAGGCCTCTCGAAAGCGAAGCTAGAAGTCCTCAGTCACCTAACAAAAAAGCACAAGGTGAATGTCCTCCTACTCCAGGAAACGCACGTCAGCGAAAATGTTGGTCACAAACTAACTATACCGGGTTTTGAACTAATGTCACTAAAGCTGCATGCGAAGCACGGGCTAGCATCATACGTAAATACGAACATTGTAAACATCTCGACTGACTTACCTACAAACGACCCCATCTACGTGACTACGAAAGTAGGAAATCTCACTGTATATAAGCCTCCTAAAATGGATTGGCCAGTCAATGTTCTTCCACAACCAAATGGCCCAACAGCGTACATCGGAGACTTTAATTCACGGCATGGTGTGAACTGCTGATGTGGGCAAACGCACACTACCTTCATCTACTGTACGACAGCAAACAAAAACCATATTTTCGTTCGGCCATGTGGAAAACCGGCACCGATTCAGATCTGTGTTTCGTCAAATCAACTAGAAGGAACACACCACTTCCATCTAGCAAAATTGTACTACCCTGCTTCGCAAAAAGCCAACATAGACGTCCCTAATAACTATAGGTATTACAATACCGATGATACGCAGCTTCCCGGTAAAACGCTGGATCTACGAAAAGCCATCTGGATAGCCTACAAAAACTACGTCGACAAAGTGATCGGGAGAATTCCTGTTGCTGTCGAAAATTACCACAGGTTCACGAAACTGTTACTCAAAGCTGCCAAAAGAGCTGTTCCAAGAGGCTACCGAAAGGAATAAATTCCTGGATGGGACCGAGAATGCGATGAACTGATGCACGCTTTGGGAGAAACCGAAGATCCTGTAATAGCAGAAAAACTAATAGAACACCTTGATAAAAACGAGCTCCTCTAATTAATTATTGACAAACTTCGCGAAATCTAGTCGGAAAGCATGGTGTACAATGCGAAAATTCGGTGCAGCCCAGCAGCCCTTTTCCACCAAACTTGCTATGAATCTAAATAAAATGGCCACTGTGCTTAAAAATAATGTAACACCAACCCTTTCAAAAAAAGTCAGACAAATCGTAAAACGGGAACTCCAGGAATTGCACAAAACTTCCCTCCCCTCTAAAGAATACCAAACTCCTGTCACCGTTGGTGAATTCATGGCAGCGCTCAAGTATACTTGTAAGGCAGCTAGAGTGGATGGAATTCTACCAGAATTTCAACAAAATCTAGACCCTGTGGCTCTGTCTTGGCTGTGTGCTTATTTTACCTGCGTGGTCACACAGTGTAAGATACCACCTCAATGGAAAAAGGCTAATGTGATCGCACTTCCGAAGCCAGGAAAATCACCTGATGTGCCCGAAAATTATCGCCCGATATCACTGCTATGTACGTCGTTTAAACTGCTGGAAAGAATTCTCTTTGTAAGACTTTCACCAAAAATTGAAGAAGCGCTGCTACCAGAACAAACAGGCTTTCGGAAAAACCGTGGCTGTTGTGATCAAGTGCTGTCATTAACATCTCACATAGAGGCTGGATTCCAACAAAAACTTAAGACAACAGCGGTGTTTGTCGATCTGAGCTCGGCCTTCGACACAGTATGGAAGCGAGGATTGCAACTGAAACTGATGAAAATCTTCAGATGTAAAAATCTTCTTACACTTTTCGAAGCATTTCTATCAAAGCAAATCTTCCAGGTCTATCTAAATGGTATAGCAAGCAAGCCTAGATCACTGAATAATGGAGTTCCGTAGGGCTCCGTTCTAGCTCCGACGCTTTTTAACATCTATCTCAGCGATATACCTAAGACAAAAGGACGATCGTTTATGTACGCCGATGACATTGCGCTCACTGCACAGGGACCAACCTTTCAAAAGTCCGAAGAACAACTGCAGACAGATGTCACACAGCTGGAGAGATTCTTCAAAACCTGGGGCCTAAAACCAAACCCGAATAAGACTGTGTGCAGCACTATTCATCTTAGCAACAGGCAAGCCAATCAAGCGACCGAAATAAAACTCTGCGATAAATATATCAATAATGATCGGCACCCTGTCTACCTAGGGTAACATTGGACAGAAGCCTTACCTACAAAGAACATCTTTTCAAGCTGAAAAAGAAGCTAAACGCCAGAAATAATTTACTGGCCAAACTGGCGTCAACTACCTGGGGATGTCGCGCACAATCTCTGCGTACTTCAGCGCTTGCACTCATCTACAGTACGGCCGAGTACTGCTGTCCAGTCTGGAATGCGAGTAACCACACCAATTTGGTTGACACGGAACTTAATAGTGCAATGCGTCTCATCACAGGTACTTTGAAACCGACCCACACGTCATGGCTTCCAGTTCTCTCAAATATTCCCCCTCCGGAACTGCGCAGGGAAGTTGCAATTGCCAGGGAATATGAGAGAATATTACAGCAGCCGAAACTACAAATCAACGAAGATCTACCAAACACCACGAACAACCTGCGCCTAAAATCTCGTACACCCTTCGGGTTATCGGCCCACTGGCTCAAAGCTGAGAGCATAACGCTAGATCAAAAGTGGATATCGTTGTGGAAATCCAAACAAACAACCAAAAGGCTTTAACTTACCGCGAAGGTGCTGGACTCAGCTGAACAGACTAAGAACGGGACAGGGCAGATGCGCTGAGCTAATGCACAAATGGGGATACCGAGGTGACCCCACGTGTACGTGTGGTGAAATCTAGAGTATGGCCTACCTAACTGACGAATGCTCGATTTATAAAATTTCAGGAGGACTACAGAGAGTGCATTCCACAGATGACGAAGTCATTAATTGACAACACTTATTACATTGTGAATGCTGACGGCCATACGCAATAAAAAAACTAATGGTTGAAATTCGACCGTAATTATTCATAAAAAAATTAAGTTTGTATAGTAAGCAAGCTGTATTTCTTTTTTATATATACACATACATATAATTCTTTTATATGTATAATTCTTCTGTCCGTATGTATGTATAAAACTCCTCTTAAACGGCTGGACTGATTTTGATGAAATTTTGTGTGTGTGATTAAGTTGATTTGAGAATCTCACAGAATATCAGCGCAACATAGCAGCTTAATGCTGCTGTGTTTCGTATGGTGAGTGTAGAGAACCGGAGACCCTTTTCACTGGAAAAGAGACATTCCACCTTAGTCCTCACGACTGACAACGCATCTGCATTTTGATTCGCAAACGAGGATAGATGTAGATGTCTATGGGCCACAGCAACCACTTACCATCAGGTGGACTGTGTGCTCGTTTGTCACCCTTATCCTATAAAATAAAAGAATGGTTTAGATCCACAATTGGACCCGGTAGAGACTCAGACCCGTGCGAAGCCGGGGCGGATCGCTAGTTAATACATATCTAATACACAAATATCTTTTGCCTTGACTTCAATGTCAACAAACATTTGAAATCACACAAAATTCACAGTTCATTCAGTCAATCTGTCAGTAATTATTTGTTACTAAACACATAATAGCCTGTGGTCAAACAGCCGCACAGAGTAGAGATTGTTGCCAAAGAATTTTAAAATTTGGTACGATACGCGCGCCACCTACTGTAAGTTAATTGTACTATGACTAACCTTCGGGCAAGTATTATAATAAGTTGACAAAGTTTTGCCGCAATCTGATGAACGGTATGGCAGCCAACAAAATACGAACAAACAAACATTATTTTTTATATATTAGATGGTCGAATTTCGGTCACCAGGCGGCCACTATATGCTATATTAAACAAAATAGCCAAAGTAATGAACTTACTCTTTGGAGCGTTTTTTCTTTTTCTTAACCGTGTCCGAATCCAGTTCAGATTTGACCTCCTCTTTGACATTCGACGTTTCATCTGTAATGATAAAGAAATATTTAAAAATTAGATTATTCGTAATTCAATACCGTCACCGTTACCGTTACAGCCTATTGAAGTCTACTGCTGAACATAGGCCTCCCCTATAGATTGCCTCATAGGGGGATATTTGGCATAGTTCACCTCTCTGTGGGTCATGTGCTACTGGTAGATTATCTTATCTATCCATTACAGCCCAAGTACAGGTGAACATTAGATTGCCTCCCCTATAGATTGCCTCATAGGGGGGATATTTGCCAAAGTTGCCACGGTTGTCAAGCGGGTTGGTAAGCGCAGTTTTTATTTTGAGTCGTTATTAAGAAGACGCTGCTGTCCATCTCCTGATTTATTTCCCTCTGTCGCCTCTTACGACACCCACGGGATGATATTCAATGCAATTCAGTAGTCATGAATATCAGAGTGAACGAGAGTGTTAAAATGAGAATATCCTCAGTAGAACCAGAGTGACCGACATAACCCAACGGATTAGTAGGCTGAAGTGGCAATGGGCCGGTCATATAGCTTTAAGAACCGACAACCGATGGGAAAAAATGTTCTGGAGTGGCAGCCTCGTACCGGAAGGCGAAGTGTAGGTCGACCTCCCACTAGATGGACTGACGACCTGGTAAGACATGCTGGAAGTCGATGGATGCAGATGCACTAAACTAGGTTTTCAGCACATAATATAGTCTGTTTTTGTTAAACCGAAGTAGAGTTTACTTTGTTTATAGTTTATTTTAATTTTGTTTTCTATTCTCAATATTGTTTTGGTCTTTTTAGTGCATTACTTTTAAATTGTCTTTTTTGCAGTTGGGTTTTCGATTTTTTTAATTATTTATTTTATTTTAGCCTTTTTAGTGTTCCGGCACACTCTTATGAACTAAATTTCATATAATAGCATGAGGTTCGACACAAATCTGGCCCATTTTTATGCTATCAAAAACTTTTTAAACCAATTTATTATTCCTAATTAAATTTAAACATATACCTTATATATATTTTTGTAATCCGCTTTTAATTTTCTTTATTTTTATACCCTATTCGATAGGTTTGGTTAATATTTTTTTTATTAACGTATTACTATTTTGCGCCAAAAATCCGCCATTTTGTTTATTTTTTAAAACAGCTATCTAAGAACACTTAGGTTTTTAAGACGAATAAAACGATACCTTATTTGTCGAAATCCATCTAGCCGTTATGAAGATACGAGTAATAAAGAAATTTACAAACATACATACAAAATTTTAATTTAACCACTTGTAGGTACGTATGGACGCTTGCGCACTATACGTAATTTTACTGCACGTAATATCTTAACAGAGGCTCTGCGTTGCTAACTCGGTGTCAAGTTTTTTTTTTGGCTTTAAAAATAAAACTGTTTTTAGATACATGGCAAACATACTATGCGAAAATTATTTTTACTTTTAATATAAGTTTAATTTTTCTCTTTTTGAGTTTTTTTTTTATAGAATAAGTGTGACAAACGCACACAGTCCACCTGATGCTAAGTGGATTCTGTGGCTCACACACATCTATATCTATCCCCAAATGAGGATGACAATGTGGATGCGTTGTCACACCTAAGGAATAAGATGGAATGCCTCATTTCCAGTAAAAAGGGTCGTCGTTCCTCTTAACTCAGCATACGAAACCCAGCGGTAATGGGCTGCTATTATTCTGTGGGAGCGTGGTCCTTCCCCGATCAAGCCGACACCATTAGTGTGACAACCATAATAGAGCTGCAACATGACTTTTCTACATAAAAAAAGTTTTTCGATAGTTGAACTACTTGTTCAAAAACTACTATTATAGATTGTTGTTTAAGTTATACCAAGTACTAAGCGGACGAAAGCTAAATATACAGGGTTATTTCTCAAAGAGTAGCCAAATTTTAAACTTAAGTTCAATTATATAAATAATGATATACCGCTATTGCAGTTTTTGAAAATACGAGTAAATACGGCTTCCACTTTTATTTGAAATCATTCGAAATTGAATGTGATTTATGGGCAACTACTACGCTTACGCGCGCGCCTCAATTCAATTCACAATGTGTGCGATTCAATTCACAATGTTTTTGGCAACCGATCGACCCTTTGGAATGTGTGCGTGCGCAGTAAAATCAGTTAAAATAATGCATTACCACGCATTTTGAATTTAAAAGATAAAAAGGACAGAATGTTTGAGATTCTTTTTCATTAATTTTTCTTCACCGTTTGCCTATATTACTTATTCTGAACCTTCTCTGCAAATTTGGCCGATTATTGCGAAATAACCCTGTATAATATAAAAATGCTAATTCTTATAATAAAAATTAAATTCGTCTTCGTCTATTCAAATAAATACTACCCAATCATAGCCATATTACATATCAATGTCACCTCAGACCAAACCTCTCAGAAATGAGAGGAGGTCTGTGCCCAGCAGTGGGATGTATATACTCTGTAAGCTTTACTTTTTAATTTACATATGTAAGTTAAAAAGTTAAAATATCATAAACGCAAACAACGATAATATAATGTTAAATAATATTACTTTTAACAAAAGGTAAAACCAACTTCAAATATACCCTTAGAGGTGCAATTTTATAAGGGACCACCCTTGAAGTTTAACCCATTCAATAAAAAAAGAATCATCAAAATTGGTTCACAATCTGCGAAGATATCGCGTAACATACAAACAAAAAAAAACATACATTCGAATTTGAGAACCTCCTCCTTTTTTAAATCGGTTAAAATGAACTCACCCCATGTTTCCGAATGAGTAAGCACATGTCTGTGCATCTTGCTAGACGTGATGAATCCTCGATTACAAATGTAACATTTGAACGGCTTCTCCCCGGTGTGCGTCCTCATGTGGATCCTCAGGTAGGACAGGGAACTGATTGATTTCTCGCAGACTTCACATTTGATGGGACCGTCTTGCTTTTGCCGCTTCAGTGTGGCCGTTGATGGTGGGTCACTCTCCATTTTTGGTGTGGCTGCCCATGTGTTTGAGGGAAAGTAGTCCTCGTCGGAGAAGCTGAAAATGAAACCGTTGTAACATCAGAAGTTAATGTGAGCGTCGAGAACTAAAGATGAGCTCTTAGGTATGTCAAAGTATCTGCATTTTTAAACTGAACCCTATTCAGTTAAATAGATATGTCTATGGGCCTCAGCCTTCTTTTTTTTATTAAACCTAAAGTGACAAGCGAACTTACAGCCGACCTGATGGTAAGTGGCTACTGCACACCATAGCCACCTGCAATCAACTTCAAACAAAGAAGGCTATAGATTTGTTGCCACTTTTGAGGACTAAGATAGAATGTGAATGATTCATTTATTTGACCTGGGTCAAATAAATGAATCATTCACATTCATTTAAGTATTGATGATTGCAATTATATTTTTTGATGTTCCAGATCAAACCGGGTGACAGGGTCTACTACCAAAGTATAGTGTCCGACGAGCGACATCATCGAGCGGATCACAGGGTACTGAATCTCGAAATGATCTATTTGAATGATCGACCCGAATGACCTGGTTCGTAAGACGAATCAATACTTGAATGACGATCACTAGAAATGAATGAATGACAAATGCCTCAATTATATTGGCTTTCTACAGGTCGAAACACAGCAGTGCAACACTGCTATTGAGTATGTTGCCTCGTGGCATACTTTAAAAAGTATACCACGAGCCACGTGCTGCCGATTATCAAAAGAAGCCGCCTATATAACAAAGGGCGCCGCCACCGATGCACAACAGATGTTATTATCATTTTATATCCGCGCGTTACAGTGTTAAAGTTTATGTTTGTGGTTTTATTGCAGGCCATTACTTGAGCAAGTGTTCCAAATGTATAGAATAGAACAGATTTTTTTTAATTCAATATAGATTATACATAATTCTTATTGAAAGTAATTTTTTACTTTAACCACTGATTCGGAAAATAACCTCTCCTGGGAAGAACCAGCAAGAAACCCAGCGGGACTTTTTTTTCCACAGTAACATTATACAATATAAAATTGACTGCATAATTATTTACAACACTCATATAAGAAATAGCTTGGAAGCGACCATCTCATTCCCAGGGGTTATTACTAACCATGTAATCATTTACATTATAATAACCCTTTTTTTAAAGTATTTGTTTAATAAAATATATAAAATTTGTAACCGAGAGACCTTGTATATTTTCAAGGAATTTATTTTAATAGCGTATACATTGCCCCATGAATGAATAACTAACTCTGTGGAGTCGAGTAGCTGGTATCGTTAGCTTGTGTTTGTTCCTGGCGTTTACAGAGTGTATATCAATTATGTTATTAAAACTTGTTTGACTGCAGAATTCCAATAGAATAGAATCATTTTATTCAATATAGGTTACAAGAAAATTTATTGAAAGACATTTTTTACTTTTACCACTGGTTTTGAAAAAACCTCTGTCCTGGGAAGAACCAGCAAGAAACCCAGTGGAACTTTTGTATAAAGACATTAGAAACAGCATGGTAGCGATCACCTCATTCCCAGGGGTTATTATCAATCACATACTCTTTAGTAGAATAATAACCCTCAGTAAACCATTTTTGCTTAATAAATTTTTTTAAACTTTTGATAGATAAGGCCTGCATATTTTCTGGGACTTTGTTGTAAAAGCGTATACATACAACAGACTCACCTATCATCCTTTGCACTGTCGTATTTATCAACTCCATCATTGTCCATCTCATGATAATCTTCATCTTCCTTCTTCACTTCTACTTCCAAGCTAAATTCTTCTTTCAGTTTATTTGATCCATCGCCATCTGTCGGAAGGTTCAAATCCATAATTTTTTTCTCGTTGGCTATATGAATTTCTGTTGGCATTAAAGGTTCTCCGACAACTTCAGTACGCTCCGCTTTGCAACTTGTCTGAAGGTCTTCTGAAGGCCAATCGTCCCAAAGGTTGTCTGATTTTGGTTTTAAGTCTTGCTCCTTTGTCGTTTCCTCAGATTTCATTTGTAATTGCTCCTCTAATTCTTTAAGATATGGCAAGATGGCGTTGTAATCTGTTAAAAAAAAATAAAAAATAATTCCAATATGTACACGGCGTAAAAGAATTCAACACCCAATTTTTTTTTTAATTTTTATACATCTGTGCTTTTCTACTATCCCACCTGATGGTAAGTGGTGATGTAGTTAATCGCACTGACTTAGCCTTACAAGTCTTGTGTGTGTGTGTGTGTGTGTGTGTGTGTGTGTGTGTGTGTGTGTGTGTGTGTGTGTGTGTATATGTATGTGTATTAGATACAATAATGAATGAAATCATATTCAATTTCGGATATTTTCAAATAAATGTAGAAACCTTATTTACGCGTACTCTAAAAACTGCAAAAAGTGTATATCAGTATTAATATTTTGATCTTATTAATTATAAGCCAGAGCTTGTCTACAATAGTTACCCTAGATGACAAAGCATACTCTCTTAGCGTAACAAAGGCCTATTCACTCTTGCATTAAAGACAACCAGATTGTATTCGGACAGAAAGACAGACGCTGGCAGACTGTTCCACTCCCTTGGTATACGCATTACGAAAGAAGAAGCAAACTGCTTTAATCGAATACATGGAATATCGACAACAAAGGTGTAAAGGCTCGCCTACCGCCTGGTTGTCCGATGAAGGAAAGGAAAGGGAGGAATTAAGAAGTGTTAATTTCTGAGCACACTCACTGCACTGGTACTGTATAACACGAAGTTCCCAATACGTACCATACGGTTCCCCTTCCAATTTATCCTCTTGATGTTTTTTATCAAAATGCCTTGTTAAATATTCAAATCTGTAAAATAAAAATAAAAAAATTAGATAACCGTTAATTACATGCGATTTCATTGCAAATTTTGAGAAAAGATTGCCTTCGATGCTGATTAGATTCAAGTCTCTCAGACAGCGGAGATCTCAGGCTTAAAGAAGTTAAACAATAGATACAATCTGAATTCATATATGTTCCACTGAAGAATGAACCATTTTGTAAATATTTTGGTAGGAATTAAAATTTTACATGCTGATTTACCACATGGTGAAGAAACACATCATAAAAACTAATATTTATGCCCGATTCCTATATTCAAGAAACATTGTCGTTCAGAGTAATGATCTGTTTTAATACATGTAAATACAGCTTATATTACAAACTATCCATTTAGCAACTTAGGATAAATTAAAATGAAAAAATAAAATAGTTGAACTGGTATTTTGTTTTAAAACAAGGGTTTTCATACACTTCGATTACTGCAAAACGGCTTGTAAAAGTAAACGAAGCATTTTAAATGAAGAAACCTGGCATTAAAAAAGATCGACATTATGAAGTCCGCCATAACACTCATTAGGGGTAGCACGGCGGATTCTGCCTCGATCTAAAACCATCTTAGAAATAAGAGGACGGCCTGCGTCCAGCAGTGTTATGTATATAGGCTGTAGCATTAACTTTAGTCACTGGATGGTTCTTTACTATAGTTGGACCTTGTAGGGGGCGCTGTTGGTGCGCATCGTTAGTAATCGTAAGTATATTTTAACAAATCAAGAATGTTTGTTGAAGTTTTTATAGTTGGTGGAATTCTCATTAAGCAACAGATCATTGAGGATCATTGTGAGGTTTGGTTGGTTTTCAACATAAAAATATTTGAAATGATAGAACCATACCTGGAGAAATATTTGTAACAGATTCTGCATTGATGTCGAATGGCCAAATGGATCCTTTTAGTATGCCTGCCCAACTTGCTGGCCGTAATGAAGCACTGGCCACACTCAGCACATGTGTACGGTTTCTCATCTGGAAATAAAGTAAGTAAAAAAAGTGAAGTTAAGCCTATATACATCACAGAGCTGGGCACGGGTCTACTCATTTCCGAGAGGTTAATTATGGTTGCCTGTGTATGTTGACGACTTAACATTTTCTTTTTTTAAAGAATAAAGGTGACAAACAAGCACACATTCCACGTGATGGCAATGGTAACTCTTCAATTAAGAATCAAAATGCAGATGTTTTGTCACCCCTGAGGACTACAATAGAATGACGTTTCAAGCACTTTACAGCACCCATCGTCACGGGAATGCATTTTTTCTCTAAAAAGGAGACCCTTTTCAGAGAAACAAGGCAAACAATTATCTACATTCACCATAAAAAACACAGTAGTATTAAGTTGTTTATTTTCACGCATTCATGTCGGGATACCGTCCTATCGGACTATGAGAATATAGGAATAGAGAGTGCACTTGTGCTAGTGCATACACTCAAGCACTATAATCCTATCCTGCGCAGATGGCTACTTTCCATTGAAACTGGCTGCCGTGACCGAAATTCGGTCTGGAGGACATTATTATTGAAATAAAAACCCGTTTCTTGCTCTCTGAGAAGCTCTTTTCCAAACCATTGTAGATTTTGACATTTATAAGGACTTTAAAGAAGCCCAAATAGAAAGTTTGACTTTGAAAAAAATTCTAACATACCTGTGTGAGATCTAACATGTAACTTCAAGTAATAGCTCAACATGAACTGCTTTTGGCAAGCAAAGCATTTGAACATCTTTTCTAAGTTATAGTTAGTTTGATCTTTGTCATTTTTTCTCTTATCGTTTTCCTTAGATTTTTCTTTACAGTCCGATTGTACTTCCGTCAATGGGATATCTATTTTGAATTGATTTTCTATGACTCCATTTTCACCATTAATTAATGCATTGGTTTTCTCATTATCATTATTTATATTGTCATTATTTTCTGGCTTAAATTGTTCAGCTTTTATATTACCTATATAGCCATCCTCGGGTTTGATTTCTACCTCCAATTCAAATACCTTTTCCTTTTTTATTGATTTCTTTAACTTTTTCAACTTTTTCTGTTCTTTTCTTAGTTTCTTCCTTTTTATTTGATTTTTTAGTCTCAAACCGTAACTCGTTATTCTGTCTTTATGTGTTGCAATGTGACTGTCTAAGTCAGCTAACAATTTGAAACTAATATTACAGACTGCACAACCGTAGAATGGGAAATTGCTATCTGCTATTTTTTCCGACATGTAACTTTTTTGACCAGGCTTACCTTCCTTCTTAATTTTCTTATTTCTAACAAGTGTTTGGGCATTGTTTGGAATATTTTCTACTGTGTTTTCTTTAGTATTGCTTGGATTTTCATTTATTTCATTTAGACTACAATTAGTTACTCTTAACAAATCTCCTGCATGTATCTCTACATTATTACTATTTGATTTGGTACTATAATTATTTACACAATCAGTTGAAGGTTGATATGGTTCAATTTTGACATCAAAATAATTAGGGTGTGTACTGATGTTTTGGTATTGGTGTGTATTGGTGTTAACCTGTGGTAGACCATAGCCAGAAAAATATTCATAGGTGGCGAGTGGATCAATTTCTATTTCAGTACTCTGGCTCATCTTGCTTTTCTGTTTGTGTCAAGTAGTTTCTTCATCAAATGAATTTCAGTGGTGGAACTGTAAACAGAAATATATTATGAAATTATACGTAGGTACTATTTGCTTTCCACAAATTTATAGAAGTTAAAAAACTATGCATTTTACCTGTATCACGTTTTGTCTAAAGTTTACGAAATATTATGTACAAATATATCGTAACTGATGTATAGAAATTTACTTTCGCAAGTTTACATTTTGTCTTTTAATTAAATCTAATGAAGTTCGAGATACGCCAAGTAAAACAGTAATACTGCGCCGTCCTTCACTAATCGATACAATGACTGTAAAAATATACCCGAATGACACCACAGCAAAAAAAATTATCAAATCTTCATCAACACAAACAAATTCACAACAAAACTCAAATGTCTGTTAAAACTTCAACACTACGGACATAATATCAATTCCATATCTTTTCCAATTCTTGTTATTCACAAATCTAAAACTTTAAAGTTTATTTACTATGTAAAATAACGTTAAATTTATTTAGGAATTCTCATTTTTTTATTCGCGTGACTGACCTGCCATTGCCATCACATATTTGTTGCCTTTAATATAAATGTTAGTACCTAATAAATTTTATGTTAGTCGAGATATTGATTTTTTCTTATTTTCATAACTCAATTCTTGCCAAAGGTTTTTTTTTAATAACATTATAATTATTATATAAGTTTATAATAACTCCCACTGAAAGCCTTTGATTAAATTAATAACGAACATTTAAGTTTTATGAGTGTCCTAACACTTATAACAACGATCTTTTTTTACTTAATATGAGCCAGTACTTGACTACACTATGTTATCTGATGGTAACTGTTGATAGTAAATCACACTGTATGTTTATTTCTTTAACCACAATGTTTGTGAACCAAAGGATACTTATGTCAATAATAACGCATAAAATACTGTTAAGCATGGTATTATTTTCACAAATGTGATTTTTTTTATTAAAATCTAAAACAAATAGTTATTTGACGAAAAGTGTAAGGAATTTAGTTATCATAATTATTAACCTGATAAATTAGCATCTGTAAAAATCCCTAATTTATTGCAAAAGTATTTGAGTGTGCAACATTACGAGAAGTGTCATAATGATCGAGCGTTCCTTTACACGGAAATGAGATTAATGCTTGTAATAATTATTATTTTTATGAATTTTTTTAAATTTATAATTCCATTTAATAAAAACATCAGCAGCGACATTGTTTTTATTTATAAATTAATACTAAGCACAATATTTAATATTCAAAAAAATAAAAATATTCACGAAACATATTTTATTTTTAAGCGTCAGCTGGAAAGACGAAAGCAAAGAGTAAGTACGTAGGGAAGTACCTACTCTAATTAAAGAGTAGGTAGCATCTCAGACAATCTTATCTTGGATCATAATATATTTATTGATATTATTATTGTATATTTATTTTATATTTAATTATAATAAATATACAACCATTACCATTATGAGGAAGCTCAAGGTCGCTCAGCGAGCTATGGAGAGGGCTATGCTCGGGATTTCTCTGCTTAGAAATGAAGATATCCACAGTAAAACCAGAGTAACCGACATAGCCCGTTCGCAGAAACAACTACAGGAATAATTTCGGTCGGCAAACCACGCCACGTGTTGGTCACCTCGTGAGACAGGTTCAGATATTTTGTTTGCTTAACTATTTCGGCTTTTACGAGGTTCTCGTCATACGGAATGGTAATGTCGACTAAAAATATCCTTGACTGTACCCGGCCCATCAGCACAATTTCAGGCTTATTCGCAAGAATAGTCCTGTCTGTGATGATGGTCCAGTCCCAGTAGAGCCTGGCGCGGTCATTTTCGAGTACGGCTTCCGGCAACTATTATAATAAGGCAGTTTTTGATCCACGAGACCGTATTTTAGGGCGAACTCCTGGTGTAGAATCCTGGTTAATAGAATGTGACTGTGCAAGTACTTAAAGTTGCGCCGAACAACCGGAGATGATTTGCCTAAGTGACTCACCGGGATGGCGACAAGCTCGACAGATGTCGGCGGCGCCATCTTTTAGAATGTATCTCCGATAGTTCTTGGTCTTAATAACCTGATCCTGTATCGCACAGACAAAACCTTCGGTTTCCTCAAAGAGGTCACCGAACCGTAGCCGGTGGAGGGAGGCAAATGTATCTCGAGGCCTTGTAGAACCTCACATGGAGCTCCGTTTCTTTCCATACGGTCTCCCGGTCGGAAATGTTCCGTACTGCCGGGTCTTGCCACTGCTCGTTGGTTAAGGATAGAGGGGTACGCCTTTATCACACGAAATGACGTCCGTGTAAAATGGATTATCCGATCTCGTCAAAAACTACTTACGGATTACGGAGGCTGCTCACTTCACGATTGTGCATGGTTAGGGCGCTTAAAAAGCCGTGCCCACCATGTTTCCGCGGCGAGTACAGCCTCATAAATGTTAATTATTAAAAATCCTTTTCTCGGGCTTTCAGTTCAGCAAAAGTGTTAATGACATCAAGTTCAAATTTTGGCCCATGGAATTTTCGTTGGATAGAATAGCAAGTAGCGTAGGTAACTTTTCTTGTCTCATAGAACTTCTTAAATAAGTTTTTATCAATTTCAATTTTGAAAATGATCGCTCGGCACTAGCCGTAGTCACAGGAATGGTTTAAAAATAACAGAAATGCAGTACACACTTCAGGAAAGCTTAAACAAATAAAATGATTCTTTATCTCTATACATAAAAATCAATTGCTGTCCGTTAGTCTCGCGAAATCTCGAAAACGGCTTAAACGACATTAATTAAATTTTTTGTATGCGTATGAGTGGGATACTGGATGGTTTAGATTCAAAATTGGAGCCGGTAGGTGGTGCTGTTGTCGAGATCCAGAAATCACCCGTGCATAGCCGGGTATTATTCTGCTATTTGAAGTACAAATCTCTACATAGTATAAAACAAAATCGCTTCCGGCCGTCTGTACGCTTAGGTCGTTTAAACTACGCAACGGATTTTGATGCGGTTTTCATCTATAGACAGAATGATTCAAGAGGACAGTTTACATGTATAGCAGATGCATATTATATATTATGTAACGTGTGTGATTGAACTCCTCCTAAACGGCTGGACCAATTTTGATGAAATTTTGTGTGTGATTAGATTTACAATTGGACCCGATAGGTGGCGTTGTTGTCGAGATCCAAAATCAACTGTGCGAAACCGGGGCGGATCGCTAGTAGATTATAGAATAAATATGCGACATGATTACTGTTTAATTAAGAAACATCGCATAACCATTAATTATAGTCTTTAATGTTTCACAAGCTCACGAAGCATGTTACTTTACAGTTTACACGGCGTGTTAGAGCTATGCTGCAGCTATGTTATGGTTGTAGCACGAACGGGTCGGCTCGACCGGGGAAGGACCACGCTCTCACAGAATACCAGCGTGAAATAGCAGCTTACTGTTACTTGTTTCGTATGGTGAGTGTAGAGAATCGGAGACCCTTTTCACTGGATCGAGGTCCTCAGGAGTCCTCAGGAGTGACAATGCATTTGCATTTTGATTCTTAATCGAGGATAGATGTAGATGTCTATAGGGCACAGCATTCACTTACCATCTAGTAGATTGTGTGCTCGTTTGTCATCATTATTCTATAAAAAGGGCCTATGTCCAGCAGTTGACAAATTTGAGATTTATGGGTTGATGATGATTATAATGACGAAGAATTGAACTCAGAGTTGGCTACAGCGGGTAAATCATAGTTCCAGAGAGCACGAGGGATCTGTGACAGTAAACACCTGGCCGCCGAGCTCCAACACGTCAAGCAAATTTTGCACGACAACAAGCTTCGGCTCCACGCCTTCTTATCAGCTTATTGTATAATTATGTTAAAAGTTCTGATTAAAATTTATTGTTAGGTTAACGTAGTTTTTTGTTTCACCTTGTGGTCCCTGCTAACAATAGAGAAATCAACGTGGTCCCTGGTCAAAAAAAGGTTGGGAAACCCTGGACTAGACTAACTAGTTTACAAACAAAATATTTGCCATTTTATGCAGAATGTCGTAGACGTAAGAGCGAGTTTCTCATACACTCTATCTTTTATTTTTCATATCCGCTTATTACTAAATGGTGTTGTCACTGTGAATGTTAAAACTGCTATTTTAATTAATGATGAGAAGTATTAGTAGTGTTATTTTATTCGTGATTTAAAAATATTGAAACATTATTTCCCGGATTTTATTACATTATCATTTATACATATAATACTATCTTTACATATGTTATTCTTTTGTACGTGTTTGTCACTGAACTCCTCCTAAAAGGCTGGACCGATTTTGATGAAATTTTTTGTGTGTTTGAGTGGGTCCCGGGATGGTTTAGATTCACCATTAGACGCGGTAGGTGCCGTTGTTGTCGAGGTATCGAGAAATCACCCGTGCAAACCTAGAGCGCATCGCTAGTCAAATATTTAATAATTTAAATAAAAATTTAATATATTACATTAATAACATTTTATTAATTTTACTAAAGATTCCTCTAAATTAATTCAGTCAAAGGCGTAAGAATATCGATCAACCCTTTTGTCCCTTGGTATCGTAAGATGCGACTGTGGAAAACGCTAAAAAGATCTCATGGTGGCTGATGGAATTGGGCATATTCTTCTCATTTGCGCCAAACCCAAAATACGCAAACCGGCAACGGGGATTAGCGTCAAATTACATCAGGTTCAGCCATTGATATACAAAAAACATCAATTGGTTCAGCTATCCCTAATCCGCCTACCAGTAGTGGTTAAAATGGCCAATCCACCCCACAACGTGAGAGGTTCAGGTCCGGTTGTGGGCTTCCACAGGCTGATTATGATGAAGAAGAAGATACAAAATAAATCGCTTTCCGAAAATGAATGTTAGCTGAGCTGCTACTATAGCTGGTAGTCATAAAAATTAGAGATGGGCCGAATATGGATTTCACCGAATACGAATATTCGGCCGAAAGTTCGGTAAAACTTTTACCGAACCGAATATTCGGCCGAACATTATTCGGCAGGATCACCTCGGTACCTAACTTGTTTACGTAAAGCGCGCGGGATTAGCACCGGACCCTGCCCCACGCTCCCCCGCCACACCTGACATGTTATTGCATCTAGGGATGATCGATGTTGCAGAAACATCGATGATGTCATCGATGTTGGCATCGATAGTTCAACATCGATGTTCCATGTTTATCCTACTCAAAACATCGATGTTAGCCATTATCGATTTTTTTTGCACATGTATTTAAGAGATTAGAATTAGATAAATAATAAAAAAACTGCGCCCCCTTATCCCTTAAGGGGGTCGCATCAAATTTCGGCGGAAAGGCCACTATGGCTAAAGCCGTTCCCAGGTGGTGTTTAGTGGGTAAGGCACTTCTTTAAAGTGAGTCCCACATAACCACACAGCCGGCTGTGTGGTATGCTACGAGCATTCACCACCTCCCTCCCACGCTTCCGGAGGGTGCCTTGCATTGGGCGCAAAAAAAAAATGAATAAAAAATAGTTATATTGTTTATGGTTTATAATTAATGAAATAAAATAAATTAATAAACAATGTAGTGTAAACAGTAATTAAAAAAAAATTGGAAGAAGTTTACATCTAGTTCATTTGTTATATAGTACAATACTTTTGCGGATTGATTGAAGAAATAGTAATTTTGACAAAGAAGTACCTTACAATCTGTTTCTCTGTTGATAAAGAGTTGAGCCAGCTTTTAAAAATAATTAAAAATTAAAAATTTTGTACAACCGACTTCAATATAAATTATTTAAAGATAACTCAAAAAGTATTGGTCAAACTTTGATCAAATTTATATGGGACCACGTGAGAAGCACCAGCTTTCAAATAAAAAAAGAATCATCGAAATCGGCTCACTCAGAAAAAGTTATGAGTACACACATTAAAAAGAAGAACATACAGTCAGATTAGTACCTCCTCCTTTTTGAATTTGGTAGATAACCGCTTGATAGCGTTGATGTAACGATTGTGGTGAAATATCTCACCGCAAGTTTATTTTTTTTATTTTAGATAGGTGGAACCAATAACATTTTTCTAAACGTGCATTGGATCTTGTTTAAGATCAACCATCGGATATTTTAAAAAACAACCGACAAAGAAACAGACAACCAACAATGACACCACAGAATAACAAAGCGAAATCAGTGACAACTGCGACATTACAGTTGAAACTTGACAGTTAAATTTGATACACCATAATGATATATTTTTTAGGTTATCGATGCGTTCAGGAATTCTGAATTATTAAAATTTTTAAATCTTTTAGGGGAGATGCAATATTTAGTTGATATTGATTTCGCGGGTTCGCAGTGTTCGCAATTTCCCAATAATCGATTATGGGCTTATTGACATCGATGTTTCGATGTTTGACATGTGGCAACATCGATGTTAAAACATCGATGTTTTAATTTTGAAATCGATGATCATCGATCATCCCTAATTGCATCATCTAGTACTGAGCTAATTGCCGGCACGTGCATTCGCCATTTAGAAATCATTTAAAATTTAAAAATTTGTTCAACCGACTTCAAAATAAATTATTAAGGATAACTCAAAAACTATTGGTCAGACCTTGATCAAATTATATGGGACCACATGAGAAGCACCAGCTTTCAAATAAAAAAAGAATGATCGAAATCGGTTCACCTAGAAAAAAGTTATGAGGTAACACACATAAAAAAAGAACATATAGTCGAATTGAATACCTCCTCCTTTTTGAAGTCGGTAGATAAATTATTTTTTTATAGAAAGTATTTTATCGCAAATCGTACATTTAACTTTACTTTGGTCGTCAGTTTTATTCCTGCCACTCATTTTTATCATATTATCTCGTAATTATCAATTTTCACTAAGAATAACACAACGAAACACTTTTTTTCTCACAAAAACAGTCGTCGCGTTTAAATTATTTCCCAAATGGCGAATCGATGACCCCAGATCACTTCCAATTACGAATTCAATTGCTGAAATGATAGCAATAGATAACCAGGCAACTTCTATAGTCCCAATATAAAGGCTTTAATCGGCTCATGCAGTTGGCAAAGCCCTAATACCAAATACTAAGCCGAAAATATATAGGTGAAACAGTGATTCCACAACTGTATGAAAAATTTAAAAGCACTATTCAAGGTGAACTATCTAAGGCCAAATGTCTATCGGCTACATCTGACATGTCGACAAACATGTTCGTACATTTCAATACAGTGGACACTTTGAGTACCACTTTAACGAATGTTCGGTGATTTAGCCGAATATTCGGCCGAATACGAATATTCGGTAAAGCTGCCGAATATGCCTAATACCGAATATAAAACGAATATTCGGCCCATAATAAAAATGAGCTATGTAGTTATAAAATAAACAAAATAATACACAATACACATTCTATTAATTAATACATTATTTGAGAAGTCAAGGAATCAGCATATCAAGAATCAAATTTCATGTTTCCAAACAGTGTGTGTGCTCATCGAAAAACGTATAATATGAAAGAATTCAGAATTTTTAATCAGTACATTTCAGATGATAATTTGCAAGATTGTTAAACGTATATTGAATTCACAGCTTATGGCAGGCAGCATTCCTTTTAATGAAATTCTAAATTGCCATCAACGGGTTTCTATATATTGGTAAAATCCAATAGATAACACCAACCACCACCACACAACCCGTAACCGTACAACAAGAATAATCCGTATTGATTCAATAGAAAGAAATATGATGAGATAGGCAGTTTCTAGGCTAACGTTTAATCATCTTGTGATATGTGCTAAATGAGAAACACGTTTATGTAATGAGATTACAAGATTCGGAAGCAATGTCAGAGAACAAGAGAAAAATATTTCACAAACAGTTTTTGTTTACGTATGTACGTTAGTTCCAGCCGGAATTCGTATCCAGGACAGCCGTCTCAGTAGCCGGCTAATGTAATATAGCATAAGTCACGTAATTATTTAGTTAATGCACTATACTGCTAATGTATAAGAAAGAAATAGCAACTTGTATAACACGTTAAAAATAGCATTAAAGTTATGTCTGCTATAGACAACGAGTACCCTATTCAACATCATTCATCAAATCAAGTTTTAACTATAGCTATTTATTTTAGTAGCGCGGGAAACCGCTATGCGGTAAGACGGCTCGCGATTGCTGTAAAGGTCGTCAATGCATTTTAAATATTTATTATAATAAACAAAACTTATTTGGAGTAACAAAGAAAGTCAAACGTGATAATATATTTTTTAATTGTTATAGCGAATTTGTGAAATAGTTTTATGGTGTTGTGACTAAAATATTTCTTTCGAAAACTATAATAGATTTATATTTGGCTAATTTGATAATAGTGTTTTGTGTAGTGTAGATACACACGTAGTGAATAGATCAAGAGGTACTTAATAATGTTTTATATTCACTATATTAGATTAGATTAAATGTTACGTCAATTATATTTATTGTAACAACTTGTTTTAGTGAACATTAACTGTGTTACAAAGTCGGGATCATGTTTAGGTCCCATTTTCTTTGTTGCTTTGTTCTTAAAAATAAAATCTCGTTAGAAACATCGCTTTTAAACTAATACAATCAATTAAAGTTTCACATTAATTTAAGTGTATGCTAAATAAATATTTTTCATATTTTAAAAACATTTAGTAAATCCAATATAATTTACGTCGCTACGGTAGCACTAATACAAGGGCTAAGCATTTGGCTGCGGCACTGAAGGACCGCGGATTCGAATCCCGTACGAATTGTTTGTACTTTGTTGAGCATACAAATAATTGTTTAGGGTCTGGATGTTTGTCCATATGCAATTTATGTATGTAAATTGTAAATGTCCCTACGATACAAGAGAAAATTCTAGTGGGGGTAATTTTTTTTATATGTAAATAGAAATAAATCACCTTGACGGCTCCGTATTAGTGGCTTAGTACCTAATGAGTTGCAGCGCTGAGGGCCGCGGGTTCAAATCCCGCACGGAACAAGTATTTGTATGGCTTACAAATAATTGTTCCGGGTCTGGATGCTTATCCTTGTGAAATTTATATATGTGAACAATCCCCACGATACAGGACAAAATCCTAGTGTGGAGGTAACTTTTTTTGAAAAGGAAAAAAGGGATATCACCCTATTTGGAAGCGTTGGGAAGCGTCAGTAGCCTAATGGCAGGGTGCGGATCGTGAACTCGAAAGGTCGTGGGTTCAAATCCGCCATTCGACTACTGTGGTGAACCACTTCTAACACAAGCATTTTAAGCTTACCATAAGTGGTTAAAGGGAATATTAGTAATGTTTAATAGCATTACTAGTATTTAAAAAAAATCTAAAATATAATTGCAATTTATTATGTATATAACAAACTAGCCCCGGCTTCGTCTGGATATTATCTATTAATGTAGCATTATTTAGATTTAAGATAATTTTTAGGTTTTTTCAAATCTTCAAGTTTTACTTATAAAATATATCATTCCTGATATTTCTCTCTATCTGTTGGTAAAGTTTCATCAGACAGACAAACAGATAAAAGAAGTCAGTTACTTCAATACAGGTAGACACTTCAATTATAGTTATTAAGAACAAAAACGACTACTATGTAGTTTAGTTTAGTGGGTTCGATCCCGCCGGCACCAATGAAATTGTTAATTGCAATTTTAAGTGCTGATTTAACACGTGTTCAGCGGTGAAGGAAAACATCGTGAGGAAACCTGCATGTCTGAGAAATCCAAAAAAAATATTTCGAAGACATGTGAAGTTCGTCAACACGCATTGGGGCAACGCGGCGGACATTTACTTGCCTTAAAACCCTCTCAGAAATGAGAGGAGGCCTGTGCCCAGCTGTGGGACGTATATAGGCTGTAACTTTTTAACTTTTACTCGGAAGTTGTGCAAGGCCAGGAGAACGTCTTATTAATATTGTAATACCTACTTAATGATTCATCATCATCATTACATCTTATTAAAGTCATGCGGCTGAACATAGGCCTCCCCTCGTAGATTGCCTCGTAGGGGGGATTTTGCCATAGTTGCCCGCTTGGCAATCGGGTTGGCTCATCTAAAGTTTCAATTTCCCTCTGGCACCTCTTAAGAGATTCACGGGATGATATGGGGTAGTGGATATTCTTACATCGCCACTGTTTATACATATACTGTTTGTAAAATCGTGTCATTTCTGCTATCCATTTTTTTATAGAATAAGGGTGACAAACGAGCACACAGTCCATCTACAATCATCCTCGATTAAAAATCAAAATCCAGATGCGTTGTTACTCGTGAGAACTAAGATGGAATGCCTCATTTCCAGTAAAAAGGGTCTCCGGTTCTCTACACTCACCATACGAAACACAGCAGCGTTAAGCTGCTATTTTACGCTGGTGTTCTGTGAGAGCGTGGTCCTGCCCCGGTCGAGCCGACCCATTCGTGCTACAACTATACTACTAATATAGCTGCAGCATGGCTCTACCACGTATAAAACTATTTACAAAATTTATTTTAGAAACAGCTTGGAAGCGACCACCTCATTCCCAGGGGTGATTATCAACCATGTATTCATTTATAATAACCTTTTTTATACAGTTTTTGTTTAATTAAATATTTAAACTTGGTAATAGAGAGACCTTGTATATTTTCTGGGACTTTGTTGTAATAACGTATACATTGCCCCAAAAATGAATTACTGATTCTGTGGAGTTGAGAGACTGGTATCACTTGCTTGTGTTTGTTCCAAAAGACATGGTTAGCACTGCGCTGCGCCGAGAAATTGCGCTAACACAGTTCACTGCGCTGATGTGTTAACTCACTTCTTCAAAATGTATTGGCGCACAGCGCAGGACTGGGAAATTCGAAAGGTGTTATAGGATGTTATTTTGTATTATTTTTATAACATACTAGCCGGTACCCGGCGCCTTGATGCTGCAGAAGAAAAAATTGTGTGTGTGATATCCCCGTTTGACATAACGAGTAGACATATATCCCTCGTCCGTAGCAGGGAGCCAAATGAAAGATAAAAAATTGTACTTTTTTTACATTTGAAAGGAACAATTTTATCTTATTTCATTGGACGTGGGTTTAAGTTGATATTCATATAAAAATCTATCTCAGTCTAAGTCGTATCTCCCCTTTTGTCTACTGTGGATATTATATCCACCGGTGTGCCCATGCTCGAAGGGTGGATAAAACTAAGCGAGGGGATAAACATAGCTAGCCCTGCATCCATCTAGTAACAAACGCGTGTTTATGTAAAAACATTCTATTTGACTTGTAGATTAAGATTCTGTATGGAGGGTAGAGGCTACCCTCCATAAGATTCTGTTCTGTGGGTCAACACGCCCACAGAGCACGGAATGGAATAGCTACGTCGGCGCTGTGGTGCAGCTATTCTGTGCTCTGTGGGCTGCCCGATGTCGAATCATGATGTATTCCTGTTGTGGTCTGTCTTTTAAGAAGGGGTTTGGTATTCTGTGAGAGCGTGATCCTACCCCGGTCGAGCCGACCCATTCTTGCTACAACTATAATATACCACGTTTAAAAAGTCTCATTCTAAAACTCGATTTGTAAACTTTACGGTCGCAAACAACATACGCCGTTTGTAATTTACTTTTTATTTTGTATGATTTTAGGTTATGGAAGGAGCCAATTGATGTCTCCAAAATGGCGGCTTCCAGTCGTGTTACGATCGCTCAAGATGGCGGACAGGGGAATGTTAAATTGCATCCATATCTGGCGGCATTGGTGTGAGTCTTTGTTCTATTAAACAAAATTTTCCATTACTTACCTAACTATTTTTTAGTAATTGCTGTAACGCTCAATCTTACCCCCCGGCCACACACACGTCGAGTGTCATGGAAAGTAGCGAGGAAAGGAGGCAGAGACGTAGTGTGGCCACAATACTCGTCATGCCGCACGTCATGCTCCTCGTCATGCCACTGGCCACATACTCGCACAAACACAGTCCAAATCGAGTGCTCGTTACGGAAGCGTCGTTCTATTACGATGAATAGATGTCATCCACCATCTCCGTCGGCGAGAACGACGACGTTTATTTCTTTTTTAAGACATTGATATAGTTAGCTATACTAAATATGCATATAGCGCGCATGCTAACACAGTTGCATTAACCATTGTGTTGCAAACGCGAGCGACCTATTAATTGCGCGAGTAGAGCAGTGTGTGGTCAGAGAGGGAACATCGCGGCAGCGCAAGGAGCAGAGCGAGGAGCATCGCGTGGAGCATAGCGAGGCTGAGCCATTAGAGTTCTTATACCAGTCATATATTTTTCTATTAATTTCACAAATCGTTTGTCAGAATGCCTCCTGTCGCTCTATCATATGACAACACACAAACAAACAAATAAAAAAATCACCTTTTAATTATAAGTAAATGAGACTTTAAGGTACTTTAAAAATGAAATAATTTAACATTCGGTTCACTAGGCGGCGCTACTAAGACATAGTGAACTAAAGCCTCTACTTCACAATGTGAAATTATTTTATACTTATTTATTATTTCTTTGTAATCAGCTTTAACATTTTAAAAGTTAATTTTTGACTAAGGAATATCGTAATCTCATTGTCATCTAAATGTCAGTTTCATTATAAACCCGCATCCCCTATTTTGCCACCTTTAGGGGTGGAATTTTTGTATCCAAATTTATATCGGACCACCCTTGAAGTAAGCCTATTTAATACAAAAAGAAATATCATAACATAAATTAAAATTTCAGAAAAATCCCCGAAACAAAAAGAGCTGATTCATGAAACATAGCTAAGAACACTTTTGATTGAGACACCTTTCAAGCCAAAAAAAATTTTTCAAAATCGGTTATCCGTTCAGGGGCTATGACGTCACAAACAGACACACACATACACAGATACATACTACAAACTTAAACACCCTCTGTTTTCGTCGGGGGTTATAGTAAATCGGTTTACAAACGACGAACATATCGCGTGACATACATACAAAAAAAAACATGGAGTCGAATTGTAAATCTCCATTTTTAGGGTTCCGTATCCAAAGGGTAACCAACTGGACCCTATTACTAAGCCTCGCTGTCCGTCCGTCTGTCTGTAAGCGGGCTGCATCTCATGATCCGTAATAGGTAGACAGTTGAAATTTTCACAGAATGTGTATTTTTGTTGCCGCTATAACAACAAATAAGAAATTAAAAAAATAAAAGGGGGCTCCCTACTAGAAACGTGTATTACGATGGTATGGAACCCTTTATACGCGAGTCCGACTCGCACTTGGCCGGTTATTGAAGTCCGCTAAAAATTGGACTTCGCCTGAGGTAACTTATCGTCACTGCTAAAAATAGTTTTTTTTAGTTTAAGTAAGGGCAATGATATGTAAACCCTGTAGTGGTGGTGTAAGTATATCTGTTACGGACGGCGAGGAGAGCAGCCGCCCCGTCGCCCCCTCATACCCCGTCACGCCCCGCGCACCCCGCACACCGCCCGGACATCACGTGAGGTCGACAACCAATGAGCGCACAGCACACCGTGTGAGAACACTATCATCTTGAGACGGCCGCCGCGGAAATATAATAAGGGCCTTTTGGGCTCCGCAGGCATTCGATTCGACAGCGGCACTCAAGAAAGAAGACTCTCAAGAAAGAAGACTCCCAGAAGATATTCCCTTGTACATACATTAATTGCCGCTATTGTAAATAGTTAAATATAAAGTTTTAAATTGTCCCACTTTTCTTTATACAGTCCTCTTAGTTCAGTAACAAGTTATCGAAGTAAAGTCAGTTATTCAGTACACATACACCCAATAGTTATCTCTCTTTTAAATTCTGTTATCTCAACAATCGGCTCCCTCTGCTGTACATAATAATATCCATTACCCTAAATCGTCCCATTGGTGTGGTAAGAGGTGACAGAGGGAAGCAGAATCTTCCTGATAACAATCCAAAATAATTAAAAAACTCGGATGCCAACTCGTCTGCCTAGCGTGGCATCTATGGCAAAATACCCCCTATGAGGCAATCTATGGGAGAGGCCAATGTTCAGCAGTGGACTTTTACAGGCTGTAATGGATAGATGGATGGATATAATGATATGTAACATGAGTTACAAACTTGTGTACAGTCCACTCCATGGCAATGATTGCCGCGATACAGACACCCACACTTGTTCTCGATTAATCTCTGATTACTAAGATGGAATGCCTCGTTACCAACAGGGTCTCCGGTTCTCGACACTCACCATACCGAACAAAGCGACATTATGCTGTCTTTTCAACGGACTTCAAAAAAGGAGGAGGTTCTCAATTCGACTGTATTTTTTATGTGTGTTACCTCAGAACTTTTTTCTAGGTGAACCGATTTTGATGATTCTTTTATTTGAAAGCTGGTGCTTCTCATGTGGTCCCATATGAATTTGATTAAGATCTGACCAGTAGTTCTTGAGTTATCCTTAATAATGCGTATTTAATTGACTGCGACTACATTGATGATGTTCTCATTTTATTTATATTGAAGTCGAATGTACAAAATTTTTAATTTTACGTGGTCCTTCTCCGGTCTAGTCAGCTCATTTCTTCTACACACATAATACAACTGCAACATGGTCCTACAACGCAAAAATTTTCAAGACTTACATTCAGAAGAGCCGTGGTAGCTCAGATGGTTAGCGCTCGCTGTAAGTTACACAGTACGCGAGCAACCCGGGTTCGATCCCCGCCGGCACCAATAAAATTGTCAATTGCAATTTTAAGTGCTGATTTGAAGACACGGCGGTGAAGGAAAACATCGTGAGGAAACCTGCATGTCTGAGAAATCAAAAAAAAAAAAGAAGAAATATTTCGAAGACATGTGAAGTTCGCCAACACGCATTGGGGCAGCGCGGCGGACATTTCCTTGCCCTAAAACCTTCTCAGAAATGAGAGGAGGCCTGTGTCCAGCAGTGGGACGTATATAGGCTGTAACTTTTACATTCAGAAATATACAACATTCCTAATAAATTATTCATCAGTAGTTGTATTAATTGTCCATTCAAGCCGCGTATTGCGCAATTACTTCATTAACGCTCACAATTCCATTGTCACACGTCCTCGAACCCAGGACCTGTGCTAGATCGGGAACGTTCACAATAAGGACGTGTACACAGCAGCACTGTTTTTTAAGACACAAGAAGCCCTTTAACCGCGGCGCACACAGTCACGATAAAGCCACAGTGAAATATGACTTTTGCTGTCTAATTCCAAACATAAAGGGGGTGTGTTACGAAATACACTGCGAGCACTGCTCAGTGCTCTCACTGGTGAAAAATTCGTTCTTCGTCCTCACTTGGCAGCTACTAGCCAGTATCGGTAAGTTAGATCATTAATAAAAAAGTGTGGCAAAAAGAATGGAACAATTTTCAAATTTTCGCCGACTTGGAACCGCGCCCATTACAACGTCAACGGGTCGTCGACCCGCGCACGTGTATGATATGAATATGGCCGCCGTAAATGTCATACGTAACGCGAACACAATTACTATTTTTAAATCTTTAGTGCTCGGCCTTGAACGTCGATTTCATTCAAAGGTAACGCTAAACTACTTCCACTGTATTTCGTTTATATGTTACGGAAATGAATAAAGTTTTGTTCGGAATGATTAATATGATAATATGTTGTTTTAGTAGGTATCCTTTCAAATAGATTCATAGTTGTGCCCGGTTTATATTATTCCAGTCCAGTGATCCAGCGAAAATCCAGTCCAGTAGTGGACTGGATCTGTATCGTCTACATTTTTCCAGTCATTTAGAAGCCGTTGAAATGTAAACACTACAGTGACAATGATTTCAAGAAGAAATCAGTTTCGATTCACCATTGTTAAATCCTTTCTTCTTCGCAGTCCGCAAAAACACCCAACACGTGTTTACTATACAATTGTTGTGTCAGCGCTGGAATGGCACTGGAATGGTCGTCTGGATTCAAAAGTAGACCGCCAATCCAGTTACTGGACTGAAATGCTCACTGGATTCAGTGCATTCCAGTGCCGGTTTACATTTTTCCAGTAAGCAATCCAGCGCTGGATTAGATCGCTGGACTGGAATAATGTAAACCGGGCATTAGAGCAGGGCTGTCAACAGTTTCTGGTAGATATCGTAGGTAGCACAATATGGGCTGTATGAAGAAAATCGAAGCTATCGTTAGTTCTTACGGTTAACTTATGATTAATTTTTAGTGCATTATTTTTAGGATTTCGTACCTCAAAAGGAACCCTTATAAGATCACTTCGTTGTACGTTCATCCGTCCGTCCGTCTGTCTCGGTATATATAAGTAACATAGAATTATTCTATGATAAGTAATATAAGTATTTCTGATTGTCTGTCAAGAACATTTTTCTCAGGGACGCGTGGAGGTATCAAGTTGAAACTATTATCAAATACGTAGGTCAACACAATAAAAAATACGGCCACTTATGCGATATATTTTGATATCAATATAAATAAAACTAGGTACCTGGATGACCGAGCTTAACTCGGTATGTTTTTTTTTGTAAATTGTCTTTTTTGGAAATTATATTTAGATACAAATATGAATATTATTTTTCGATCTTACCTACCGTATTCTTTTTTCGTGTTTTTTTTTTTTAAATAAAATATACTTAGATACGAATTAGATGCCTTGATAAAGGGCTCCCAATAATAGTTTTTCTCATAAAAGAAGGAACTTGAAAAAAAAAATCAGGCTGTAGACATCTGGACTCAATACGGGGTTTTCTGGTTTCGAGACCGCCCGATTTCCCAACTGATCTATTATAATTTTGTAGATTGTGGCGAAATTTACCTTCGTATGCTAATGATATTGTAGCAGTTTTTCATTGCCCGAAAACACGGATAAAACGACATTTTCTAAAAAATAATCCTAACTAGAAGATAGCGATATCTTCATTTAATATTAAGTTATTAAAGTTTTAATAAACAACGATTTTTATAAGCACTACGTGTTCAGTGATGTGCGTTCTCTTTGTTAATATATCAAGCAACGCGAACAAAGTTGCGGGTATCAGCTAGTTTGAAATATATGTATGTATATTTTACTCATATTTATGTAGTTTATCAAGTCACGGAAGTGTGTCAGCCAAGCAGGGCCTGATTTACCCACAGGCTAACTAGGCTAGGCCTAGGGCGCAAGGTTCGAGGGGGCGCTAAGCTTGCCTTTGCAAGCAACACTTATGTACAGAATAAAATTTGGTATAATATTCTCAATAAATAACGTATAAAGTATTAAAAAAATAGATTGTAAAAATAAGACTGAATTATTTGGTACCTTTCGCCTTTCGTTGACTGACTGTACGTGATTCAAAGATTTTAAACTGCTCAACCTCTCTTCTCTGCCTCTAATTTTATTCAGGTGTTTCGCCAAGGCTGTCCAAGGGAACTTCTGTAAGCCATCTGTTCCATCTCTGCCCAGGGAGAACGACTCACTGGCCCATGCCGCAAAGGAGAATGTCGATCTTTAGGTTGTTCTTTTGAGTTCAGCTCGAGTCTCGATGTCGGGGGTACACACTGCCGACCATCCCGCGGTGTGAGTGCTGCATGCTGGATGTACTGTTTACACAGCGCTCAGTGCGCAAAGCCCTCTCTCCCTGGACGATAACAAGCCGAGTGGGCCTGATGGAGTCCCTCCTATTGTGCTGAGAACGGGTGCTCCGGAGTTAGCACCGGCTCTAACGCGTCTTTTCCAGTATGGAAGACAGCTTTAATGCACCCGATCCCTAAAAAACGACCGCTCAGACTCGTCCAACTACAGGCTTATCACTATCGCGTCCTTGTTATCCATAATAATGGAATCCATTATAAACTGCCAGTTCATAAGGTACCTTGAGGACCACCATCGGATTAGTGGCCGCCAATGCTGACCGCATTTAATTAGCTGGTTCTAGTTCTAACAAAAGAAGCAGTAGAGGCCAAGAGGGAAGCCTTGGCCGTTAATTTGGATATAAAGAAGGCCTTCGATGGGCTATGGTACAAAGCGCTTCTTTAAGAGCTACCTTCCTACGAGCTTTCCGAGAAATTGTGCATTTGGATCATCAGTTTTCTTAATGATTTCTTATATTTACGCGAACACTACACATTTAAATAAAACTAGTTTTACGGATTTTATCGCGTATATTAACTTATTTTATATTCCCGACGTTTCGAGTACTTTACAGCACCCATGGTCACGGGAGGACTGAGTTATTTGACGTCCCAATGTCATAGTTACCTCCAGATTAAAAATTATTAATTTTTGTTCCGATCTACGCAGTATGAACTTACAGTATCTTGAAGTCTTGCAGTTGTATGCTTGGGTTGGGATTTAATTTTGTTAATTATAGGATCCCAAGCAGATGGTAGCACCCAGCCATCTTCTCTATTGAAATTAGGATGTTTTTTGATTTCAATAGCCTCGCGAATCATCCTTGGAAGGAATCGGTGTTCTTTAGCGATTTTTTAGGTTTTATTTAAATCAGTTTTCTTGTAGGACTATGTCGGTTACTGTGATTCTACTGTGGATATCCTCATTTCTAAGTTTATCACGCGGAGAAACCCCGAGCAAAGTCTTCTCCATAGCTCGCTGAGCGACCTTGAGCTTCCTCATACGGCCTGCAGTGAAGGACCACGTTTCGGATCCAAAAATAATGATGTATAACTTAAATTGAAAATTTAAAAAACCCCCGAAACAAAAAGAGCTGATTATCTTCAAACGGCTAGACCGATTTTAATAAAACATATCCAAGAACCACCGCTAGAAAACCTGCTTTTAAATAAAAACAACCGCACCCAAATCGGTTCACCCGTTTAAGAGATACGGTGCCACAGACAGACACACACACATAGCGGTCAAACTTATAACACCCCTCTTTTTGCGTCGGGGGATGAAAAAAGACAAGAATTCAGGACATTATTGCATGGTGACCCAGACTTTGGACTAAGCATGCCTTCTTTGTTACACAACGGCAGCTGATTGAATGTATTAATCATACTAATGACTCAATGTACAATGGAGTTTGACCTAATGCGATTATACTTAATATGGATATACATAAGTCTATTGTGCATTATTGACTGCTTCTTTCATCTAGTGGTTGTAAATGCGACTGATGATCATGTGGTCCCGGGTTCGATTCTTGGGTAGGGCCAAAATGAAAATCAGGTATTGAGTTTTACGTCAGCAAATTCTCAGTAGCAGCCCGGAGTCAGGAAGTTGGCAGTGTCTCACCTCCGTGCCTCGGAAAGCACGTAAAGCCGTTGGTCCTGCGCCTGATCTCTCTCTGGTTGTGTCGATTTACCGTTCCATCGCACTATGAGAGTGAGGGAATAGTGATATATAGTGAGTGACCTAGTGCTTGCGCATACACTTGGGCACTATAATCTTGTCCTGCGCTGATGGCTAGTCTCCGTTGAGACTGGCCGCCGTGACCGAAATTCGGTCTGGAGGACATTATTATAATTATTATTACTACATAATATTACTCAATGAATTACTTTCACATTCGATACCTATTCAAAAATAAATAAATATCTACTTTTAATTTCCTCTTCTTACAATATAATTTATTCATTTTATAATAATTTACAATTTAACATATCGTGTTAGGAAGCTCAAATTCGCGGAGCGGGTTACATACGCAGTAGGTATATCTTTATTTTATCGTGGAGTAATCATCTTGGATACCTTCCTCCGGCTAATATCAGCCATCATCAGCGTTACAAGGGGTCCCGGGATCTCCGTTCGGAAGGAGGGGCAGTAGGTATGTCTGGCTAATCACCTCGAGAAGTTATTGTACGCTTCCAATAATCTTTGTTTTAAATGTACCATTAGCTGTATCGGTTCGTGGGGTACACCCGCGATTTAAGTTCCTAAAGGAATTGAACCCGCGACTGATCATCACCGCTGGAGTCAAGAGAGTTGGTCACTTTCTTACTTAAAGGCTATTGATTTATAAGTACACGAATACTACACGTTGAACGTCGGGGAAAAAGTTTCTTCGTATTTTATGTATAAATTCAAGACATTTTTTTTCAATGTTTAAAGTTAAAAGTTAAAGTTACAGCCTATATACGTCCCACTGCTGAGCACAGGCCTCCCTTCATTTCTGAGAGGGTTTTGAGGCAAGGAAGTGTTCTCCGCGCAGCCCCAATGCGTGTTGGCGTACTTCACATGTCATCGAAATTTTTTTTTAATTTCTTAGACATGCAGGTTCCTCACGATGTTTTCCTTCACCGCCGAGCACGTGGGAGCCGTGATAGCTCAGATGGTTAGCGCTCGCTGTAAATTTCACAGTACGCGAGCAAACCGGGTTCGATCCCCGCTGGCACCAATGAAATTGTTAATTGCAATTTTAAGTGCTGATTTCAAAGTTTAATTACATTTAATTATAATATATATATATGTACCATTTTGTTCGATAACTTGTTGCCATCTTGTAGACAGTGACATAATCTCGTTACTATAGAAAGCTTGGGATTTTTGATCAAAAAATATGCGAAAAGTAGTTGCGACAGTCCTTTCTTGATGTTAACATAACACTACCCAAAGAATTCTGAAGAGACCGAAACAGGTGAAAATCTAAGAGTGCAAGATCAGGACTAAATGGTGGATGCATTAACACTTTCCAATCAAGCTCTCTCAATTTTTGATGAGTGGCCAAAAATGTGTGTGGTCTGACGTTATCATGATAAAAGACCACTCCTTTTCTGTTGATCATTTCCGGCCGTTTTTTCTCAATTTTTTGCTTGAGTCTCATTAGTTGTTGGCAGTAGAGATCCGAATCGATGGTTTTGCCCAGCGGTAAAAGCTCATAATAAACGATGCCCTTCCAATCCCACCATACACACAGCATCACCTTATTGCGTGTTAATCCTGGTTTTGCTACAGTCTGTTGAGCTTGACTACCCTTTGACCATGATCTCTTTCGCACGTTCTTGTCGTAGGTGATCCACTTTTCATCACCAGTGATCAATCTTTTCAAAAATGGTTCGGTTTCATTACGTTTCAATAGAGAATCGCAAATGAGAACACGAATCATTAAATTTCTTTCAGTATGCTCGTGTGGTACCCAAAATGCTTTTTTTGTATAGCCAGACTTGTTCAAATAGGTCAAAACTGATTTGTGGTCAATCCTCAATTCCTCGGCTCCCTCATAACTACTAATATGCCGATCTTGCTCCACTTTTTCAAAAAGTGCATCGACTTTATCCGTATGAGGGCGACCAGAGCGAGCTGCATCTTTGACATCAAAATTTTCGGACTGAAAACGGTTGAACCAACTTTGTGCTACTCTTACTGACACTGCATTAGGTCCATAAACATCACAAATTTTTTTTCGCGGCTTGAATCACATTTTTCCCTTTTTGTAATATAACTTCAGAATGTATCCAATTTCTTCGTTAGATTCACTTATTTTGGCGGACAGAAAAACAATTGAAAAATAGCGGGAAAGTGTTTTTTTTTTCTTATTGTCCATATGTATTGATATTAAAACCAAACAGATAAAAACAGTACAACAAAAGAGATTTTACTTCAATTTAATACACTTACTTATTTTAATTTCCGACGTTTCGTTTCGTTATCGGAATTTAAATAAGTAAAGTCAAATTAAACGCGATAAAAACCGTAAAATTAATTTTATTCAATACTCAAAGGTTAAGTTAGTTCTAGCCATTTGGCTAAGGAAACGCAGTCAGCTTTGGTACTCAACCACCTTTATTTCATATTATTTATATATATATATATGTATATATTATATATATACTTTATTATTTTGAATATAACATGCATAATCTGTCCTACACTACGACTTCCTTCAGTGGAGAAATCGGCTTATATAGTACAAAATCAAGTACCTATACGTAATACTTTTCGCAATAAAACAACAGATTAACAAGCAGTCCGTATGTGTACTAGTCGTGCCAATGAATAGGAATATGTTATAATGAGACTGTATAGTGATGTGTCAGTGTCGGGTGAGAATCGAGATTATATATCGATAAAGATAAATTTTAGATGTAATAGAGACCACTTTAAAATTTCGAATGTGGTTTTTCAAGCAGGGTGGTCTCGCATACTCCAATGCAAACAAATTAATTATAGTGAGACAATGTTTGCGTTGTAGGTAATGCAAAGAATGGTAGCTCTGGTTAACTATATAAAATAGAGCTAGGGTCAAGGACGGATTCGGGATTGTGATCTAGGGAGGCTCGGGTCGCGGCTCAATATTTTTATAAGATAGATAGATAGGAGGACCTCAGACACAATTACAAAAAAAAACTTTAAAAAATATTTTAAAATTGCCTATCGATAAAGTTATGTGCTGTAATGATTTTATTTTTATATTCTTGGACCCAAGTACGGTTTAGGGCGGCGCAAGGCAGAAAAGTATTTTTCTCAAATAAGCAGGTTTCCTTAATATGTTTTCATAACTGAAAATTGCAGTTAACAATGTCATTGATTTCATCGAGAATCGAAACCAGACTTCTCGCTTCTACTGAGAAATTTACGCCAGGCGCTTTGCCCGTGAGTTACCACGTCTATAAGTAGGTGCAATATAAAAAATATATACGCATTATATAAGTGAACATTTACTGAGCTACGTTAGTCTCTTAAACTGATATTTCCCTAAAAATACAAATCAATTCGTAATGTCGGTAAAGTCATGCGAGATATAACACATTTTACCATAATATGTATAATTTTAACTAAATTACAATAATGATATTATATAATTAATGGTGGTAATACGTTAATATTGTAATAGTAGTAACATGGCCTATATAAATCACGATTTATAAAATCATGATATATTAAATTGACGTCACTCGAGCAGGTGAAAGTGAAACCCACCCAATTATAAAATGTGATTAATTAAAAACCAATTTTATATTTTGTTTCTAATAGCCTCTTGGCAAACGGAGATCTATGAATTCGGAATGTATAGATATATAGTGTATATTTTACGACTGTTTCTAATACATTCAATGGTCAACAGGATAACGGGAGCTAACCGGGCTAACCAGTTCCAGCGCTTGGGTAAAACACACTCAAAACGTTGGGAATATTAGATGATTTCAAATTATATAAAGGGAATTTAATTAATAACATTATACACTTTTGTTCAATGTCAGAAACAACCTTTACCGTAACCTATATAAGATTATTTGCGGATTACTTGTTACGTCTGAAAGCCGTAAGAACTTTCTACGCATTTGAACACGTAACATTGGGTCAAGAGCTACGTAATCATGTCGCATGGTGGCGGACATAATGCGGTATTCTATTGAGTAATATATAAATATCGAAGCGACTGGCTTACTTTGAGGGTATTCGGATGTTAGGTATAAACGGTTACCTGGCTTAAAAAATAGCTTGGTGCTAGGACTGATATCTTTATTTTAATAATTTTGGTGCGTCTGTTAGTGATAGTCATACACAGATACATATATTTACTATGATAATATATATGTTTTGCCAAGACGATGGTTCATAGCTATGCTAGGTTCCGATAGGTGCGCTGTAGTCAAGTTATTAACAAATTATATATGTTCGGTACCAAATTGATTCATATTCACAAAAATCAATCACAAAATCTGGACCCGATAGGTGATAGATGTTTGCACTGTAAAAAGTCAAGAGTAAATTCGAAGTGAAACTCAATACGCCACCGGAAACTGCAGAACAACTTCTGCCGGGCCCGTCAATTCCCTATATTTTATATGAATTCAAAACGTGGACAATTCAAAATAATTATAAGATACGACAACGACTAGATGCAGTCGAAATACTGTACTGAAAAATAATTATAGTATACTATAGTATACCCGCGGACAATTAGTCAATTACCTCGCAACTTTGGCGCAAGACTCATCTATTCCTTACAATGAATACATCATAAAAAGAAGTGATGATATCTGAGACAAGATAGTAGAGTCAAGTAAATTTACAGACAATATACGTCCTACTGCTGGGCACGGGCCCTCATTTCTTAGAGGGTTATGGAGCTATTAGTTTGCCGCGCTGCCCCAGTACCTACATGTTGACGGACTTCACAAGTCCCCGCAATATTTTAAATGACATGCTGGCTTACTCACGATGTTTTGATCTATTGCTGAACTTCGTTTGAGATATATATTAGCTTTGTTAATTAAATTTGACAACATTTTTGGCTTTGATTTTAAACTTTTTACATAATCAAAGATATAACGGAATAACATTATACTTACTTACTGTCGTTTTAGAGAGTGAGAGAGTGATGTTTTTAATGAAACAATTGCCTTTTGTTGTCACGTCTCTTATGTGACATTCTATTAATTCATTGTACCCACTGAAAATAACAGAATAATGATGCTGTGTTTCATATGATAAGTGTAGAGACTCGGAGATCATAAGAGATTATTAGGCACTGGTATTCTGATATTCCATCTTAGCTCCCAGGGGCTACGTTGCATCCGCATTTTAATTCTTTGATGATCGATGTAGCTCTATGAGCTACAGCATCCGTGCTCGTTTGTCACTCTTACTTCGATAAAATAAAAAAATATAATAATAATAATATAATTGTCCTCCAGACCGAATTTCCGTCACGGCGGCGAGTATCAACAGAGACTAGCCATCGGCGCAGGACAGGAATATACTACCCAAGTGTATGCGCAAGCACAGGTGCACTCTCTATTCCCTCCCTCTCATAGTCCGATGGTAAAGATGAGACGGAGAGAGATCAGGCTTAGGACCAACGGCTTAACGTGCTTTCCGAGGCACCTCCAACTTCAGCAGTCAGCGTTTACAACCACTAGACCAACGAGGCAGTCAATAAAAATATAATCACATTGTCAATTCATTTTATGATGCCTGTGTCTTGAAGTCAGATCTGTAACAGCTTATAGGTGCAGAATATCGATATCTTGCAACGCTTCACATCACTATTCTATAGAATAGGGGCTATAAGGTAGGGTTGCCAACCCCAAATTTAAAAAAATCTAGGATTTGAAGTTGGAAAAACCAGGACAACTCAGTTTAAAACAGGACGCAGTAAAGGCCTTGACAAACATAACTGCGAACCGAACCGCACCGACAACGTGGCGAATGTATGTACTATGTATGCAAGTATCGGTTCGTTTTCGCGTTTTATATATTTATGTATTCAAACGATATTATACATAACAAAATAAAAAAGCCGTGAGGCCGCCCATAATGTCAGAATTGTAAAATACATGACCTTATCAGGGCGCTTTAGAAACCTAGGACGCTGCTTAAAAACTATCCAGGACGACCCAGGACGCTACAAAAACTGGGACATGTCCTGGGAAAACAGGACGGTTGGCAACCCTACAATAGGGACCTCGTTTCAATAGCACCACACGCGACCCGACATACGACCTTTATATGCTCGTTACAAATTGTAGGCATATTTAAAACTTTTTCATTTATTTAATTTATTAGTTATTTAGGTTAGTCGACGTCACGGGAGACCGAAGAGCTGGCAGCTACCTCGGACAAAGAATTAGTCTAGCTATTCAAAGGGGGAACGCTGCCAGTATCTTCGGAACCTTGCCTAAAGGGCCTCCTTTTTAATAATATGTTTTAGTTATTATAATATTTTTTATGGTTTTAGTTTTAGGTTCATTGTTCTAGTATATATTTTGTTTTTATTTATTTACATAACATAGTACCTATCATAAAATATATCTTGATCACGGCGGTTAGTCTCAACGGAGACTAACCATCTGCGCAAGACAGGATTATTTATAGTGCATGAGTGTGTGCGCAAGCACAGCTGCACTCTCTATTCCCTCATTCTCATATTCTGTAGTAGTCGTTTTTTTATAGAATAAGGGTGACAAACGAGCACACAGTCCACCTGCCCCATAGACATCTACATACATCTATCTTCGTTTGCGAATTAAAATGCAGATGCGTTGTCAGCCGTGAGGAATAAGGTGGAATACCTCTTTTCCAGTAAAATGGTCTCCGGTTCTCTACACTCACCATACGAAACACAGCAGCATGAAGCTGCTATTTTACGCTGGTATTTAATAACTTTATACGTGGTAGAGTCATGCTGCAGCTATATTAATAGTATAGTTGTAGCATGAATGGGTCCTCGACCGGGGAGGGGCCACGCTCTCACAGAATACCAGCGTAAAATAGCAGCTTAACACTGCTGTGTTTCGTATGGTGAGTGTAGAGAACCGGAGACCCTTATTACTGGAAAGGCATTCCATCTTAGTCCTCACGGCTGACAACGCATCTGCATTTTGATTCTTTATTGAGGGTAGATGTAGATGTCTAGGGATCACAGCAACCACTTACTATCAGGTGGTCTGTATGCTCGTTTGTCATCCTATCCTACATAAAAAAAAAATTAAATGTAATCCTAAAACTTTATACATAATCCTGTCCTGTGCAGATGGTTAGTCTCCATTGAGTTTGGCCGCCGTGATCGAGACTCGATCAGGAAAATATGATGAGTACTCAGTAACTAAGTGATTTTTTTCTCGTTTTGCGTACTTGCCTACAGTTTGCCATAGTGGTTGACCTTTGTTACTACTCCGCTTCTATGGGTCGAAGCGTGATGCTGTTATATTATCTTATAACCTTCCTCAACAAACGGGTTATCTAACGCAAAAATCGGATTATTTTTATATCAGTTCACGCACTAAAAATTGTTTTTTTTTAATAGAAATAGTAAAAATGGCCGATTGAAAACAATTTTTATAACATGAAACAATTTTTTGATTTTAGATGGTGGTTGTAATGGTGGTTAGATATTATATAAAGGTAATACGAGTACACAGTTCACCTGATGGTAAGTGGATGTCGGAACCCATAGACATCTATATTTATCCTCGATTAAAATCAATCTTTGTCATCCGTGAGGACTAAGATGGAATGCCCCGTTTCCAGTAAAAGGGTCTACGGTTCTCTACATTTACCATGCAAATCACAGCAGCATTAAGCTGCTATTTCACGCTGGTATAGCGTGGTCTATTCCAAGTCCAGCCGACCCATTCGCCATTGCCTACTATATATAGCTGCAGCGTGTCTTTACCACGTATACTTGATAAAAATAATAAATTAAATGCCTTTTAATAACAATTAATAATTATTATTATATTATTTCGTTGCATCTTTTTTTTTAACTAGTCGCTCTGGCTTAGATTTTTTAAAGTCCTCATCAACGACCACTTTTTCGATTTCAGAAAAAAATACTCCCAAGTTATTCAGCTATTTTTTTTTTATAGCATAGGGTGACAAACGAGCACACAGTCCACCTGATGGTAAGTGGTTGCTGCGGCCCATAGACATCTACATTTATCCTCAATTAAGAATCAAAATGCAGATGCGTTGTCACCTCTAAGGACTAAAATGGAATGCCTCGTTTCCAGTAAAAAGGGTCTCCGGTTCTCTACACTCACCATACGAAACACAGCATCATTAAGCTGCTATTTCACACTGGTATTCTGTGAGAGCGTGGTCCTACCCCGGTCGAGCCGACCCATTTGTACTACAACTATAATATAGTTGCAGCGTGGCTCTACCACGTAAATATAACATAGATCACTCCATTACTCTCTATGTGACAGACAGACAGACAAACAAAAATTTCAAAATGTTTATAATAAACCCCTGAGCTCAATAAAAGGCAGTTATTTCGCTTCTACAGACATACACTTCAATTTAATTTATATATATACATAGATATCGATTAATCACGGTCTTTATATAAAAAGGGTTTTTATGAATATGGTTGACATAATCCCTGGGAATGAGGTGATCGCTTCCAAGCTGTTTCTTACATGAGTTTTTTAAGTAATTGTACCATAGATAAAACAGTATAAAGGTACCTAAAAAAATATACGACCTATTTTTTGTTGTATGTTAATTTGAAAAAAAAAGCCTCGCTGGCTTTCTTATCATCACATAGGTTTTTCCCGAATTTGTGGTGAAAGTAAATAAAATACATCCAACAAGAATTATTTATAATCTATAAACAGTGCCACCTACCGGGTCTAATTGTGAATCTAAACCATCCCACTCAAACGCACACAACAATAATGATTTGTTATACATATTTACGCGAACACAACACATTGAATAAAACTATGTTTACGGAATTTATCGGGTGCTTTACAGCAACCCTTGACCATGTTTTTTATATTACAGAGAAATAAGTTAATCAAAATCGTTCGAGCCGTTTTCGACTTTTAGCGAGACTAACGGACAGCAATTGATTTTTATATATAAAGATATTTAATAAATTATTATTTTATTCAAACAGATATATTGTGTGGATATGACCTGAATCGTTTAAGTCGTACAGAAGTTTACACGGTCACTTACAGACGCACCAAGGATTATATACATAAAGACTAGCGTAGATAATAGACACTTGTTAGGCTTCACGACCTTGGCCGTACACTTGATATCATTATATAGACAGAAATACGTACATTCTAAATATATTATCGTAAGCCTGTTTACCGCGTTATATAAAAGATTGAATAGCTCGCTGGACAATTAATTTGCATGCCAGGTTGAGTGTAGGGTAATTTTTAGTAAGCGCCTAGTCTCCTGGATTGAAAGGAGAAAGAGTTTAGAGGGTAGAGAGATGCGTAAACTATTTTTAATAGAATAAGGGGACAAACGAGCACACAGTCCTCTTGATGGTGAGTGGGTGTTGTGGTAGGACCCACAGACGTCTACATTTATCCTCGATTAAGAATCAAAATGCAGATGCGTTGTCACCCGTGAGGACTATGGAATGCCTCGTTTTCAATAAAAAGGGACTTCGGTTCTCCACACACACCGCAACATTAAGGTGATTTTAAGCTGGTATTGGGCCTATTTTAGGCTGGCTATCCGACGCCGTAGAAGTAAAATCTAGTGTCCCGCAGTGGGTGCGGACAATAACCTTAGTAATTAATTAAACCCCCAAGGAGGACGACGACTCGGAAGTGGTACCAGCCATCGTGATTGCACTGCGAGGGTGCTGGGGGTTATAATTGCTACCCCCTGGACGTGCTTGTCGAGCAAAGCGATGGAGAGGTTCCGGTTGCGTTCCAAAGCCCCTCATATACGCTGACGGTGACCACCGTGAGGTTTTGGCCGGTAGAAGTCCGGCATAACCTTCCTGTTTTCCCCGCAGCTGAAGGTATCCATGAGAATTTCCCCACATTAAATATTTTTTTTGAATTCCGTTTTTTTATAAAGCTGAAGTGAATAACGAACCTATATACCTACATTCTAATCGATGGTAAGTGGCTGCTGCAGCCCCCTGGAAGCGACAACCAATTTCAAACAAAGGAGAACACAGATACGTTGTCATCTTTGCAGACTAAGGTCCGTATTATTAAACGTTACTCAGCTCAAGTACACGCACTTGAGTACAATCTTGAGGTTATGAGCTTATTAATAAACATATCTCAAGATGCGGTTTAAGCTTACGATATCAGCTGAGTGCCACACTGATTAATAAACGAAACTCGACTCTCAAGTGTGTATACTTGAGTGCAAGTCACAGAACAGTATTCCTAAGTACAGCGTTTTGAGATACTGTTTTTATGTGTTTATTAATTAGCAACGATCTTGAGATGCTGATTTCGTAATGAGGGCGTATCAAATGATTACGCACTTGAGTTCGTCGTTGAGTAACGTTTATTAATACGGGCCTAAGATGGAATACTTGCCAGCCTAGTCCTACTTGGTGGTAAGCCCGGGACCTCATGATCAGCAGTCGCACTACTACAACCACTAGACCAACGAGGCACTCTATCCCGGGTCGGGCCAAAAAAATCAGTTATTGAGCTTTTCCATCAAGAAATTCTCAGTAGCTGCCCGGAGTCAGGAAGTTGGCGGTGTCTCACAGCCGTGCCTCGGAAAGCACGTAAAGCCGTTGGTCCTGCGCCTGATCTCTCTCCGGTCGTGTCGGTTTACCGTTCCATCGGACTAAGAGAGTAAGGGAATAGAGAGTGCACCTGTGCTAGCGCATACACTTGAGCACTATAATCCTGTCCTGCGCTGATGGCTAGTCTCGGTTGAGGCTGGCCGCCGTGACCGAAATTCGGTCTGGAGGACATTGTTATTATTACTACTTGGTGGTAGGACTCTTTTTCTGCCTTGGAATTGTCCTGGGTAGGTAATAATACCTTATCTATTTCTGCTGTCAAATAGTGGTGCTTGCACTGTTCTATTACGATCTGAAGAATTTAGAGAGCCAGTACATACATGGTTTGGAAACATAGAAAGAATAAATGCGGAAAGAGTTACAAAACAAATTTATGTTGTAGAAGTGAGTTGCAGAGTCGGCAAGGAAATTCCTAGATGGAAGTTTATCGATGAAATATATCGACAATATTGGAGATGCGGAAAATTAAGTGTACCCTCAAAGTACACGCATGTACTTTGAGGGTACTCACGTATATGGATGTGAGCGAAGCGAGATAGGTGTGTCAGAATCATGCCAAATGGAAGTACATAGTCTTCACATACCGCTCTGGTTGGCAGGCATGGGTATTTATGTTTATGTACAATTATACGCTGTGAGACATTCCATCTGAGTCCTCGGAGGTGACAACGCATCTGCAGCCTTCTTTGTTTGAAGTTGCCCGCAAGTGTCTATGGATTGCAGTAGCCACATACCATCAGTTGGACTGTAAGTTCGTTTTTCACTTCAATTTTATAAAAAATAGCTTGTAATTACGATCCTCCTCCTTTTTTGAAGTCGGTTAAAAAACACAAAGTCCTCAGCAATCAGAAGGCATCTGTTAATCGAGGTTAGTAGTAGTACGAGATCACGTACGTAATGTATAGGTACGTGCAAATTATATCACTATAGTTGTTATCGCTCGCCTAGAACTAAAAAACTGCTTATAGATAATAAAATAGTTAACTGTTTATTCCAATGAAATATGCTGGTACAAAGGCAAACTTAACGCCGTAATGACATTCTCTGTCAGCTAGTGCGGTGAGAGCTGTGGCAGTACCAAAATCAAAAATTACATTAATGTTCGTCAGACCGAATTTCGGCCACGGCGTCCACCTCTGAGACTAGCCATCTGCACGGGACAGGACTATAGTGCACGAGAATGTGCATTAACACAGGTGTACTCTCTATCCCCTCACTCTCATAGTTCAGTAAAACCCAATAACTGATTTTAGCTCGACCCGGGATTCGAATCTGGGAGCACATGATAAGCAATCGCACTTCCGACCACTATACCAAAGAGGCACTCCTGCGTAATATATAATTTTAATTTTTAATTTTGCCATTTTGCAACTTTATTTCGTTGTAGAACTCAACCAAAATATAGCTGCAGCATGGAAGGAATGGGTCGACTCGACCGGGGAAGGACCACGCTCTCACAGAATACCTAGTGAGTAGGTGAGTGTAGGGAACCGGATACCCTTTTGACTGGAAACGAAACGTTCCATCTTAGTCCTCAGGCATGGCAACGGATCTGCATTTTGATTCTTAATCGAGGATAGATGTAGATGATTATGGGCCACAGCGTCCACATACCATCATCTGAGCTGTGTGTTCGTTTGTCACCCTTATCTTAAACTTTTTTAAACCCAAAGTATTCAGTTAGTTTTTCCCAACATATTTTAAATCATCATCATTTTCATTCATTCCTTCGACGTGATTTTAGCTCTTTTAGGCAATCGTACCTGGTTGAGGCAATTTGCAAATAATAGATTTTATAAGACTTAGATCACAAATCTTTCCAGCAAGGCAAGTAGCCTGCCTTTCGATGTTCCACGGGATATATTTTAGAGAGTGTGTGCAAAAATTGCACGACTTAATTCCTCCCTCTCCGTACTATCATCGGACGATCAAAAATGCTCCTCTCGTCTTCACTCTTCGTTATCGATATACTCCGCATTCAAACCAAAGTCGTTCATGATGCGTACAGCAAAAGAGTGGAATAATATGCCAGCATCTGTCTTTCCATCCGATTATCATGGTGCCTTCAAGGTAAGAGTGAATAAGCTTTTCCTAAGCAAATTTACACGTCGACGACCACACGACGACGTGTGTAAGTTATCATAACTTACGTTATCTTCTTTGTCGCGACGAGATTCTGTTGCTTGTGGGCATTCCTTACGTAGATATTACTATACCTACTCTTTGGCATTCAGCTAAAGCAGGCCTCTGTCACTCTTGCTACTTGCGAGAAAAAATTACCTACAATCGCGAGGCGCCCTCGGGGCAGAACGCAGTCGGGGCTAGCGCGTTCTAGGCGATTGAATGTTAAAGTTTTTTAACGCTGTTGACGTAAATAGTTTTTTGTAAATACTTGTTGAAATTTTCGTCGAAATAGTTTTTGTTTAGTGTTTAGTATATTTAATTGTAGGATAAAATAGTTGAAAAAGTTTTAATGTAATTAAGAATAATATATATGTATATTACCTTTCTATTTCATAAATTATAATGGCAAAACGTCGTTCCTACTATAATTGGTGCGGGGATGGATGCTTAATGAGCAATTAAATGGATTCAGATATATCATTTTTAAGTTATCGAAGGATAATGATAGGTGAATTTATTTCATTTTTTTATTAGATAGGTACTTATAGCGAAAAAAGAATTAAGTAATAATTTAACTACAGAAATAATACCTAAGTACTTTATTACAAAACTTAGTTGAAATTTACTTCACTACCCAAGTACCTACTTACATACCTATACTTGTCTTTGTAATTAAAATATTTTAAGTTATAATAGCACAAAATACTGAAATTAAAACTTTGTTTACAAGATTTTTAACTAAGTAAAATATGATCACATTTCTGTTAGGAATCGTATTTCGGGTTTATTTGTTGTTTACACTATCTACCTATTTCTTACGAGCCAAGCATCGCGATTCCCGACGAATGGCCTTGCAAGTTGCATGCGTTGGGCATCACAGAACTCACATAGTAGCGGAAATATGATCGATCATAGTCAGAATAGGTACTTTACCTAAGTAACTTACTTATCATTTCACAATGTATTTTTTACTCTTTATTAACAGCCCTTAGTAACCACGGAAAGTCCGTCGTGACGTAGGAAGTTGAAAAGATGCAAAGTAATACGGACCCACTCGTGCGCAGCGATAAAGTTTTATTTAGCTTGCGTGCGCGATTTATCTGATTAATAATAACTATGTAGGCCATTAAAACGTCGGCAAGCAGTCAACATCAAAGGAGTGCAACTTCTGTACGTAGTACTATTATTTATTCTGTGGCTAAAGGCATACAATCGTTTGTCTTGTATTTACCTACTTATTACTGCTTACTGTACTTTTTGTTATATTACAAGTTTGTAAAGACGTTACTAGATAATAGGACTCCTTTTCTGCCTTTTCTCCTTTTTTACAATGATAGAGCCACGCTGCATTTATATTATAGTTGCAGCACGAATGTGTCGGCTTGAACGGGGTAGGACCACGTTCTCACAGAATACCAGCGTAAAATAGCAGCTTAATGCTGCTGTGTTACGTATGGTGAGTGTAGAGAACCGGAGACCCTTTTTTACTGGAAGCTAGGCATTCCATCGTAGTCCTCAGGAGTGACAACGCATCTGCATTTCGATTTCTTTGCCGAGGATGGGTGTAGATGTCTTATGGACTACAGTATACACTTACAATCAGGTGGACTGTGTACTCGTTTGTCACCCTTATTCTATAAAAGAAGTCCTAAGTAGGTACCATCATCTTACCTGTTTCTACCGCCAAGCAGTATAGAGAGCCAGCATAATTTATACAGGCTGTGAGCACATCCTAGGCCCGTATTAATAAACGTTACACAACGATGAACTCAAGTGCGTAATCATTTGATACGCCCTCATTACGAAATCAGCATCTCAAGATCGTTGCTAATTAATAAACACATAAAAACAGTATCTCAAAACGCTGTACTTAGGAATACTGTTCTGTGACTTGCACTCAAGTATACACACTTGAGAGAGTCGAGTTTCGTTTATTAATCAGTGTGGCACTCAGCTGATATCGTAAACCTAAACCGCATCTTGAGATATGTTTATTAATAAGATCATAACCTCAAGATTGTACTCAAGTGCGTGTACTTGAGCTGAGTAACGTTTATTAATACGGGCCCTAGTCCTCAAAGGTGACGTCACATTTGTAGCCTTCTTTGTTTGATGTTGGCTGCAGGTGTCCATGGACTGCAGTAACCACTTACTCTCAGGTGGACTGTAAGTTTGTTTGTTACTTCACTTTCATAAAGGAAAATTACTGCGAATCAGTTTGTTTAAATAATTTTCCAACGTATGCATTTTTTTTTTCAAATTGTACTTTTCAAGTGCATTTCGCAGTTCGAGGTCATCGACGTTCATATTCTTATCTTGATTGCATTGTACATTATATTTGAAATGCTCAATTCGAATTTATTCAGTCAGCCAATCACAAAACAATCAGGTCAACTAATCCAAGGCAGCTGCGACTGCAACAAAGCGAGGAAATTGCAACAAATCTCCTTGTCCGATTCCGGAGTACCTAAAAATTATAAAATGAAAGTGTATATCATAATTATCATCTTCATTATTACAGCCCATCAAAGTAAGATTTCTTCATGGGGACTACTTGCCATAGTTGCAACGCCAGGCAGGCGGGTTGGCAACAGCAGTTTCTTTCTATAATTATATTATATAAATGTATAAAGAAGTCGCTGCTGCCCATCCTATGGTTTGTTCCCTCTGTGGCCTCTTACGACACCCACAGGATGATATGGGGTAGTAGACATTCTTACACAGCCTAATTTTTTTAAATTTTGTACAATTATTTATATGAATTATAATTTTAACCAGCATGGTAGCGACCACCTCATGCCCAGGGGTTATTTTCATTTACGTATTCCTTAATATTAAAATAACCCTTTTTATACAGTTTTTCTTTAATATTTTTTAATAAACAAAACAGCAATAAACTGCTATTTCATGCTGGTATTCTGTGAGGCCGTGGTCCTACCTCGGTCGAGCCGACCCATTCGTGCTGCAACTATATTTCTAATATAACTGCAGCTTGGCTCTTGAACGTATAAAATATACGGGGTAGAGCTATGCTAGAGCCACGCATTGTTTATGTTGCTTATGGATTTTTGCCTACCACCAAAGGTAGGTACTAAAGGTGCTATTAGTAAGTGTAATTTATCATCGGAAATGCATCGCATAGAGTCAGTGAGTACTGGATCGTTTTTGTGTCAGTAGGTTAGGGACCGCACTATCAATTTTATTCGCGCAATCACGTTCTTAGTTATGTAAGTTGAACACATATCGATATAAATAACTAAAGGCCGGCAACGCACTAATTAAATAATTTATATTTAATAAGTGCGTTGCCGGCCTTTTGAAATATAAGCATTGGCTCCTTTCTTGAAGATCCCTAAGTCGTACCGGGCTGGAAAAGTTGCTGCTGGTAGCCGATACTACAAGAAAATTATGCGAGGAAGAAAACTTATGGTAAATCGCACTGGGGTGACCATCAATCAGCTCGATGGTATTGATATTATCGCAATAGATACGTTTTGTCGCGATGTGCGATGGTGAAATTTAGCGGCTGGAATTCTAATTTCATTACATAGCTGCATTGCATAAGGTTTAATTGACTGTTTCCCAGTGTGTTTCCAGCTTTTAAAAGTCCACTGCTAAACATAGTCAGCGTGTATGTCTGTCTGTCTGGGCTAATCTTCGGAAAGACTTAACCGAATGTAATGAAACTTCTCGAACAGATAAAGAGCAGCGCCAGGAGTAATCTTAGCTAGGTATATTTTATTCAAAAATTTGAAAAATATTTAATGAAATGGAAAAATCGATAAAATAAATAAATATAACGTTAATAAATCTAAATGACGCCTTGATGATGGAATCTATATTCCACCCAGGCGAACCCGGGGCTGGTCACTAGAATTACGTATAATACGACACAAACCGTTCGGATTACATTAACACGGTATTTATACTTAAAACTTACTTACACTAACTAATATACCTATTTTGTATTCAGTGCTTTTTTAAATTAAGATTTTTGGCTTAGATGCTTGTCCTTTAAGCCATGTTTTCATTCCATCGGGATCTTCGTTTTATAGATTTATAGATTTACAGTATCAAGTGATAATAATCCTTCATAGTACACTGCTTCACAATATGTTAATGCGTCACATTGCGTAGTTTTTGGGAAATTTTGACGGCAACTTGAGCAACTTGAGTTGGCGATAGTATCTCAAGGCGCCTAAGCAGACAGACACCTTCTCTTGAGATTCACATCACCATCGGAGCATTTGTTTCATCGTTTCCACTAATAGTTCACATGCGCAGACATTTAATACACTAAATCAGCACCATTTTCACATATCAAAATCCACTTCAAACCATTATTTAAACAATAATACAGGAGCAGCAAACCGCCGCCGGTCAAGTTCCCGCCAAAACCATCATTCAGTGCTAGATTGATGGATTTCTTAGACATGTTTATTAATTTTAATTTGTATCGTTAGTATAGATAAATGCCACGTTCCTGCCATGGTGCAACACTATGCGATACAAGAAATTACCCATCCCGGCAATTGAGGGCTATTTCGAGCGATAAAAATGATAACACGTTGCTAAATGGCGTCAAGTGACTCTGATTGAGTGGTGGTTGATTTAAAACGCACTAGTGAATGCACGCGGTTATCTCTGACGATTTCATGATCATCTTTTCAGTATGTGGTGATATATATCCTCCCTGAATAGGAGTGAGTATCTATATACTATAACATATAATATTAATATAATAAAGCCGAAAAGATTTTTGTTTGTTTAAACACACTAATATCTGGAATTACCAGTCCGATTTAAAATATTATTTTTGTATATGATAGTCAGATTCACGAGGAATAGGCTATCTAGCATGAGGCTACACCTCTCAGCTAGCCTTTAATATTGATTTTTGTTAAGCAAGTCAGAAAAAAGGCGCTCTCGAACCTTGGTGCGTATTGGTAAGTGATACGTAAATACAATGTTCTACAAAAAAATTGATCTTTCATCTTAAAAAAAGTCCGCGCTACCATAGGCCTATTTCTGACATAAGGTATTTTGTGACAAAAAATATTGAAAATTAAAAAGTGATTTATGAGTGTTATTATTAGGCATGGCATATTAATCCTTATGAACGAAAGTTACTTCATCATCAAGACAATTTTATGAAGATAAACTTTGCTCTCTATAGCATGTTATTTGGATGCATAGTTTAAGAGATAATGAAAAATTAAAATAATTCAACACTCGGCTCGGCGCGCGAAAGACGCATAACCCTATCTGCCCAATGAGAACCGCAAGAAACCAGCAGTGAACGCCTCTATAAGCGAGGTCTCATGTGGAGTGGCTTTGACGTGTTATATACGCGGGTGAAACTGCGAGGCACAGCTAGTATTTTGTAGAGGTAAGAGTGACTAACGTGCACACAATTCACTTGATGGTAAGTGGATGCTTTGGCCTATAGACCTATAGAAAATGCAGATGCGATGTCACCCTTGTGGACTAAGATGGAATGCCTCGTATCCAGTAAAAAGGGTCTCTAGTTCTCTACACTCACCATACGAGACACAGCAGCATTAAGTTGCTAATTTACGCTGGTATCCTGTGGTAGACTTTCAAAACTTGTTTTACGGCCTATCAAAAGTCCATTACTGAACATAGGCCTTCTCGATCCGTTCGCCGTTTTCATGCACTTCATTTAGTGCAAAACGGCTCGCCAAAAAAAATGTATCGTTTTTAAATATAGAAACCCAACAGTAGTTATTAAGAGGACCCTAACGTTTTGTAATATTGAAATAATTTTATAGAAGGTGGTGCATCTCCTCGATTTGGACGACCGCGACTGTACTTCTGCATCGGTTGATGACTGCGCCCCTACCGCCGATTTCAGGTAAATGGCTTCTTTCATCAGACTAGCACTTTCCCGAGTTCGAAAGCGAACCAAAGACAAATATTGTAAATAGCACAAAAAAAACATGCGTGAGTGTAGTGGAACTCTCGGTTGGAACGAAGTTCCTTTCGTAGTATATTGTTATTGATAAACGTATTATATAAATATATATTATTGATTAACAAATACAAATAAATGAATTACTAGAGTCTATTAAGATGAAGGATCATTTAAAATAATATTTCTTTCATGGCAAGATGAGAAAAAGTGGAAGTAGATGGATATTATTCCATCTCGTTCGCACTATAGAAAAGGGGTCGTGATTGAAAAATCTTATACTTTTTCTCGCCTAGCACCCACACGCCAAATTCGTACCGTGCGATAAGGAGCTTGTTCCAAAAAGTTTAGTAAAAATGTCCTCTACACCGAATTTCGGTCACGGCGGCCAGTCTCAACGGAGACTAGCCATCTGTGCAGGACAGGATTACAGTGCCCAAGTGTATGCGCAAGCACAGGTGCACTCTCTATTCCCTCACTCTCGTAGTTCGCTGGGACAGCTATCCGACTCGACCGGAGAGAGATCAGGCGCAGGACCTACGGCTTTAAATGCTTTTCGAGGGTGAAAATACCACCAACTACCTGACTCCGGGCTCCTACTGTGAATTTTTTGACAAGGATAACCATAAACTGATTTTGGCCTGGCCCGGGATTCGAATCCAGGACCTAATGATCAGCAACCGCCTTTACGACCACTAGACCAACGAGGTAGTCCACTTCTACTTTAAGTAGTATATAAAAAAATAAAAATACAATCAATACCACAAACCGTTCTAGGAGTATTTTCTCGACCAGTGCATTCCGACCAAGGTCAAAATGATTACATAATGTTGACAAGTCAGTGCAGCGGCGCATGAAGTCACGTTTTTTTACTCACTTATTACTCACTAGTTGTTCCCCGCGACTTCGTTCGCGTGGAATTTATTACGATTGGATTTCATGGGTTTTAACTTTTTTTGCGCGGAACCCTAATTCTTTTTCTAAAATAAAAGTAGCCTAAGTTACTCTTTATAACGTCACCAATCTGCCAGTGAAAGTCCCGTCAAAATCGGTCCAGCAATTTCGGAGATTAGCCGGAACAAACAGACAGACAGATAAAAATTTTAAAAATTGTTTTTTGGTTGTAACATTACAAACACACACTTCAATTTTATTTATTTGTATAAATTTTGCCAGTGCTTGACTAGAATCCCACCTAGTGGTACCAAAGTGGTGATGAAGCCCTAGAACCCTAGATGGTAAATCGCACTGTCTTAATCAGTGGCGGACTAAGCCCGTCAGAGGCCATGCTGAATGAGGCCCTTTGTTTAAGAAGTTGATCTAATCTTACAAGCTTTCTAATTCGACTTAAATAAACATGCATAGAATATAAATATGGATGAGGAAAATAAAATACGAATCGATCGGAAAAAAAACCAGTTAGTAAAAATAAAGTAATAGTTAGTAAAAATAAAGTTATTCGTATTTTATCCGTATGGGATCATATTTGTATGGGATCTCCCAACTCCAAACCACCTCTTAGATAGGTACAAAGCATATTTTTAAAGCTTTGTTTAGGATTTGATCAAGGAACATGAAGGCATTTGGGGGCCCATTGCTCAACTCGACGAGAAGAGAGGTTGTGCTTTACTGTTGACTTGTAGAGGTCACCCGCTCTCTTTAAATTTGGTATTTAAATCTATGAGAAGAGAGGTTGTGCTTTACTGTTGACTTGTAGAGGTCACCCGCTCATAGACTATCAGATATCAGCTATATGATAATCTAATAGGCCTTCAATGTTATCTTCAGGTCCGAAACCTCCGAAGCCTCGTCCAGCGAGCTCCGACCACCTGCACCCTGAGCCTCTGGTGGAGTGCGTGGTTCTGCACCAGCCGCCGTCTCACACCCTTGACGTTATCTTCGTACATGGACTTTATGGTAATAAGAATAATGTGCCAACTGTGTTAATTGCTAACATGTCGAATGTTACACGGTAAGCCGGTCATGACGGGGGGCCGGTTTTAAGCCCCCGCCATGAGAATATGTCGTCTTCAAGTCATCATGTATGGGTATCATAATGAAATGGAATATAAAATAAAACAATTATTTAAGTATGTTACCACACCAATCGATCGATCGGCGATCGATGGCATCAATCGATGGTGGAATGGATTAGTCGACGTCGATCGATAATTTCTAATAGTATCTAATAGCATCGATCGATCGTAGAATGGATTGGTCGACGTCGATCGAACCCGCCGACAGCATAGATACTAAGGATGAGTCCACAACGACATCGATTAACTGTCGATCGATGATTGAACAACGTTTTATCGACCAGTACCCGTCGATCAGTTAAAGCTACCACACCAATCGGCAGTTCGACGTCGATCAACAGCGTCAATCGACGATCTTTTTCTTTTTCTTTAAACATGTCGTAAAAAGCGACTAACGGAAGGTTGGGTTTGTAATTGTTTAGGCGATGAGCTAGCCACCTGCCACTTCTTCACCATCTTCCGTCTAAACCCATATTTTTTGATGAATAACAAATTGGCACCAAAAATAATTACAGATCAGTCTGGGATATTTTTTTCAACCGACTTCAAAAAAGGAGGAGAACTTTTTTTTAGGTGAATCGATTTTGATGATTCTTTTTTTATCTGAAAGCTTGTGCTTATCATTTGGTCCCATATAAATTTAATCAAGATCTGACCAATAGTTTTTGTGTTATTCTTAATAATTTATATTGAAGTCGGTTGTACAAAATTTTTAATTATTTTCAACCGACTTCAAAAAGGGTTCGATTCGAGGTTCTCAATTCGACTGTATTTTTTTATGTGTGTTACCTCAGAACTTTTATCTAGGTGAACCGATTTTGATGATTCTTTTTTTATTATAGAAAGAAATTTATAGAAAGCTGGTGCTTCTCATGTGGTACCATAAAATTTTAATCAAGATCAGACAAGTAGTTTTTGAGTTATCCTTAATAATGCGTGTTTAATTGACTTCGACTACATTGATGATGTTCTCATTTTATTTGTATTGAAGTCGGTTGTACAAAATTTTTAATTTTACCACTTGCTAAATGCTAGCAATGTTATTAATATTACAAATATTCCCTTTAACCACTCCTGGTAAGCTTAGAGTGCTTGTGTTAGGAGTGGTTCACGACACTAACCAAGAAGTATTAGATTGTTTTTTTACAGTATAAGCGTGACAAACGAGCACACAGTCCACCTGATGGTAAGTGGATGCTGTGACCCATAGACATCTACATCAATCCTCGATAAATAATCAAAATGCAGATGCGCTGTCAACCCCGAGGATACATAAGATGAAATGCCTCGTTTCCAGTAAAAAAGGTCTCCGGTTCTCTACACTCAACATACAAAACACAGCAGCGTTTAGTATTATGCTGCTATTTCACGCTGTTATTCCGTGAAAGCGTGGTGCTTCCCCGGTCGGACCGACCCATTCGTGCTACAGTTATAATATAGCTGCAGTATGGCGCTACCACTTTTTAGGTTCCCAGTGCTCCCAGGTTTTGTCCATTAATGCTAACCTCCTATAATTTCAGGGTCGCTTGGAAACACGTGGCGTCAAGGCGAGTGGAGGGCGAACTATAAAAACGATCCAATAAAGGTTCCTTTGAGACGCCCAAACTCAATTCCCACCGCGTGCGCTTGCAAATGGGATAAAGAGGAGAACGCAATCGAGAAGTGCTCATGCGATTTCATAAACGATTTTAAAGATTCGAACAGTATAGACGATAACGATTTTAGTTTAAATAGAAGACGAGAAGAGTACGCCGCGAAGGAAGATGTGAGATTTTACGAGAAATTTCGAAAGGTTTTACCTGAAGACGATCTGTTTATAACAGAGAAATTCTACAATAATACACTGCTGGGTCAAGTTGAAATTCTAGGCAATTTTGAAACGCAGGCCAGTTTCGTGCGAGATCTGTTTGAGAAAACTAATCGGGATGTAGACTGTGATATTAAGGATGTAGATGAGAACAGTCATTTACGAGTGGACTGCAAGTGTGGGAGTGAAAAGTGCGAGGTGGGATGCGGTTGCACCTGTGACCACTGCTACTCGTCGTGTTGGCCTAGGGATTGGATCAAAGTGGACTTCCCCGGAGCTAGGGTCATTTCTATCAATTACACCAGCGACCCGTATTTATGGCGACCGTTGTGGATTAAGGAAAACAAACGGTGAGTAGTTTAGAGAAAATTATTTGAATTGCAAACTTTAACTTTTTTAATTGTTTTTTTGTTTGCAGTCCATAATAAATTCACTGTTTCGACAATAGATTTATTGTGTAGGTGTCTATGGCCCACAGCATTCATGTATCAATAGGAGAATTGTGCACTCGTCTGTCCATCTTGCGATATTGCTTAGTCTATTCAAAACAGTCAAATCTGTTCAAATCATTTGCATTATTTAAAAGTATAAATCAACTTCAAGAAACTAAAAAGTTGAAATAATTTCCACAATTAATATCTTTAGAAGACAAAATGTACGGAAAAATTAAAGTTCCAACTTCAGAAGCTATTAAATTTTGCTAGAAAATGTTTAGAAAATGTTTTATGAAACAATATATTGGAAATATATTTCATTACTAGCGACCCGCCCGACTTCGCCTGGATGTTATCTATTATAGTTATTTATCTACGACCATTTATTTTATCAATTTTATTTCCATAAACAAATTTTTAACAGATAAAATATAGCCTAGATCGCTCCTGGCATTGTTACGAATGTATGTGAACTCCCTTGCACTCCCTGAACGCAAAGCGACAGAGGTTGTGCTTTGCCTTCGACTTGACAAGGTCACGCTACCCACTTTCATTAAATTCGGTAGGTTCATTAGGTTCGACCAGGGATGAATTAGGATCCAGAGAATACCGGTATAATACCACCGCATTTTTATAGGTTCTTAGTGGTTACAACGTATGTGAATTTCGATTAAATTCGGTGTATTATTATTTTTTCACATTAATAAGAGGAAAAACAAATGAATAAAACTAATGGTTTTATTTATGTTTGCAAGACGTATTATTATAAAAAAGTCCAATGAAATTTTTTTACCGTCGCTGTCCTATGTCCTATGTCGCTGTACTCTATGGCAAAAAGTAGTTATGCTTCCAAAATTACTCAAGAACGACTGGACGAAATGACTTAAATATTATTTTATTTTATTTTTGTAAGATGTAATCAAACAATTTTCGCCATTGCACGTAGTAATATATATATGTAGGAGGGGTTGGTCAAGGATTACAAGATAATATTTAGTTTTATTAATTATAAGTTGCACCAGGGCACTTTTATAATTAATAATAATAATTAATTTGAAATTAATTATCCGTGAGCGTCTAGGATAAGCTAGCTTGGTACAACCAGTGCACCGAGTCACGCCAGAGCCAAGACTGCCCGCTCCGTTTCGCGCCTAGAAGCAAAGTAAAGGGCTACCCTCCGGGGAGCGGGGGAGGGAGGTGGTGAATGCTCTTAGCATACCACGCAGCCGGCTGCGTGGTTATGTGGGACTCACTATGAAAACCTAGGGCCTTTCTGCCGTATCGGAAGCGACCCCCCTTGGGGAAAGGGGGCGCAGGCGGCGAGTAGCCGCTGAGAAGCGCGCCTAACTAAGGCAAATTATGAAATGGGAGAAGACTTGGCCTGAGCCGCCAGGAGGCAGTCCAGGTCGGCCGAAAGCTTGTTGGGGCGTCGCTGCGCGGGCGTTTTATACCCATTGCAAAACAAGTGGGGCGGTGGGGGAAATCGAGTGGCGCGCCGGGTGGCGTGATTGGTACACGTGTTGTTTCCAATTTTTGCTGCACCGGTGTACGACGACGCCGCATGTCTTCATATACCTATTCTTTCTTTTTTCAACCTACTTACATTACATAACAATCTATCTTTCTCTTTCGTACCTTATTACCATACTTCCATCACCTTTCACATTAACTTTCGTTGCTTTTTAATTTTTATGCTTACATTTTTATTGTTTTAAAGTCGGTTTTATATTTATTATTTTAAAATTATTAAATTAATGAATTTCCACAAATAACCTGAGAGTTTATTAACAAAGAATATCTGCTTTAGGCAGCGGCTTCACGATCGCGCTGATCAAATGATGACGCAGCTTCTGGGGCTCGGTGTTGGGGACAAGCCCATAATATGGGTCGGTCACTCGAAGGGTGGGCTATTCATTAAGCAAATCTACTGTGAAGGTATGTAATGATTTATTTTATTACTTATTATTTAGATTTTATACATAGAAAATGCTTTATTGCACCGAACACTCGCTTTTTTTATATTATTTACAGTTAAAATTTTACCGTAATTAAAAATATTAAACTTCGATAAAATATCATTTTTATTATTATAAAAAAAAAATATTATAATATAAATGATATTTTAATTAAATTTGTAATTATTAAAACATAATTCAATGAAACATTTACTGTAATATTTTTATGTCAAAATAAAGTTTTAAAGTTTATAATGTTTGTTTGTTCGTATTTTATGCGCTGCACATAGTTATATAAGTATAATAAGTCTATGGCGCTGCCATGGCATGTTATAGGCAGAGTACAATAAACTTACAGCAGGTGGAGCGCTTATCGTACCAACAAATTTATTTGAAAGTTAAATATCATTCAAATTCAATGAATGTATTATCATTCCTAAGTAAACAATATAACTCTTTCAAATTTAAAACGATATTTCCACATTTTTTTTTTCAGTGTCAGCAACGCGCCAGGTACCAGCTAGTTTAATATAATATTTAATATTAATGACGTAATAATAATGTAATAATTTCATAAATAATTTATGAACAGTTTATTATTATTATTGTGGAAGAGGGGGCAAACGAGCATGCGGCTCTCCTGATGGTAAAGGTCGACCGCCGCCAATGAACATCTGCAACACCAGGGGAATTGTAGGTGCGTCGCCGGCCTTTTAAAATGGAGTGAGCTCTTTTCTTGAAATTCTCCACGTTTTATCGATCCGAAAAAAGAGGAAGAGAGAGATGATGATGATGATGGTCCTGTAGAGCCACGCTGTAGCTATATTGTGGCTGCAGCACGAATGGGTCGGCTCGTTCGGGGAAGGACCACGCTCTCACATAATACCAACGTTTCGCATGGTGAGTGTAGAGAACCGGAAACCCTTTTCATTGGAAACGAGGCATTAAATTTTATTCTTTATTATCTTATTCTATAAAGAAAGTAATAGCCTATACACGTCAGGGTACAGACCTCTTTTTGAGAGGATTATGGAGCGATATGTACGCCGTGCTGCCCCAATGACTTCACATCTCTATGAAATATTTTTATTTTTCTGACATACAGGTTTCCTCACGTTGTTTTCCTTCACCGCCGAGCACGTGATAGATAATAATCATTTAAAATTTCAGTTAACAATTACACTAGGTGTCTGCGCAGATTAATTGCGTATCATTTTAAAACCTATTGTTCAAATTAAACGTACCACGTAATCAGCTGTAGAAGCATTAATTAACCATCTTAATTACAGCACACGAAGCGTATTTGAAAATTAGCAGAAAAGGAAATAACGACGTGTTTACTATTGATAAATTTCCAATTGAAGAAAGCAATAAAATGAACGAGGAAGATATCTCTAATGGAAACTTAGAAGGTGATACTGAGAATAATATAATAACAATAGAAAATGCTACGAATGAGGCTAAATTGACCAATTTAATAAATTACGTTTTCGGCGGTCAAAATGAATGTGTAACAAATAACGCACTAGATGTAAATAAGAATAATTTAAGGACTGTAAATAATACAGAAGAAAACGGAGAAAGTGGTGAAATAGAGACTGGAGAAGAACGTGAAGACGAAGCCAAAGAACAAAATGAAAAAATATCTTCTAATATTGAAGGTAAAAATCTATTATATTTTCTTCACAATACTAATAATATTGGCGCGCCTGTTAGTGACAGTGTAACATCTGGACGACTTGACGGATTGAGGTGATATTCACACATTATATTTGTTTTGTTGAGACAATGGTTCTTAGCCATGCATCTGATAGTTGTTGTTAAGTTATTAACAAATTCTATATTTCTCAAACGACTTCAAAAAAAAGGAGGAGGTTCTCAATTCGTCGGAATCTTTATTTTTTATGTACGTTCACCGATTACTCGAAGACGCCTGAACCGATTTAGAAAATTATTTTTTTTGTTTCAAAGAGCTTACTTCCCAGGAGCTCCCATTTAAATTTTATCGAAATCCGTCGTTCGGTTTTAAAAAATCAACAATAAATTATATTTATATAGAAGTCGGTTGAACATAATTTTTAATTTTACCGCTCATGGTCTAAAAACTCTTATTCATCATGTTGGTTTAGTGCAAAAAAATCTAAGAATTTGCTCGTGGCTCTTCGGCCGAGTTATTAATACATTTTATAATGAGCTGAAAAAGACCGGAGTGAATTCAGAGTTAAACTCATCACGTCACTTACTAAAAAGGGCAGAACAAAGTCTGCCGGGCCAGCATGTTTTTTTTTCTGTACCCACTAAATGCATTTTCATCCTTAAGGGTATCCGTAATTAAATGAGGGAAGAAGGAAGAAGTACTTGAAGGAAGTGACCACTAGGACCTCACAGTCTGACAAATGACGGAATAACTACCTAAGAATGACAGGGATCAGGGTTAAAATGGTAGCAGTGGATGGTGTTCCCTGTTGCTGTGAATAGGCTTACTGCATAATATTTTGATACAGACTTTTCCGTATTTCTTGATTATAAGTAACAAATTCTTCTAGAAAAAATATTAACAACAATGTCTGACTTCTACTATAGCGTGATCGCGGGGCAGGAAATTTTTTAAATTATTGCAATTCATACAAATGTGAATAAACTCTGTTTTCGAATCACAAATACTGTTCAAAAGGTCCTAAAACTATCTTACTTGCTACTTTGTGGGGGAAATAAAACTTTTTATGATGGGAATTAAGTTTAAAAATGCAAATCAATAAAAAAATTCCTGCTCCGCGACCGTGCCTAAGCTGGAAGGTTTCCTTAAAAAAAAATATTAAATAATACCACATTCCAGGAAGGTATTCTTTGCATTAAATAGCTGAACTACAGTTTAGTAAGTAGTAGGATTCTTTTTTTGTTTAGGAGAAAGTTTAGGAGGTTACCACCCTCTTATCTACGAGGGCGACACTGAAAGTTTTTAGAACTGGCCACTTGTAAACGATATAATAAAAAAATAAGTTCAAATTTTGAAAATGGAACTCTTTGCCAATATTATTGTGTATGTATTTTATTAATTTGTCATTTGTTTACGATTTGGCGGCAAACTGAAAATTGTCTGTATCACGTCAGCATGAATTCAACGCGAGAAAATTTTCGTACAATGATTTTTTATGACTTTCGATGTCATTTAAGTCAACAAGAAAGTTATGATAGACTTCGATTGGCCTTTCACGATGAAGCCCCATCTCGTACCACTGTTTACAACTGTTTTAATGAGTTTAAACGTGGTCACACTAATCTCACCGATGATCTGGCATGAGGGACGGCCTTCTACGGCGACGACTGAAGATAACATCAGTGTTGTGCGGCGTATGATAGAGACTGTCAAAAGAGTGACTTATCAACAGATTCGGACAAGCTTAGGCATCGGTATGAGTCAAGTGCACAAAATCCTCCATGAACATTTAGCGGTCAGGAAGCTTTGTGCCCGGTGGATACCTCATAATTTGACAGAGGCCCAAAAACTCCGTCGTGTTTATTGGTGTCGTGAAATGGTTCAAAGATTTAACGGAGGTGACTCAAATGCTGTGTTCGACATACTTACGGGTGACGAAAGCTGGATTTATTGTTATGATCCTGAAACTAAGAGACAGTCTGCTGTCTGGGTGTTTTTTTCCGAGGAGTTGCCAACTAAAGTGAAGAGAGGTCGAAGCATGGAAAAAAGATGGTGGCCTCGTTCTTCGGAAGGACAGGTCAAACAACAACTGTTTTAGAGGATCGAAAAACAGTCACTGCAGAGTGGTACACTAACAATTGTTTGCCACTTGTCTTCGAAAAAGTTCGGGAGAAACGACCTCGCAGTAGGATCCTCCTTCACCACGACAACGCCTCGTCGCACACCGCCAAGCAAACAATCGACTACTTGGCGACGTCAGACGTGGAATTACTGAGTCACCCGCCCTATATCCCCGACCTCGCACCTTGCGATTTTTATTTATTTCCGAAAATAAAAGAAAAACTTCGAAGAAAACGTTTTATGGACGCCGAGGTAGCAGTGGCTGCGTTTCAAAATGCCGTCGAAGAGACCGCTAAGGACGTATGGGCAAAGTGCTTTTCTCAGTGGTTCCATCGGATGCAGCGATGTATTGATGTAAATGGACACTATTTTGAAAACATATAATAAAACTAATAACTTGCTAGTTTGTTCAGTTTTTGATTTTCTAAGAACTTTCAGTGTCACCCTCGTATTTCTGTCTCCAGGCAACAGTGCATGCACTGTTGTGTTCCGGTGTGAAGGGTATAGAGGGCTAGTATAATTACAGGCTGTGAGACATTCCATTTTAGTCCTCAGTGTCAGTCTTAGTAATTGTTTGGCAGGAGGGAGGAGGGAGAGTGCGTTGAGAGGGGAGAGGGGATTGTCCCCTACACCCGACACTCCCATTAAAAGTCAATATACCGTTCTGGAGAAAATTTAAAAGAATATCCCATAGACCTAACCTCAAAATGACAACATTTATCTCTTTACGGCAGGATGGGGAGGGGGAGGGGGGAGCGTGGGTGTCCCCTATCACAACTGTAAGGATTTCTGGGTGCTCATGTATTTCTGGGCGGTAAAAAAAATAACCACGAAGGCTTCTAACCTTATCAGCTTTCTAACCTAACCAGCCTTCTAAGCCTTCTAACCTAACTCAACTGAAAGGATTTCTGGGTGTAAAGTATGTTGTAATAATCATTTCTTTACTGTTTGTAAACATAATTCATTATGCGAGTATAGACCACAGAAGAATAAAATACCAAGGAAATATAATAATGTGAGACTAGTCTTTGAAATGGTCTTATGTCCTTGTCGTACTTGCATTCGATTTTCCATGTTTTACCCCTTTTTAGGTTATAATAGTTTATTTTTATTTTCTCAAAAATAGTGCATTACCTTTTAATGAAAGTGGTATTGTTATAATCGGGGACCAAACCTCTACCAAATACAACACCGTACTCATCCAAATTCCTGCCAAACGATTCTAAATCCAACCCCTCGGAGGTGACAACGAATCTTTTTTTTTTATAGAATAGGGTGACAAACGAGCACACAGTCCACCTGATGGTAAGTCGATGCTGTGGCCCATATACATCTACATTTATCCTCAATTAAGAACCAAAATGCAGATGCGTTGTCAACCCTGAGGACTAAGATGGAATGCCTCGTTTCCAGTAAAAAGGATCTCCGGTTCTCTACACTCACCATACGAAACACAGCATCATTAAGCTGCTATTTGACGCTGGTATTCCATCCAGCCGACCCATTCGTGCTACAACCATAGCTGCAGCGTGGCTCTACCACGTAAATCTGTAGCCTTCGTTTTTTTTAAATTTCGCTGCAGGTGTCCATGGACTGCAGTAGCTAGAGTAGTAGTAATATCGTTTCGCACTTCAACTTTATAAAAAAAATATCCAATTTCTTTCTCATCTTGCTGATACCTTCTAGAAGATCCCAAGGAATTGATGCGAAGAGCAAACCTGTGGAAGAACAGCGCCGGCTTCATGTTTTATTCCGTTCCTCACCGCGGGTCTCCACTCGCCGACATCAAGACTCCAATCACAGCCAGGAGTATCGAATTATTAGAAATTTGTAAAGGTACATGTCTTTATAGCTAATCTCATTTATTTAAATATTAATAGCGCAATGGCTCCGGTGGTCAGAGTAGAGTGCAATCCAAATATGTCGTCTCGACGGCGTCTATGAAGTTGGCGCAAGACGCTTCGATTACCTTTACAGCCTATTAAAGCCACTGCTGAACATAGTCCTCCCCCATAGATTCTCATAGGGGGGATATTTGGCAAACTTGCCACACTTGGCGAGCGAATTCGCAACCGCAGTGTTGTATTTTAGTCGTTATTAGGAAGACGCTGCTGCCCATCTCCTGATTTGTTTCCCTCTGTCGCCTCTTACGACACCCACGGGATGATATGGGGTAGTGGATATTCTTACACCGCTACTATGTCTACTACTACTACTACTACAAGTCATTACGCTGCGATTACTGCTGCAGAATTATGACTGCGACTGCGATGGATATTTTTTAAATCATAAAATAGATAAATTAAATGATCTTTTATGATTATCTTAATTCTAAATAGCGCCATATTAATAGATACCGCCCCGGCTGTGCTTGGGTGGGATCTATTAATGTGTTGTTATTTACAATTCAGTATTTAGCACAGAATGACACCCACGCGATAATATGGGGTAGTAGATTCTCTTAGGCCGCCACTACCAGTCGACAGAGGGAAATCAGACATGGGTAAATTGAACATGGGTATCAGCATCTTCCTGACAACACCTTAATATTATAAAAGATCCTGCGGTTACCAATCCGCCTGCCAAGCGTGGCAACTATGGCAAAATCCTCTATGAGGCAATATATGGCGGCGGCGTATGTTCATCAGTGAACTTTTATACGCTGTAATGAATAATAGATTTGAAATTCCAAGAATAATAATGAGAAGCAGCGTCGCAGTTGCGAGACTTCTGGTATTGCGATCCCCAATCTGCCTACAAAATGTAGTGATTAAGGCAAATCCTTCCAATCAGTAAGGCTTTTGATTATGGTAGAGGTTCATGTCCAGCAGTAGACTAACCAAGGGCGTCGCCAAGGGGGAGCCTGGGGGAATTCCCCCCGGCGACTAGAGACTCAAAAAATGTAGTCAAATGCAAAGCAACCCGTTTTATTTATTGTACAGTCAAGTCACATTGGAATTTGTACCGTTCTTATTAAAATCGCCGTAGAAGTAAGATGAGAATAGAAGTGTAAAGCTTCATGTGCTCTTGTACTCCTCTATATATCAACTTGCCCCAACCTAGACCATCGGCTGGCGACGCCCTTGAGACTAACTAAGGACATTTTGTATTCCAGACTGTTCCCTGGTGATGTCCCTTCAAGAGCGCTGGGTCAAAGCCACCTCAACCGTGAAGCCGGCAGTAAGCAGCCTGGTCGAGACCTGCAAGACCCTTATGTCGCTTCTTTGGCTGAGAATCGTCAGCGTAGACTCTGCTGGTGAGTTCTAATTCCTAACTTTGTACAAATCTTTTTGGATTCACGTTTCGCCAAATAAAATCTACAAAAGACACCTAATTATGAATTCTATTTCTAGATCCCGGCATCGGAGCCCTATCAGGCGTATCAGTGGATCATCGGGAGATCTGCAAACCATCCAGCAGGAAATGTCTTTTATATAGAGAACTTAAAATCCTTATACAAAATGCTCTGAGTAAACATCGACAACAATAACCAATATTAACAATTAAGGACCCAAAATGTACCTTGGGGTACACCCATTAAATCGTCAATCTGTGATTGTTTTTGATTTAAGTGCAATAATAAAGGTATTAATGGACTTTGTAGCTTCAATGTAATTAATATTGTGAAAACATAATAATCTAATAAGTCATGTCGCTTGATTTAAAATGGAATATGTTTAAGATAGAGCTTCCATCATGTTTCCCTTATCCATTTTCCTACAACATTTCGAATATACTAGCAATAACGTGTCGGCTCAACTAAGGAAATACCGTGATCTTACTTAATATAAGCGTGAAATAGCGACAAAATGCTAGGTATTTCTTATAATATGAAACTTGCAGTGATACCCATGACATATTACACATACTTTTATGGTTAAACGTAATAAACCCAAATATTTTGTTTCGCCCAATCCTTTTGTTTAACATTACGTTATGTGTGGTTAAGCTTTCTTTTCAATCCAATTAACCTGATTAAGACATTAGCCATTAAGCCAACGAGCTGTGACAATTATCGATTTGTTACTCATTCAAAGTAAGATACATGTTAAAAACAAATTTTGCGTATTATTAGCCATGCTTGACTACTATCCCACCTGATGGCAAGAGGTGATGCAGCCGAAGATGGTCAAGCGCACTGAATTAAATATTCACTATTTCCTTGAAGACAATGTAATGAGGGCTAATAATCTTCCGCCCACCAGATGGCGCTAATTGACACTGAGATGATTTTTTTGTTACACAATGTCATTTGATTGAGAAGTTACTTTTAAATAAAAGTTCATCAGTTTCTAAAGTATTATATTAATACACAAAACAATGCCTTTGTAGTTTTCTCTTTAAATTTTTGCACTTTTTTAATTCCTTTTTTTTAATTTTTCTCCTTATGAATATCTATGGTTTGGATTATATATTTTTAATCTTCAAATCATTCCGTATCATTAGAGCATACCGTTCAGTTTTTTAAATGTAACCTTTAGTTCTTCTATATATAATATATAATTAACCAAGAGCCGAATTAAAACTTATTATAGCTATTAAAATATTAAGCAAACTTATTTTAAGGATGAGTGCCTGTATTATAATTTAGAATTTAATGAGACGGAGATATTCCTTGTTTGTATTAAGAAAAAAGTGCAAACTACTAAAGTCAGGGAGCATTTAGCCATTGTTAAATATGTGATTTAAATAAGTTGTGTTGTTAATAGAAAAATAAAAAGTATGTATATTTTCCGGTTTTTTTTATTTCAATAAGACACCTAAACATCCATTACATATTCCAGTCAGACTTCTAGTTAGTTTCTTCGTTGTTTTTGACAACTAAAACGGATGTTATAAGAAAACGCTGTGATTATTGGAACGAAGTTTTTATCGGACGGTACGGATTTGACGGATGGGGGCTAAGCGACAAAAATGTAAGATTTTTCCGTCGCGACCCCTTCTAACGTAGTGTAGACGGCATTGGCGGCTATAAGGAAGCGAGATGGAATAATATCCATCTCCCTCGCACTTTTTCTTATCTTGCCATGAAAGAAATATTATTTTATTTTAAATGACGCTTCATTTTAATAGACGATAGTAATTCATTTATTTGTATTTGTTAATCAATAAAAATATACTACGAAAGGAACTTCGTTCCAACCGAGTATTCCACGACACTCACGCATGTGCACTTTTTCAGAAGTGGGATAATTGTAGGGTTTATTTTGTTACCAAGTTTAAAAATTATTTAACTATTATTCCACGTCTATTACATTAGATTATTATTATTACATTATGTATTATATACCCCCTCCCCCATTGAGGCAATCTACGGGGAGGCCTATTTTCAGCAGTGGACTTTTATTGGATGTAATGGATAGATGGATGGATATTACATTACATATTATACAGCTTAATGCTGCTGTGTTTCGTATGGTGAGTGTAGAGAACCGGAGACCCTTTTACTGGAAACGAGGCATTCCATCTTAGTCCTCAGGGTGACAACGCATCTGCATTTTGATTCTTAATTGAGAATAAATGTAGATGTCTATGAACCACAGTACCCACTTACCATCAGGTGGACTGTGCTCGTTTGTCACCTATGCTATTAAAAAAAAGTCTCAAGTTTTCAATTTCAACAAATAACACGAGCGGCTTATGGTAAATAGATAAAAGGAAAACTATATACCGTATTCTATCTCATTCTCTCACAGGCTAAATTCTATAGATTTATAATATGTTTGTCTCTTTTTAGCGTCGCTTTTTCGTTTCATCAAGTTTCAAATTCATTTAAAAAAAGTGTGAAAAATACAAAGAAAAAAACTTACACGTCACCCATAGACAAAACAGGATACGCCACCAAACGGCCTTTAGCTAAGTAAAACTACGTGAAATTATTTTATTAATTTATTTGTACGTATATCACTACAACGTAAAACTTATCGCAACAATAGAAATCATCTTACACGTTAATTAAATCTAAGACGTAATACTGTTTTTAAATGTCAAATATTTTATATTGAAAATAATTGAATTAAATCCACAAACACAAGCATTACTTGGTGTTATACAAAAATATCAAATATCACTGTGAAATTATTGCCACTTGATTCCATAATGTAAATTTCACATTCATTTTCTAAAACTTAAAATATAGCAACACAAGTGTTTATGGAACAGAAGAAATCAACACACAAATCAAACTCAACCTATTTGCTTGCAACTGTTACAACAACAAGTGATTTTTTTAAATTTATTTTTGTTTTTCACGTTTTTTCTATCATATTCTTACATTGTCATTCGAATTTGAGCTATATTCAAAATTTCAAGTTTCCAGCTCATCGGGAAGTTAGTTTAAAATAAATTACTAAACGCCACCCGGAACGACAGACAAACAAGAAAGTGACTTAATAAAAACGTGGTGCAAATAGTTGAACACTAACATTAAATTCGAAATAAGATGTTTTACAAATAATTACGTAGAACAGATTAAAAAAAAACTGATTGGTCATCCCAAATTTTATCTTTGGCATAACAAGAATTGACTTGAACTTGGGAGACGACCGTAGGAAGCGAAACCTTAGTTAGATAAAGGACCTAAATATATAAAAATATATTTAATCCTCAAAAAATCAAAGATAAAAATGTCACGCAGTTCCCGCAAAAATATACACACACAAAACATTACTGTTTCTAGGCAGAATAAAGTTAAAAAAAAAACATGATAGTTTTTAATGTAAGTAAAATATTTAAATAAAAATACTGTTAAAATTAAAATAATTATCACAAAAGAAAAATACTTAAAAAGCAGTCATAAACATTCCGATTTATTTGGCAAAAGTGCGATCCGTAAAGCTGACTGTCCATCTGTCACCTAAATTGATCACAACCTATCACGTATAACACAATGCAGGCTTTGCAATGGATTTATGAATTTTATCGTAATTCTACAGTTGAAGGAATTCGGAGAACCACCCTGATGCTTTGAAAATGATAAAGTATTTTTCATAATCGAGGTACGTAACAGATATATCGAATTAAACACATAAAAAAGATTTTGAAAAGTAGGCACAGTACAAAATCGGAAACAATATAATATATTACAACTTTATCACATCGTAGCAAATGAGACAGCTACGACTAGGATTGAACGAAGAGAGGACGTGCGCTATCGTCTTGTGGAATCATACAAAGCTGTACAACCGCCATGTGGTTTGCTTTTCAAAGTAATATTGTGAAGTTTCAGAGTAAGATTCTAATTTATTTTGGAACGGAGTTCCTTATATTTTTCCGTCACTTTCTATAGTGCGAGCGAGATGGAATAATATCCATCTTCCTCACACTTTTTCTTATCTTGCTATAAAATAAATATTATGTTAAATGTCGCTTCATTTTAATAGACGCTAGTAATTTATTTATTTGTATTTGTTAATCAATAATATAATACGTTTATCAATAATAATATACTACGAAAGGAACTTCGTTCCAATCGAGTGTTCCACGACATTATATTTCGCCCGCATGTAATTTATTACGATTGGATTTCACGAGTTTTAATTTTTTTTCGCGGAACCTTATTCTTTTTCAAAAACAATAATAGCCTAAGTTACTCCTTATAACATCAGCTATCTGCCGGTGAAAGTCCCGTCAAAATTGGTCCAGCCATTCCGGAGATTAACCGGAACAAACAAACACAGACAGACAAAATTTTTAAAAATTGTGTTTTTGTTATAAGTACCGTATAAACTTTCATATGGATTTTGTAAAAAGCTGTTATTTTGACATCACAAACAGACACTTCAATTTTATTTATTTGTATAGATTACATTTTTACTATATGTATAGATATCGGCTGATATCTATACATATAGTAAACAATGGCACCTGAAAAATTATGCTTAAATTGTAGTTGTTGTGAAAGTATCTCGCAATAATGATTTCGGTAGAGCAGCTCAATATTATATACCGTCTCTATGTGGTCATGTTCGGAAATACGAAGTTACAAAATTACTCAATTTTCTTTAAAATATATTTGAAGCAAAAGTAGCCTTATTATCTATGGATATGGACTGCAACTCAAATGTCATAGGTTCGGATCCGCAATTCAATTATAGTCATGAATCATTCTCTAGCTTTATTTAATTTGTATTATAAAAAATAGAATCGTTCGTGATTAAGAGAAAATTTCATAATTTTCCTCAAAATTTCTTTAAAGCAAAATCAGCCCTATTGTCAATGATACGAATTGCAAACTCAAATGTCGTGGGTTCAAATCCGCCATTCAACTACTGTCATGAACCACTACTCTTGTTCATTATAGTGGCAGAATGCCCAGAAGACACAACAAATTTAATCGACATGATTGGAATTATTTTTATATTTTAATTTTACGTGCCATTTAAGTGATTTCTATGGAATTTACTCTATGATATAAATCCAATTTTCTTCGTAGGAATGCACTACTACTTTTATTGTTATAATTTTCAGTAACCTTATTACAACATTACATACCGGGGTATTTTCTTGACATTTAAGGTCTTGGTCTTTATTAAAGTAATTGACTTTCTTACCACCATGGTTTGAACTTAGGGTACCGGTAGATATAGTTGTTTCCCTTGTTTGCAAATCATTTTCTTCATTGTTATTGGAATCAGTTTCTAATTCAACGTTTGCATTGATACAGAAATTTGTAAAGTTGGTTTTGTTTTGTAGTGTATCTCGATTGACGAATTTTTTACTATAATTACGCACAAAACCATGTGATTCTTTATTTGTTTGGTTATCTATACCTATGCTAGAAGCTAAGCTTACATTTGAATTGTTTAGAAAGTCTAGATTAGTATGAGTCGTAGAGGAAATTGCCTTATTATTGTTAACTATAAGTATATTCTTATTTCTAAAATTGCTTAATGAACTATTTTGTAGTGCGTTTATTCTTAAATTACTTATGGCTGCTACTAAATCGTCTACACCTCGCCTTCTATTACCTAAGTTACATTCTAAATTTGGTTGCCTATTTCTTACAAAATTCCCCTCTTTGTCTTTATTTGATATTAAGAAATTATTTACTAGATTACTTTTTACATTTTTCTGATTAGCAAAATCAGCTTCTATATCAAAACGATGTAAATCATTTTTACAATCAAAGTTATCCTTTTTTTCGTTTATATTAAACCTATATTTAAAATTTGTACCGAATAGGTTGTTTGCTCTACAACCCAACCAATTTGAAGTATTTGAAACTACTTTAAAATAACTAACACGTTCGTTATCATTGCTATCAACCCCTAAAGAGTCTTTACTAAACTTTGGATCAACTATTAAACTTTCTAAGAATTTGTTGTTAGTTCTTCTCTCAGTTTGACTTATTTCATTGTTTACGTCATTTGACGCGCCTATTTCAATAGTCTTTTTGCTACTACCCGTAACAACCTCGGCTACATTATTATATTCATTTTGTTTGTTTTCTATTGTACATTTTTCAATATTTTTGTTATATTGCGCATAAGAATTAATAGAAACATCTCCAAATTCGTTCAACTGTGTGGTCCCTGCCTGCACAGTGTTACGGACACGTAGGTTGTTGTCCGTCTAGGCGAACAGCGCGTTCGGATCTGGATTATGTATGTCGCAAACGAAATTATCCTGCTCGATTGGTTTCTTCACCCACCGTCCGAGGTTTGCTTTCTCGAACGCCTCCACCAGACATTCTTTGGCTACCTGAAATGTATCAAAGTGACAATAGGCGAACACGGACAGACCAAAGAGAATAGAGTTAAGAGAAATACCAGCAAAACATGATTGGTTCCAATAGATGGTATTCTAACCATAACGTTTAGACCAGTCGTAAAATATCAAGACATGTTTATGTTTGCTTATACGATGCGATTCAAATAATAATAGAACTGATCTGGCGCCATATTGTGACATAATAGCTGTCAATTCAAATAAGTTAGGTAAAGTGAGCAAAACAGATATTTGTGAAATAATATTTATTTACAAAAGAACCATGAACGAAAAAGTATTAATCTGAATCTAGCATTTCAATTTCGATCATCTCTGCATCAGTCTGAGTAGTAATCATTGTCATCATTACCATCACTACTGCATTACCTTATAAAAATAGAACATGGATTTATGTAGGTATTTAAAATATTCCACCGACTAGCATCAATATTTTAAATTAATTTATAAAAATAATTACGTACTCAATAGATTTGGTAATACCAAGACTCAAGAGTTAAAAAAGCGGTAAAAAAATTATAATTTTTTCGCAAATTCACTTTCTTTGCAAGCCGTACTTTTCAAGTGACAGTTGACAGATAGCGGTCATTGATGTTTCTATTCTTATTTGAATCGCATTGTACGTAGTAGAGCCATGCTACAACTACATTGTGGTTGTAGCACGAATGGGTCGGCTCGACCAGGGAAGGACCACACTCTCACATAATACCAGCGTGAAAAAGCTTAATGCTGTTATGTTTCGTATGGTGAGTGTAGAGAATTGGAGACCCTTTTTACTGGAAATGAGGCATTCCGTCAAAGTCCTCAAGGGATAGATTTAGATGTCTATGGCCCACAATATTCACTTATCATCAAATGGACTGTGGGTTCGTTTGTCACCCTTTTTTATTAAAAAAATAATGTAAAGCGGAGCAGGTTACAGTCGCGAGACCTTTGGTCAAGCATGAAATCGTCTCTACACCGACCGTAACCGTGAATTGGCGGTGTTAGAATATCCACTACCCCATTTTGTCCCGTGGGTGTTGTAAGAGGCGACAGAGGTAAACTAAACCAAGAGATGAGCAGCAGTACTTCCTGATAACAGCTGAAAAAGAATAAAAACTGCTGTTGCCAAGCCAACCATTGCAAATATCACCCCTAGGCAGCAATCTATGGAAGAATCCTATGTTCAGGAAGAGAACCATATCTAACTCTGGACTTTTACGGTCTGGTGAAAAAGTAGATCTAGTATAGACATGTGTCACTCATTCATTTCTAGTGACCCGATCATTCAAGTATTGATTTGTCTAACGAACCGGGCCATTCGGGTCGATCATTCAAATGGATCATTTCGAGTTTCAGTGCTCTGTGATCTGTGAGACCCGCTCGATAATGTTGGTCGTTGGACGTTACTAAACTTTTTGGTCGTAGATTCTGTCAATCGTTTGATCCGGAACGTTCAAAAAATTTAATTGCAGGCGTGGTCATTCCCCGGTCGAGCCGACCCATTCGTGCTACAACCGTAATGAAGCTGTAGGATGGCTCTACCACGTTCTGGACTTGGAAGGTGACAAGGTATCCGTGACCTTGTCCGTTTGAAGTTGGTTGCAGGTATCCACGTAGTAGTCAATTGCCATCAAGTGGACTGTTAGCTTGTTTGCCTAATAGTTTATTATCCCGCGAAAGTCCAAAGCTGGGCAAGTGCTCTTCACATTATAGGGAGGTTTTGCCTTAATCGTCACACTTGGCAGACGGAGTGATGATCGCAGTACCACACGTGACCACCTTTAACGCTGTTGCTCGTCATCGGTCTATTTCACGTGACATAATACCGCCATCTATCGGAAACCATAAGAGTTTTTTAATTGCCGCGCTGGGCGAGCGGGTTTAGGGAGTTTAGTTGTTATTAGGAAGACACAGCTGCCCATCTCCCAATTTGTTTCCCTCTGTCGCCTCTTACGACACCCACGGGATGGTATAGGGTAATGGATATTCTCATCTCTACACGGAACAATTTATTACAAACAATTATTTCTTATCACTTGACATTGGCAAAAATACAATCGTCATAGTCCATTACCAAAGATTTTAGGTGCATAAGAGTGCGTGTTCTTGCATTAAGTTGAGCTTTCTACGAAGACAAAATCATCACCTGATAAGTGGTGCAGAGTTGTTTGGCCTCGTTGTAAGGCAGATTCTCAGGTCTGAAGGCACCGACTTGTTAATCACGCCCGGTTCCGTTTCCTGGAAGGTAATATACTAGAACTAGAACATAATAGATAGTTACATATGTTGGACACAGGCTTAGGTTCTTATCTGTGAGAGGGTTTTTGGATCAACGTGCTTACCCTGCTCCGTTGATCTTAAGCGCGACTGCCGATTTTGTTCCCGGGTTTGAATCCCCGGGTCGGGATAAAAGCAGTTATTGGGTCTTTATGTCAAGAAATTCGCAGCAGCAATCCGGAGAGAGGAAGATGGCGGCTCCGCGCTTGATAACTCTTCGGTCGTATCGGAGAGGGTTTTAGGGGCAAGAACGAGTCCGCCGCGCTGCCCCAATACGTGCCTATCCTGCATAGTTGTTTTAAAGCGTATAGCAGTTGTGATAAACGCGAGCTGATTGTGAGACCACAATCATCAGTCGGGATAAAATCAATTATTGGGTTTTTCTGTCTCAGGAAGTTGGCGGTGTCTCACCCCCGTGAGAGAAAAAGCACGTCAAGTTGTTGGTCTCGCGCGTATCGGATTGCCATCTCAACGGACTATGAGAGTAAGGGAATTGAGTGCACGTGCGTTTGCGCGCACACTCGTGAACTATAAGCCTGTTCTGCGCAGATTGCTAGTATCCGTTGAGACTGGCCGCCGTGATCGAAATTCGGTCCGGATGACATTATTGTTTTTAGATATGACAAGAGTCTTTATTAAGATAAGCCATTGCGCCTAAACATCGGCTAAATCACCACTTACCATCAAGTGGGATAGTACAAAAGCACTAGCTTATAATAGTTAACACACCATCAATCTAGAACCTTTCTACACAACATCTGTTTTACGAGATATTCGGCATAATCGGCCCTATGTCATCTCGCTGAACTCTTGTGGTCCATTTGAGTTTCTCTGGTTCTACTGTAGATGGCAGCGAAATAAATTTACTATGTAATAAGACTACTTTTCTGCCTAGGAGTCCGTCTGGGTAGGTACCACCTTTTTATCTATTTATGCCGACAAGCAGCAGTGCGTGCACTGATGTGTTCCGGTCTGAAGGGTAAAGATTTTTTTTGGCTTTACGGCTCTGGGTTCTAGCCCTTCTGAGCTTAAAGGTATAGAGAGCCAGTATAATTACGGGTTGTGAGGCATTCTATCTTAGTCCTCAGAGGTGACGACACATCTGTAGCCTTCTTTGTTTGAAGTTGCTTGTGGGTGTCCATGGACTGCAGTAGCCAATTACCATCAGGTGGGTTGTAAGTTCGTATTTTACTGCAATTTCATAAAATAAAAATCATCATTATTAGAGTTTTTCACAAGTCCACTGCTGAACATAGGCAATTAATGCAACAAAGCACGGTCTTAAGTCACCTGCAGCCCTCGACTTCCCGCATCTCTTACCAGATCGTCACTCCATCTAGTGATGGGCCGATGCACAATTCGCTTACCACTACGAGCCTGCCACTCAAAAACCTTTCGTAAGTCGGTTTATCGAGCTATATAAGAGTCTATAGCCACTTTAGAAAACAAGCTTATAGGTTAAAACAGTAATTTAAAATAGTTTGGAAAATAAAAACGTGCACGCTCCATGAGCGTTTCATTTAATTTTGATAAAAGAATAAATTGTATTCCTGATTTTTAAAATATATTAATTACGTGTTTTAAATTTAGCGCTCTCTATTGTTTTAACAGGTAGTGTCACCTACAGGGAAAAAAATCATGATTACCAAAATAAATCGATTACATAAAGTATAAAATCGATATAGGCTAAAAAATTATGAAAGCGGCTTTTAATATTTAATAGCAATAAAACTCATAAAAGTTAAAAACTACGCGTACTAGGCTATTGACATGAAATAGGAAACCAGTTTATGTAATTCTGAAGCTAATAAAAAAAACCGGTTTCGATACGTCAATTTTTTCGGGGGTTATCGTGACCACATACAAAATCAATATCCGGACGTCCACGTAAAATTTTTTTCAAACAGTTTTTTTTTAAAGTAGCAATACAAAATTACTTCTTAGAAAATAAAAGATGGATTAATTAGTGTTTTCTTGATATACGGCTACTCATATTATCGTATAAGTGCAATATGGTTATGATAGAGGCATTTTAAGAACACAAAATTGCTTGACCTTGACGTGTCGAGAGTAAAGCACTACCTAATAACGCTTCGCGTTATGAGGCGTGCAAGACCCGACTGCGTAAAAAAAATTTACTAAAAAGAAAAAAAAATTATACGCTATGTTACTCCCACTATTAATACGAATCTAACAACATTCCATATATTAAAATCCATCGAGCATTTAAGTTACAGAACGTGTCAAAAAAATCTGAAAATAAATACTTACCTGAGGTAAGAGAGGAAGTCTGGTGACCAAGTACTGCCACCTCGCGAACATGCTCTGCTTGCACAGCAGCGACGGCTGACCACTCTCCAGCTTGCCTGTGGTCGCGTTCACTATCTCCGGCACCTGGTCACAGGTCATTTGGTCACAGTTCACTACTGAGCAAAGGCTAAAGTATTAAAATGTTAAATTACAACCCATACTATACGACAGTTAAAAAATTTAATAAATAACCTCTGCATATTAGGAAGGAAAAGAAATTGCTTCTATTCAATAAGAAATAAAAAAAAAGTAATACAACTGTTTTTACAATCTGGAAGAATAAAAGAATTATATCTTAAATTCTTTATTTTAATATTACGTAATTAAAAATATATTTTATAATTCAGATTCATTGCTTAATTCTTATAACTAACATCTTTATTTAGTATGTAACTTATGTTAGGAATAAGTCTATTAAATATTATAAATATTGTAATACGCGAAAAGGATGGTTAAGTTGTAACACACATCATATTTTAAACCATAGAACAACACGGGCTACCGGCGCGGCGGACCGGAAGGCCGATACAGAACTGTCTGTTATTATTTGCGAGGGATATCTGCGCACAAAACATTTAAAACATTAAACAAACAATTTCACACACGCATAGATATATCACAACAGTGACGCTCGGTGACAGCGACAACTCTGATTCAGACTCTGAGCAGTCGCTCGACCGATCTGCATATTGTATGAGACCGAGCGGTCTGTGTTGGTAAACAAATCCGAAGCAACACGACCGTTATTATTGTAATTTTTAAGTTTAAAGAGAAGCAAATATTTTATTATTATTAATTTTAAAATAATTTTAATTTATTTTTATTAATATATTTTTTTACGTGGTAGAGTCATGCTGCAGCTATATTAGTAGTATAATTATAGCACGAATGGGTCGGCTCGACCGGGGAAGGACCACGCTCTCACAGAATACCAGCATAAAATTGCAGCTTAACGCTGCTATGTTTCGTATGGTGAGTGTAGAGAACCGGAGACCCTTTTTACTGGAAACGAGGAATTCCATCTTAGTCCTCACGGGTAATCGAAGATAGATGTAGATGTCTATGGGCCACAGCAACCATTTACCATCAGGTGGACTGTGTGCTCGTTTGTCATCCTTATTGTATAAAAAAATTAGCAATAATGTGTTTGGAAATTACTTATATATGAAGGACAACGCCATCTCTCTTTTTGCAGCAAAAAAACTGTAAAACCCTGCAGGCCAGCCCTGGAACTTTTCGCTTATTTAGAAATTTTTAAATGGCAATAATTTTTGAACGCGTCCTGCGATTTTGACTTGCGTGACGGCATTCGACGCAGTTTTTTAAGTACAAAAAAGTGTTTCTGTGTCTGGAGTTGATTAATCAAATATTTTGAAAGTTATTTAGAAAAAAACTTAAAAACAATTTTTTTTGGTAGTTATTTTTTGAAAATCTTTGAAACGGCTCGACCGATTGATTTGAAAATCTAAGCAGCTCGAAGTCTCAATGTACACTTTAGAACGCCATGTCGCCCATCTGGATCGGTTGATTCGTTCTAAAGATATCGTACGACAAAATTTTATTTACATACATACATACATACATACACGCACACACACACACTTACTCACACCCACCCACACACACACACACACACACACGATCTGATGAAAACTCGCATTCTCAAAATCGGACTGAAATCTATAACTCCCACTTTTGAAAATGGGGGGGGGGGGGATTTTGATATAGTTGTCTCGCTTGGAAGGCGGTATGGCAACCGTAATTTTTTATTGATTTTTAGTTGACTAAATTGAATAAAACTACTTCACGGGGGACTGAGGTGATTGACGTCCCGATGACAGAGTTAACCCGGAGTACCTTCAGCTTTTTTAATTATTAATTTTGGTCCGATATACGCAGAAAGAACTTACTGTGTCTTGAAGTCTTGCAGTGGTATGCTTGGGTTTAGTTTTAATTTTATCAATTACAGGATCCCAAGCAGGTGGTAGTACCCAGCCTCCCTCTTTATTGAAATTAGGGTGTTTTTAAATTCAATAGCCTCATGTATCATCTTTAGCAGGAATCGATGTTCTTTCGCGAGAATTTGAGATTTTTAGTTGTTATCAGGAAAATGATGCTGCCCATCTTCTGTTTCAGTTTCCCATTGTCGCCTCTCACGGCACTCACGGGACGATATGGCGTTTGCTGTGTAGTGGCGGCGTATGAACCCTACGTGGGCCTCTATGCATCATCAAAGTACCACACATGGTTGATAATAACTTCTGGAAGTTAGGTGATATCTTCCAAGCTGTTTCTTAAGTGTAAGTAGTTGTACAAACTGATTATTTAAGTGATTTGATTAGATTAAAAGAGATAGTGAAGTACAAAGACTTAAGCATGTCCATAAAAAGAAAAAACATTTAATACTTGCACATTACCTTGTCTAACAAATGGATGCGAAACCTGGACCCTTACAAAGGCATTAAGTGAAAAACTTGCCGTAGCACAGAGAGCAATGAGAGGAGGATGACCGGCTATAAACTACAGGATAAGATCAGAAATATTGACCTAAGGAATATAACAAAACTTACCGACATACTCAAACGAATCGATGAACAGAAGTGGAGATGGTCAGGACAAATGATGCGTGACAAAGTGAAGAAGTGGAGCAGGAGAGTAACAGAATGGCACCCAAAAAGAAGACGAGGAAGGCAGCATTCAAGTGGGAAGATGAAATAAAACTTACAGCAGGATTAAACTGGAGAAGGGTTGCTCAAGATAGGCAACGATCGAAATCTTTGGAGGAGGCCTTTGCCAATATGCACGCCGAACTAAGTGACATTTGGTAGTTTGTAGCTTCTTGTAATTTTAGTTTTAATGTTAAATGTTATTAGATCAGGGCTTAAATAGATAAGGGCGGGGGATAAAGGGCTTTGTTATTATTATTATTATAGACTAGCTGATACCCGTGACTTCGTCCGCGTTGCTTACACACATCACTAAACACGTAGTGCTTATAAAAATCGTTGTTTCTTAAAACTTTAATAACTTTATATTAAATGAAGATATCGCAATATTTTTTATATAAGGGCCAAGTGTGTAAGAAATAAAACTTAGAAAACCTAATTGAAATCTATCCAGTAGTTTTTCCGTGATGCGCGCACTACTGCAAACCTCTATCATTTTATTTCTATAGATTAGATTTGTCAATTTTTACATGGACCAAGTCTTTTTTAATTGGTCCAAATTTTTAATTCTGCATTTACAGTAGAATATCCAATAATAAATATTTTCCACTGCATAAATTACCGCATAGTACACAAATACATTATTACAGAAAATAGTCCCTTTGGTCGAGCTACTACAGAAACAAAAAACAAGAAACACATGCAGCTTAGCGCCCCGTTTTAGATTTTACTGATATTAGACATGTGTGTCAATCGTGACTGATTCGTTCATTTGATCTGGGTCGCATCAAAGTATGACCTTTTAAAGCGTTACGATTGAAAAAGGTTGAGAAGAGATGCTTTAGATTGAAAATTCTGTCCAAAGACCTAGGTAACACGATCCTCCTCTGCCCATGAGTCTGTCTAGGTAGGTTTTTTTTATTTCTTTTAAAAAACGTTACCCCCACACTAGGATTTTCTCCTATATCGTGGAGGCAGTTTACAAACACAAATTGCACAAGGACAAATATCCAGACCCGGAATAATTACTTGTAGGCCATACAAATACTTATTCCGTGCGTGATTCGAACCCGCGGCCCCCAGCGCAGCAATTCATTGCTAAGCAACTGCGCCACGGAGCCGTGGCGTAGCCTTTTACTTATGCTGTGTTTCGTTCTAAATAGTATAGACAGCCAGTATATTTAGAGACTGACAGGCATTCCATCTCAGTCTCAGAGGTGACAACGTACGAGTAGCCTTCACAGTTGGAAGGTTGTTGCAGGTGTTCATGGGCTACACAAGCCACCCCTGTAATAAAAAACGATGCCAGGAACTCACCGGGGAGAAGAGGGTATAATTACAGGCTCAAAGGCATTCCATCTTAGTCTCAGAGGTGACAACGCAACGCCTTCCCTGTTTGAAGATGATTGCAGGTGTCTATGGGCTGCAGTAGCCTCTCCTGTTATAAAAACGATTCCAGGGACTCACCGGGTAGGTGCAGCTCCAACAAACGCTGAACGACGGTGCCCTGGCCGGGGTACGCGCTTCTGTGCTAGCAGCGCGCGCCAGCATCGGTCTTTGCAGCCGGAACGGGGGAGGAAGAGATGAGATGTAGTTCTCGATTCGGCCGCATATTGCTCTGGAAAAGAAAGTTTACCATCAGATTATAAGTGTCGTGAAGAAATTGAATCACACACCCCTTTTATTTGAAACCCTTTTTACTGGAAACGAGGCGTTCCATCTGCGTCCTCAGGGGTGACAACGCATCTGCATTTTGATTCTCAATTGAGAATAAATGTAGATGTCCATAGGCCACAGCATCCACTTACAATGAAGTGGACTGTGTGCTCGTTTGTCACCCTTTCTTCTATAAAGAAAAAATCGTAGGGAATAGCGTTTAAGGTTAATGAGGCATATATTTTCTAACGCTATTTACGCGCGTAAATTTACATTTCTACAACTTTGTTGGGAACTGTCCGCCTATAATTGGGTGCAAAAAATAACAAGACGAAATGTATTCAAGCAATTGAAGATGCTTAAGTTATATTCATTATACGTCATCACTTACTACAACCTATCAAAAGTCCACTGCTGAACCTTGGCCTCCCCCATAGATTACCTCAAAGGAGGATATTTGCTATTTGCCACGCTAAGCAGGCAATGTTTTTTAGTTGTTACTGTTCGTCAACCAGGAAGTTGGTGATGTCCATTTCCTGTTTCATTTCTCTCTGTCGTCTCTTACGACATCAACGGGACGATATGAGGTATCTAGTGGATTCTCTAACGCCGGCACTATACGGCGAATAAGTTGATATTATATATTACTATCTCCCACCCACAAAGTTCATTTATTAACAAAACAACTATTCACGTAAAGCCGCCTGTTGACGCAACATTATGTTACATTTTGCCGCGAAACTTCAGCAATTTCGCGCGCTTTTCACCACGCCATTAGTTTTAGTCTGTAGTTTTCATTTAATCTTTTTTTTTTAAGTTTTTTCTGCATTTAAAATATAATTATTTAATAGTGTTTGTGCATTTTTTTAACATTTGAATTTATCAACGAAAGATGCAGGCGTCGTTGCCCCTTGCATGTTTTCTATCGATAATACGTAAGTAATATTGTTATAACTTTAAAATTGTATTATTTAATTCATTTAAAATACACAAAATCGTACATATGGCGGAATTAATATCTTAAAGAATTCTAGGTCTTATGTCTAGACTAAGCAGCAAAAAACTAAATAAAAATCGGCAAAGTGCGAGTCGAACTCACGCACAATGGGTTCCGTACCATCGTAATACACGTTTCTAGTATGGGAGCCCCCTTTAATTTTTAATTTATTTTTATTTTTATTATTTTTGTTGTAATAGCGGCAACAGAAATACACATTCTGTGAAAATTTCAACTGTCTACCTATTACGGATCATGAGGTACAGCCCGCTTTCAGACAGACGGACGAACAGTGGAGGCTTAATAATAGGGTCCCGTTGGTTACCCTTTGGGTACGGAACCCTAAAGTAAAAAAAAAGTTAAAGAAGTATTTGTATGTTATTTTGATCTCATCCATAAAGTGTAATGACCGTGTACAGGGGGTGTAAAAATATACACTACCCCATATCGTCCCGTGAGTGTCGTAAGAGGAAGAAATCGAAAATCAAAAATATTTTGTAAACTATTTGTTTTTTTTTTCAAGACCATTCTATCATCAAGGCTTAAAAAAGATTGTATTGAAAAGAACTGATAAAGAGCAAAGCCAGGATTCATCTAGGATATATTTTATCCGAAAAACTAGATTTGTTTTAAGAAATCTAAATATTATTAAAAAACCGTTGGAATCTTGATTTTTAGGCGCTAGTAGAACATACGTACGCGCTTTGCGCTTAAGGCATGCAATTGGTCTTTTATGATTATCTTAAATCTAAATAACGCTCCATGAATAGATCCTACCCAGGCAAAGCCGGGTCGGGTCGCTAGTTAGGCAAAAAAGTTTCATTTATATATATTAGTAGAATGGTAGTTAAAAGATGTTTGTGAGTATGAAATCGCGGGCATAGTTAAATATTTATAACGCACTAGCGATCCGCCCCGGCTTCGCACGGGTGATTTCTGGATCTCAACAACAGCGCCACCTACCGGGTCCAAATGTAATCTAAACCATCTAAGGACCCATTCAAATACACACAAAATTCATCAAAATCGGTCGAGCCGTTTTCGAGTTTTAGCGAGACTAACGGACAGCAATTGATTTTTAATATAGAGATAATAATCACAAAGTTCGAGCCGTTTACTTTCTTACATATTTAACTTTTATGCAATAGTTATACGTTCAGTTACGTGCACTAATTAACTACTACGGCTCTCGGTTAAGCATTGGAGGTTCCGCGAAAAAATGAGACGGATAAAAAACTGGAAAAAAAAACTAAAATTATAGTCCGTGCTGTAATAATGTGTTCTAGACCGATTTCGGTCACGGCAGCTGGTCTCGACGGAGACTAGCCATCTGCACAGAACAGAATTCGTGCCAGCGTGTATGCTCAAACACAGGTGCACTCTCTATTCCCTCACTCTCATATTTCGATGGGACGGTAATCCGACGAGCGGAGAGAGATAAGGCGCAGGACAGGTGCTGGGCTTTACCGCAAACTTCCTGACTCCGAAACTGAGATTATTTTACAGAAAAACTCAATAACTGATTTTGGCCTTACCCATGAATCCGAACCCGGGACCGCATGATCAGCAATCAGATTACGAACACTACACCAACGAAGCAGGTATCTTGGTAGTGGTTGATGTTAGCTCAAAAACGGGTTTACTCGGATAAAATATTTTCAAATTCTATATTTATCGCAAAATTAATATCAGTAAAGCGATTATGTAACTCTTATTCCGGTCAAGTTAGCCCAAAAAATAGGGGTAAAGTCACAATAATTCCCATGAAATAAAAATTGGTACGAATGTTAGGAACACCATTACAAATGAAATGAGAAAAGTCCCTATCGATCCCGCATCTGCATAAAAATTATTCAAGGTCACAGTTCGCAAAAATGAGTTTTTTGCATTTTTCAGCTAAACGGTAAATTTTATCATAAAAATAGGTCAAACAAAAATTGTAGATCGTGCAATTGTCTATAAAAATTGTTCTTACACTTTTATCCCTAAGAATCACCATTGCTGAGCTATAGCGATTCGAAAATTTGAAAAAGTTTCCACGCTACCTGTGAGGTTAGTATACATGGTGCGTTTTTTTTGACGTGGTTTCGCCCATACAAAATATAAAAACATTTTAAATCACACAAAACTCACAGCACTTTCAATAATTACTGCCATATTTACAGTAATAGTTGTGTGACGTTAGTGTGTGTTCGATCCCCGCCGGCACCAATGAAATTGTTAATTGCAATTGTAAGTGCTGATTTACCACGTGCTCGGCGGTGAAGGAAAACATCGTGAGGAAACATGCATGTCTGAGAAATAAGAAAAAAAATATTTCTAAGACATGTGAAGTTCGCCAACACGCTTGTGCACAGCTTGGCGCCAATTTCCTTACTCTTAATCCCTCTCAGAAATGAGAGTAGGCCTGTGCCCAGCAGTGGGACGTATATAGGCTGTAACTTTGACAGTAATTATTTGTTATTACTTATTCCTACTCTGTGCGACTGTTCGACTACTGACTATTAAGTGTTTGACATTGGCTATATGAACGATGAACGTAAACAATTAATATTTTGTTTTATTTATTGTTTATAACACATATTGTACATAAATATTGTCTTTCTTCACTCCTTCTCTATATAAACTTTAACTATGCCAAATCTCACACTCTCCCGTGTGCGTAAATTAAAAAAAAAAACGAAACAAAAACAGCTGATGATCTTCAAACGGCTGAAAAGATTTTCTTGGATCACAGCTACTCATAAGAACACTCTCGATCAAGTCACCTTTCAAACAAAAAAAAAATTCAAATCGGTTCACCCGTTTGGGAGCTACGATATCGACACACAGATACACAAATACACACGTTAAAGATATAAGGTCAGGGCAAAAGTTTCTTCGTATTTTAAATACCCATTCAAGACATTTTTTTTCAAAGTTATAATATATATGTGCCATTTGTTCGATAACTTGTTTTGTGTGGTTAATTGTGTAACATACATGATTGTAAGCTGTTATTTTTAAAAAAGTCCTGCTGTGTTTCTTGCTGGTTCTTCCCAGGACAGAGGTTTTTCGAACCAGTGGTAATTAAACAAAGAGTGACTTTCAATAAGTATTATTTATAAACTATATTGAATAAAAAGTTTCTGTTTCTGTTTCTGTTTCTGTTTGCAATTGATTTTAATATAGAGATAATAATCACAAAGTTCGAGCCGTTTACTTTCTTACATATTTAACTTTTATGCAATAGTTATACGTTCAGTTACGTGCACTAATTAACTACTACGGCTCTCGGTTAAGCATTGGAGGTTCCGCGAAAAATGAGACGGATAAAAACTGGAAAAAACTAAAATTATAGTCCGTGCTGTAATAATGTGTTCTAGACCGATTTCGGTCACGGCAGCTGGTCTCGACGGAGACTAGCCATCTGCGCAGGACAGAATTAGTGCTAGCGCGTATGCTCAAACACAGGTGCACTCTCTATTCCCTCACTCTCATATTTCGATGGGACGGTAATCCGACGAGCGGAGAGAGATAAGGCGCAGGATAGGTGCTGGCTTTACCGCAAACTTCCTGACTCCGGAACTGAGATTATTTTACAGAAAAACTCAATAACTGATTTTGGCCTTACCCATGAATCCGAACCCGGGACCTCATGATCAGCAATCGGATTACGAACACTACACCAACGAAGCAGGTATCTTAGTAGTGGTTGATGTTAGCTCAAAACAGGTTTAACCGGATAAAATATTTTCAAATTCTATATTTGTCGCAAAATTAATATCAGTAAAGCGATTATGTAACTCTTATTCCGGTCAAGTTAGCCCAAAAATAGGGGTAAAGTTACAATAATTCCCATGAAATAAAAATTGGTACGAATGTTAGAACACCATTACAAATGAAATGAGAAAAGTCCCCATCGATCCCGCATCTGCATAAAAATTATTCAAGGTCACAGTTCGCAAAAATGAGTTTTTGCATTTTCAACTAAACGGTAAATTTTATCATAAAAATAGGTCAAACAAAAATTGTAGATCGTGCAATTGTCTATAAAAATTGTTCTTACACTTTTATCCCTAAGAATCACCATTGCTGAGCTATAGCGATTCGAAAATTTGAAAAAGTTTCCACGCTACCTGTGAGGTTAGTATACATGGTGCGTTTTTTTTGACGTGGTTTCGCCCATACAAAATATAAAAACATTTTAAATCACACAAAACTCACAGCACTTTCAATAATTACTGCCATATTTACAGTAATAGTTGTGTGACGTTAGTGTGTGTTCGATCTCAGCCGGCACCAATGAAATTGTTAATTGTAAGTGCTGATTTACCACGTGCTCGGCGGTGAAGGAAAACATCGTGAGGAAACCTGCATGTCTGAGAAATAAGAAAAAAAAATTTTCTAAGACATGTGAAGTTCGCCAACACGCTTGTGCACAGCTTGGCGCCAATTTCCTTACTCTTAATCCCTCTCAGAAATGAGAGTAGGCCTGTGCCCAGCAGTGGGACGTATATAGGCTGTAACTTTGACAGTAATTATTTGTTATTACTTATTACTACTCTGTGCGACTGTTCGACTACTGACTATTAAGTGTTTGACATTGGCTGTATGAACGATGAACGTAAACAATTAATATTTTGTTTTATTTATTGTATTTATAACACATATTGTACATAAATATTGTCTTTCTTCACTCCTTCTCTATATAAACTTTAACTATGCCAAATCTAACACTCTCCCGTGTGCGTAAATTTAAAAAAAAAAAACGAAACAAAAACAGCTGATGATCTTCAAACGGCTGAAAAGATTTTCTTGGATCACAGCTACTCATAAGAACACTCTCGATCAAGTCACCTTTCAAAAAAAAAAAAATTAAATCGGTTCACCCGTTTGGGAGCTACGATATCGACACACACAGATACACAAATACACACGTTAAACATATAAGGTCAGGGCAAAAGTTTCTTCGTATTTTATATACCCATTCAAGACATTTTTTTTTTCCATGTTATAATATATATGTGCCATTTTGTTCGATAACTTGTTTCCATCTTGTAGGTAGTGACATACATAATCCCGTTGCTATAGAAATCTTGGTATTTTTGATCAACAAAATGCGACAAGTAGTTTTGACAGTCCTCTCTTGATGTTAACCTAACATTACCCAAAGAATTCTGAAGAGACCGAAACAGGTGAAAATCTGAGGGTGCAAGGTCAGGACTATATGGTGGATGCATTAACACTTCCCAACCAAGCTCTCTCAATTTTTGCTAAATGGCCAAAGATGTATGTGGTCTGGCGTTATCATGATAAAAGACCTCTCCTTTTCTGTTGATCAATTCCGGCCGTTTCTTATTTTCTTGCTTGAGTCTCATTAGTTGGTGGCAGTAGAGATCCGAATCGATGGTTTTGCCCGGCGGTCTAAACTCATAATAAACGACGCCCTTCCAATCTCACCATACACACAGCATTACCTTATTGCGTGTTAATCCGGGTATTATACAGTCTGTGGAGCTTGACTATTTTTTATTTTTTTATTTATTCTTTATTGCATTCCTTAAAACAAAAGAATACAAAGGGCGGACTCAATGTTGGCGTTTTTTTTATAGAACTTTAGAATTTTTGGAATGTATAGGCCATATATATATATGGCCTATACATTATATATATATATATATATATATATATATATATATATATATATATATATATATATATATATATATATATATATATGGCCTATACATACATATATACAAATATATGACATATATATACAAATATTTACATACAAATATATGCGTCTGTTTAGCAATACATATTAAATCGATGAATCGTGTAAAATGCGTTGTCTTTAATAGATGATTACGGACCAATTTTTTAAAAGCGTACTTATTGGGTGCTTTTCTGATGTCATCGGGCAAGGAGTTCCAAAGGCGTGTAGCCTGAACTGTGAAGGAGTTAGAACTCGGTGAAGTGAACAGGAATACAGACTTTGTTGTTAGAAGAAGAACGTAGGTAAACGGAAGAACGTAGGTAAGGGAACGTAGATAGTGAAATTTACTCTTAAGATAAGAAGGCGAAGATGGGTCATTTAAAATGGAAAAAGAACAAGCAATATTCTGGAATTGCGCCTCTGACGTATTGTAAGTCAATTTAACTTAGATCTACGAGGGGTGATCCAAAAGTAATGATAATCGGTTACTTCAGGTCCGCATAAAAATCCAAAAAAAAATTTTTTTGCTTGCTTATATACTCACTACGTCAGCCTAAAAAAATCATATAAATAGATCACGATTTCCGGGAGATACATTCATTTGAATACGAACTGTTAAAGAGATAACATCAACATGGGGAAAAACGAAATTAGAGCTGTCATCAAGTACCTATGTTTGAAAAAAATGTCTTCAAAAGACATACACAGTGACTTAGTGGAAACATTGGGGGACTCTGCTCCTCCATATTCTACAGTTTCACGCTGGGCCAAGGAGTTTAAACTGGGCAGAACATCCACTGAAGATGAACATCATGAAGGACGCCCATCCACGTCCCTCAATGAAGACAACGTGAAAAAGTCGAAGATGTTGTGTTGGCAGATCGAGTGACCATCAGGCATGTAGCTGAGGTCACAGGATCTCATATGGCAGCATTCAAAGAATCCTTGCGAACGAGTTGAATATGAAAAAGGTCTCTGCGCGTTGGGTACCCAGAATGTTAACCGACGAGCAAAAGAAAAATCGAGTTGACATTTCGAGGTCAATCTCGAAAAGTTCAAACAGATCAAGAAAATTTTTGTTCCGTTTTGTGACTATGGACGAGCCCTGGATCCACCATTTTGATCCTGAAACGAAACAACAATCAATGACTTAGGCGACCTCCTCACCGACGCCAAAGAAATTCAAAGTTTCAAGTTCGGCGGGAAAGGTTATGGCATCTGTTTTTGGGACGCTTAAGGCATAATTATGGTGGAATATTTGGAAAAGGAGCCACTATTACGGGCTCTTACTACGCAGACCAAATAAGAAGATTACAGGAGGCCATTAAGGAAAAAGACGCGGCAAACTGTGAGCTGGAGTGCTGTTTCACCAAGACAACGCACCGGCTCACAAAGCCACAGTTGCGATAGCTGCCATTCAGAAACAGGATTCTAACTGCTCGAACACCTCCCTATTCGCCAGATCTAGCTCTAGTGATTTCTACCTCTTTCCTCGGCTCAAGGAACGCCTCCGAGGCAAGAAATTCGAAGACGATAGCGAAGTAATGGCCGCTGTTGAAGCGTTTTGGGAGGGTCAAGACAAAGAATTTTTTTCAAAGGGAATCCTGGGTTTAGAAAAAAGATGGACTAAATGTATTGATTTGTTAGGAGACTATGTAGAAAAATAAATTATTATTTTAACTTTAATTACCGTGTTTTATTTTCATTATCATTACTTTTGGATCACCCCTCGTATATTGCCAAATATGGTCATACTTACGAAGCCCGAAAATAAATCTTATACAGTTATTAAGAAGGCGTTCCAGCTTGTTCAGAAGATCTTGGGACAGATCTGGGTAACACACCTTTTGATGATCCTTTTCGCACGTTCTTATCGTAAGTAATCCACTTTTCATCACCAATGATCAATCTTTTCAAAAATGGTTCGATTTCACTAGCGAAACTACGTTTCAATAGCGAATCGCAAATGGGTACACGATTCATTAGGTTTCTTTCAGTGAGCTCGTGTAGTATCTAAATATCGAGCTTTTTTGTATAGCCTGACTTTTTCAAATGGGTCAAAACTGTTTTGTGGTCAATCCTCAATTCCTCGGCTATGTCTTAACAACTAATATGCCAATCTTGCTCAACTTTTTCAAAAATGGCATCGACTTTATCCGCATGAGGGCGACCAGAGCGAGCTGCATCTTTGACATCAAAATTCCCGGACTAAAAACGCTTGAACCAACTTTGTGCTACTCTTACTGACACTGCATTAGGCCCATAAACGTCACAAATTTTTTTCGCGGTTTGAGTCGCATTTTTCCCCTTTTTTGTAATAAAACTTCAGAAAGTATCGAATTTCTTCGTTAGATTCACTCATTTTGGCGGACAGAAAAACAATTGAAAAATGGCGGTAATGTTTTTTACTTTTTATTTTTCTTTTTATTAATATCCTATATGTATTGATATTAAAACCAGCCATATACAAACAGTACAACCAAAGAGATTTTTCTTCAATTTTATACAAACAAAATACGAAGAAACTTTTCCCCCGACCTATTATAAAACCCCTCTGTTGGCGTCGGGGGTTAAAAAGGGGTACAAAGAATACCTCTCACGTATTGATATATAGATTATATGTTGTATTATATGTATGACTAGCTGTTCCCCGCGACTTTAACCGCGTGGAATTTATTATGATTAGGTTTCATGGTTTTTTTCACGCGGAACCATAATTTTATTTTCTAAAATAAAAGTAGCCTAAGTTACTCCTTATAAGATCAGCTATATACCAGTGAAAGTCCCGTCGAAATCGGTCCATCCGTTTTTGAGTTTAGCCGAAAGAAACAGACATACAGACAGACAAAATTTTATAAAATTGTTTTTTTGTTATAAGTTCCGTAAATATCTTTAAATGCATTTAGTAAAAAGCTGTTATTTTAACATTACAAACAGACACTTTAATTTTATTTATTTGTAGATTATTGCTGTATTACCGTTACAGACTAGTCCACTACTGAACATAGGCCTCCCCCATAGTCTTCGCGACGGCGAAGTGTTTAGAAACATAGTGATTAAAAACAATATTAAAAATGTAATTAGGAAAAATATTAGTGACAAACCTAAGTAAAAGGTGCAATAGTGTAATTTTAAAACATGTTTACTACCCTTAGAATTATAGTATAGAGCATCGCTTGGTAATAGTTAAGAAAATAACTGTTATTTGTACAAACAAAAAGTCGACCAATCAGAGCGCGACACGTATAGAACATTCTAGGCATTGCGTAATATTTAGACCCGAAAATGATGGAAATAATTCTTATGCTCTAGAAGAATTGCAAACATAGTATTTAATTAGATTAAGGTTTATAGATTAAGGAAATAAAATAATATTTAGCGTGATGAAACTTATTTCCTACTTAAAGTCAAATAAAATAATTAATGTACCCCATAGAAATGTACCCAAATATTGTGAAAATTTGGGATATTTTTGTTAATAACTTTTTACATTGTTAATACATTAAGAAACCTTTAAGGTGTGCTAATAGAGAAATGAATTACCGATTTAACAATGTATAGTAAATTAGCGTAAGAATTAATCGTGTATAGAAAAAATTGTAATTTAAGACAATTGTATAGTGAAAATGTTAAACAATAAAGAGGCAAAACGGACAATGGCAAGCGGCTCACTTTAAAGTAACAGTCGAGTCTAACTTAGGGCCTCGGGGCCCAGTAACATTGTAGTAGCTGAAGTGACTATTAGCAGAACCAAGAAGTAGCTGAATATAGAACATAGTGAATAGTAGCTGGCTAGCTGGTAGCTAATAATGGCAGCTAGCAACCAGTGATAATAAAAGCAGATAGCACTAGTAGTAGTAAGTTACTACCGAACAATTTAAAGAAATAGTCAATTGAAGAAATCATCTGAAGAATATATGACCAATCGATAGTGAACAACCGATATAGAACAACCGTAGTTGACCAACCGTATTCAACAACCGTGGTCGATAACCAATAGTCAAAAGATTTCCGCCGAACAGTTGCGCAGTCGAACCGCTGGCCAATGCCTCGACATTTGTATTCTATTTCGTGCATTTTGATTTAAACTCAGTCCACAGTACCCCAGCTGCACCCACAAAGATTTGCCATAGTTGCCACGCTTGGTAAGCGGGTGGGTAACCGCAGTTTTTAAATTTTAGTCGTTATTAGGAAGACGCTGCTGCACATCTCCTAATTTGTTTGATATATATATATATATATCAGAATAATCATTATCATTATCGTTGTATCAACACGCGCTGACGCAACACTAACGACGTTCCGGTCGATGGGACCGGTATTAGGAACAACGAGAGCATTTCAAAAGTGAACACTGCAATCGCGCGCGCTAATATGCTCCGATAGATTAATATTTCACTGAGCAAATGGGTTATTGAAGAAGATTAGTATTTTTTTTAAATGGTTATTTATGTGTTAATGAAAATTATTTATTAGGCATGCCAGTCCGACATAGCCCAACGGATTAGTAAGCTGAAGTGCCAATGGGCCGGCCATATAGCTCGAAGAACCGACAACCGATGGGGAAAAAAGGTTCTTGAGTGGCGGCCTCGTACCGACGGACGAAATGTAGGGCGTCCCCCCACTAGATGGAGTGACGACCTGGTAAGAGATGCAGGAAGTCGATGGATGCAGGTGGCTCAGCACCGTGCTTTGTGGCATTCCTTGGAGGAGGCCTATGTTCTCCTTTTTTTTCTGTTTGTTCCGGCTACTCTCCGAAATGGCTGCACCAATTTGACGGGACTTTTGGCAGATAGCTGATGTTATAAGGAGTAATTAAGGCCACTTTTATTTTAGAAAAAGAATTAGGGTTCCTCGCAAAAAAATTAAAACTCATGAAATGCAATCGTAATAAATTCCACGCGGACGAAGTCGCAGGAACAGCTAGTCATACAATATGCGGTAAGTGCGCTGCCTACTGGATAACGAGGTCGTTTGTTAGCGTTATATAATCTACATTCAACGTTTGAAGTAATCGCCGCTCTATTAAACAGTTTCTTACCATTATTATTATTACACAGGTTAAACATGATAAACAAGTAACGAAAATGAGACTATATGATGTATGAAGTATGCTTATAAAAAGTTGGTACCTACGTAATCATCTATTAAAGACAACGCTTGGTCGAATCATACATGTCATATATATATATATATATATATATATATAGTTAACAGACGTATATATTCACGTAGTTATTTATATGTACTATTTATATATGTATATTAATATATATAGTACGTGACAGTAGTCGTACCAGGTGGTTATATCGATAATTTTTTTCAAACGTAACAAAAAAAAGTAAAATTTATTAAATAACGTTTATTATAAGTAAAATGATAAAAACATTTTATAATAGTATTTTATTCATCACAATCAATATCAAATGAACTCATACTATCATCGCTACAAGCACTTAGTGACTCTTCGTCACTTGTTTCTCCGACTTCTACATGGATCACTAATAAAAAACTAGATACACAATCTCATGCTAAAGTTCTCTAAAAACTGTCGCCAATTGTTTTGACGTAATTCTAGTTGAAATAAATATACATTAATGTAAATTCAACCTTAAATGCATTGCCTAAAGTTATATTCACAAAGCTACGTACAAATTAAAAGCGCACCCAAATGTTCGAGTGGGCGCTCATTCGGTAAGGACATTTTTTGTCACTGATTGTGTATCTAGTTTTTTATTAGTGATCGATGGACTTCTATGATAAATCCTCCATTACATTTTCCATTCCTATATCCCTTTCCCAGTATTCATTCTCCAGTTTCTGAACATGTTTTTCGAAATATGCCCAGTTTTCTGCTGTAACTGTCGAAATTGCGTTCGTTGTTACCTCTTTCAGTTTTGTCAAACACAAATCGCTCTTAATGTTGTGTTCCCTTACGAAGCGTTTAATGCCCAGGCTAACTCAATAGCATTTAAATCGCACATATATGGAGGTAGTCTTATAATATCATGGCCATGTCCTTTAAATATATTGTCAATTTTATAATTGACATCAACGGGTCTGTATTGTTCTATAATTTCAAATAGTTTGGAAAACCCATAAGTGTACGCCTCATGAGCGTTTCATTTAAATTTGATGAAAAAATAAAATTAGTGATGATAATTTTTACAAGAATAAAAAAACAGAGAATCTGGTCGACTTTCATTAATAACTTTTAAACGGTGTTGAGTTTAATAACTTAATAACAAAAATCAATAAGGATCCTCCTTAGAATATAAATAAATAAAATAAAATAAAAATAAAAAAGCCTTTATTCCTTGCAATATCGATTTCTTAATTCTAGTAGTTTTATGGTAATGGGTTAGTGTCTTTAATTAGTTTATTAATATACTTAAATTATTTGATATATTGCTAGGACCCCAGATTGGGTATAAGCCTCCTCCAAAGATGCCCATTTGTCTCTGTCTTGTGCTATTTGGCTCCAGTTTGAGCCAGCGGTTCTTTTAAGATCGTCTTCCCATCGTGTTATTGGTCTTTCTCTGTTTCTTTTACTTGTGGACCTTTCCATAGGGTTGCTCTTACGGTCCATCTCTGGTCTGTAAGCCTTGCTACATGGCCTGCCCATTTCCACTTTTGCTTTTGTGCATAGCTCAAGGCATTTGTAACTTTCGTAATTGCTTTTATTTTTGTGTGTCGTATTTTGTCGATTTTCTTTACCTTAGAATATATGGAATCTTATTTAATACTGTATATCTCAATCTATTGCTTACATTTCTATTAAGCGAGAAGACTCACCGACGCACAGATCAACGGACGGCAGTCCATATATTTTTTTAATTACATTTTTGTAATCTAAAGTGAATCAATTAGAAAATAAACTAATATTTTAATTCAATGTCTGTAGTTATTGTAACGTTAATAACAATATGGATTTGATGTCTAGCTAAAAGTATAAGAACGATTTTATGTAGCGAATTTGAGGTATGGCCACATATCAAGAGTAGAGAACTCTCACGTTGTGAGGCGTGCAATATATCTGTTTTTCTCATTGACCTGTCGCAAGAAGTGTTATTGTCTTCCAACCATTTTATCATTGCAGATTTTAGCGAACTTTTTGTTGGGGGCTTATTTAGCTGGACACTGGTAAGGTGCGTTGTCCACTACCACGACACTGCGGTCAGGAAGTGAAGGCAAAAGCTTTTCGACTACGCATTTCTCAAAATCCTCGCTATTCATTTGTCCATGATAGTCGCCGATAGTAGAACCGCAGCGTGACTCACGCTCATGCGCGCGAATAATGCCCACGCGCTCATACCCACAGAGGCATTAAAATTGGGTCTAGGGGATGATTGACCCCTTGGATCGGTCTGCCTTCTTGTAAAATGTTTTAAAATAATTGTCTGGCTAACATATATAAAAATGGAGCCTCAGAATGTGAGTGAAATTGAGTATTTTTGAGAGCTTTAAAGCGATACTGCCGACGGAAAGTGTCTGGGAGTTTTGATGACTGATTTTTAATAATCAACTGGGAGAATTAACATGAGGTGAGCAATGTTTTTACGTACAGTCAAGTCTGGCAACTTTACCAATGGAAGGTAACTTCGCCATCAGGAGTGTACTGGTACAAAATTACGATTAACACGGAAAACGTAACGTTTTTCGTGATATGCCATTTTTTGGATGAAAATACAATAACTAATTGACAGCATTGCTTTCAATATAGCAACATGAGGGTTAATTTTAACTTTTGTTACTTTTCGTTTGAATTATTGAATGTATCTATATCTGCTCTGCTCTGCGGCTGTTCGTATATATATATATATATATATATATATATTCCAACTTACAACTCGTCAACGCATTCAATGAGACAATGTTAATTATGTTAACCAAACTAACAACGAAATTGTACGTGATAAATACAAGAGATGAGTCCAGGGAACCCAACAACTATGGACAAAAACCGCCACCTGCTGCTATTCCAGTGGACCTAAATAACACAAGACACCTAGTATCACACATAAAGTTGGGTATCGGTACACGAGTGATGTTAAGAATGAACATCAAGGTCAGCGAAAGATTAGTCAATGGCAGCATGGGAGTAGTTCGAGGTTTTCAGTGGAAAGGGTTAAGAAGAGACCATTTGGAAGATGGAGAGCTGCCCAAAAAAGTTCTAATCCAATTTGATGACCGCTTTATCTGCAGAAGTTACCATGATATGATATGGTTGGGTAGGTATGACTCCAATGAGTGTATCATTTTAAGGCAACAAAGGTGCTGGCAAAATAGAAAGGTTAATTATTCCACTCATATTAGTTTGGCCCGTTACAGTGCATAAATTGGAAGGCACTACAGTCGATAAGGCGGTCATAAATTTTAGACCCAAAACATTTGCCAAAGGGCAAGTTTATGTGACTTTTACTAGAGTACAATCTTGAGATGGTGTAGTAGTAACCGATACGAATAAAATAAAACTCTTCAAAATCCACGCAATAGCATAGCGTTGGAAGTGTTAGAGCGATTGAGAAGCACGTTGCGCGGGTCACAAATCGAAGAAGCCGGAGAAAGGTCACAAAGATGTCTTTGATGTAGATCTGTTATTATGACATTAACATAGCGATTACTCTAAGAACCCAAATATACTATGTGATATCAATAACCGCATCTAAATCGGTAAAGGCGTCTCGGAGAAAAATTCGCCAAAATGAATAAAATATGTTTATTGCAGCACTCCTGGCGAGTTAACACCATAACAACTATCCAAGAACCATCGTCGATGAGTCACAAACCCTTTACAGAAGACCGCATCTCAATCGGTCAAACCGTTTTGGAGATAAATGAGAACATTCGTTTGCACAAATATGCATATTGCAGCGCCCCCTGGTGAGCTAACACCAGAACACCTATCTAAGAACCATCGCCAATAAATCACAAACCTTTTACAGAAAACCGTATCTCAATCGGTCAAACCGTATTGGAGATAAATGGGAACATTCGTTTGCACAAATATGCTTATTGCAGCTCCCCTGGTGAACTAACACCATAAAACTATCTAAGAACCATCGCCAATAAATCACAAACCTTTTACAGAAAACCGTATCTCAATCGGTCAAACCGTATTGGAGATAAATGGGAACATTCGTTTGCAAACACAAACAAACAAACAACCTCTCACCCTAAACGCATACACCTCCGTTCCGTCGCGGGTAAAGATGTAGCTCGCTGTAGTCACCCTAATACGGATAAAGCCGATGCTATTTTTGAAAAAGTGGAGCAAAATCGGCATATTAGTAGTTACGACATAGCTTAGGAATTGAGGATTGACCACAAAACAGTTTTGACCCATTTGAAAAAGTCTGGCTTAATATACAAAAAAGCTCGATATTTGGGTACCACAAGAAACGTAATAAATCGTGTACTCATTTGCGATTGTCTATTGAAAAGTAATGGAACCGAACCATTTTGGAAAAGATTGATCATTGGAGATGAAAAGTGGATCACCTACGACAAGTACGTGCGAAAAAGATCACGGTCAAAGGGTAGTCAAGTTCCGCAGACTGTAGCGAAACTCGGATTAACACGCAATAAGGTGATGCTGTGTGTGCTACGTCGGTCACTCTGGTTCTACTGCGGATGTCCTCATTTCTAAGTTTATCACGCAGAAAAACCTTGAGCATAGCCCTCTCCATAGCTCGCTGAGCGACCTCATACGGCCAGCAGTGAAGGACCACGTCTCAGTTCCATAAGTCACCACTGGCAACACGCACTGGTTATACAATCTCATTTACAAGTTTTGAGGTATACCTGACGAAAAGAGAAGATGTATCGTAATTTCCTGAACGCTACCCAGCCGAGTTGAATCCGTCGATTGACCTCTCGGTCGAAGTTGGACTTACCTAGTCGGACTATTTGTCCCAAGTAAACATACTCGTCAACAACTTCGAGCTTAGTGCTCCCAACAACTACCGGCATAGGTGTGACGTGGACACATGATCTTTGTTTTGTCCATGTTCATCTTAATACCTATCCGTTTGGAGGCACTATTGAGGTCAGTGAGCATAGTGCTTAGGTCCTCCAGCGATTCTGCCATAAGGACTATATCGTCCTGGCCTTAAATTAAATTAATTTGTTTCAGACCCGCCAGGAATCCAGTTTGAGAATGCCGTCCTACAGATAACGCCAGTGGACAAATCAAAATGTCCTTACGTGAGACAGACTGATGACATCGGCTTTCAACTGTACACCAGGTTAGATGACAGCTCACTCATACAACAAAGAAAAGGGCAGAGACAGAGAGAGAGAGAGAGAGAGAGAGAGAGAGAGAGAGAGAGAGAAAATTTTCAACCCTGATAAAATTAGCACTTAGTATCATCATCATCATGGTTACAGCCTATAAAAGTTCATTGCTGAACATAGGGTTCTCCCACAGATCGCCTCATGGGTATTTGCCACAGTTGCAGCGCTAGCCTAGTAGCTAGTTGCAGAGTGGCAACCGCTGTTTTTTTATTTTGTGTTGAGAGCTTTTTTTGATTTAGAGTTGTCATCATGAAGATGCTGCAACCCATCTCCTGGTTTGATTCCCTCTATCGCCTTTTACAACACCAACGGGAATATGGGGTAGTAGATATTCTTACACAGTTACTAAGCGGCGAATGACATAGACAAAGTTAGGTTTCCTTTAAAAATATTATAAGTTATAATTTTAAATTTAGCGCTGACATAGTGCTGCTGGATTAATTATAGAAGTATACATAACCGGAGACACTTTTTACTGGAAACGAGGCGTTCCATCTTAGTCCTCACGGGTGACAACGCATCTGCATTTTGATTCGTAATTAAGGATAGATGTAGATGTCTATGGGTCACAGCAACCACTTACCATCAGGTGGACTGTGTGCTCGTTTGTTACCCTTATCCAATAAAAAAACGTAGTTTATATTTCTAGGATTTAATTTCAGAGGATAAATTAGATCAGAGTTTAGACCAAACAATTATAAGATTTTAACAAAAAGAAAAACCGACTTCAAATTGCTAAAAAGAAGGTATTTTTTAGCAATTTTAATTGTTTTTCAATTCAATTTTATTTATTTGCTAACCTTAGGGGTGGAATTTTTTCACCAAATTTATATGGGTCCACTCCTGAAGTATAACCTATTTAATAAAAAAAGAATCAATAAAATCTGTTAACAATCTGCAAAGATATCGCGTACCATACATTAAAAAACTCGAATTGAGAACCTACTACTTTTTGAAGTCTGTTAAAAAGGATAATGCAATATGGGGGAGGCATATGAGCAGTGGACTTTTGATAGGCTGTAATAAATGAATGCCGTGTAGTGGCGGTGTAAGAAAATTCACTACCCCATGTCACCCCGTGGGTGTCGTAAGAGGCGACAGAGGGAAACAAATCAGGAGATGCACAACAGCGTCTTCCTAATAACGACTAAAAATAAAATTTGCGGTTGCCAATAGCGATGGGTCGTCGACGTATTTGTCGTTAACGAAACGAGACCGTCCATTTTTGTTCATCGACTAGTCGATCAACTAGTTTACGCGTCAACTTGGTTTTGCACACGTTTAACTTTAAACTCCGCGAAGTCGTCTATGGCTCGACTAGTCGACATACGTACACCGTAGACTAGTGTAACGGCATAATGTATTAAGTCGCCCGGCTCTTTTGCACACGCGATGATACCCAATAACAAACTGCTAAATATACTCTTACGCTGTCTATAGAGTTCAAATTTGTTTGCGCAATTATGTCATTTCAACGAACATAATATGAATTAATATTATCCGACCGTGTTCTCGCATGGGTCGTCGCGTTGCTTAGTCGAAATGAACGTTAAGGAGTTTCAATTTAGCCGTCTACGGATTCGACTAGTCCATTGATTGTTCGTAAACCGTCTACTCGTTCACAGTACGTCGACGGTCGAATTAACTAGTTCGTTCATTCAACGCCCATCGCTAGTTGCCAGCCTGCTTGCCAAGCGTGGCAACTATGGCAAATATCCTCTCTATGAGGCAATCTATAGGGGAGGCCTATGTTCAGCAGTGGACTTTAATAGGCTGTAACGGTATCAATGAATGAATGAACTTTCTATGACCGCCCTCAGGTCAACACACCTGTAGCCCACGTTCGTTCGAGAATCTTCTGCTGTCTATGAGCAGGCAGGGTCGTTCACGACAATTATTATAAGCCAGTGCTTGACCACAATCCCACCTGGTGGTAAGTGGTGAAAAAATCCTAGATGGTAAATCGCACAGTCTTAGCGTAAGAAAAGTCTACTCACTCTTGTGTTGAAAACAGTTAAATGACTATCGAGCTCGTCTTTCATTCAATGACTTTTAGAATTACAGAAATATAGATGAAATGACTTTAAGGATACTGGAATAAGGGTGACAAACGAGCATACAGTCCACGTGATGGTAAGTGGATGCTGTAGCCCATAGACATCTACATTTATCCTTTATTAAGAATCAAAATGCAGACGTTGTCACTTCCGAGGACTTAGATGGAATGACTGATTTCCAGTAAAAAGCGTCTCCGGTTCTCTACACTCACAAACAAACAAAGCAGCAATAATCTGCTATTTTTTGAGAGATTAGTCCTTTCCCCGTCAAGCCGACCCATTCGTGCTACAAACATAATATAGCAGCTGCATGTCTCTACCACGTACAGGCTTTAAACAAATGGACTTATATCTGCTTCCAGGCACAACCCAATCGTCTACCAGGAGCTAATGGTGAACGACGACGAACGGCTGTTTGCGTCCAACATCAACTTCAATGATCCCACTGTGATATATTTCCATGCGTTCATGGAACAGCCCGCGGACGGTTCGGCCATTCTGATCAGGGAAGGTCAGCAACTTTTAATTATTATTATTATTTTACCGTTACCGTTACAGCCTATTAAAGTCCACTGCTGAATATGGCAAGCGGGTTGGCAACCGCTGTTTTAATGTTTTTAGTCGATATTAGGAAGACGGTACTGCCCATCTCCTGATTTGTTTCCCTCTGTCGCCTTCGCTATTATGCGATATTATAGTGTAGTTAGTAATAGCAGCGCTATATGCTTGTTCCTAGTATTTACAGAATATAAATCACTACTTTTAATAAAAACTATTGCACGCCTCATAACGCGAAGCGTTATAGGTGTGTTCTACTCTCGACACGTCAAGGTCAAGCAATTTTGTGTTCTTAAAAGTACCTCTATCATAACCATATTGCACTTATACGATAATATGAGTAGCCGTATATGTAGAAAACACTCGAATTAATCCATTTTATATTTTTTTAAAATTTATTTTATATTGCTACTTTAATAAAAAACGGTTTGAAAACATTTTTACGTGGAAGTCCGGACGTTGATTTTGTATGTGGTCACGATAACTCCCGAAAAAATTGACGTATAGACTGGCTTTTTTTATTAACTTCAGAATTACATCAACTAGTTTCCTATTTCATATCAATAGCCTAGTATGCGTAGTTTGTTAATAAAATGATTTTCAACCTTTGTAAGTTTTATTGCTATTAAAAATTTAAAGGCGCTGTCATATATTTTTTTAGCATTTCATAGACAAAGGACAAATGTATCATACAGCCTATATAGATTTTATACTTTGTGTAATCGATTTATTTTGGTAAACATTATTATTTTTATTCCCTGTAAAATGTAAATTTAATACACGTAAATAATATATTTTAAAATTCCCCACGGAACAAGTATTTGTATGACCTGCAAGTAATTGTTCCAGGTCTGGATGTTTGTCTTTGTGCAATTCATGTTTGTAAACTGTCCCCACGATACAGGAGAAAATCCTAGTGTGGGGATAATGTTATTTTTAAAGAAAAAAAAAAAGAATGAAAAAAATTAAGTCAGGAATACAATTTATTTTTTTCATCAAAATTAAATGAAACGCTCATGAGGTGTGCACTTTTGGATTTTCCATACTATTTTTGTTTTTGTGTATTTATGCTTGCCGGTAAGGTTACACATTATTCGAATTCACTCAAAACCTTAGAAACTACTCTCTACAGCTTACGTTCAACGTGGTGACACCAACGTGATAATGGTGGACGCTCAACGTTTAGAAGCTGGACCTTGGTACTTCACAGCGGCGGAAAACACCTGGTACATCGGGCGCTACGCCGCGCAGTTCATCGATTACTTGGTATCCAGGTGTGTTACTATTTCTGTCTATGTCTAAAAAAAGTCTAACAAGTGGCCCACTATCTCTGTCTATGTCTAAAAAAAGTCTAACAAGTGGCCCACTATCAGTTCTAGAGATTTAAATTAGAAAAAAAAACAACGATGCCGACGCTGCATGCGTTTTAAATTGCGCGCCTTTTCCATAAGGCTAGGCGCTTTAAGCATTTCTCAATTGCGCGGCTCACCATTAGCTTATAAATAAGGAATTTTTATATCATTTCTTTACCGTATTTTTTTAATCTAGCCCGCTACCATTTGCGGGGTTTCGCACCCGAAGGGAAACCAACGGGACCCTATTACTAAGCCTCCGCTGTCAGTCCGTCTGTCTGTCAGCGGGCTGTATCTCATGATCCGTAATAGGTAGACAGTTGAAATTTTCACATAATGTGTATTTCTGTTGCTTCTATAACAACAAAAAATAAAAATTAATTAAAAATTAAAGGGGCTACCCTACTAGAAACGCGTTTAACGATGGTACGGAACCTTCATGCGCAAGTCCGACTCGCACTTGGCCGGTTATTTTATAGAATAAGGGTGACAAACGAGCACACAGTCCACCTGATGGTAAGTGAATGCTGTGGCCCATAGACATCTACATATATCTTCAATTAAGAATCAAAATGCAGATGTGTTGCCACCCCTGAGGAATAAGATGGAATGCCAGTAAAATGGGTTTCCAGTTCACAGTTCTAATAATTTTATTTTTTTTTTTTAGTTTTGCGAGTGGATAAGGCCGGCCACATTCATTTGGAATTGCGAACGCGTCGGCCACATATAATACATTCGAAAACACGAAAATTTTGAACGAAGAACTACTGTGCGTGTGTTACGGGTCCCTGATTTTATATGGATTTGCTGCGTTCGAAATCCCGAATCGGAATTCCAAACCGGAATCCCGAAACGGAATTCCGAATGTATGTGGCCGGCCTAATTACGAGTACCTTGACTTCGAACAAAATTAGATTGGTTCAAAACTCGATTCTGTTGGGGGTAGACCGGCAGCTAAACACGACTAAATATAACTAAATAAGAAAGCAAAATGTATGGAGTTGTATGACTTAACCATCGACGGTAATGGTAAGCCTTGGACGTAAACAATCTAACATGCCATGGCCATACTAATTAACTAAGTAACTAAGCTCGATAACTGTAGTGTGTAGATCTATATATATAAAAGAGTTCCACCTATGTAATGACTCATCACGATATGTCTGGAACCATAAGGCCTAGAGACTTGAAATTTGGAAGACTATTCCTTTCGCCGAGTAGAAGAACGGATTTTACGAAATTCCACCCGCAAGAAGGCTTGCGGGAGCGTTAATTTAAAAAAAAACACATTTTTAAACTATAGCTCTTATAGGTAGGTATAAAACATGTCCAGAATATACTTTTTGGCATGTTAAAAATTACCAAGAACTGATTATATGAAATTCCACTCACAAAGGGCAGTGAGGGGGCGTTAAAAATAATATATTATATAATATTTCTGTCCGTGTGTGACTGAACTCCCCCTAAACGGCTGGATTGATTTTGATAACATTTAGTGTGTGTGATTAAGTTGATTCGATAATGGCTTGGATTCACAATTGGACCCGGTAGGTGGCGCTGTTGTTGAGATCTAGAAATCACCCGGGGCGGATCGCTAGTATAAAATAATCAAATAAACTTTATGAAAAGTGAAAACCGACGTCCAATAACTAAAAAGAATATAAGTCAATCATTTCCATTAAAATAAAATAACATTTGATCTTTTTTTTTTTTTTTTTTTATAGGATAGGGTGACAAACGAGCACACAGTCCACGTGATGGTAAGTGGTTGCTGTGACCCATAGACATCTACATCTATCCTCAATAAAGAATCAAAATGCAGATGCGTTGTCACCCGTGAGGACTAAGATGGAATGCCTCTTTTCCAGTAAAAAGGGTCTCCGGTTCTCTACACTCACCATACGAAACACAGCAGCATTAAGCTGCTATTTTACGCTGGTATTCTGTGAGAGCGTGGTCCTCCCCCGGTCGAGCCGACCCATTCGTGCTACAACAATACTACTAATATAGCTGCAGCATGGCTCTACCACGTATTACTAATATAGCTGCAGCATGGCTCTACCACGTATAAATCATAATATTTTTAAAAAAACAAGCGTGAGTGTCGTGGAACACTCGGTTGGAACGAAGTTCCTTTCGTAGTATATTATTATTGATAAACGTATTATATTATTTATTAACAAATATAAATAAATGAACTGCTAGCATCTAATAAAATAATATTTCTAAGAAAAAATGCGAGGTAGACGGATATTATTCCATCTCGCTTCCTTATAGCCGCCAAGGCCGTCTACACTACGTCAGAAGGGGTCGTGATGGAAAAAATCTCACACTTTTTCTCGCCTAGCCCTCATCCGCCAAATTCGTATCGTCCGATAAGGAACTGCGTTCCAAAATATGCCTTTGCAAATGAAGTGTTCGATGATTTTCTCATAGAACCCATGATCAGATCTTGACCAAATTTACACGGGACCATTCATCGGGTTACCTTTCTAACAAAGAATAATTGAAATAGGACAGTGTGCACATACATAAAAATATATATTCCTGTATGGACTGTTAAAGTTAAAGTCACAGCCTTTATACGTCCCACTGCAGGGCCTCCCCTCATTTCTGAGAGGGTTTTTCGCGTTTGTTCGCGTACTGTGAAATTTACAGCGAGCGCTAACCATCTGAGCTACTACGGCTCTCACGGATATGGAATATAGTGGAAGATATTTCAATAAATTATGCAATAAGTAGAACCTTTGTATAAACTTACTGTATAATAGTTTCGATATGTCGCAAATTTATGATAAAATCAGGTTTTTTATCAAAAACCGGAAGAAGATAAAATTACTACTTATGGTTACAAACCTGAGCAAATCCAGTTTTTTGAAAAAATACCACGTTTCCTCTTTTCAGAGGTCTGAAGCTGTCAAACACCCATTTCATTGGTCACAGCCTCGGTGCCCAATCAGCCGGTGTAGCTGGGGCTTCGTTGACATCGGGTGAGTGGAAACAATTACATTTACTAAAAACTAGAGACCCGCCCCGGGTTCACCTGTACCTAGTATCGTTTAATGTGGCTTTATTTAGAATTATGATAATCAAAGAACGTCTATAAAAAAAAACAGAACATCATTTTTTGTTTTTCTTTTTTCAACTTCAAGTATTTCGAATAAAACATAGCCAAGATTCTTCCTGGCCTTGCACTCCATCTGTTCGTAAAGTTTCATCACAATCGGTGCAGCCATTCCAACGATTAGCCCGGACAGACAAGCAGACGTTGTAGAGCCATGCTGCAGTTATATTAATTATTGTATAGTTGTAGCACGAATAGGTCGGCTCGACCAGGGAAGGACCACGCTCTCACAGAATACCAGTGTAAAATAGCAGCTTAATACTGCTGTGTTTCGTATGGTGAGTGTAGAGAACCGGAGACCCTTTTTACTGGAAACGAGGCATTCCATCTTAGTCCTCACGGGTGATAACGCATCTGCATTTTGATTCGCAAACGAGGATAGATGTAGATGTCGATGGGCCAGAGCAGCCACTTACCATCAGGTGGACTGTGTGCTCGCTTGTCACCCTTATCCTATAAAAAAAAAAAACAGACAGACAATTTTTTTAAATGGTTATATGTTCTAATAGCATTCAAATACCCCCCTGAGCTTAAAAAGTTCATTATATTTTTTATTTAATTATACTTCGTGCTTTACAGCACACTAAACGTCAACTAACTTCATATATTTCCACCCTTAAAGGTGGAATTTTTTCTTCGCATTATATATTTTTATATGGGACCGTTCCGGATATAAATATAACCTATTTAAATATACCTTTAAAACAATAATTTAAAAAAAAACTCAAATTAAGAACATCGCTCTTTTTTTGAAGTCACAAAGAACAATGTGTGATGAAAGTATATTATCTTCCAGGTCGCGTGGCCAGAATAACTGGCTTGGACCCGGCGCTGCCGCTCTTCAATAAAGTGCCGTTGGAGCAGAGACTTGACCCATCGGACGCCGAGTTCGTTGACGTCATACACACTGACGCTGGGATATTTGGTATGCTTAAAAATTACTATGAAATTTCCAAGAATATTTCCTTCATACAACTGAAGTGGGCGAGCGAGAGAGAAAACGAACTGGCAATCCAACTGATGATGAGTGGATTTACCTATTTCTTCCTCGCACAACTTCCTTGTGGAATAGTTTACCACCAGCGATTTTTCCGGACCGATACGACTTAGGGACCTTCAAGAAAAGAGCCTACTCCTTTTTAAAAGGCCGGCAACGCATCTGCAATTCCTCTGGTTCCCCTGGTGTTGCAGTTGTTCATGGGCGGCGGTAGTCACTTACCATCAGGTGAGCCGCATGCTCGTTTGCCCCCTCTCCTATAAAAAAGTTAGTATCTGTCAAATAAATATATTATATGTTTTTTTATTTATAAGAGGAGGCAAACGAGCATGCGGCTCACCTGATGGTAAGTGACTACCGCTGCACATGAACAACTGCAACACCAGTGGAAATTTCAGGTGCGTTACTAACCTTTTAAAAAAGAGTAGGTTCTTTTTATGAAGTTTTTATTTTTATATAGGATAGGGTGACAAACGAGCACAGTCCACCTGATGGTAAGTGGTTGCTGTGGCCCATAGACATCTACATCTATCTTCAATAAAGAATCAAAATGCAGATGCGTTGTCACCCGCGAGGACTAAGATGGAATGCATCTTTTCCAGTAAAAGGGTCTCCGGTTCTCTACACTCACCATACGAAACACAGCAGTGTTAAGCTGCTATTTTACGCTGGTGTTCTGTGAGAGCGTGGTCCTGCCCCGGTCGAGCCGACCCATTCGTGCTACAACTATACTACTAATATAGCTGCAGCATGGCTCTACCACGTATAAAATGTGTGTCATATCAGTTCAGAAACATTGTATGTATGTTACGCGATATCTTTGCCGACTGTGTACGACTATTTTTTATTAAATAGGCTATACCTTAAGGGTGGTCTCATTTAAATTTGAAGAAAAATTCTACCCGTAACGGTAGAAAAATAGAGGATCATGTTTTAATGTAACTGTTTAGACGACATTCCATATTATACCTTGAACTTGTGATATTCCTTAGTGCACTCGTAAGGTTCAAAAATTTAAATTTTACTGTAAACAAATTAATAAAAATTATAAACCGACATCAAAGAAGAATAAAAATAATTTCCACATAAAAGCTTCTGAAGTCGAGGACTTTAATTCTTCTACTATACTCGTATGTTAGCACTGACTTCAGAAGCTATTTTTTTTTTTACCTTTATGTACACCTTATAATAAGGGATATAAAGGGCGGACTTAATGCCTTATCGCATTCTCTACCAATCAACCCTGGATGATTTGACAAACTGCGGCAGGTGTAAACAATCACTTCATATATTTAATAAATAAGTAATAAAGATACAATAAAATTCAAATAAATAGAATATATAGAATATAGTTATATAATAAATATAGTATTATAAAATAAATAAAAAAACATGCGTGAGTGTCGTGGAACACTCGGTTGAAACGAAGTTCTTTTCATAATATATTATTATTGATATACGCATTATATTATTGATTAACAAATACAAATAAATGAATTACTAGCGTCTATTAAAATGAAGCGTCATTTAAAATAATATTTCCTTCATGGCAAGATAAGAAAAAGTGCGAGGGAGATGGATATTATTCCATCTCGCAGTAGAAAGGGGGTCGTGACGGAAAAATCTAACACTTTTTCTCGCCTAGCCCCCATCCGCCAAATTCGTACCGTGCGATAAGGAACTTCATTCCAATAAATAATAAACGGGTACTTACATACAAAATCTATAAATAAATAAAATAATATAATACAAAAATAAAATACCACAATACATATATTAAAAAATAATAATTAAGTGGAAATTATTTTATTATTTTCAGTTCTTTAAAAACAGTTTGACTTTTTATTATAAGTTCAATTTTTACCCGACTACCTCAGATGGAGGGTAATGTTTTTCGAGTGTATGTGTATGCATGTAGGTTTATTTTAGAGATGGGCCGACTATGGTATTTGCCGACTAATCGGTTTTCAAATTGCCGATCAGTCGGCCGACTAGTTGGCAATGCCGATCATTTTAATACTAGCCTTTCGGAGGTATTCGAGCTATGTCGTCATCACTCGGCACGCTCGCGCATGCGTACGAGCCATCGTGCGGCCACGCCGAGTGTGTTGTAACTTGTGTTGTGAGCTGTGACGTGTTTTGTTTACGTTTTAATCGTTTTGTGTATATTCGCTCTGCCGGTGTAACCTAGTTGAAATAAATAAAAGAACTGTGTGTGGGGTCGTAAAATGTCGAAACAGAAATCGCGAGTGTGGACATTCTTCGATGATGTTGAAGGAGAACCGACAAAAGTGAAATGTAACCAGTGCCAGGGAATCATTTCACGCGGTGGTCAAGGTAGAAAAGCAAATACGACAAGTATGACAAATCACATAAAATATAAGAAAATTAAAGTTGGAAAAATTTACTTTGCCAACATCCGCTCAAAGAGCACCTCCCGCACTCCCTCAATTGCGTGCACTATCCCCGTCACCACTACACTAGGGAAGACACACCACCGACGACAATACGACACGTGTTTCGCCTCTACACGAGGCATCTTCATGTGTAGTAGACTCTACGGTGGCTGACCGCTAAGTGAGCGGTGAGCCAAAAACAGCTGCTATTTATAAGACTCGCCGACGTAACCGCTCACCACTTAAGTAGTGAGCGACCGCGTCATGCGATAAAACATGCGACCAATCACCACCTGACGTACGCAGCCGCCTGCTATTAAATTAATAACAAGCCGCTGCGAAATGCCCGCCTACCCTCTCAGAGGGTAGGCGGGCATTTCGCATGAGGGCATTCGGTGCATAGTCGGTGGTGTGTCTTTCCTAGTGTAGTGGTGGTGGGAGTAGTGGTGCTGGGATTAGTGGTGACGAGGATAGTGCACGCAATTGAGGGAGGGCGGGAGGTGCTCTTCAAACTAGGTAAGACACATCATTTTATTTTATTGAGCGGATGTTGGCAAAGTAAATCTTTCCAACTTTAATATAATGGATTTCCGCAAAGTAACGCCTGATTCTATTAATTATAAAATATAAACACAACGAGTTGATGCCTCAATTGGCAGGTTCTATTAAAAGTAGTTCGAATGAAGTTCATTTGTCTTCATCTTCTCAATCGCAACCCGAGCCCTTGTCACCGACGGCAGTTCCATCAACTTCAGCGAGAGGCGAAGTATACATACAACAAACTATTCAAGACAGTGTAATGGTCCAGTGGTCGCTTCAGGACTCCCGATCAAGAGAAATAAGTGTTGCCATAGGAGAAATGATTGTCTTGGATAACCAACCTCTATCTATTGTGGAAAACAGTGGTTTTATAGTCTAATGAAGAAGCTTAAACCAAAATATGTACTCTTAAATTCCTTATAATATGGCAACAGATTAATAATTAATATAATAAAGCGGAGCTAGGTAATTATCACAAAAACAGCTAGCAGCTAGCACAGCAGATTAATGAAAAAGTATAATAAAAAACAATTATTAGGAATAAATGTTGGTTTAATTTATTTGCTAACCACCGATTATAATCGGCATATTTTGCCGATTAGTCGCCGGCTAGTCACCGACTGTAAAAGATGCCGAATAGTCGGCTTTCCCGACTAGTCGGCCCATCTCAAGTTTATTTCTTTTCACGCTCTGTACCCTAAATAGGCTGATGCTTAATAGAAGTATCTTGAAAAATGTTTTTTTTTTTTTCACTTAGAATGGTGACAAATCAGCACACAGTCCACCTGATGGCAAATGGATGCTGTGTAATGCATATACAGAAAAAATTATCTTTAATTAAGAATCAAAATGCCGATGCTTTGTCACCCGTGTTGTTCCAGTGAGATAAAATGCCTTGTTTCCAATAAAAAGGTTCTCCGGTTCTCTACAATCACTATACGAAACACAGCATTTTTTATTGGAACGAAGTTACTTATCGCACGGTACGAATTTGACGGATGGGAGCTAGGCGAGAAAAAGTGTAAGATTTTTCCGTCACGACCCCCTTTCTATAGTGCGAGCGATGGAATAATATCCATCTCCCTCGCACTTTTTCTTATCTTGCCATGAAAGAAATATAATTTTAAATGACGCTTCATTTTAAAAGACGCTAGTAATTAATTTATTTGTATTTGTTAATCAATAATATAATACGTATATCAATAATAATATACTATGAAAGGAACTTCGTTCCAACCGGGTGTTCCACGACACTCACGCATGTTTTTTTGCTATTTTACGCTAGTATTCTGTGAGAGCGTGGTCCTTCCCCGGTCGAGCCGACCCATTTGTGCTACAACCATAATATAGCTGCAGCGTGGCTCTACCACGTATAAAAGGGTGTCGAATCATCTTAGTTGTAGAAGTGACATAGGATACAACATTTTTCTCTTTACAGTAAACTTTTTTACACAGTCGTGTTTTTAATTACTGTTTTAATTTATAATAAAAATAGCTTAAAATCAAAAGATGCCCAATTCCAGGATTTCCAGGCCCAATAGGACATGCTGACTTCTACCCCAACGGCGGAACGAGTCCACAGCCTGGATGTAACCTGGAGGTGGTACTCAAACAGCAGTTGCTTCTCAACAAATGTAAGTAAATAATGTATGTATCCGATGCCCTAAAATTAGATCCGGCCTTTACACGTCCCACGGCTGGGCACGCCACAGCTCAGATCTGAGTTTTCTCTATTCAGGATTATGGAGCAATTAGACCGCCGAGCTGATTCAATGCGCGTTATGCCTTATTACCTAAGTCTTTTTGATATCCTTATCTATACAAATAAATAAAATTGAAGTGTCTGTTTTTAGTGTCAAAATAACAGCTTTTTACTAAATGCATATGAAATTATTATATACGGTACTTATAACAAAAAAAAAACATTCTCTGTCTGTCTGTTTGTTCCGACTAATCTCCTAAACGGCTGGACCGATTTTGACGGGACTTTCACTGGCAGATAGAGCATGTTATAGGGAGTAACTTAGGCTACTTTTATTTTAGAAAAAGAATTAGGATTCCGCGTAAAAAAAAAAGCCATGAAATCACGTAGTAGAGCCCATGCTGCAGCTATATTAGTAGTATAGTTGTAGCACGAATGGGTCGGCTCGACCGGGGAAGGATCACGCTCTCACAGAATACCAGCGTGAAATAGCAGCTTAGTGCTACTGTGTTTCGTATGACGAGTGTAGATAACCGCAGATCCTTTTTATTGGAAAAAAAGGCATTTTATCTTAATCCTCAAGGGTGACAACACATTTGCATTTTGATTCTTGTTTGAGGATAGATGTACTCGTAGATGTCTATAGGGCACAGCATCCACTTACCATCAGCAGGACTAGCATGGGCAGAAGACATTTTTTCCCTGGGGAAAGGACAAAATGTTTATACCCTCGCTTTTTATCCACCCTTCGAGAATGGGCACACCGGTCGATATAATATCTGCAGTAGATAAAATGGGAGAATTTGTATGAATATAAACTTAAACTCACGTCCAATGAACTAGGATAAAATTGTCCCTTTCAAATGTCAAAAAAGCATAATTTTTTCCCTTTCATTTGGCTCCATGCTACGGACGGGGAATATATTATGTCTACTCTTTTTTTACGTAGTGGAGCCAAGCTGCAGCTATATTTATAGTATAGTTGTAGCACGAATGGGTCGGCTCGACCGGGGAAGGACCACGCTCTCACAGAATACCAGCGTGAAATAGCAGCTTAATGCTGCTGTGTTTCGCATGGTGAGTGTAGAGAACCGGAGACCCTTTTTACTGGAAAAGAGGCATTCCATCTGAGTCCTCACGGCTGACGACGCATCTGCATTTAGATTCGCAAACGAGGATAGATGTAGATGTCTATGGGTCACAGCAACCACTTACCATCAGGTGGACTGTGTGCTCGTTTGTCACCCTATTTCTATAAAAAATAAATAAAAAAAATCTCGTTATGTCAAACGGGGATATACTTCTCCCCGTTGCCGTGCTTTGGCATAAGGACAAGATAATTTTATCTCTTGTCAGTGGATATAATCGGGGGATAATTTTTTTGTCCCCAGCCTATGCTAGCTCTGCAGGTGGACTGTGTCACTTATTGTATAAAAAATGTCTAATTAACACCCTCAACAGTCTTCTGCAGCCATTGGCGGTCGTACCAGTACTACGCGGAGTCGGTCATCAAACCGACTTCTTTCCTGGCGTCCTCCTGCCCATCTTGGCACGAGTATAGAAGAGGCGACTGCATAAACTCGCCGCACGTCCATATGGGTTTCGGAATAGACACAAAGTATGATAAAATATCGTTTTTCTTTATTGCACAATATGTTTTAAAAAGATTACCTTGAAGGTACTTAATGTTTATATTCGAAGTTTTTTTGTACTCAAAGAAAATTTTCCGAAAATTTTTTTCAAAACGTGTTTTGAATGCAACAGTTTTCTCAAGTAATTGTTGAAGATTTACATATATTATTTTCGCTGCCATAAACTGTTTAGATTTGGAACATATCGTTTCAAAAAACGCATGAGTAACGTACCTATTTCAAAAGCGTAAGAATACACAGTAAGGTCACAATGAGGGCATCGACGACTTTTTCTGCCACCAGGGCGGCGCCACTTTACAATGTGATTAAAAATTTAACAGATTTCATAGCGGGGAAGATGATTTCTAAGGAAAATTTGAAGGTTATTGTTTCTTTCTGTATTTTTTACTTATATTTTATATTAATAAGATTAGAAATGAATAAACCAAACTATAAACAAAACTAAAAGTAGAAAAATTAATAAAAACGTAAAAATGCAAAAAATTTAAGATCAAACCACTGACGCATTATGTTGTGTATTAATATAATACTTTAGAATTCTAGATAATGATGAACTATTATTTCAAACTAATTTCTCAATTAACTGACATTGTGTAACAAAAAACTTTACCTCAGTCACAACTAGCGACATCTGGTGAGTGGAAGATTATTAGCCTTCATTTATCACGTTTTGTAAGAACACACGCTATATTATTGTATTATTTTACCAACCGGATTGCCTCGTTGGTCTAATGGTCGTAAACACGATTGAAGATCATGAGGTCCCAGTTCAAATCCCGCGTCGGGCCAACAAAAATCAGTTATTGAGTTTTTATGTCAAGAAATTTACAGTAGCAACTCGGGAGTCAGGAAGTTGGCAGTGTTTCACCCTCGTGACTTCGAAGGCGTTGGTTCTGCGCCTGATCTCTTTCCGGTCGTGTCGGATTTTCGTCAAATCGGACTTTGAGAGCGAAGGAATAGAGAGAGCACCCGCCCATACCACTCGTCCACTATAATCCTCCGTTGAGACTGGCCGCCGTGACCGAAATTCGATTTGGAGGACATTATTTTTTATTATTATTAACCATTTTCGAAAAAGGAGGAGATTCGCAATTCTACTGTATTTTTAGTATGTAATATTACGCGATATTTTCATCAATTTACGAGTCGACTATTAAAGTATTTTTTTATTGAGTATACTACATCTCGAACGTCCACATTTAAGTTAAGGAAGAAGTGAGTTAGAATGTAGAGAAACCTTTCCTTCACTAGGTCTATACCTAATATAGTTCTATATCTAATATAGTAACCTATATAGTTCACCGGATTCCTCACCACTTTAAATCACCCTACCAGTTGCGATAGCAGATCTTCTATTCCAAAATTAGTTTCAAGAATTTGTCGTTTGTATTTATTTGATATGTTCAGTTTGAGAGGATATCCGGGCGGCGTTTAGTCCATAAGAAAATTCTTACTCCGTTAACGTAACAGCCACTCAAAAGTCCACAGTTGAATATAGGTCTCCCCATAGGGACATTTGCCATAGTTACCACGCTTGGGTTGACAACCGCAGTTTAATTTTGAGTTGTTGTTAGGAAGATTCTGCTGTCCATCTCCTGGTTTGTTTCCCTCTGTCGCCTGTTACGACACCCACGTGGCGGTATGGGATAGTGGGTATTCTTACACCGCCACTGCACGGTCCCGGAATAACTATTTGTAGGTAATACAAATGTTTCGTTTAGCTATGGCTATTAAGCCATCTAAAATATGTCCTAACGCTTACATCCGACTGTTGTCATATATTTGGGAATTTGATATTTTTGGCAAAGTACATTCCACATTACACTTTTGTGTTTATTAATATTTTTGTTTTTATTTCAGTGCTCGAGGCAATTTCTACTTAATGACGCATCGGGACTCACCTACTCTATAGAATAGTTTATAAATAAATTTCTGTTAATATTAATTCATAAGTGCTTAGAAATAAAGAACATTTTAGAATGTCATCGCCTTAGTTATTATAATGTCAAATAAATGATTGAAATGGTTTTATAATACTTTGTTTCATTATTTTCTGCGGAGTTATTTAAGAATTTTATCGCGTTTAATTTAACTTATTTTACTTTGGTATGTCTGCAGTCTGTGAACATGTTCAAGATCGTCTCCGTCTTTACATCAGATTTGATAAACCACAAATCCTCACAAAATAACACCGATTTCAACAAGAATGATTTTGTGAGGCTATTGAAATTAAAAAATAAATCCAAATTTCAATTGACAAGATGGCTCCGTGCTACTATCTGTTTGGCACCCTATAATTAATAAAATCTAAACCCAAGCATACCACTGTAAGACATCAAGATACTGTAGCTCGTTCCGTGTAGATCGGACCAAAAATTAATATTCAAAAGGTGAAGGTAGCCTGACAATGACATCGGGACGTCAAACACCTCAGTACCCCCGTGACTACGGGTGTTGTGAAGCACCCGAACCTCGGAAGATAAAAATTGATAAAATAAATTAAATTAAACGCGATGAAATTCGTAAAATTAGTTTTATTCCATGTGTAGCATTCGTGTAAATATAAGAAGTCATTATCTGTGTAGTAGTTGCAAATGTTAGAGAATAAGGGTGCGTACAGATTAAGTAACATGTTGTGTAACTTGTGTTTTATAACACGTCCACATTATGTTACATTATTTTTCAACATTGCAACATATAACAATACTGTACACATTAGAATAACAATGCAATATAACAATGTTATATGACATTGTTATCTTGCATTGTGTGTTGTGAATTTGTTTTTATGATATTTTTATTATGTAGCTTGTAATAATAAAACTATCATAAAAACAAATTCTTTTACCTCTGGAATACCCGCCTCTTTTGTAGAGCGAACCTTATTTTTATCCTTTAAAAGTACACGTGTACGCATAAGTTATATAATATTTGTGTCACGTTAAATAAATAACACGTTTTATAACATTCAGTCTCCACATTACTGAAACATGTTATATAACAACGTTTTATAAACATGTAATGTTATATAATATGTACGCACCTTAATATCAAACCATAGACACATCAATAAACTGTTTTCTTACGATTTATAAGCTATGGTATAAGAAAAGTAGTTTTAACTAAGAAAGTGCCTTCGCCGCGACGCCACAGCCCAGCACGAACGCGTGCAGCACGTACCTGTAGAGGTGGTGCGGGTGCAGCAGCGAGCCCAGCACGAGCGCGTGCAGGTAGACGGGGCGCAGCAGGCGCGCCAGCAGCGCGCCCTGCAGCCCCACCACGCACCAGCGGGCCGCCTTGTCCGAGCACGACATCGTCAGCAGCCGCTCGCCCTGCAGCAACCCAAACACTGTACCCACATCCGGCTTGAAGGACCACGCCCGCACACAATACCATCATATAATAACAGCATTATCTATTCCGTACTGTGGATTACGAGAACCAAAGGCCCATTTCATCCCTTTGCATCCCATCTTAATCTTTAAAGCGTTTTTTCATTGGATACCGTAAACAATATATCATCACCGACACCGATATATTATCCAGAAGCTTTTTCATTCGACCACACGGCATCGATATCGTGGCGATATTGAATAAATAATTGATACTTTAACCAAGGTGGCTATAATGCAATTGTTCTTACGATTTTCCAATTAAAACAGGCAAAGGTCTTCGACCATACAGCCTAGTCTTATGTGCATTTTACTCACAAAATTCTTTACAATATACTAATGTGTCACATTGTGAATTTTTTTGGGAAATTTTGACTACAACCTAACCTAGCGATCAGTTAATGGCAATAGCATTTCAAGCCGCAGAAGCGTATAAAAAACTAGAGATTTATTTCACAATCGAAGCACATGTAACATCGTTACCACTAAATGCACAGATATTAAATACACAAAATCACACCAGTTTTGCTGATTAAAATCCACTTCGATCAATCATTTAAACGATAATACAGGAGCAACAATCCAACGGCGCGGCGGTTAAGTTTTCGCCAACCAATTTCGCATAACTAAAATTGTATATAGATCAATGGAAATTGAAGCTGTAAGACTGCTGAACTAAATAAAATAGACTTAACATAAACATAAGCGTCAATGGTCTACAAACTCCAGTTGATTAATTTTTTTATTCAATTATTTCAATTATACACACAATCAGCTTCCTTGTAAGTGGATGCTTTGGCCCATACAAATACTTATATATTCTTAATTTGATAATACAAATATAAATGCTTTGTCACTTCTGAAGACTAAATCTTCAAGAGAAGAGTTAATAGACTTTCAACAAAGACCACCAATGATTTGACTTGATGATCCTCGAAGTGAAATATTTGACAGATTTCATAGCGGGAGAAGTTAACTTGTAAGAAAAGTATATAGATTATTGTTATGGATAACCCAATCAACGGATATTCCTATAAGTAAAAGATTTAAAAAAAATTAAGTGTGTAAAATTTAAAGAATAAAGCCATCGATATATAATATGTACTACGCACTAGATTTCGCATTTCGAACACTCACTATGTTCAACTGAACTGTACTGCAATACGTACACCTTACTTTAGTGTCATTTAGTGTGACTTCGATATTCATGCAGTGCGGAGCGGCGCTAATAATACGAGAATTCAAATCAAAGTTTGAACCTGGACGAAAATAACAATTCAGTAGTCAAGTAAGTAAAATTATTTGTTGTTCAAGTGAATAAATAGGTAATAATATCGTAATATTACAATAAATTAATATATTTCTACATTTAAATGCCACGCCATCTACAAATCATAGACTAAAACATGAAGATGTTCCATTACAAAACAGAATGTAGGTAAAATATTGTTGCGCGCCACTATTAATGTCTTGCACATGGCAACACTAGTTACCACTAGCGCCCTCTAGTATCGAGTAGCAGAACTAGGAGAGTCAAGATCCTTCTAGAAATTTCGGACCGATATGTACTCGAACATTCTAGATGTTTCTACAGTAGAAGGTTCTGGAAAGTATCGGAGGCGCTATATAAGGCCGGTATAGACCACGACCGAGGCAGTATAGAATTGGCGATACAAGCGAATACTTCGAAGCGATATAACTGCGAACTTAAGTGATCTGTAGTACAATTGTCTTTTGTTATTAGTATGGTTTTAAGTTGTAATTAATGTTGAGTAATTAAAGTGTCAATTTTGGTAATTCACTCGGCAGTTTTTAATTGTCTCGAACCCCAAGCTCGTAACAATTGGTGTCAGAAGTGGGATTTAATCATGCCGATTTTACCTAAAGATGACACGGAGGGTATCCGTACCCGAAGTCAACGCCAACAGGAGACGGACCAGAGACGATTTGGTGGTACAACGTCGCAAGCGTCGGAGGGCCAGCTGCCGACCACGGAGGTCGGCCCGTCAGCAGCTCCTGCAATTGCAGCACCTGACTTAGGTGCTCTGATGATGATGCTGCAGGAGCAGGCCCGCCGACAGGAGGAACAGATGATTCTCATGAAGGACCTTCACGCTGCCTTCGGGAAATAGATAAGGGAGGTGAAGGATAGGGTTGCTCAACATGACAACCGCCTGTCGGAAGCTGAAACTCGAATTAACCAAGTGAACAATCGGGTTGACAACGTGATGGCTGACGTGAAGAAAACGCTGGACGACTTAAAAATTTGGGATGGAATTACAGCTCCTGTGGTAGCTACAACACCTTCGCTACGTGGATTCAAAGTGCCGCCGTTCGACGGGACTTCTTCCTGGTCGGCCTACAAAATCCAGTTCGAGGCTGTCATGAAGGCGAACGGCTGGAATAAAAGTCAGGCCATGACTGCTCTCACCCTAGGCCTGCGCGACCAGGCCTTAACTGTTCTGGAAGCTCTCGGTAAGGAAGTGACTTACGAGCAGCTCCTTGAGGCATTGGAGGCGAGATATGGCGACGCTCACCTGGAACACGTCTTTCGTGCGCAGCTCAAAGATCGCGTGCAACGCAGCAACGAAAACCTGCAGCAGTGGGCCCTTCGAGGTGGAAAAGCTGGTTCGAAAAGCATACCAGTCTGTACCTGCGCTCATTGTAGGGAACCTGGTGCAGACATTCATCGACGGCATCCGCGACCTTGAAGTCAGAGCTGCTGTGAGGCTCGGGCACCACGAGACGCTTAAGGACGCGTTAGCCCATGCACTGGAGGTGGAAGCCGTGCGGCAGGATCATCGTTCCCATCGCGTCAGGGAGGTTGCAGCAGCTACAGTTCGCGACTGCAATAAAGGATACAGCCCTAGGGAGCTACGGCTGTGGGGAAAGGGGCCATCTTCGATCCAGCTGCCCTAAGCGAACTGTAGAAAGGGGAGGTGATCGATCTCGAAAGGGTAGTGCGGCTAACAGCACCGCCCAGCAGCAGTGTGAAAGTGAAAGTGTGAAAGTTTTTTTTGTTTTTTTTTTTGTTAAAATGTATATTAAAAAGTAATAGTACGCGAAACCTTGGGAACATAATATGTATTATAACAATACCTAAATTAAATTTTTACCGTAAAGCATTAATGTCATTTGATAGTACTTATTACGCGCGAGCTAGTTAGTTATTCAGATTTAAATTAGGTTTAGTTTATTTTGCACTCTTATGAGTCATATTGCATTATTTTACTGTTATTAAGGTCTCGTCCTTAATTTACCTACATATACTCGTATATATTTCAGGTTTGTTCACCCTGGTGATCTGAGAAGAGAAGAATGGATAAAAGTTCTTGAAATGGATAGAAGCGAAGACACGTGGCTTCGTACAAAATATTATTTTCTCTGCTCTGCACACTTTCAACAGTGACACTCAACTATGTCGCACTTTTGACACACGCGCGCCCAGCACTGTCGAACGACTCTTATTTTAATCTAAATAAATATATTTGTAAATAAAATGTAATAATAATGGTTTTTGATAATAAATGTATGTTTTTATATTTTACATAGTTACATTTTAAAATATTCAAAAAAATATCACTAACCCATATTATATCAAATTAGCACATAAAAAATAATTGAAAAAAAAATTTTACTCGATATAATTAACAATACAATCTAAATAAACTATTATTACATACCGATCATTCTACCTACGTAATCTATGATGACAAAAACTGACCGCGCAGGCGCAACGCGCGCTTGTATCAACTGCGCATGCGCGACTCTACTATTCCCCGCGCATGCGCGAAGACATAACGTAGCGCACATTTTTTGTTTGAATTAGCTTCTCCAGTACGTAGTACTTATAACTCAATGAATACAGCACTGAGGCATTGTTTTGTGTATGTACTACATACACTAGAAACCGAAAATCCTAACTTTTCAGTTATGACAACACTGTTTGACCATCTCATATAATAAGTTCATCTTAGTCCCACTAGCGACATCTGATGAGCGTAAAATTATTTGCCCTCATTACCATCGGGTAGTATCATAGACCAATACCACAGATTAAATAATGTTACTACGTAACAGATCTATCACTCCCGTACAAAAGCGAAAATACCTATGCTATAATAGCCTACAAAATTTTAATAATAATCCCAGACGTTAACTGCAAGCAGTAATATACCTTCTGCTCGCGTACCGGGAGTGGAGTACGCTTTGCCCACCGCGCGACCTTCGTTCAATGGCTGCGTCATCGAGCAAACGCGCAAAGGTTGTACAAAGTAAATAAAATATGTTTGAGTGTTATAAAATGATAAATAACTTTATTTCCTTCTTTGAATTCTCTGTTATTAAACTTAACCCCACTGATACTTGTACTGTCGGGAGTGATTCAAAGTCGCGCGTGGTTAGTTGCTTAAAGCTTTTAAGCATTTTATTTACGAAGTGATGAAAGTTATATAAGTTTGTAATGTATTAAGTTACTTAACACATATACACTATATTTAGTTTAGTTTTGTTTATTTTTCTTGTATTTTCTCTCCATTTTGGGGATTAAAATTTTAATTTTTAGTTTAGCAGTGTCACAGATTAAATTTTCCATCTGTTAAACTAAAAATAATATTAACACTTCAAAAGATATTTCATTCATGATAAGTATGAAGACAATTGTTAAATTTTATAGGAAATAAATGTACTCCTTAAGCTTAGTTGAGCGGAGCCCAATTTGAATGTATTGGAACGAAGTTCCTTATCGGACGGTACGAATTTGCCGGACGGGTGGTAGGCGAGAAAAAGTGTAAGATTTTTCCGTCACGACCCCTTCTGACGTAGTGTAGACGGTCTTGGCTATAAGTAAGCGAGATGGAATAATATCCATCTACTTCGCACTTTTTCTTATCTTGCCATGAAAGAAATATTATTGGGACAAAGTTCTTTCTCGCACGGTACGAATTTGACGGAGGGGGGCTAGGCGAGAAAAAGTTTAAGATTTTTCCGTCACGAACCCCTTTCTATAGTGCGAGCGAGATGGAATAATATCCATCTCCCTCGCACTTTTTCTTATCTTGCCATGAAAGAAATATTATTTTAAATAACCAACGCTAGTAATTCATTTATTTGTATTTGTTAATCAATAATATAATAAGTTTTCAATAATAATATACTACGAAAGGAACTTCGTTCCAACCGAGTGTTCCACCGACACTCACGCATGTTTTTTGTTTTAATACGTCATCTACTTCATTCTATAGGTTATTTTATCGAACAAATTGGTGGTCTGACACTTGACTCTCAAGGCCGTATTACGTAAAATAGCTGCTAGATGTCCTAAACGCCAATAATTTCATATAAATCGGTAAGTCATGAAATAGTAAATTTTAATTAATGGATCGGATACTATGACAATTTTATTCATTATAATTAATTTTATTAATTTAGTAAATCTGTTATTTAATTGTTTAATTTTATACTTAAAAATTAAATTATAAAACTAAAATATAAATTATAAAACTAGAGTGCGGCAGCCCACTGTTACTTGTACTCCCGGGAGTACGCTAGCCAGTAGGTATATAAGACCTTGAGCGATTGACAGAGTCCTGACAATACTACCTTCTTAACTTCTTATTTCTAGGACTGTTTAGTAAGATAAAAATGTCTTGCCAGTCGTATCAATTATTTAACGTTCCCTGCACCATGTGGGGTCTAATAAACCCCAGCGAAACAAAAAAGTTTCTGTAACTCTTTAAATATTTGCGCGCTTGCTCTGATGCTTTAAGTAGCTGGAGTTGCGACGTTGCCAAACTGCCTAGTGACAGCGATTTAGTGGACGTGTCGCGGGCGCAGCGGACAGACGTATCCAAAGTGCTTCAGGGTCTCACAAACCCCACGTGGTTTGGGACGTCGTCTAAAACGTAAGTAGTATGTTTTTGTAAAATGCAGTAAAACTATATTATTTTCTACTTTTTCGACAGTTTTTTTATGTTAACGTGTTATCAACAGGTGCCTTGGATTTGAAATGGCTCATCGAATGAGTGATAATGCAATAGCATCTGCTCTTGTGGAAGAAAGTGACGACGATTTGGACGAGCTTTTTTTACCTGGAAGCGAAGATGAATCGGATCATTTGAGTGTGCAGTCTGAATGTGAAAGTGAAGAAGAAGAAGAAATTACTTCGGGTGGTGAGTTTTCTAGTTCTCATCAGTTTTATATGGGTAAAGACTGCAAAACTAAATGGCTAAAGGAACCGCTAAGGACTAATATTCGTACAAGAAATGGAAGTAAAGAGTCAATATAAAGACAAAAAAACCTATTTGGAATGTTTTGAAGCATTTATTTCCAATTAAATACTAGAGATAGTTGTAAAATATACCAATGTAAGAATATGCTTATCTAAACCACAGACATCAGATGGCAAAAACATAAATGCGCAGTATGCTGAAACAACTAAATCTGAAATAAAAGCTGTTTTAGGGCTTTTATTTTTAGCTGGATAGTATCGATCTAGTAGACAAAACCTCAATGATTTATGGGCTCATGATGGTACAGGAATTGAAATATTCCGTTGCACAATGTCGAAAAATCGATTCTCGTTTTTACTCAATAATTTGAGATTTGATGACATTGCGACAAGGGAAGAAGGAATAAAGACTGATCGTTTGGCACCAATCCGAGACATTTTCGAGATCTTTGTCCAAAGTTGTCGAAATGCGTATACACCTATGAGTACCTAACACTAGATGAAGAGTAGGTTGCCTTTCGGGGTAGATGTGGTTTTCACCAATATATTCCATCAAAACCTGCCAAATATGGAATAAAAATATATGCTTTAGTGGATGCAAGAACATATTACACCATGCATTTAGAGATTTATTGTGGTAAACAACCAGATAATAGTCCTTCCGCGGTCAGCAACAAACCCTATGACATCGTCGATCGTATGGTGAACTGCGTTTCTGGATCTTCAAGAAATATAACAATGGACAATTTTTTCACCAGTTACGAAGCTACTGAAAATTTACTGCTCAAACATAAACTAACAGTAGTTGGTACTTTGAGGGCCAATAATACTTGCATTCCACTGTGTTTCAAGCTATCACGAGAGGAACATTCTTCACGATTTGGTTTCCAAAAGAATATCACTCTGGCTTCTTATGTACCAAAGCAACGCAAACACGTATTCGTAATGTCGTCTCTACATCATGATCAAGAAATAGATGAGTATACCGGAAACCAGCAAAAACCATCCATGATTACATTCTACAATAAAACTAAACAATAAAACTGCTGGCCGTATGAAGAAGCTCAAGGTCGCTCAGCGAGCTATGGAGAGGGCTATGCTCGGGGTTTCTCTGCGTGATAAACTTAGAAATGAGGATATCCGCAGTAGAACCAGACTAACCGACATAGCCCAAAGGATTAGTAAGCTGAAGTGGCAATGGGCCGGCCATATAGCTCGAAGAACCGACAACCGATGGGGAAGAAAGGTTCTCGAGTGGCAGCCTCGTACCGGCAGGCGAAGTGTAGGGCGTACCCCCACTAGATGGAGTGACGACCTGGTAAGACATGCAGGAAGTCAATGGATGCAGGTGGCTCGGGACCGTGCTTTGTGTCATTCCGTGGGGGAGGCCTATGTTCAGCAGTGGACTTGTGAAGGGCTGTAATGATGAATGAAACTAAAAGTGGAGTGGATGTGGTGGACAAACTCGCGAGGACATATGACGTGTCTCGTAACTCTAGGCGCTGGCCACTCACTATATTTTTTTCGATGCTCAATCACGCGGGAATCAATGCTATGATCTTACACATGTTGAATAATTGTATTGAAACAGTAAAAACGAATCATAGAAGGAGGTTTATTCGCGATTTAGAAATGGCTCTGATAGACGAGCATTTGAGAAACCGTCAAGACAATCCACGGATTCCGAAGGATTCTCGTAAGCGCATATATGATTTACTTGGTGAAACGCCTCAGGAGCCGCTAAAAAAAATAGCAAGATCTAAAACAAGGTGTTCGGAATGCGACAGGAGAAAAGACCGAAAGACCAAGTACAGTTGCGAGAAATGTGAAGTACCTATATGCTTTAGAGCACGCACATTTTTACTGTAAAACTGTGCTGACTTTAACCAACCAGGATCTCATGAAGACTGAATATATTAAGCCACCTCTCACAGTTTTTTTTTATTTTTATTACGTTGGCCCTTAAAATAAAGGGTATAAAGATTTTTCAAATTTCCTTTTTATTAATATCGGCTATGCCAAAGAAGAGTATAATTTTAGTTTGTGAAAAAACTCACTTTTTTGTTTTTTTTTTTATATAAGAGTATTACAATGTTTATTCTATTTGACTAGTTTATTTTATTTTTATTCAATAACAAAACAAAAACACTATACACAAAAAAACAAACAAATAATTTTAAACAACATATTCTATTCCTTGATAATAATCAGGGTCCAGAAAACCCCACGTGGTGCAGGACGTAACTTTTATTCACGTAGTTCACGGAAGGTTAACTCTTCAATTCCTATAACCAAGTTAGTAATTTTTTTTCCTATAACTTAAAATAAAATAGCTTAGATACATTTAGTTAGAACAAAAATATACAGGGTTATTTTGCAATATATGTCCAAATTTGCAGAAAAGGTTCAGAATAAGTAATATAGTAAAGAAAAATTGATTATAAGAAATCTCAAACATTCTGTTCCTTTTATCTTTTAAATTCAGAATGTGTGGTAATGCATTACTTTAACTGATTGTCATTCATAAATATCTAACGCCTACTATTTTACTACACACGCACGCCTTCGTAAGGGTCGCTCGGTCGGCAGAAGCGTTGTGAATTGAATCGCACACAGTGAAGCGTCATATAAATTTGATCAAGATTTGACAAGTAGTTTTTGAGTTATCCTTAATTATGCGTTTTTAATTGACTTCGACTACATTGATGATGTTCTCATTTTATTTATATTTAAGTCGCTTGTACAATTTTTTAATTTTACCACTTGTTTAAGAGTAAAGATCAATTTTTTGTAAAACATTGTATTTACGTATCACTAACCATTACGCCAGGGCACGCGGATGAAGCTGTTCGGGAGCGCTTTTTCTTCCGACTTGCTTAACAAAATTTAATAGCTAGCTGAGAGATGTAGCCTGATTCTAGATAGCCTATATTATTCCTCATGACTACCATACACAAAAATAATTATTTAAATCGGACAGGTAGTTCCAGAGATTAGCGCGTTTAAACAAACAAAAAAACAAAAAACTGTTCCACTTTATTGTAATAGTATAGATGGTAAACCAGTAAAAATATAGGACCATACAACTTGTACTTTGATACAAGTTGTATGGTCCTAATTCTTGTGGTAATCTAGGATGAAGCTCAAAAATAACAGCAGCTCCTAGGCCCAAGTCGGACTGCATCGTGAGGCCGGGGCCGGACGCGCCCTGATAAGGCTCACAATTTGCTAAATATCCATGGCGTGTAGTTGCTGACCAGACTGACCAGAGCTTGTAACCATTAGTATCGGTTTTCCGTGGATATGATACTTGGTACCGTGTCTTCCTAAGTATGGTACTATAATTTTGTCTATTGAAATGTGTGAAGACCCAGTTTTTTTGAAATTTTCAGTGAACTTAACGTTCATTATCGTAAAATATTATCGAACTTTAGCAAATATGTCGTTGGGCGGCAAGGATGTACTGTCGGAGAGACGAAAATATTGCTGAATTTCGAAAAATCTATTGCGCCTTAAGCTAGACGCTACTAGGTCATTGTGCGTGACATTATTACTTTCCAGAACATTCTCATGTACTTTGGTGTCAAATATCCTGTAAGTAACAGTATTGCAATGTACACTCTAATTTCATCACAAGTTACATTTAGAGTGTGATTTCTTTGTAAAGACTACAAATTAAACATATCAGCTGTGAATTTTACTATGTCGTCGCTATAGAGCAATTCGAAACATTCGACGGCAGTTATCTCCTCCTGGGAGTTCGTACAAATTTCTTCATCACGGTCTCCTTTACCGCAAGTAGTAAAAGAAGTATTGCTGACATTGCTATATCACTTTTTTATAGTGTTGTCCTTTTTCCTTTTTATTCGGTGCAGGTACGTTGATTTCTTCTTCTTCCAGCTCATGTACACGATTTTCTCCAGAGACGGAAGGTCTATTTTGTAGTTCCACTAGAGATCGAAGCATACGACTAGGATGACGAAGAATATTAGTTTCATTTTCATCTCCACTGTTTTCGTCAGTCACCACACCATCATCAGGAGGAAATAAAATAACATCACCTGGGCCCTTCCCGGCCTGCAACTCCTCGGCAATCTCATCTAACGTCAACCTATAATACGTAAACAAGTACTCAAGTACTCTAAAACAACATCACCATAATATAACGATAAGACCAAACGTAAATATCCGTGAATTGTTATTACTTATAATGAATTCAGGACAATAGTTATTATATTGCCCAATGTCACAAACACGTGCCACGGCATATTTCCAACGTTGTAGCAATGATGCTATAAGTTATTTTTATCGTAAAATACATTTGTATTATAATTTGTACATTCATTTATTACATGTAATAAGAAAAAAAACAATACTTACAATCTGGGCATTTTTATTCCACTTTGTGTCGCAAGAAATCAAACAAACACACACTGCGTCAATTATGCTCGAAACAACCGAATGAATTAACAAATGACGTATGGTTAGTGTGAAGAGAGTGTGAAAGAGAAGTTTTGGGAGGAATTTGATTGTATGATGATGGGAATACCTGAGCGTGAGGATGTTTATATGGGAGGAGATTTTAATGGACATGTAGGGAGAGTGAATGACGGGTATGAAAGAGTACACGGTGGATGGGGTACGGAATGCGGAACCGTGAGGGGAAGTTCTTCTGCAAGCAGCATGTGCTTTCGACCTGGCTGTAGTAAACACGTGGTTCCAAAAACGAGATCAGCATCTTGTTACTTATAAAAGTGGCCACCACGCGACACAGATCGACTATCTTCTGATAAGACGGAACCAAATCAAGAGTGTAAAAAACTGCAAAGTGCTTCCAGGTGAAGACTTAGTATCCCGGCACCGAATTCTGCTGGCTGACATCTGCTTAACTGTTCGCCTCAACAAACATAAGGATCGTCCCCCACCCAAAATAAAGTGGCATTTGTTGCATAAGGAGGGGTATGCAAGTGAATTTAGAGAGCTAGTTGTAAACAAAATGATAGAGATGGGTGATATGGAAGGAATGAGTGAATGAGTGCTGGAAGGAAATGGCTGATTGTATCCGAAGGGTGGCAAGGAAGGTGTTAGGAGAATCAAAGGAAGCGTATGATAGATAAGGATGGGTGGTGGTGGAGTGAAAGTATTAGAGAAGTTTTGAGAGAAAAGAAAAATGCCTTTAAAGAATGGCAGAGCGTAGAAGACCAGAATGAATCCATAAAAGAAAGTAAGAGAGGGGCGTATAAAGAATGTAAGAAGAGAGCGAAGAAGGAAGTTGCTATTTGTAGGGCAGAGGCGCAAGATAAATTATATCGGTCCTTGAAAGCCCCGAAGGCAAAACGACTTTTCAAATTGCAAGAGCGAGAGAAAGGAATGGAAGAGATGTTTCACATGTAAAATGTATAAAAGATGATTCTGGAAGGATTTTGACTGACGATGAAAGTATAAAGAAGCGATGGAAGGAGTATTTTGAGAAATTGATGAATGAGGAGAATGAATGGAATGGTATGCTTGAAAACCCACCAGTGAATATGGGCTTAGTGAGAGAAATTAGTGTGGAAGAAGTAAAAATGGCTGTTAGGAATATGAAGAATGGGAAGGCGGTCGGCCCAGATGGAATACCAGTAGAAGTGTGGAAGTTGCTGAGAGCGGATGGATGGAAGTGGTTGAGTTTATTTTTCGGTAAATTGTTGCAGGAAGAACAAATACCTGAGGAATGGTGCAGTAGTATACTGGTCCCCATTTTTAAAAACAAAGGAGACGTCCAAAACTGCAGCAGTTACCGGGGAATAAAACTCATGTCACATACGATGAAAGTCTGGGAAAGAATAATAGAGAGAAGAATGAGAGAAGAGTGTGAGATAACACAAAACCAGTTCGGATTCATGCCCGGTCGAGGTACGACAGATGCCATTTTCGCATTACGCCAATTGTGCGAAAAGTACAAGCGCGTGCATAAAGATCTGCACATGGTTTTTGTCGACCTTGAAAAGGCGTATGATCGGGTTCCCCGTGAGGTTTTGTGGTGGGCGTTAAAGATGAAAGGTATGCCTGGGAAGTATGTGAGGTTAGTCCGTGCTATGTACAGAGCATCCCGTACATGTGTACGATCTGCCGCGGGAACTACGGGCAGTATCGATGTGGCGGTAGGGCTGCACCAAGGGTCGGCATTGAGCCCTTACCTCTTCCTACTGTTTATGGACGCTTTGACGTCGGACCTGCAGGATGAGGCACCCTGGTGCATGCTCTTTGCCGATGACATCGTGCTTGTCGGGGAAGAGGGCATCGAGGTACAGAGCAGACTGACGGGGTGGCAACGGAGGCTGGAAAGTGTTGGCTTGAAGATCAGCAGATCCAAAACCGAATATCTGTGCTGTGATTTCGGCGGCCTTTCCAGTCCTGTACCCATGTCGTTGGATGGCGCTATACTGCCTATCTGCTCAGATGTCAAGTACCTCGGTTCCCTCATTCAAGGCGACGGCGGAATAGATAGAGCTGTGCAGCATAGGATTAACGCAGGGTGGATGAAATGGCGACAGGTCACAGCCACAACGTGCGACCCCCGAATGCCAATAAGGCTGAAGGGGAAAATTTACAAATCGATCATCCGACCTGTCGTCATGTATGGAAGTGAGTGCTGGGCCGTCAAGAAGAAGGATGAAAATAGACTGCATGCGAATGAAATGAGAATGTTACGATGGATGTGGTGTGACAAGGATGGATAAGATAAGGAATGAGTATATAAGAGGAAGCCTGAAAGTAGCGCCAGTGGTAGAAAAGGTGAGAGGAAGCAGATTGGCATGGTTTGGGCATGTGATGCGAAGGAATGAAAGTCATGTCACAAAACGAGTGTTGAATATGAATGTGGAGGGACACACGGGCAGAGGAAGGCCGAATAAAAGATGGATCGATTGTGTGAAGAGTGATATGAGAATGAAAGGAGTAAGTATGGAAATGACGGCTGATAGAGAGGAATGGAACAAAAGATTTACTGCGCCGACCCCAGATAATGGGAAATGGTTTAGAGAATGATGATGTATGGTTAGTGTTGCCATAAAGAAATATGAAAAAGTATCACTAATTGGTTTTGTTACAATAGTGATAGAAATTACAAAAATAAAATTGTCTTGTGGTAAAAAAATATTAATCTTCTGTCACCTACAAGTGACACTGGGAATGGAAGAGTTAATATTTAAAGCTTGCAACATTAAACTCACCTGTAAAACTCCGTCCCAGGTCTGGATGAAGTTGTTGCAGTTCTTTACGGGGATCGTGCCCTCCCCGGACTCTATCTTAGTCCTCAGCTGTCCACGGGCGAGTCTGTCGGCGAAATGTGCATTTATGTAGACTTAGAATGGATATACATGCTAACTACTATGTACGCGTAAATTGAATTTAAAATACAAAAAATTTGGAAAATCCTAAAGTGCACACCTCGAACGGGACGCTTTACAATAGTGAAATTCAAAAGGCCTCCTACGGATTAAAATCTAAAGTTAATAAAAAAAAGCAAAGTGATAAGTTCAGTTTTCCGAAATATATCTTGTACACATCCATACTGACCAACTGACGTCCAAGTGAAATTATTTTCAATTATCTGTTTTTTTTTTAATAATAATCGAAATAAATAATCTTATAACTACGTCATAAGTACTAATTGAAATCTCCTGTTAATATTGGTGTACTATTTTTTTATTTATAGGAGAGCAAATTATAAAGCTGGTGGAAGTGATTTAAGTTGAGTGGATCGCGATTTTTGGATTTGGTGACAATAGAGCACTACATATTTTTTTATAGGATAGGGTGACAAACGAGCACAAAGTCCACCTGATGGTAAGTGGTTGCTGTGACCCATATATCATACACCTACATCTATCCTCAATAAAGAATCAAAATGCAGATGCGTTGTCACCAGTGAGGGCTAAGATGGAATGCATGCCTCTTGTCCAGTAAAAAGGGTCTCCGGTTCTCTACACTCACCGTACGAAACACAGCAGTGGTAAGCTGCTATTTTACGTTGGTATTCTGTGAGAGCGTGGTCCTTCCCCGGTGGAGCCGACCCATTCGTGCTACAACTATACTACTAATATAGCTACATCTCCACTTTGCGCTCGATGTGTGCAAAAAAAAACTGAAGTGACAAACAAACTACAGTCCACTTGATGGTAAGTGGCCACTGCAACCAACTTCAAACAAAGAATGCTACAGATGCGTTGTCACCTCTGAGAACCAGGATGGAAAGTGTTACAGCCTGTATATATACTGGCTCTTTGAACCCCTCAGACCGCAACACAGCAACGCAGACGCTGCTATTTGTCGGCCGAAATAGTTAATAAGGGCACGAGCACACAGTCCACCAGTGAGCTATATATGTACGTCCTACAGCGTAGCACAGGACTACACAGGGTTATTTTACAATAAAAAGTTAAGTTACAGCCTATATACGTCCCAATGCTGGACACAGGCCTCCTCTCATTTCTGAGAGGGTTTTAGGGCAAGGAAATGTCCGCCGCTGCCCCAATGCGTGTTGGCGAACTTCACATGTCTTCGAAATATTTTTTTGATTTCTCAGACATGCAGGTTTCCTCACGATGTTTTCTTTCACCGCCGAGCACGTGGTAAAATAGCACTTAAAATTGCAATTAACAATTTCATTGGTGCCGGCGGGATCGAACCCGGTTGCTCGCGTACTGTGTAACTTACAGCGAGCGCTAACCATCTGAGCTACCACGGCTTTTACAATAACCGGCCAAATTTACAGAGGAGGTTCAGAATAAGTAATATATGTAAATCGTGAAGAAAAATTAATTAAAAAATCTTCAACATTCTGTCCTTTTATCTTTTAAATTCAAAATGTGTGGTAATGCATTATTGTAACTGATTTTACTGCGCACGCACACATTCATAAAGGTCGATGGGTAGGCAAAACGTTGTTGCCTATAAATCACATTCAATTTGGGATAATTTCAAATAAAAGCAGAAGCCTTATTTACACGTATTTTGAAAAACTGCATTAACGGTATGTCATTATTTATATAATTGAACTTAAGTTTAAAATTTGGCTACTCTTTGAAAAATAACCCTGTATACGTCCTACAGTACATTTCTGAGAGGGTTTGAAGTGATTACATCCCCGCGCTATTCTAATACGTGTTGGCAGACTTCACATGTTCTCGAAAATAGCAACTGCCTAAAATAGCAGCTTAATGCTGCTGTGTTTCGTATGGTGCGTGTAGAGAACCGGAGACACTTTTTACTGGAAACGAGGCATTCCATCTTAGTTCTCAGGGGTTATATATATATAGCATCTGCATTTTGATTCTAAATGTAGATGTCTATGGGCCACAGCATCCACTTATCGTCAGGTGGACTATGTGCTCGTTTGTCACTCTTATATCTTACTTCTTATTTTAAAAAAATATTATTATGTTCCTCAGAAATGCAGGTTTCCTCATAATGTTTTCCTTCACCGACGAGCATGTGGTAAGTCCAGAACTAAAAAATGTCATAAATGCCCGCGATGCTCGCGTACTGCGAAATTCGAGCAACCGCAGTCTTTTATTTTCTAGTTGTTACAAGGAAGACACTACTGTCCATCTCCTGGTTTGTTTTCCTCTGTCACTTCTTGCGAAACCCACGAGATGGTATGGGGCAGCGGATTCTCTAAGGCCGCAAATGTACAAAGTTTAAATATTATAGGATAGATGCAAAGGATTCCATCCATCCCATCCATTCATTACAGCCTATAAAAGTCCACTGCTGAACATAGGCCTCCCTCATAGAGTGCCTCATGGGGAGATTTAGCCATAGTTGCCACGCTTGGCAAGCGGGTTGACAACCGCAGTTTTTTTATTATTTAAAGTTGTTATCAGGAAAAAGCTGCTGCCCATCTCCTGTTCCAGTTTCCCTCTGTCGCCTTTTACGACACCCACGGGACGCATATGGAGTAGTGGACATTCTTACACCGCCACTACACGCTAAGAAGAATTGAAGTGATAAACAAACTGACCCCCAAATTAGAGGGTAGAGAATACTGGAACCCACCTGTTTGGGTGTTTATCCGGCTCAGCTTCATTATGCTCGTGTGGACTGAAGATCCGTCCGTCTCCACAAGGCGCCGTGCTGACGTATAAGTGTAGCTGACGGTCCGGCTTCAGCTGGTACCCGCCCTCAGGCAATGGCTCCAGGTCTGAATGCGGTATGGGCTTCCGGGGATCTGAAAGTGGGAATTGCCTAACATATACAACAGGCACAGGTTAAAATGATTAGGTTCACCGACAACTTCAACCTCTGAACGACAATTTCTTTTCATTCGTCTTTACGTGGTAGAGCCATGCTGCAGCTATGCTAGCTATACTTAGCTGGGTACGAATGGGTCACACTTTCACAGAATATCAGCGTGAAACAGCAGAATAATGCTACTGTAATTTAAATGGTGAGTGTAGAGGACCGGAGACCCTTTTACTGGATAGGAGGCATTCCATCTTAGCCCTCAGGGGTGACAACGTATCTGCATTTTGATTCTTTATCGAGGATAGATGTAATGTCTATGGGCCACAGTATCCACTTACCATCAGTTGGATTAAGTGCTCGCTTGTCAACCTTATTCTATAAAAAATAACTTAAAAAATTCATGGATTCCAATAGATGGCGTTATAACCAACCAAGCAGCAGCAAGGTTTGTATCACTAAGTAAGGCGTTAACAACTCTCAAGACTATGGCATAAGCATTCTTACCTGGTGAAGACGCATACATCAGAAGCTGAGCGTACAGATGCCTCTGTAGACAGCGACGGCTGCCACCTTAAATAAAAACATATTTCGAATGAAATAAGGTTTCTTTTAGAGTGCAGGTTGATTAAAAACTAACATATCACAAAAAGTAAGGCGTGCTTTGTGACATTAAATTATAACATTTATTTTGTAGTGTATAAAACTAAAAGCAAAGTTACTGCCTATATTCCACAGCTGGGTGAAGTGTACTTATCCACTTTATGGTTTTAATTAAATTATTTAATGTTATACATAAATGTAATTAAAAATAACTGTAATATTTAATTTTAAAACATACTTTTTTAAATTAGTTATGTAAAACTATGGAATATAGCAGAAGACCTTGTGGATTCAGAGAGATGGCGGTATAACCAAAGCCATGGTTTCGCCCTGACATAATATTGTTACGTACGAAGTGATAATAAAAAAATAAAGTTAAGCTACAATGCCGATTTTGACGGAACTTTCACTGGCAGGTAGCTGATGACATAAGGAGTAACTTAGGCTACTTTTATTTTAGAAAAAGAATTAGGGTTCCGCGCAAATAATTAAAACCCCTAATAACATACAAATAAATAACAATAACAGAAGTCGCGGGGAACAGCTAGTATGGTATATTTCCATTGAATATGTATGGTATATTTAAATAGACTTCGGGTCCGCGTTCAAAAGTGTCCGAGCCAAAAGAGTTCCAAAATGCAAAAAGAGCTTTAATCTCTCACAACTAACAACAACGACCAAAAACTATTTATATTTATATATATTTTCGGTACATAAGGCTTATTAATATTTTTAATGATTTAAAAGTAATATTTTGCTTAGATTCATAGTATTTAATTTAAGTTCATATTAATTGTAAAAACAAATAACTATACCGATAATTTTCGCTAGAAGCTGCTTATGGTAAAATCAGTGCGGCCTCTGGTCGAAGTTAAATAGGCTGATAAAATGTCGCAAGTAAAATTGAGCCGTTTTCTAATTACATTATGGTTTGAAGTAGGATGTTATAGTTATTTTATATTTCTATACATGTACCCACTGCTACCTACCTACGCTTATATAAGTTGACTCGGGACACTAATTTTTGTGAATTTTGTTCTAGACACCCGCCGTCTATTTAGTACTAGGTGAATGTATATTTCCATATAAATATAACACTGTCTGCTCTTATCTTGATTTTCGGCTCAGATTCTCTTTGGTTTCTAGTATACAGAAAACACTTAAATAAAACCAAAATGATACAATTTAGGGATTTTAGAACTCCACCTATTGGACTTAACATTTGTTATGACAGTACAAAAATTGAAGAAGTCAACTGTACTAAATTTTTAGGATTAATGGTTGACAGACACTGTGACTGGAAGACTCATATAGAGTACGTATGCGATAAGCTTGAGAGATTTGTTTATGCTATAAAACAGCTACGGTTGACAGTGTCTACTGAAGCGGCACTCAGCGTTTACCATGGCTAAGTGTGTAAGGGCCATTTGTGGAGCTTGGTCTTTAGATAGTTGCAAACTTTTATTTCACAAATTTCACATACTGCCTCTAGTTTGTATGTGCATACGGGAACTTTGTGCTTTTGTCAAACAGCATCCACAATATTTCACCATTAACTCAAGTTTAGTCAGTAGAAGTGCCATGCTAAGAAATAAATTTAAGCTCTATCTGCTTCAATGCAGGCTTGATATATATAAAAGAAATGTATTTATAAATGCTATAAGAGTTTACAATAAATTGCCTAACACTTTTAAAGACCTCCCTTTCGTTATTTTTAAAAGGAAACTCACAGAATGGCTGGCAACAAAATGTTTTTATAGTTTAGACGAATATATGACTTATAAAGAAATGTACAATAATGGTGAAATATAGAAAAACTGATTATTATTTTTTTGACATTTAACATTTATTTTATTTTTTTGACATTTTTTAATTTTTTAGATATTTGACATTTATATATAAACATTTACATAATTAATAAAAATTTTGACATGTATTTATTGTAATTTAAAAATTTGACGCTAAAAATGTTTAAATAATTACATAATTATTTATCAATAATAATTTTTTATATAAATAAATAATAATATATGTTAATAATATATTTTTTGTATATTGTAAAGATATTGCACGCCATTATCATGGTAGAATGTAAGGTCTCATTAATAAATAACAACATCATAATATTATGTACTACATTCTGGCAATAAATAAAATTTAAATTGAATTTGAATGTGAACACTGCCTTAGTGCTATATTCTTAAATTATTTACATATTTTTAACTTTTCTATAATTCTGTTACTTATAGGAATACTTATCCGCAGTTTGGTTTATCCATTTCTAATCTAATGAATATAAAGTATTACTAATATTTCAGAAAGAAACATTAATCTCTACACTTATCTAACAAACTCACTTTTCCCGCTGTGAAATCTGTCAAGTATTTCACTGGTACACAAGTGGTAAAATTAAAAAAAATTGTACATCCGACTTCAAAATAAATTATTAAGGATAACTCAAAAACGACTGGTCAGACCTTGATCAATATGTGACCATGACATGAGAAGCACCAGCTTTCAAATAAAAAAAGAATAATCGAAAACGGTTTACCGAGAAAAAGTTATGAGGTAACACACATAAAAAACATACAGTCGAATTGAGTACCTCCTCCTTTTTGAAGTCGGTTGAAAATAACAATTTCTGTGAGAGCGCACTTTATTCCTAAGTGGCGCCGTCCTGGTGGCAGATTTGTGGATAACACTCATTGCAAAAATTGTAAGTAAGTATTATGTGAGAGCGTGGTCTTCCCTGGGCGAGCTGACCCATTCGTGCTACAAAGGAAATAAAGATGTTAGTGGTTATCATGTGTGTTGGTAATTACCTCAGCATGGCAGTCGTTCAGGGCCATTCCTGTCACCGACATATGTTCCCCAGACACACACTTGGTACCAGTCGTCACAGCTATCACCTGCAAGAAAAACACGTAAATACACAGACCGGCGACAGCTAGTAGCGTGTAAAATGCTAACGTCTGCCCTGTAATCGTCATGAAATGGTTGTCTCTTCCTCTTTTTATCAGCCCTTGCTAGCCCACTGCTAGTCCTCTCCCATTCTAGGAAGCATTTGCTTAACCTCCCGCTTTGGAAGATGGAGGATCGCAGTAAAAGGCACCTTTGACGCTGCGCCTTAGGTTTAGACGTTAGCGTATTTCCTACTAGATGGCGTTAGTGGTACCGGTATGTATTTTGATATCCATTGCCTAGATACTAGAATAAATATATGGTCGTGTGATCAACACCATGTCGGAGCGAACTGATTTGTTTTCATGTTTACTGCGTGAGCTCAGTAAAATGGCATATCATACTATATCGTTGGCTACACTGTCGTATTAGGGTGGTCACCCTGTAATGATTGTGTATGTTGTTTGTGTGTAAATAAATAAATAATAAAATGAAGGAATATACGAAGAAGTTTTATCTAATGCAATTTAGATCTAATGACCGTGGTATCCCGCAGGGAAGTATTTTAGGACCTTTAATCTTCTTGCTATATATTAATGACTTGCTTAAAATAACCAAGCAAATAAAAAAATGCATAATGTTCGCAGACGACACAACTTTTATATTTATATGCACCAAAAAAAGACATATATGAAACCGAAATAAATAATTCTATTAATACTATTGTGACATGGATTAATTCAAATAATCTTTTACTTAATATTGACAAAACAAAAATAATACAAATTGAAAATTACAAAATGGAACCTATAAATATGAATATAAAATATGAAAATTCGAAGATAGAAAATGTTCAATCAGTTATATTTTTAGATATAAAAATTGACAAAAATTTAAACTGGAAGCCTCACATTGACCAGGTTTGTACAAAATTAAACCGGTTTGTATATGCTTTAAAAAGATTGAGAAAAACAATATCACAAAAAGCAGCCCTAGCTGCTTATCACGGTTATGTGTCTTCAGTATTATTATATGGTCTGCCTTTGTGGGGGAATTCTGTTGATGTGATTAGAGCGTTTAAATTACAAAAGAAATGTGTGCAGCGGTATGTGGCGCGTGGTTTCTTGATAGCTGCAAGCCCTTGTTCAAAAAGATACGCGTATTACCTTTGCCATGCTTGAATATTCGAGAAATAGGTATTTTGTAAAGCGACACGAATTACTTCAAAACCCACGCTGAATCTCTTGAAAGGCAAACAAGGCATAAAATAGATAATTTTATCCCAAATGCAGCTCTAGATTTTATGCAAACAGAGCTCCTATGATGGCTATTAAAATATATAATAAATTACCCAATAATTTAAAAGACATGCCTTTGAATAAATTTAAAATTGAGATTAATAAATGGCTTCTTGATAAGTGTTATTATAGTGTTAAGGAGTATTTTAATTGATTACAATATTATTTAATGTATTATGTAATTTATTCAAGCTTTTGACATTATGTACAATTTGATTTCATTATTTTAAGATATATTTGCACACTACAACAACTCCCGGTAGAATAATATTGAGACTTACTCTAATACACCTTAAAATACCTGTATTACCTAAACATTTTATTCTGCAAATAAGGATTTTGACTTTGACTTTAGGTATATTATTTTCTTTTATAATTTCTTTTGTTATTGTTCTAAAAATACATTGTTAGTACATTAAATAATAAATTGTATACAAGTGAAACATTATTTTAATTTTTATGCAGTATTTACACATCTTATCGAATAGAATAAATTGTGAAAAATTTAAAACAATCATACCCTGGCACCTTCCACGCTGTGGTTGATAGTAATCACGATACCGGCGAGAACTTTCCGCTTGGAGTGCACCAGGTCACCATGCATCAGCTCGTTGAATTTTTCATTTACTAATCTGAAACAATGTTTCATAATCAGAAAATTTGTTACAAAATTTAATGTAAGTAGTTGTTAAAAATATATGTCATACAAGGGTCCAAAAAACTGGGTAACCAGGTACACTGCGATGTGCCTATTGCTATTTAAAGGATAACCATTAATTCATTGCAGCCCATCTCAAGTCCATCTTCATATTGGGAAATTTTGGCAAGTGGAGTTTTTTTTATAATTTTGAGTTATTACCAGGAATATGTTGCTGACAATCTCCTGTTTAACTTCCTTTTTTTATAGAATAAGGGTGACAAACGAGCTCACAGTCCACCTGATGATAAGTGGATGCTGTAGCCCGTAGACATCTATATCTATCCTCGATTAAAAATCAAAATGCAGATGCGTTTTGAATAAAACTAATTTTACGGGTTATATCCCGTTTAATCAACTTATTTTTATTAATTCCCGACGTTTCGGGTGCTTTACATTCTTCAAGCCGCCGAAGAAGATTAGTCAGTTCTTACCATCCGTCAAGTGCAATATTCCTCTACAAGATGCAGGAGTGTACAAGCTTGATTGTGAATGTGGTCTCTCATATATAGGGCAAACAAAACGATTTATTAACACGGCAAAATTTAGTTGCTATTTTACGCAGGTGTTTTGTGAGAGCGTGGTCCTACCCCGTCGAGCCGACCCAAAAATCAATTGATTCTTAAGATAGTGACGAGATGATGAGACAATAGATTGTCTTACGCCGTAACTATACGGCAAAGAATATTAGAAGCAATTAAAAAAAGTGTAAGAAGTAGTGTAACCGTGTAGTGAGTTGTGGGGTAAGGTAAGGCCCAATTTACACTGCCGCGGAACGGAATGGAAGCGAATTTTTGTAACGAAATTGTACATAGTAAAATGAGTTTTATGTTAATTGCGTAACGTGCAAACTAAAAAAACTCATTTTACTATGTACAATTTCGTTACAAAAATTCGCTTCCATTCCATTCCGCCGCAATGTAAATTGAGCCTAAGAATACCTACTACTCCATATCACGCGTTGGTCTCGCCTGAGGGAAACTGAACCGGGAGATCCGGGAGAAGCATCTTTCTGATAACAGCCGAATAAAAAAAACATGTGTCAAGCAGGTCACAGGCGCTAGAAGTGAAACTTTTAGAAAACTAAACTTTGTGAGAATGAGACGAATGCAGAGTATCAGGAGTGGGATAATTGTAGGGCTTATGTAATTAAAAAAAAAACAGAGGCAGTCATATGGACTGCCGACAGAAGAGAAAACTCAATGATATATACGTATACATGTACACAGGCCGCTATAGCGACGCGACGGGTAGTAGTCATGTTCGTGACGTCACGAATGTCGAGGTCATCGGTGACGCGAACCCATAAGTTTTTCCCCTACCAAACATCGCTCAACGCTGCTAAAGAAGTTATCACTTCAATATAAATAAATTTATAATAAACACTGCATATTGTATTCTATCTCATTCTCTCGCAGGCTCAATTTTGTAGATGTATATGTTTGTCTCTTTTTCGTTTCATCTGGTTTCAAATCATAACAGTTCTAAAGAAGTTTTCACTTTATGTAACGTTATTGCCAAACCGCTTGTCTAGCGTGGCAATTATGGTAAATCTACCCCTTTGAGGCAATCAATGAGGGAGACTTATGTTTATCAGTGGACTTTTGATAGGCTGCAAAGGTAAAGGTGACAAATAATTGTGGGTTATTCTATTTTAATCCCTACAAGCTTGAGATTTAAGTAGTAGAGCCACGTTGCAGCTATATTATGGTTGTAGAACATGGGTTGGCTCGACCGGGGTAGGACCACGCTCTCGCAGAATACCAGCGTAAAATAGTAAATACTGCTGTGTTTTGTATGGTGAGTGTAGAGAACGGGAGATCCTTTTCACTGGATACGAGGCATTCCATCTGCGGCCTCAGGGGTGATAACATATCTGCATTTTGATTCTTAATCGAGGATAGATGTAGATGTCTATGGGCCACAGCGTCCACTTACAATCAGCTGGACTGTGTGCTCGTTCATCACCCCATTCTATAGACAAAGCTTAAGATGAGCCCATTTGTAGTGTCGTTTGATCAGACCTGGCCACGTGGTCGGCCAGCAGCTGGGACAGCGGCGCCGAGGAGACGGCCCGCTGCGGCGCGGTGCGCGCCTCGTGCAGCTCGCCCAGCGCCGCCCTGGCCGCCGCCAACTTCGCCAGCTTCTTGCTCGACCCTACAGTTTCATCCAAGATCAAGTTTCATCAAACATGTTAACCAAAGTTAAAGTTATACAAAGTTAAATGATGATCTCTTCTTCTTTTTATCAACCCATGCTAGTCCAGTATCTTCGTATATTATTTAACCAGCGATCCGCCCCGGTTTCGCACGGTTGATTCCTGGATCCCGACAACAACGCCACCTACCGGGTCCAATTGTGAATCTAAACCATTCTCTAATCTCTAATCTCTCATAATAATATGCATGTGTTACACATATAAACTTTCCTCTTGAGTAATTCTGTCTATTGATCAAAATTGCATCAAAATCCGTTGCGTTGTTCAAAAGATCTAAGCATACAGACGGCGGGAAGCGACTTTGTTTTATACTATACTAGCTGATACCGCGACTTCGTCCGCGTTGCTTTATATATCAAGAAAACACACATCACTGATTACTTAGTGCTTAAAAAAATCGTTATTTCTTAAAACTTTAATAAATTTATATTAAATGAAAACATCACATTAATTTTTTTTAGATAAGGGCCAAGTGTCAATGAAATAAAACTTAGAAAACCTATCCAATAGTTTTTCCGTGATGCGCGCACGACTGCAAACCTCTATCATTTTATTTATATAGATAAAGATTTTGATCAGGAAGATACTGTCGAGTTCAATGTGTGTCTGCAGTGGCGAAGCTAGGGCTCCAAACTAGGGCAAGCCCAAGATATGGTTTTGTTGTTTTTAGCAGTTTTATAAAAATTTACCTTTTCTCTTTTTCGATTTTACCTTTTCCTCGCCGATTAGCACTTTAACACACTTCAATTTATCACAAGGAACACTATTATCCTCCATTTTCACTAAAAATCTATAAAAAAGCATAAATTTTCAACTCGCAATATTTATTCGCTCAAGTAAACACACAAAGTAAACATTGAAATGTGAAGTGAACTTGCAAAGATATCGCCTGCGCTTGACTAATGACTAACTTCACACTAAAAGCCGGGCTTTTTGCTAGGAACAAATTGCTATATAAACAATCGTAGTTATATTTCATTATAGAACATTTTACCACAGTTGTTAGTTTTTACATGTTGACGTTATAAGGCCTGTGTATATACAGTAATCTATGGCCTGTGTAGAACAGGTCAGCGACAGCGACAGAGAAGCGCGCGGGAAATTTGAAATAGTTTGAAACAGTTTACGAGTTATTTTATTAGTTGATATTATTGATTGAGCAGTTTGATAGGGCAAGCCCGGCTTCTCGGCTTCTATGGAGGCTTCGCTACCGTGTCTGATATGGGGTAGTTGAAATTCTTTCATATCCACTAACTCATGCACAACATTAATTTCGTCAACAATTGCACGTATAATTCTAATTTCATTAAGCATGCATTTGTTTCACGAAACTAAAACACTTCCGTGTTCTGCGCGATTTTTTTGATGAAACGAATGTTACACCACTAATTTCATCGTATATGCGACACGAAACTAATGACGCGTAAATGACTGCAAAAAACCAACAAATCAAACAAATAAACCAATGTTGGACAGCCGATAAAATATACACTTATCTACATAGTATTTTTTTATAGGAGAGGGGGCAAACAAGCATGCGGCTCACCTGATGGTAAGTGACTACGGCCGCCCATGAACAACTGCAACACCAGGGGAATTGCAGATGCGTTGCCGGCCTTTTAAAAAAGGAGTAGGCTCTTTTCTTGAAGGTCCCTAAGTCGTATCGGTCCGGAAAAATCGCTGGTGGTAATCGATTCCACAAGGAAGTTGTGCGAGGAAGAAAACTTCTTCTAAATCGCACAGTGGTGGACCGCCAATTATCCAGATGGTATGGATGGTATCGTGAGTTTTGTCGCGATGTGCAATGGTGAAATTAAGCGGCTGGAATTAGTCTGAACAATTTCTCAGAGCACTTCCCGTGGTAGGTGCGATAAAATACGCAAAGAGATGCAACATCTATACGCAGTGCCAGGGAGTCAAGCCGATCGGAAAGAACGCGGGCGTCGACGTATAAAACAAAGTCGCTTCCCGCCGTCTGTACGCTTAGATCTTGTTAAACTACGCAACGGATTTTAATGTGGTTTTCATCAACAGACAGAATGATTCAAGAGGAAGGTCGTACAAAACATACATATGTTGTCGAGATCCAAAAATCACCCGTGCGAAGCCGGGGCGGATCGCTAGTTATTAATAAGCCGTGGTAGCTCTGAGGCTAAGCGCTCGCTGTAAATTTTACAGTACGCGAGCAACCCAGGTTCGATCCCCGCCGGCACCAATGAAACTGTTACTTGCAATTTTAAATGCAGATTTACCGCATGCTCGGTGATGAATGAAAACATCGTGAGGAAACCTGCATGTATGAGAAATAAGAAAAAAACAACATTTCTAAGACATGTGAAGTTCGCCAACACGCATTGGCGCAGCGCGGCGGACATTTCCTTGCCCTAAAACCCTCTCAGAAATGAGAGGGGGCCTGTGCCCAGCAATGGGACGTATATAGGCTATAACTTTAACTTTATTTAATAACATTTCTCTTGGATCCTGCAGTGTGCACTTTATATTTTGATGCTAAGGGGGCCATGATCTCAGCGATACTGTTTCAAGACAGTAATCTTCATCATCATCTTCATTACAGACCTTCACAAGTCCACTGCTGAACATAGGCCTCCCCCAAGGAATGCCACAAAGCACGGTCCTGAGCCACCGGCATCCATCGACTTCCTGCGTGACATACCAGGTCGTCACTCCATCTAGTGGGGGACGGCCTACATTTCGCCTACCGGCTGCCACTCGAGAACCTTTTTTCCCCATTGGTGGTCGGTTCTTCGAGCTATATGGTCAGCCCATTGCCACTTCAGTTTACTAATCCGTTGGGCTATGTCGATCACTAATATTTTAATGAAACTAATTTCACAGGTACAGTATCCCTACCTTAGTTGCGTGAAATTAGTTTTGCCATGCATGCTACTAATTTCGTAATGTAAATCCGGCTTTACTAGCGACATCTAGTGGTAATTAGTGATAACAACCAAGTTAATAACAGAATCAAGATAATGTAACTCACCGTAGCCTTCAAACTTCTGATCCTTAATCTGACAGACCACTTTAAATCTCATACTGTGACTCAGCTGAAGAGGTGCTGTTGACAAACATCCATATATTTTATTGAAAGAAATTAACAAACGATAATATAATATACTAGCTGTACCCCGCGACTTCGCCCGCGTGTATTTTTTTGGCGCGGAACCTAAAATAAATGTAGCCTAAGTTACTCCTTATCAGCAGCTATCTGCCGGTGAAAGCCCCATCCAAATCGGTTCACAGGTTTTTGCGCGATGCGTGTTCAGACAGACGTCGTGGTAGAGTTTTATTGTGGTAATAGATTGATAATGTACTAGACTGCTACTGAGAAATTTTGACTCAAAAACTTAATATATTTAATATCTATACAAATAAATTTTGTACGTGGTAGAGCCATGCTGCAGCTATATTAATAGTATAGTTGTAGCACGAATGGGTCGCCTCGACCGGATAAGAACAACCACGCTCTCACAGAATACCAGCGTAAAATAGCAGCTTAATGCTGCTGTGTTTCGTATGGTGAGTGTAGAGAACCGGAGATCCTTTTTACTGGAAAAGATCTTAGTCCTCACGTCTGACAACGCATCTGCATTTAAATTCGCAAACGAAGATAGATGTAGATGTATATGTGCCACAGCAACCACTTACCATCAGGTGGACTGTGTGCTCGTTTGTCACCCTTATTCTATAAAAAAGAAATTAAGTGTCTTTTTGTAATGTCAAAATAACAGCTTTTTACTAAATGCATATTAAAGTATTTACGGTACTTATAACAAAAACAATTTTTAAAATTTTTGTCTGTCTGTCTGTCTGTTTCTTCTGGCTAATGAACGGCGAATGACGGATTTTCACTGGCAGATAGCTGATGTTATAAGGAGTAACTTAGGCTACTTTTATTTTAGTAAAAGAATTAGGGTTCCGCGCAAAAAAAAAACCCCATGAAATCCAATCGTAACAAATTCCACGCGGGCGAAATCGTGGGGAACAGCTAGTTGTAAAATATTTTAAAAATTATTGATATTAACAAAATCTAATATTTGTGGAGGAATCTGGTGTGTTTCCCGATTTGATGAAACACAGTAGAGTAATACTTTATTTTGAAAAAGGCCAGGTCAAGAGTACCCTAAGCCGAAAAGCACGTATGAAGGAATAATGAAAGTGGACGAAGGAAACAAGTATGTAAGGATCGTAGCAAGTGGAAAGAAGTGGTCTCTGCCTACCCCTACGGGAAAGAGGCGTGATTATATGTATATATGTATGTAAATCTAGTAGTATATTTGAGCTCGCCAATTTCAGACCTATTTCTTTACTACCAACACCTCATAATTTTTTTGAACGAAGTTCCTTATCGCACGGTACGAATTTGACGGATGGGAGCTAGGCGAGAAAAAGATTTTTCCGTCACGACCCCCTTTCTATAGTGCGAGCGAGATGGAATAATATCCATCTCCCTCGCACTTTTTCTTATCTTGCCATGAAAGAAATATTATTTTAAATGACACTTCATTTTAATAGACGCTAGTAATTCATTTATTTGTATTTGTTAATCAATAATATAATGCGTATATCAATAATAATATACTACGAAAGGAACTTCGTTCCAACCGAGTGTTCCACGACACTCACGCTTGTTTTTTTTTTAAATATTATGATCAAATGTTATTTTATTTTAATTGAAATGATTGACTTCATAACAAGTGGTAAAATTAAAAATGTTGTACAACCGACGTCAATATAAATAAAATGAGAACATCATCAATGTAGTCGAAGTCAATTAAATACGCATTATTAAGGATAACTCAAAAACTACTTGTCAGATCTTGATCAACTTTATATGGGACCACATGAGAAGCACTAGCTTCCAAATGAAAAAAGAATCGTCAAAATCGGTTCACCTAGAAAAAAGTTCTGAGGTAACAAACACAAAAATACAGTCTAATTGAGAAGCGCTTCCTCGGTAAGTCGGTTGAAAATCAGTTCGGTTTCACAAGGGGTCGCTCCACAACTGATGATGGTATTGAGCTGATTAAACATGCAACTTCAATGCATAGGAGATTTCACAAGATGCTTTGGGTATATGCTATGACCTATCCAAAGCCTTCGACTGTGTTCACCATGGGTATGTTCCGATATACACTGCGAGCACTGCGCAGTGCTATCACTGGTGAAAAATTCTTTCCGTTATGGACTGCCAGTATACTGCCGCAGTACCCTAGGGAAATATATGACGTCATAAATCGCCGCCATTTTTGTACTGCGAGCACTGGCGCTTTCGAGGTAAGGTGCTCTCAGTACTTTGATCGCGTGATCAAAAAACATAACAGCGCCCAGAGATTTAACAGCTTCCACGAATTATTGTTGCTATTATTAATTAATATTGTTATTCAAATAAAGTCGGACATTAAGTTTTAAAAACAACAACAGTCAAATAATAATTTTTCTTGTTGAACAGAAAACGTGTACATGATAAATATTTTCATTTGAAAACAGTGTCGAAAAATGGGGATGACGGTATACTGTACTGCATTCCGTTTTAAACAGTGACCAGTATAGCAAACTAAAAATGAACGGCTTCACAGTATACTGAATTGACGTCTCACCTTACAGTGGTGGTATATCGGAACATGCATCATGATACATTAATCAGAAAACTACAACATTATACGGTGTAAGAAGTCATGCTCTTAAATTTGTTATTTCATATAAATAACAGAACGCAAAAAGTTTTTGTAAACGGTACGAGTTCCTCCGGGTCAATAGTACAAATGAGCGTTTCTCAAGGTGGTCATATTATATCAAAACTAACAAGCAAGCTTAGTTCTGTAGCATATGTTGTAAAACAATTGTATAAAGCAATGCTTGCATAGCTGTGTTCCAGTCTGAAGGGTACAGAGCCAGTAGTACAGACTGTGAGGCATTCCATCTTAGTCCTTAGAGGTGACAACGTATTGCACGCCTCACAACGTGAGAGTGTTTCACTCGATATGTGGCCATATCTCAATTCCGCTACATAAAATCGTTCTTATACTTTTAGCTAGACATCAAATCCATATTATTATTAACGTTACAATAACTATAGACATTGAATTATAAGATTAGTTTATTTTCTAATTGATTCAATTTAGATTACATAACAAAAAATGTAATTGAAAAAATATATGCACTGCCGTCCGTCTGTGCGTCGGTGAGTCTTCTCGCTTAATAGAAATGTAAGCAATAGATTGAGATATACAGTATTAAATAAGATTCCATATATTCTAAGGAGGATCCCTATTGATTTTTGTTATTGAACTCAACACCGTTTAAAAGTTATTAATGAAAGTCGATCAGATTCTGTTTTTTTTTTCCTTGAAAAAATAATCGTCACTATTTTTATTTTTTTCTCCAAAATTAAATGAAACGCTCATGAGGCGTGCACTTTAGGGTTTTCCAAACTATCTTTACCCTCCTTGAAAGAAGTGGGCTGCAGGTGTCCATGGACTAAACAATAAATTCGTTTGTCAGCCCAGAAGATACAAAAAGAGTTTTTCGTCTTACCCTGCATGGAGTCCAAGGGCGAGCCGTCCCCGTAGGTGCAGATGAATGTGAGCCCGGGATAGTTCTCGTACAGTGTGTTGATGGGGCTCTTGTGAGCCGGTGCTGGTACTGGAGCACCGAAGAGCGCCGCGCTCGCCGATACGTTCGCAGCTGAAATGGTGGCGCCACTTACTTGATGGTACCTCATATTAGCAAAATATTTTACACTAAGATATCATGTGTGATCTCAACGCATCTCCAAAGACTTCTATGTATATTACTAGACGAGCTCTCCGGGCTTAATACATTGCGCAATAAGTTACGGTCATTTCTCCGTAACTTTACGTTTACGTTTTAACTCGCGATACCATCCATAATTGATCAATGATTGGCGGTCCACCACTGTGCGATTTAGAAGAAGTTTTCTTGTGGAATCGACTACCACCAGCGATTTTTCCGGACCGATACGACTTGGGGACTTTCAAGATAATAGCCTAGTCTTTTTTAGATGGCCGGCAACGCATCTGCATTTTCCCTGGTGTTCCAGTTGATCATAGGCGGCGAAAGTCACTTTCCATCAGGTGAGCCGAATGCTCGTTTGCCCCAATTCCTATTAAAAAAAAAACTTCTTTAGTCGACTGCGACGTCGATTTGCAAAAACGAACATTGTTTTCGACAATCTAACACTGATTTTGTTTAATGTGACAAGAAAACGCTGTCGTTATTTATGTGCGCACTTTGTAAACGTGATTTCAAGTTTGTTTCAGATATGTATGTACCTTTATTCCGTATTTGCCTAAAAACAATAACAGTTGTAAATGACAATACAACTGCATGGCATATATACCGTGCCAGCCATCCGCCCCCGCACGCACTTGTACGATCCACAGCTGTGACACAATTTTTAATAGGGTTCCGTACCCGAAGGGTAACCAACGGGACCCTATTACTAAGCCTCCGCTGTCCGTCCGTCCGCCTGTCAGTGGACTGTATCTCATGAGCCGTAATAGGTGGACAGTTGAAATTTTCATAGGATGTGTATTTCTGCTGACGCTATAACAACAAATAATAAAAATAAACTAGCGTCTATTAAAATTAAGCATCATTTATAATAAAATAAAATTTCCTTCATGGCAAGATAAGAAAAAGTGCGAGGGAGATGGATATTATTCCATCTCGCTTCCTTATAGCCGCCAAAGCCGTCTACACTACGTCAGAAGGGGTTGTTACGATAAAATCTTACACTTTTTGTCGCCTAGCCCCCATCTGCCAAATTCGTACCGTCCGGTAAAGAACTTCGTTCCAAAAATTAAAGTGGGCTCCCCTACAAGAAACATGTTGTTTTTTTTGGCTTTTTTGCGCGATCTTAATTATAGCAACAAGTAGACTCTTGAAATGCTCACAGATTTTGTATTGCTATATTCGCTAAAACAAATAATAATAAAATAAAATTATATTTAAAAAGTACCTACATACATAGAACTAAATCTTGTACGATAGTACGGAACCCTTCATGCGCCACTCCGACTCACACTTGGCAGGGCTTTTTTCTGAATTGATGGTCTTGTAGTTGTACATAGAAGTCTTTGCGAATTCCTTAGTACTTATCTCGATTTTGATATTTTTTGCGTTAAGTGACATATTATTTTTAATTTATTATTGAGGTTTTCCGGGAGCCACGACTCAAAAACAAATATTCGAATTTTATATAATTACTGTTAGCCTTAAATTAAATTCATAAGCTTGTTAGCAATGTTGATATTCTATATTTGATAGTATGTATATATAATTGTAAATGTGTTTATTTTATATTTTAAATTAATAATTTTTTTTTTTTTTGGAGACTTCAAAAGTTCACTTAAAAAGGTCACAAATAAACTTTTAATATGAAGTAAAAGACGTCGCTTCGACATAAATACATTATTATTAGGTCCTTACATATGAAATTAGCGTTTTGTACGGGAGGAATATCAAAGTCAATTTTTTTTTGTAAAATATATTTAATTAATCAAAGTATGTACCGTTGTTATCTATGCACTTTTGCAATCTCATAGGTAGTTCATTGATCCCTTTACTAAAAAAACCATGGGGGCGAGAATCAATAAACTCTTTGAAGGCGGTTTGGACTGCCGCATCGGGTTGAATTTTTTCCTTGTAAAGTTGTCCAAATTCCGGAAAAAATGGTAATCTGTTGGAGCAAGGTCCGGGAGTACGGTGGATGTCGCAGACATTCTAATTGTAGCTCATCTAACTTAGTGGTTGTTTGTTGTGCAGTGTGTGGCCAGTGTGCGCAGTGTGTCGATTGACCAATCTCGGTTGTTTAGCAGCTAGTTCTTCCTTCATGGTTTGCAGTTGCTGACAATAGATATCTGCCGTAATCGTTTTGCCAGATTTTAGAAAGTTGTAGTGAACGACACCGGCGCTAGTCCACCAAATACTCACAAGTAACTTTTTCTGAGTCAATTTTCGTTTAAGGCAGGATTTGGCTGGGTCTCCAGGGTTCAGCCATTGCGACGAGCGCTTCCGATTATCGTACAGTATCCACTTTTCATCACAAGTAATGATTCGATTTAAAATCCTTCATTATTGTGTCGGTTGAGCAAAGTAACACAGCAGCAGTCGACGCGTGTTTGCAAGTTCAATTCACTAAATTCATGAGGTACCCATCGTTCAAGTTTTTACTTTCCGATTTGCTTCAAGTGGATTAATACAGTTTTATCACTTACCCGAAGCCTGCAGCTATCTCTGAAGTGCTTTGTGATGGATCCGCTTCCACAATAGCCTTTAATTCTTCATTTTCCATTTTGGTCTCCGGCCGTCCACGGGTTAGTTCTGAAGGTCGAAATTTCCAGAACGAAAACGTTGATACCAAAAACGTACCGTGCTTTCTTTTGCGACACCAGCGCCGTACACATCATTAATCCTTCGAGCTGTTTCTTCAGCACTGGTGCCACGGTAGAACTCGTACTCGTAAATATACCGATATTTTATGTTTTCCATTGTGCGGTAATAAGCGACGCCAAAAATAAAATAATGAGGAAAAAACAAATGAATGACTGTTTTAACAACTCAAATGTATATTACAAAAGTATAAATTTGAATTTGGAATTCTTAACTAAAGAGGAGTTATTTCAGATCAAAGTGGTTAGTACGACAAAACGCTAATTTCATATGTAAGGACCTAATATATAAGGGTTATTTTTCAAAGAGTAGCCAAATCTTAAACGTAAGTTCAAATAAGTATATAAATAATGATATACCGTTTATTGCAGTTTTTGAAAATCCGAGTAAATAAGGTTTCTACTTTTATTTGAAATTATCCAAAATTGAATGCGATTTATAGGCAACAACGTTTTTGCCTACCGATCGACCCTTACGAATGCGTGCGCAGTAAAATTAGTTAAAATAATGCATTACCACGCATTTAGAATTTAAAAGATAAAAAGGACAGAATGTTTGAGGATTTTTTTAGATTAATTTTTCTTCACCATTTGCCTAAATTACTTATTCTGAACTTTCTCTGCAAATTCGGCCGGTTATTGCAAAATAAACCTATATAAGAAATAAAACCGCGACTTCTAAAGCTGTTGTATGTAAATTATTTTATTTAAATAATTGACTCAGCATATAGCTAGAGAGAGTGACGTCTAAATAGTTACAATAAAAATTCACCCCTATTTTAGGTGTGGAATTATTTCTTCAAATTAAAATGAATTCATCCTTGAAGTAAAGGCTATTAAATAAAAAGGTCAATAAAATCGAGTCACCCTTTTTCGAGGAATTGGTGAACATAATATATAAAAAAACATACGCGTCGAATATAGGATCTTTTTTTTGAAGTCGGTTAATATTATTCGGCTGGAATTGCAACCCAACTACGTTACATGATGCTCTAACTAACGCGCGCATCGGTAACGCGGGGTCTTTGACAATACTCTTACTCCCGGTTGATGCAGATGCATTAAACCCACATACGATTTGCAAATAAAAATTTATTTTAATTTAATTTAATTTTTTATGGTCGAGTCTTCTGAATTAAAGTTATTTCTATACGTTTGGATACACTTAACGGGAGCCACAGGGTTTTTGTTACATATTGTATATACAAGGTTATTTTGTAATATACGTCCAAATTTGCAGAGAAGTTTCAAAATAAGTAATATAGGCGAATGGTGAACTAAATTTAATTAAATAAATAGGATGCTACTTGCGTAGACACTTTGGCGGCCTCTCATCTCAGGTGTACCTCATTTAGAGCCGGGGCGGCATCAGAGGCAGCTGAACTGAGTAAGTGGCGCAAATATGAGTCTCTGAGAGATGACTATATATTTGTGCCATTTGCTGTAGAGACTATCGGTCCGTGGGGTCCACGTGCGGTGAAGTTCTTAAAGGAACTCCATCCGCGGCTGGTTGTTGCTGCTGGTGATAAGAGGGCTGGCTCTTTTCTCGCTCAAAGGCTAAGTATAACCATTCAGCGGGGAAACGCAGCCAGCGTTCTTGGCACGATACCGCGTGGAGTAGGACTGTTTGATAATTAAATTACTAGTTTTAGTTTTTTTTTTTATTATAGTTTTTAATACTGTATATAATAAAATAATGTATTAAATAAAACCCTAACTTTCTATCTTTTCTATCTTTTAAATTCAAAATGCGCGGTAATACAATATTTTAACTGATTGTCATTCATAAATATCTAACGCCTACTATTTCACTACGCAAGCACACACATTCGTAATGGTCGCTCGGTCGGCAAAAACGTTGTCAATTCAATCGCACACAGAGGAGCGCGCGTACGCGTAGTTGTTGCCCATAAATCACATTCAATTTGGGATAATTTCAAATAAAAGTAGAAGCCTTATTTACTGGTATTTTCAAAAACTGCAATAAGAGTATATCATTATTTATATATTTCAACTCAAGTTTAAAATTTAGCTTCTCTTTGAAAAATAGCATATACAAAGTTTTTGTGTCATTGAATAAGGAGTATCTCGACCCACCAGCGAACGACAACAAATAATTGACCAAGAGCGATTCACAATCCATCGACTTCCTGCATGTCTTGCCAGGTTGTCACTCCATCTAGTGCGGGGACGCCCTACACTTCGCCTACCGGTACGAGGCCGCCACTCGAGAACCTATCCTCCCCATCGGTGGTCGGTTCTTCGAGCTATATGGCCAGCCCATTGCAACTTCAGCTTACTAATCCGTTGGGCTATGTCGGTCACTCTGGTTCTACTGCGGGTATCCTCATTTCTAAGTTTATGACGCAGAGAGATCCCGAACATAGCCCTCTCCATAGCCCGCTGAGCGACCTTGAGCTTCCTCATACGGCCAGCCACGTCTCAGACCTATAAATATATGGATGATCCAGGACCATGCTTTGTGGTATTCCTTGGGGGAGGTCATGTTCAGCAGTGAATTTGGGCTTACCGATGATGATGATGATGCATAGTTAAGGACTGACCTGGAGGCTCCACCGCGGGCTTGGGCAAAGCATTCTGCTGCTTCGTCTTCATCTCTAGACACTGGAACTCCGACGCTGTAAAGAAATATTTCTATTAGCATTCGCATCGCATCACATCAATGTCCCTTTCCAATTATATCCACCGGGACCACGCTTTCATATTATACCAGCGCAAGATAACAGCATAATAACGCCGTGTTTCGTATGATGAGAGTTGAGAACTGGAGAGCTTTTATTTATTTATTTTATTTATTTATTTATTTAACGTTTTTACTGGTAACGAGGCATTCCATCTTTATTCTCAGGGGTGACAACGCATCTACATTTTGATTCTTTATCGAGAGTAGATTGGGAAATAGAGTAAATGGGAATATAGTAAATAGAGTGAAAAGTCAGAATGTGTCCAAAAAGGCACGTATGGCAATTCACAATGCTGTGTTAGTCCCTACTTTAATGTATGGTAGTGAAAGTTGGGTGTGGCAGAAGAAGCACGAGGGTAGAATAAATGCTGTAGAAATGCGGTCATTAAGGAGTTGTTGACAACGTTGCGCGCGACATCACTGCCTGAACATGCGTCGCGTTGTTTTAGCAGCGGGGGGAGGTGGGAGTGGGACGGCAAGATGTGGTAGCGGTTCGCCGGTCGGACAGAACGACTTCGCTCACGTTATCTATCGCACGGTTACATTATCGGGTTAACTCTGTAGCACTTATTAAACCAATTCAGTACAGTCCAAGTTTAATTTATTCTCATCAGGGTAGGCAGTTCTCCCTATCACAAGGTGTACAGGGCACTGTCCCCAACAAGGAGTATGTTAGGGATGAATCTGAATGACAGCGTGAGAAATTGTGTGATAAGAAAAGAGTAGAGTTTGCAAGATCATGTTGTGACCAGAATTAAAAAAAAATGTTTCGGTGGTTGGTCATGTAGAAATAATGCATGAGGAAAGAGTGACAAAGCATATTTATGTTGCAGAAGTGAACGGCAGAGTCGGAAAGGGACGTTCTAGGCGAAGTTTATCCACCAAATTGGTGATATATTGAAAATGGGCTAAATTAAGAGTACCCTTAACCGGCGAGCATGTATACGTACGTACACGTGGGCATATGGATGTGGAGGAGGCGAGATAGGTGTGCCAGGATCGTGCCAAATAGAGGTCCGTAGTCTCTGCCTACCCGGCTGGGTGACAGACGTGAGTGTTTATGTTATTATGTTATTATTATGATAGATTAGGTGTCTATGGGTCACAGCCCAAAGCATTCACTTGCCATCAGGTTTTTTTTATAGGATAGGGTGACAAACGAGCACACAGTCGACCTGATGGTAAGTGGTTGCTGTGACCCATGGACATCTACATCTATCCTCAATAAAGAATCAAAATGCAGATGCGTTGTCACCCGTGAGGACTAAGATGGAATGCCTCTTTTCCAGTAAAAAGGGTCTCCGGTTCTCTACACTCACCATACGAAACACAGCAGTGTTAAGCTGCTATTTTACGCTGGTATTCTGTGAGAAAGTGGTCCTTCCCCGGTCGAGCCGACCCATTCGTGCTGCAACATGCAATGGCTCTACCACGTATAAGACTGTAAACTGGATTGTTGCCCTTACTTCCATAAAAATCCATAGAAATGAAGGATCTTAAAGATAATAAATTTAAAATAAAACATAAAGCTTGTTTGCAAAAAAATTTATATTTTTTGTTACTTCTATTACCCATAAAAGTTCACGTGAACATAGGCATCCCCTATAGATTGCCTCATAGAGGGGATTCTGGCACAGTTGCCACGCTTGGCAGGCAGGTTGGCAACCGCAGTTTTTTACTATTTTCTGTTGTTATAAGGAAGATGCTGCTACCCATCTCCTGTTTCTTTTCTCTCCGTTGCCTCTTACGACTACCACAGGATGACATGGTGTAGTGGATATTTTTACACTCTACAATTTATTATAACTAGTGATTGCCCATTGGTCGAAATTCGTGCGTAAATTATAAAAAATAAGATTGTATGATAAACAAGCTGTGTTTCACTTTCAACTGAAAATATTATATAAAATACAGATATCTAATAAACGAAATATAAAATAAATGCTATTTTGCCTCAATATACACTCCACAGACTCGGTCAATCTAGTAGTTATTATTCTTTGGTAATATTTATAAAAGTCTGTGAGACTGTTTGACCACAGACTATTTTGTGTTTAGCAGTATGAACGTAAACAAACAACCGAATATTATGTGTTAACATTATTGACATGGGCATTATGGACGTAAACAATGATTTCTTTATTTAATTTAATTTAATGTATTCAGGATTTTCTCCTGTAACGTGGATGCAGTTTACATACATACATTTTACCATGACAAATAATTATAATGTATAGTTTTTAGCTTTCTGCACTCTATACATATATATATACAAAATTATTCCATCCTATTCTATTCTATCTTATAAACTTTAACTATGCCAAATCTCACACTCCGTGCGAGCAATATGCTTTAAAACAGGTACAAAGTTTTTCAAGTATTAATCTATACAATCAAACCTGGTATCTTTACCAATAGAAATCAACTTTGTCATCAGGGATGTACAGGTACAAAATTACGATTATCGTGGACAACGTAACGTGTTTTGACGTAATATGTCATTTTTGCGTAAACTTAATTACTTGCAACCATGAAAGGAGCAATCCATAACTCTGACTTTTGTGTATCAAATAAGGTGGCAAGCTTATCTTTTTTTACCTTGACGTCAAATCCTAATATTTTCATTCAAACCCTGATGGAAAAGTTGCCACAAATTGGGGTTAACTTTTCTATTTCCTTTTTTTGAGGATTTTGCCTTTTTAATGTTAGTAATTTTTAAAATCACAAATATCAAATTTAAGCCCACCTCGAAAATACCTTTTTTTTTTGATAATTATAACTTTAAACAAAAGTAAAAACCGGCTTCAAATTGCTAAAAAATAAATTATTTATTTGCTACCCTTAGGGGTGGAATTCTTTCTCCAAATTTATATGAGACCGCCCCTGAAGTATAATCTATTTAATTTAAAAAATGTCATCAAAATTGGTTCACAATCTGCGAAGATATCGCGTAACATACATACAAAAAAAACATACACTCGAATTGAGAACCTCCTCTTTTTTGAAGTCAGTTAAAAAATTAAGCCTCCAAAAATCGTTAAGTTGCCAGGTTTGTTACGGTAGATATTATAATTTTCAACACATTCATAAGCTATCGCGAAGTTGACAACCCTAGATATGCCATATAGGGTTGTCAGGACTGACCTTTTCCCTTGGGCGGGTCGTCGCTGGTGAAGTCCTGGTGTCTCGGAGGCGCTGGCAGTAGGCGACCAGCGCGTGCAAGCAACGCCGCCAAGCAGGCACGCGCTGCTGCAGCCCGAGCTTCGCGCTTGCTGTGCCCCCAACCCTCGAACGTCATGTCCGCCACCTGGAAACAAACAACAAATAAAGAAACATTCATTTGACCAACACACAACATTAAGAAACATAAAAATTCGTACAAATTACAAATTGGTAATTATTATTTACGTGGTAGATGCAGCAGCTATAATAATGTCCTCCAGACCGAACATCGGTCACGGCGAGTCTAAACGGAGACTAGGTCGGCTCGACCGGGACAGGACCACGCTCTCACAGAATACCATCGTAAAATGGCTGCTCAATGCTGCTGTGTTTCGTATGGTGAGTGTAGAGAACCGGAAACCCTTTTTACTGGAAAGAAAGCATTCCATCGTAGTCCTCAGGGGTGGCAACGCATCTGCATATTGATTCTTAATCGGGGATAGATGTGGATGTCAATTGGACACAGAAACCACTTACCATCAGGTCGACTGTGGTGCTCGTTTGTCACCCTAATTCTATAAAAAATAAACGTCTGAGATAGAATATTTCGAAGACGTGTGAAAACCGCCGTCACGCACTTATTTTGCACCGACTTTAAAAAGGAGGAGGTATTCAATTCGACTGTATGTTTTTTTTTTGTGTGTGTTACATCATAACTTTTTTCTAGGTGAACCGATTTCGACGATTCTATTTTTAAATTTGAAAGCAGGTGCTTCTCATGTGATTCCATGTAAATTTGAGCAAGGTCTGACCAGTAGTTTTTGAGTTATCCTGAATAATTTATTATTTATATAATTGAATATTTAACTCTGTAACCTGGCGCAATGGCTCAGCAATGAGTCATTGCGCCATGGAGCTGTTAAACTTATATTGTTTTATCAGTAGAATGGTAAACTAAAAAAGTAGATTTCGTTAGTTTATCGTATTATTCAACTTAATATTTAAAAAAAATAGTGGCAAAATTAAAAATTTTGTACAACCGACTTCAATATAAATTATTAAGGATAACTCAAAAACTGCCGGTCAGAGCTTGATCAAATGTATGTATATGGGACCACATGAGAAGCACCAGCTTTCAAATAAAAAAAGAATCATCAAAATCGGTTAACCTAGAAAAAAGTTATGAACACACATAAAAATTACATTCGAATTGAGTACTTCCTCCTTTTTGAAGTCAGTGAAAAAAACGTTAACCCACTGCGCCAGGGAGTCGTCGAACGTATTTAAAAGTTGAAGGTAGCCTTCATTAACTATGACATCAGGACGTAAAACACCTCAGTCCCTAACGTGCCAATGGAAACTGCATAGCGCCCGAAACGTCGTAAATTATGAAAATTAAATACGACAAAATCCGTAAAGTTAGTTTTACCCAACGCTACTCACAGTGACGGCAACGGTGAAGCTAGGACAGTGTGCTGGTCCGCCCTGCTGCAGAACAGTGTAGGAGACGCGAACGCCCAATTCGTTCAGCGCCGACACCGGAGACTTGCCACCAGATTCCACTGCGTCGGCTGCGTTCGCGAGAGCCTGCAGAGATGGGTTCGCTTGAGGAACATGTTTTTTAACCCTTAGATAATGTTGTTATATTGAAATTTTTGCTAAGTCCGTATACATATTTAATACAGATAAGTTCGAAAAGTTAGTACTGTTATATTTTATCTTTTAACATTTGTTCTATCTACAAATAGGTGCATCATTAAATTCGAACGAGAATTTTCACAAATTATCAAAAGGTTTAAGTGTGCTTCAGAAAAAAAATCAGGTAAAAACCTTAAAAACTAACACAAAGGGAACATGAACTAAAAATAAAAATAAAAGATATATGAATCGAGTGTTTTGCATATCTGTAAAGGTCGCTCAGTGAGCTATGGAGAGGGCTATGCTTGAAGTTTCTCTACATGATACAGTTCGTAATGAAGTTATCTGTAGTAGAACGAGAGTAAACGACATAGCTCGACGGATCAGTAAGCTGAAGTGGCAATAGGCCGGCCATATAGCTCGAAGAACCGACAGCCGATTCAGAAGAAAGGTTCTCGAGTAGCCAGCCTCGTTCGTATCTATATGCGGGGGTAGGAGCGACGCCACGCTAGATAGAGTTATAAACTAGTAAGAGAAGTAGATTCAGGTGGTCCAAAACCGTGTTTTGGGACATTACTTAGGAAATGTATGTTCAGCAGTGGACTATGAAGGGCCATAATGACGATTATGATATAAATTGACTCATTCCCTTTAGATAAGATAACTATTTCTCCAATTAAACCTTAGTAGAACGGACTAGTAAGCTGAAGTGGCAATGGGCCGGCCATATAGCTCGAAGAACGAACAACCGTTGGAGAAGAAAGATTCTCGAGTGGCACCCTCATACCGCTAGGAGAAGTGTGGAGCGGCCCTCCACCAGATGGAGTGACGTGACGTGAGTGACACCATCAGTGCATCCATCGACTTACCAAGTAAGACACGCCGGAAGTCGATGGATGCAGGTGGTTCAGGACCGTGCTTTGTGGCATTTCTTGGGAGGCCTGTGTTCAGCAGTGGAATTGTGAAGGACTGTATTGATGATGATTATGAACCCTAGTAGGCGAATGGGGAGCGACAGTAATTTAATACTCAAGGGTTTTTTTTTTGTTAGAATAAGGGTGACAAACGGGCACACAGTCCATCTGACGGTAAGTGGATGCTATGGCTATGTATCCTCAATTAAGGATCAAAATGCAGATGTGTGGTCATACCCGAGTACTAAGATGGAATGTCTCATAACCAGTAAAAATGGTCTCCGGTTCTCTACACTTACATACGAAACACAGCAGCATTAAGCGGCTATTTTACGATGGTATTCTGTGAGAGCGCGGTCCTTCCCTGGTCGAACCGACCCATTCGTGCTACAACAATAATATAGCTGCAACGTGGCTCTACCATATACGGTACGGAACACGACCTTAAAAATCGTGAGTTAGAATCTGACACTCGACTAGTAGGTATTGTTAGCTAACAATATTAGCTATTTATGGTGATAAATAGGAATATTAGTAAGATTGATAGTTTTCTTATTTAAAAGCAAATTTATGCTGCAGAAGTGAACGGCAGAGTCGGAAAGGGACGCCCTAGACGAAGGTTTATCGACCAAATTGGCGATATACTGAAAATGGGCCAGATTAAGAGTACGTAAGATGGATGTAAAGGAGGCGAGAGAGGTGTTGTGCCAGGATCGTGCCAAATGGAAGTCCGTAGTCTCTGCCTACCCCTCTGGGTGACAGGCGTGAGTGTTTATGTTATGTATGATAGTTTTCTTATAGTGTTTTATAAAGGGCGTATTGCTGTGTTACAATTTGCGTTAGTGGCGGTGTAAGAATACACGTGATGTCATAAGAGGCGACAGACGGAAACAAACCATGTGGCCAGAATCGTCTTCTTTATAACCTCTTGAAACTGAAAAGAGCAACTATAGTAAATATGGGGTATGAGGCTATCTAAGGGGAGGCCTATGTTCAGCAGTGGATTTTGGAAAGGCTGTAATGCAAGAATGAATAATCCTTGTATTTCCTATGGCGAATGACGAGAAAACCAGAGACCCTTTTTACTGGTAACGAGGCATTCCCTCTTAGTTCTGAGGCGTGTCAACGCAACTGCATTGTGATTCTTAACCAAATGTTGGTGTCCAAGTCCAGCATCCACTTAACATCAGGTGGTTTGTGTGCTCGAAAAGTTTAGTTTGATTAATGCTGCTGTGATTCGTATGGTGAGCGTTGAGAGCCGGAGACCTCTTTTACTGGAAACGAGGCATTCTATCTCAGTCCTCAGAAACAGAAACAGAAACTTTTTATTTAATATAGATTATAAATAATACTTATTGAAAGTCACTCTTTTGTTTAATTACCACTGGTTCGAAAAGAACCTCTGTCCTGGAAGAACCAGCAAGAAACCCAGCGGGACTTTTTTTTTAAATAACAGCTTACAATCATGTATGTTACACAATTAACCACAAAAAACAAATTAGAAATAGCTTGGTAGCGAACACCTCATTCTCACGGGTTATTATCATCCATAAATTCCTTAATATTATAATAACCCTTTTTATACAAACTATGTTTAATAAAGTTTTTGAATTTTGAGCAGGTCGAATTTTGTATATTTTCTGGGATTTTGTTGTAAAAGCGTATACATCGCCCCAAGAATGAATTACTGACTCAGTGGAGTCGAGTAACTGGTACTACTAGCTTGTGTTTGTTCCTAGTATTTACAGAATGAATATCACTTATTTTTGTATAACTACTTTTATTTTTGTGTACGTACATTACATTTTCATAAATGTATTGAGAGGCCAAAGTTAATATATCAATTTCGGAGCGACTCTTTAGGTTTTAAATCGTAGATTGCTCTTATGGCCCTCTTCTGTAAAACAAATATAATTTCAGTGTCAGTCGCGTGTCCCCATAGCAAAATACCATACGACATTATGCTATGGAAATAGCTAAAGTAAACAAGTCTAGCTGTTTCCACACTGGTAAGATTTCTAATCTTTTTTACAGCATATGTTGTCGCACTAAGTCTGCTTGCTAACTTTGATATATGGGGCTCCATTGAAGCTTCGCGTCTAGTGTGATTCCAAGAAAATGGTGGTATCGACAAGACTCAGTTCCTCCCATTTAAAATTACATTAGTATTTAATTGTTTGAAATTTGGAGTCATGAACTTCATACATTTCGTTTTAGTGCTATTTAAATGCAAGTTATTAACATTAAACCAATTTACTAATTTAGATATAGCATTATTTACTTCGTCATATTTTAATAATTGTCGTTTTAATTTGAAAATTAATGAAGTGTCATCAGCAAATAATACTATATAATGGTTATCCCCTACTATGTAAGGTAAGTCATTAATATATACAAGAAACAGAAAGGAGCCGAGAATTGAGCCTTGAGGCATGCCCATTTGTACTATCGACCCGAAGAGCTCATACTATTAATGACAACTTTTGCGTTCTGTTACTTAAATATGAAACAATTAATTTAAGAGCATTACTTTACACCGTAGTGTTGTAGTTTCTGATTAATGTTTCATGGTGAATACAATCGAAGGCTTTGGATAGGTCACAGAATATACCCAAAGCATCCTGTGAATTCTCCATGCATTGAAAATATATTTAAACAGCTCAACACCAGCATCAGTTGTCGAGCGACCCCTGTGAAACTGAATTGATTGTTATGAAGTAAACTATTAAAATTAAAAAACTTAACATTTGATCAAGAATAATTTTTCAAAAATTTTACTTTGTGTTGGCAGTACAGAAATGGGTCTAAAATTGGCGGGTCTAATGTACTACCAGATTTAAATAAAGGTATTACTTTACTATGCTTCATCAAATCAGGAAACACACCATATTCGATACCAGTATTAAAAATAATAGCTAGTTGAGGCGCGATTATATCGATTATAGACGCAATCACTTTAACGGAAATCCCCCACAGATCCGCAGTTTTCTTAATATCAATAGTTTTAAAATATTTTACAATATCTTTTGATGATAATTTATGAAATGTAAAATTTTTGTACACGCATTTACATTTTGTTTAAGTAATGATTCGGCGACGGCAGGAGAAGAATTCAGTGACTTAATGGTTAAGATCGGAATATCCGTCAAATATTTCTCAAAACCATTGCAACATCCTGATCTGATTCCGTTAATTTGTTGTTAAAACTTAACCGGTAGTTTGAATTGCGAGAGTTGACCTTACCAGTTTCACTATTAATTATACTCCACGTCATTTTAATTTTATTAGAAGCCGTCTTAATTTTGTTGCTCAAATGCAAAGACTTGGCTTTGGAGCACACTCCTTTAAATATTTTTGAATATTTTTACATATTCCTAAATTCGACGCTAGGTTATATGACCTTACATGGTAAAGTTCATATAACCTTTGTCTCTCTTATGGACTCCTACTGTCGCCCATTCATTGAAATCAAATTCATTGCAAATAAGTTTAAACACTGTTCCATACAAAAATTAGGATCATTTTGGTATGAAAGTGATGGAAGATTCTTCACTATGTTACTTCTAAACTTCTCCAAGCGACGTGCATTTATAGGAACAAACACAATTTTCTCATCTTCTTGCTTTTTGTGAACATAAGGTAACGAAACTAACTGTCCACAGTGATCAGAACTCAATTTTGAATTATACATTTATGCAACGGCTTAACATTTGTAAAATATTATCTATACATGTTGCACTACATTCAGTAATACGCGTTGTCTCTAAAATAAATTAAAAATACCATATGATTTAAACAATGATCTAAATTTAATATTGGTGGAGGAAGCTTCTAGGAGATTGATATTAAAGTCTCCAAATATTACAACAGATTTATTCTGTTTATTAAACTTAACAAAAACTTCCTTAATCATTTTTCAAAAGTATTGTATATAGAACATGGGGGTCTGTAGACGCTCACAACAACGAGGTGCTCAAACTCAACACATGCCATTTCTACAGTTCGCTCAACAGAAAGGCTCACAATATCTTTACGTTCTTTACATGGTAATAATTTACTAGCTAATATTAACGAGCCACCTCTTAAAACCGTTTCTCTATTGAACGAACTGACCACCTGGTGATTTCTGAAATTAAACATTATGTTATAAGCTTTTAACCAATGTTCAGTAATACATAAAATATGAATATTGTTGCTATTTAAGAACAATTCAATTTCTAGCTCTTTGCCTATCATGCCTTGTATATTCTGATGCACCAGGTGTAAACAATTTTTTTATCACTCTGTGGAGTCATACAATTAAGGTTTTGTAAGCTACATTCTAAATTATTTAAATTATTATAATTGCTAGAGATTACATCTATTGTCTCATTTTCTAATTTAAATCACTGAGAACTGATCCCAAATTACATATTAAGTCATTACACTGCTCAAAAGAAGCAGATGTCGGTATAGCCAAGTCCTTGGTTGAGTTAATATATAAACAATAAGATAGCACATTTGCTATCTGTATTAAATTATATTTGGATAGGTAATACCTATCTCTAGTCAAAAATTTCTTAATGAAATTATTTATGTCTATTAAATTAATTATATTATTATAATTATAACAATAAGATGTCGAGTTTAAATTCTTTTCTGATAATAACTGAAAATAATAATAAAACTGCGGTTGCCAACCCGCCTGCAAAGCGTGGCAATTGTGGCAAATATGGGGGATATTTATCATGTAGTGGCACTTTATGGGGAAGTCTATGTTCTGCACGGGACTTCTATACTCTATAGGCTGTTAAGAAGATGAATGATTTGAAGAACTCTTTAAAAGTTTTTTGTAAAAATATTTCTTATAAATTTCTTGTAAAACAGTGTTGCCAAGGATGACATATGGAACTAAAGTGTGGACGACGGAGATGATTGGTGATGAATTCTTCGGAAATTGTTCACTCCTATCACAGTAAAACATTAATCTGTCGGTAAAGAAAATACTGAAACTAACCTGCAAATTCCATTTGAACCCAGCGTCCAGTCGGATGGCAGGGACTGCACGCTTTGCTGGTGGACCTCCATCTGTTATTAACATTTTATTATTTGAAGCACAATCGAAACTATGGAATAGTAGAAGCTATGAACAGGGCTATGCACGGAGTTTCGGTGCGTAATAGAATTCGTAATAAAGATATTCGCAGTAGAATTGGAGTAACCGACATAGCCCAACAGATCAGTAAGTTAAAGATGCAATGGATTGGCCATATAGCTCGGAAAATGAATAGCCGATGGGAAAGAACGGTTTACTAGGAGATAGGACTTACTTTCTGCTCAGAAACCCGGACCTCTAGTTTGTGATGTTGGTGCTGTTAGCCTATGTGGCTCTTACAGCCTCGTCGGACTCAGGGCTCGGGCCTGAAAGGCCGCGAGCTATAAAATGGGGGAGATTATTTATTTCAGTACAATGTTGCGTAAGCAAAACGAAAGCAGATGCGTTGTCACCCCTGAGGACTGAGATAGAATGCCTCGTTTCCACTAAAAAGGGTCTCCGGTTCTCTACACTCACCCTACGAAACACGGCAGCGTTAACCAAACTAAACTTTTCTTGGGGTGGATAATAATTATTGTGTTCAGTTCTGTGATCACATTAAGATAACACGCATGAGTTATCTAACGGCCGTCCGAACAGGGAGTGACGGGCCCCGGCTCTGACGGCTAACTAGTATCGTTCGATGTTCTGGACGGTGATAACCGCCCAGGGACGCGGGTGTACGGTGGGTACGCGGTGTGGAGGGTTTGTGTGTGACTGGCTGGCGACATTTCGGTCGTCGGAATCTAGCGGAACGGGGAGTTCCGGACAGTTTCCATGGCGTTCCGAGTACAAGTCCGGACCTGAGACAGGAGTTAGACCTATCACCTATTTCTACCAAATACCAGTGGTTGCACTACTGTGTTGCGATGTGAAGTGTATAGAGACCCAATACAGGCCGTGAGACTAGTAGGTTTTTCATTAATTCAATAATTATTTTTTTATATATAAGAGGGGGCAAAAAAATATGCGGCCATTTGATGATAAGTGACTACCGCCACCCATGAACAACTGCAACATCACTTGCAGGTGCGTTGCCGGCCTTTTAAAAAAGAGTAGACTCTCTTCTTGAAGGTTCCTAAGTCGTGTCGGTCCGGTATAAGGCCTGAACTCCTCCTACGCTGACGTCGGTTGCGTACGGTTGGTCGCGTACGTCAGCGAAAAATAAAATACCATACTGCGATACCGAGCTCTATACGGTACAGTCGCCTGCTAAGTGGATTTTTTTACTATCGTCCTCATTATTGTAAGCCGGAAATAAAGCCTCGAAAACTTCTACCCAGTATTTTGCTCTCGTATCTTTGTACAAATCATTAGATAAATAAGACGTTCTGTATCGATATTCATTGCAACTGTACGTGCACGCGTGGATCGTCGGTAATAGTGAGGGCGCTCGTATTATTACACACTCGTCAGTCGACCGACGTACGCGACGCTGACGAGCGAGACCGACGTGCGCGGTACAGTACTGTCGTCAGCGTCGTAGTGTGGGGCTATATAGAACACAATGTACATTAGTACGCGAGACCGACGTCAGCGTAGGAGGAATTCAGGCCTAAATCGCTGGTGGTTGTCGATTCCACGAGAAAGTTATGCGAGGAAGAAAACTCACAAAACAAATCAAAAGTCCACTGCTGATCATAAGCTTCGCGCACAGATTGTCTCGCAATGGCAACCTTGAGCTGTGATCAGATACTGTTGTCGCCTCTTACTACACCCGTGGGATGATATAGGGTGGAGTAGCGATGTAAGGATATTCTTACATCGCCACTATACGGTGAGTTTGTATTGATTTTTGAAAGTAAATAAATTATAATTTTTTAACGTGGTAGTCGCGCTGCAACTATACATGCTATGATCGTAGCACGAATGGCTCGGTTCGACCGGGGATAGACCACGCTCTTTCAGAGTACCAAGGTATAAAATAGCAGCTTAATGCTGCTGAGTTTCGTATGGTGAGTGTAGAGAACCGGAGACCTTTTTTACTAGTAACCGAGCCATCTATCTTAATCCATAGGGGTGACAACGCATCTGTATTTTGCTCCTTAATCGGTGATAGATGTAGATGTCTATAGGAAACAGCATCCACTTACCATCAGGTCGACTGCTTACTCGTTTGCCACCCTTATTCTATAAAAAATAAAGATACCATTACCTTCTCTAACCCCCATTATCTTCGCACCAGTGTTTCCAACCTCGCACATTTGGTAATATTGTTGAAAATAACACAAAATATCGCAATGACAGTTTTTAAAATTCAAAACCACTAAAACAACACAATATTTCAAATCACTTTCAACGTAAAACAAATTTTATGCTAGGGAAAACACTTTACGGACCGTACTGTACAATGGACTTTGAATGGGGGCTACATTAAATTTGTAAAAGTTTTTTGTAATACCCTCGAGTGTTAATATCGTAGACTCGATTATAGTACACTGTATATAATAAAGTGTTGCTAAGTGGTTTCGGAGATTAGCGTGAACGAACATAGTGACACGGGATTTTTATTTATTACGATTTATATAGTTAGTAGGGTACCTATATAAATCGTAATAAATAAAAATCCCGTGTCACTATGTTCGTTCACGCTAATCTCCGAAACTACTTAACCGATTTTAATGAATTTTTGTAAATGATAAGTAACGATAAGTGACCCTCAATATTATTTTATTGCGAATTCAAGGATTTTTTATAAAACAAAGGGTCGTCAGAAAATGCAGGCCAGCTAGTAAAATATAATAAAACATTTTTTAAATAAAAAGGAAAGACCGAGTTCAAAAACAAGTAGTAAAATTAATATTTTTTTACAACCGACCACAATATAAATTATTAAGGATAACTCAAAAACTACTGGTCAGACCTTGATTTATATGGGACGACATGAGAAGCACCAGCTTTCAAATAAAAAAAGAATCATCGAAATCGGTTCACCTAGAAAAAAGTTATGAGGTATATGAGGTGTACACATAAAAAAAAACATACAGTCGAATTAAGTACCTCCTCCTTTTTGAAGTCGTGTAAAAACAAATAAGGGGGATATATAACAAATAACAATCCAGGTGGGATTGAGGTAATCTATGGGGAGGCCTATGTTCAGCAGTGGACTTTTATAGGCTGTAATGGATGGATGGATGAATAGCTTCTGAGGTCGATGCTAAGACAGTGTATGGAAGAATTAAAGACAGAAGTTAATAAGTGGATTTTTTTAACCGACTTCAAAAAGGAGGAGTTACACAATTCGACTGCATTTTTTTATGTGTGTTACCTCATAACTTTTTTCTAGATAAACCGATTTTGATGATTCTTTTATTTGAAAGCTGATGCTTTTCATGTGGTCTCATATAAATTTGATCAAGCTCTGACCAGTAGTTTTTGAGTTATCCTTAATGATTTATATTGAAGTCGGTTGTACAAAATTTTAATTTTGCCACTTGTTGTTATATTCGATTTTAATTTTTAAAGTTTAATTATTTTAGCCTTTTGAGTGAACTATAGAATACAAGTTTAAGGTTACAATTAGAGTGTCGTTCAAATAGTTACATTAAAAATTAATTCCCCTTTTTTCCATCCTTAGGGGTACTTTTAATTCAAACGGAACTGAAGTAAAACTTATTTAATACAAGTGGTAAAATTAAAAACTTAGTACAACCGACTACAATATAAATAAACTAATTTATTGTTGATTTTTAAAACCTGGGAAGTATACCTTTGAATAAAAAAATTTTTCAAATCGGTTCGGGATCTTGAGTAATCGGTAACATACATAAAAATAATCAAAATTAAAAAATTGTACAACTGACTTCAATATAAATTATTAAGTATAACTCAAAAACTGCTGGTCAGAGCTTGATCAAATGTATGTATATGGGACCACATGAGAAGCACCAGCTTCAAATAAAAAGAATCACCGAAATCGGTTCACCCAGAAAAAGTTATGAGGTAACACATAAAAAAAACATACAGTCGAATTGAGTAGAGTCTCCTTTTTGAAGTCGTTAGAAAAGATTCCGACGAATTGTAAACCTCCTCCTTTTTGAAGTCATTAAAAGGACAATTAGTAATTGCCTCAGCCGTTTCCGAGAAATCGGTAAACAAACATAAACAATATTAAAATTTAAGAAATCTTAAAAAACACGCTTTGATCATGAGCTGTGATGATTCTAGATAAAATATCCTGGTGATACCGTTCAGGGTACCAGGATAAAGTTATTAACATCAGTCCTTGATATGAGTGCAAATTTTCAAGTCAATCGGCCCTTTACAAGTTGGTTATAACTTAAATAAAAATGTTAAAAACCCCAAAACAAAAATAGCTGGTGATCTTCATTTCTGTAGCTATGTTTTCTTGAAACATAGCTACGAACACTCTGACACCTTTCAAACGAATAAATCTTAATCAAAATCGATTCATCCGTTCAGAGCTATGATGCCACAGGCAGACACACAGATACACAAACACACACAGATACACAAACATACACAGACACACAGGATACACACTACAAACATATAAAACCCCTCTGTTTTCGTTAGGGGTTAATATTACATTAAAGGATTAAGTTACACAGATCGATAGATACACTCGAAGCTAATAAAAGTCACAACTGTAAGGATTTCTGGGCGGTAAAATAATATAAACCACGAAGGCAGTGGATTGAATTGAATGTAAAGGATTTCCGTGTGTAAAGTATGTAATAATCATTTCTTTACCGTTTGTAAACATAATTTATTATGCGAGTATAGACCACAGAAGAATAAAAATACCATAGAGGTATAATAATGTCACAGTAGACTTTGACATGGTTTTAATTATGCCTCGGATATAGAATATCCAGCAATACTAAATACCTCGGAGGTGACAACGTATACGTGGCCTTCTTTGTTTAGAACTGATTGATGGTCTTGAAGGTGTCCATGGGCCGCAGTAGCCACTTACCATCAGGCGGACTGTAAGTTCGTTCGTTACTATCCATCTTATCCATCCATTACAGCCTATAAAAGTCCACTGTTAAACATATACCTCCCCCATAGATTTCCTCCTAGGGTGGATTTTGCCATAGTTGCCACGCTTGGCAGGCGGGTTGGCAGCCGCAGTTTATAACTTTGAGTTGTTATAAGGAAAAAGCTGCTGCCCATCTCCGGTTTCAGTTTCCCTCTGGCGCCTCTTACGACACCCACGGGACGCATATGGAGTAGTGGACATTCTTACACCGCCACTACATGGTTTGTAACTATAATTTTATTTAAAAAAAAAAACTCACATCTGCTCCGTATGAGCTGCCGTTTCAACGGCGAAGACTGCGCGCCAGGCATCGTCAAGTCAGTTGACGAACTAACGCCAGAACTCTAAGGAAAGAAAATTGTACAATATAGAAACTAATTTTAATAATAATTATTATTAATTAATATTTATATCAATAAACTGTACAATAAATTAAAACAAAGCTTTAATCTAAAAAAAATCATTTCCAATATTAACAAACGCCGCGTACTAGGCTATTGATATGAAATTGATGACGTAATTCTGAAGCTAATAAAAAAACCCCGGTCTCGATACGTCAATTTTTTCGGGAGTTATCGTGACCACATACAAAATCAACATCCGGACGTCCATATAAAAAATTTTTCAAGTAGCAATATAAAATGTTTTTTTTAGAAAATATAAAATTGATTACATACGAGTGTTTTCTCTACTCATATTATCGAGATATGATACAGGCATTTAAGAACACAAAGTTGCTTGACCTTGACGTGTCGAGAGTAATACACTACCTAATAACGCTTCGCGTTATGAGGCGTGTAACAAAATATAAAATAATATGACCTTCGCGCAAGTGCAAGCAATAAGTTAAAGTTTTACAGCAATCAGATGAACGGCATAGCAGAGCATGAAATGCAAACAAACAAACATTAATTTTGGAACGAAGTTCCTTATCGGACGGTACGAATTAGGCGGATGGGGGCGAGGCGAGAGAAAAAGTGTAAGATTTTTCCGTCACGACCCCTTCTGACGTAGTGTAGACGTCCTTGGCGGCTATAAGGAAGGGAGATGGAATAATATCCATCTCCCTCACACTTTTTCTCATCTTGCTATGAAAGAAATATTATTTTATTTTAAATGACGCTTCATTTTAATAGAAGCTAGTAATTCATTTATTTGTATTTGTTAATCAATAATATAATACATTTATCAATAATAAATATTCTACGAAAGAAACTTCGATCCAAACAAGTGTTCCACGACACTCACACAATCATGTTTTTTATATATTAGATTGTCACACTGCATAGTTGTGAAAGATTCCTTTGGGCCATATTGCTTACACTGGTCCTAACCAATTTTAATAAATACAAAAAAGTTTTGATCATAAAAGTCACTCACCCAGTCGGCCAATGTATCTGAAAAGAAATCATAATTTAATTTATTTTGAAAAAAATTATATTGTGCGTTTAGCCCTGTTTTTTCTTTTCTTTTGTGGCTATTATTGTTTGTTTCACTTATTAAATTTATGCATGTTGTACATTTAAATTAGACTCCATTTTTTGTTGCTCGTATTTGTGCGATGTCCTTTAAACAACGAAATAGATTATGTTAGTGTATTTCTATTTGTATTAGGTTCTTGTAAATTTAACATGTTATTTACTTAAGATTTGTAAACTGTTTGTTTTCCATAACATAAAAATAAATAAATAATAAATAAATTGGTTAACGCAGTAATTAACAATACTCAAACAGAAATAGAAACAATGTTATTCAATATAGATTATAAATAATACTTATTGAAAGTCACTCTTTTGTTTAATTTAACACTGGTTCGGAAAAAAACCTCTGTCCTGGGAAGAATCAGCAAGAAACCCAGCGGGAGAATGAAGAAATGCATAAAAAATCCTAAACAAAAAGAGAAAAATTCAAATTTTATATCCTATGTCACTTCCCCAACCAAGACAAATATAACAAACACCTCAGATGTTAAAATCCATAGCTACGTTTAGGCTACAGAGCATGCCAAAGGAATAAACATACATACAAACATATATACACTCGAAAAATATTACTCTCCTACTCAGGCAGTTGGGAAAAAAAATGATTTTTATAAATAAAATGCAAGTGACAAAGGAACTTAAGAGTTCACAGTCTAGAGAGGTAATGAACACCTGAAACCAATTTCAAACAAAGAACGCTACAGATGCATAGTCACCTCTGAGGACCTTACCTTTGTATACCTTTCAGACCGGAACACAGCTTATTAAAAATTTAATTTTAATAAGAAAAACATATTTATTAAAACAAAGGATAAAGTTTTTTTTTACAGGATAAGGGTGACAAACGAGCACACAGTCCACCTGATGGTAAGTGGTTGCTCTGGCCCATAGACATCTACATCTATCCTCGATTATGAATCAAAATGCAGATGCATTGTCACCCGTTAGGACTAAGATGGAATGCCTCGTTTCCAGTAAAAAGGGTCTCCGGTTCACTCACCATACGAAACACAGCAGCGTTAAGATGCTATTTTACGCTGGTATTCTGTGAGAGCGTGGTCCTTCCCCGGTTGAGCCGACCCAATTGTGCTAAAATATACTAGTAATATAGCTGCAGCGTACGTTAGCTTGCCTCAATGTGCCCTTATCCTATAAAAAAAAAAAACATTTATTAATTACAGCCTATCAAAAGTCCACTGCTGATAATAAACCTCCCCCTTAGAGCCAATCTAACATCCCTTACCTTACTTCCCTTACATTCCCCTTCATTTATTACAACCTGTTATGAATGGCGAAGGGAGCCGCCGCCCCGTCGCCCCTTGATACACCGTTGCGCCCCGCGCTCCCTGCACACCGCCCGGACGTCACGTGATGCCCGTGTTCAACAAGCGCACAGCGACGCCGCGTGGGAACACATGAACAGAGACACCCCCGCCGCGTAAATATAAGAAAGGCATCGGGCCACTGGGAGTCATTCGATTCCCAAGCGACAGTAAAAGAAGATTCAAGAAATCTCCCTCTAGTGTCCCTATCAGTATTAGTGTAAATAGTTTAGTTGTACTGCCGCATTTGTATATAGCAAATAAATAGTGTTTTTTATTGTCCCACCTTTTCTTTCATACAGTCCACTTAATAGTCACTCAAAAGTCAGTTTAGTTAAATTAAATAAGCTATCGAAGTTAAAATAAAGTTAGTCTCTCTTCAAATAAATACATAAAGTCCAGTTGCACTCCACATCACTCCACTGTCGAACTTGTCTCTATCAACAACCTATCATAAGTCCACTACTGAATATAGTCCTCCCCTTAGATTGCAGTAATGAATAAATGAAAAGGAAAAACAAAGTATGAATATATCATGATGAAATCTGCATTTTAAGAAATCAGCAAACATGCATTGTAGCAGTATTGCAGACTTATAACGCCATAGCCCTCTTAGAAATGAGAGGTGACCTGTGCCCAGCTGTGGGATGCATAAGGCTGTAACTAAAGCAAAGCACACATTTTTTGTATTAGAACTAGCTGATAAATAATTATGGAAATATTGTTTGAAATTTGGAAGAGTTATATTGTTTACTTAGGAATGATATTACATTCATAGAAGTTGAATGATAAACAACTATCAAATAAATCTTTCAGTACTATGTGCGCCACCTACTGGAAGTTAATTGTACTATGCCTAGAACAAACAACCATCAATTTATTTATATAGGCTGTTACAAAACTACCTGTAAAACTGAAAGGAGGTTAAATGGGGCCTTATAAGGAGTCCATTCATAATATTTAAGAACCGTAGTAACAATGTATAACATACCCCAAAGAAATAAAAATATTATTATTTTCACTGATGTGCAAACCCTATTTCAGTAAAAATAAGGAGTAAACTACGCAGAATATACGTACATTTCTACCTAATTCGCAGAACAACAAAAATTTTAAAAGTCCTAACCTAACGAAACAATCTAAACGAACACTTACTTTTCATAATAAACGTCAAATTTACAGAAACGGTTCAAAGTGTGCTCCGCCTTGCTCAATACACAACCTCGCTCGTCGGGATAGAAGCGTGTGGCATTTCGCACCATCGTCGGTGTTATTGATGCGAAACCGATCTAACACGCTGTTCCATCTCGGCAACCGTTGGCCGTTGGGCAATCGGAGAAATACACTCTGTCCTTCACATAACCCCAAAGAAGTCCAAGGGTGTGAGGTCCGGAGAACGAGCAGGCCATAGCACCGGTCCCCGCGGCCGATCCATCCTCGCGGAAAGCGAACGTTAAGATGTTCTCGTACGTTGCGAGCAAAATGTGCCGGAGCTCCTTCATGCTGAAACACCACGTTTCTTTGGTTCTCAGTAATCACAGTCAGCCACAGGAAAGTCGTCAATCGCATTTGTAAAACTGCTACCGTTCAGACGTGATGGCATAATAACGGGACCGATGACATGCTTGATTTATGACGGATAAAGGCCACCACACATTCAGCCGCCACTGGTGTTGGAATCTGCTCTGCCGTGAAGCATGTGGATTCACGCAAGCCCAAACGTGATCGTTATGCATATTTGAAAGTCCTGAACTCGTGAATGTTGCCTCATCCGTCCAAAGAACATAGTTTACGTAATTAGGGTTTTCCTCTAACTGCCTGAGGTAACACTTGCAGAAGTTCCTCCTGGGTGCAAAATCGGAGTGTATCAGCTCCTGTGTACGGCGATAGTGATAAGGGTGACGATTGTGGTCACGAAGAATTCGCCAAACTGCAACATGGTTTATACCGAATGTTGTTCCGGCTCGCCTAGTACTTGTGGTCAGCTCTTCTTCAAAAAGCTCTAACACTAATTCAGCCTACCTGGGGTCGACTGTGCTTGGACGTCCACTTCCAGTAGACCGATGAAAAGAGCCGGTGGAATGTAGTCGTCTTGACATATTCAGAAAACACTGGTACGAAGGCAGCCGTCGCTGTTCAGTGGGGTCTCCCATCGATAAATCGTTGCCAATACAGTTTGCGAGCACGATTTAAATTACTATCTTCATGGCCTACGCATAACATCATATCGTAATATTCCGAGTTAGAAAGCATCGTTATTTTGCAAAATGTTGGAAAAACTTGAAACAGTTGTAGGATATCGATTAGAAGATTTGAAATTGACAACATATTTTTTTTCCTTCTTGACATTTTTGAAGCCAGTACTTGAGTATAATGACATCCTTGTATTGAGGTAGCAAACATTTATGAATGAAAAAAAGAAAAACTATTAAAGTAGACAAATATTAGGTAAAATAGGTACGTAGGCCTTTCTGTTAAATAATCTGGTACCCTGACATGACAGCTTACTAGGGTTGACAAAATTTTTGGCTTTGATAATTAATTATATTTTTTACGGGGTATTTTATTTAACACATTGTATCTGACACCAATAAAACAAGACCAATAGCTAGGGTTTGCAGTATCCACTTAATTGGATACTGCACTGCTCAAAATTTAAAACCTAAATTACACGCGGGCGAAGTCGCAGGAACAACTACTATTACTATATATTAATTTTACTAAATGCATATGAAAGTTTATGCGGTACTTATAACAAAAACACATTTTAAAATTTTGTCTGTCTGTCTGTTTGTTATGGCTCATCTCCGAAACAGCTGTACCGATTTTGACAGGACTTTCATTGGCAGATAGCTGATGTTATAAAGATTAACTTAGACTACTTTTATTTTAGAAAAAGAATTAGGGTTCCGCACAAAAAATATTAAAACCAATGAAATCAATCGTAATAAATTTTACGCAGGGCGAAGCAAGAAAATTTTGATAGACTCCATTTCACACAAGTAAAATGGTCAATAACAGCCTGTATACATCCCACTGAAATCCATTTTTAGTCTTTTGGAGCAGGGAAGAGTTCACTGAGCTACTAAAATGCATGTTGGTGGATCAATCGTTGGGATATTTTAAACATCCTCACTTAAAATTGCAGTTAACAATTTCATTGGTGGCGCCAAATTATATTTTAAAGTCTTTTATTAAACTATTTCATAAGCCAGCACTTGATTACTATCCCCACCAACTGGAGTATGCTTTAAAACACTGAAAGCTACTTTACCTGTCCTCGAACTGGTAAGATTAGTCGTAAGCATATTGTTATCACCGTTAAGCCTCTTAGCACACTTTTCTATTGAGACCAAAGCAGCTAGGTGGCATTTTGTCGTACCAAGCAACTTTCCGCCGCTGTTCTGCAAGGACACCTAACTTCCTAGCAGCTGCTTTGGCCCTGAACTCAATTAAGCATCCAAAGTTAAGATTCAAGAAAATCTCAAAGGCAGTCGGTTCTCAGTGCCGATAAACAATTATTAATATTTTCGTACTAATATTTAGTCGAAAAAGATTCCAACAATTTTACGGATTATTAATGTTTACTATTTTCATCAATATTAATGAAAACCTAGTCAAGATTACGGGAACGTAAAATGATTTTTAAAAACTATTTAAAATCTATTTATTTCTTAATTACAATTAAAATTATAACTACTTAATTAATACGTCTTGACAGAAGTCGATGTCAGAACGAAGTGTCCGCTCCCATGAGCTCTGCCTGATATCTCATGCAACCAAAAGCGCTGACTCTACAGTTACTGGATACTGTCTAATGCTTATGCAGCCTCTAAATCCGGAACCGTAACAACCCTATGGTCTTGTGGTTGCATAACTCCTCCCTCTCCAGAGCGGAATTATCGGCTGCAGTGTTTTCAGCTGTTGTCCGATGATTCCGCCATCTATTAACTAAATTACTTTTACATTTCTTAAAACACTAAGGAAAATAACAATAGGTAAAATGACATACAGTAATAAAGTAGCTAAGCTAACACCTCTGACCCTTATCACACTATTATCACTTTGCTCACTATATTCACTGCCACTGAATTTAAGATTTTGGTTCAACACGTATGCTAGATGTTTCAGGTCGTCTAAGGCTAAGCCTTTCAGGTTAACTGCTCCAGTATCCGTCAGGTTCAGGTGATCCAGTCTTGGTAAGTTTAATACTGGGGTCACTCTATAGCCCAGTTCCTTAGCAAAGTATAGGCGGTGCAACAATTTATAATTATCTATGAAGGTCTCACAATCCTCACTAATTTTATGATGTATGCCCAAAAGTGATTCTTTAGTTATGTCATCCTGGCATTTATTTGTTAATATTATTCTATGGTTGGCGTATATAATCCAATTTACAGGGCCGATAGACTGATTTTGACATCCTCAAGATCAACGAGCCGAGGTTCGCATAGTGTGAGATTGTTTTGGAATTTCATCAGTTGTTCAGCACATGTGTTTCTAGGATAGGATACCATGTTGGCGCTCATACACAGGAATTCATCCGCCGCTATCTCGGTGCACGGCCGGAGACCGGTAAGTATTGTGAACCTTTCACCAAAATGTAAGGATACTTGGGAATTATTACAGACGTTCTGTTTCTAAGTGCATCGAATACAGGTAATGGGTATAATTTGTAATAATTGTAATTAAAACTATCAGTAAGTGGAACTTCCATCAAGTACGTAATCTGGTTTGCTTTCATGTAAGCTTATAACAATAGTTTTTCAATTTTCACTAAATTCTCTACATTTACAGGGCACTAGGTTATCGACTTTGGCAATATCATTAAGTATCACTAACAGTTCAGATGAATTAATAATTGATTGGTGTAATACTGAAACTTTACTGAAAGCTAAAGCAGTTTCTATTTCACTAAGTTTAAGGTAAATACTACGAAAGTTACTAATAAACATATTATACATGCCTAAAATATACGTGTTATAAATTGAATTATTTTCTTTGGTAGCAATGTATTTTACTATTCGTTCAATTCTTTTAAGCGTTCATCTAATATTAGTTCATTTTCATGTAAAGTTTCTGTACTATTTGCCAAGCTATTCAGCATTTTAGAAACAACGGTGATTTTACTATCAATACTTAATTGGTTGTTCTTTAACTTAGATATAACGGAATCGTATCTAAGAGCATCTTCGTGATCTAAATTGCCGGTGATTGCTTTAATGGCTGATCCTAGGGGGTCTATGAGACCTCTTTTAAATCTATTGGATGGTACAAGTTGCTTAAATTTTTCAATAGTTAAATCGCAAGAATAGTCAGCTTGGGTCTTCATGGCTTGGAATTCATAAGCATATGGTTTATTAATATCAACTAATCTACTAAAATCTTTAAACTTAATAATATTTAAATCTAAATTTTCCTTAATTCCTAATAAGTTCACTTCTTTAACTATAAGCCACCTGCTTGTGTGCCTAAAGGCTTGGCCTTCTTTACAGGAGCAGGCCCGGGTTGCTGTCAATTTTTGAAGTTGAAGACTGCGGGTCCAAAGTATGTGAGCCATAGTCAGGATGACCACGCACCACCTGTGGAGGTCGTTTGAAATTTTAATAGGACCTTTGTATCTCGTTCACCTATTTTAACGGGAACGATATTACGTTCTTCAGGACCTTGAATAACAGCTTTCCTGTACCTAGGTTTGTCCTTACTCTTCCTAATATTGATGTCCTTTACGTACGCTATTTGCCCTTTGTTGAGTACTACCTTTGTTTCTCCTCCTTTCCGTTCCCTAGCCTTTTCCTTTTGTTCAATCATTCGATCGGAAATGTACTTATATAAATATTTAGTGCGTTTTGGTGGTCTTTAACAGCTGTTGGGTATAGGCCCTATCGAAATCGTTATCAAAAACCTTTCCAGAATCAGTGTGCCCAAAGCAGACTTCAAACGGAGTTAAACCAGTAGTTGAATGTATTGTGTGGTTATAAGCCATTATAGCGTAAGTCATAATAGAAGCTGCATCTGTAAATTTCTGCTCATACTTAGCAATACGATATATTTCAATTATTGTCGAATGAAAACGTTCTATAATACCTGTGGAATTAGGATTATTGGGTGTTGTGATGTGAAGGTCTATTTTATACATATTTGTAAGTTCTCGCATTAGCTCATTGTTAAACTCTTTTCCAGGATCGCAAGTTATCTTTTTAGGTACGCCATAGAATGAAAAGTACTTTATAAGGGCTCGAACTACCTCAGGTGTGGATCTATTTGAGATTTCAAATGCTTGACCTAATTTACTAAAAGCATCGATTAAGGTAAGAAAATATTTGTTTTCTATAGAAAAAAGATCTATGAAAACTTCCTGAAAAGGAGAATGCTGGGTCTGTGTTAGTTGCAAAACCGGTTTAATTGGTTTTCTGTCATATTTTGAAATTTTGCAGGTATGGCAATTATTAATTACAGCCGAAACCGTTTCCTGCATATTATCCCAAAAGTAGTTCCTACGTATGCTTACCATGGTTTCCTTTATACCACGGTGACATGTTTTACCCTCGTGATGTTTTAGAATTATTTCCCTCTGTTCGGCCTCGTCTTCTACATATACGACACGCTCTGTACACTGAAGAATTCTACAGTGCCCTTTTTAAATAGTTCTATGATAATTTTGGAAAATTGTTTTCTATGTGATTCGTCCTCAAAGTAAATGAAATATTTAATCTTTGGTTTTACATACTCTTTTAAAAATTGTTTAATTAAGTTTTCGTTATTTATAGGTAAGAAAACTTCTAAAATTTTGTGCTTTTTATTTGAAATATCTTTGACCTGCATTTCATTCCTAAACCAAGTGAATATAAGTATTTGATTGGTTTAGTATCTACAGCTTCCTCAATATAGGTATACCTGTTGATTCTAATTCTAAAGCTGAGTGTACTGTTTCTGTGCTAATAGATGGTACAGGATAAGTTTGTTCGGTTAAATCTATTGGATCAGATGCTGAAAGAGTAGCTGATAGGTCAGACACGGTTATTGTATCGGAGTTCTCATTTGGTTTGTTAAGTTTTGCTATGCGGTAAATTTCGTCGGTCAAGCTGTCTACATAGTTTTTAAGGTTTTGTCTGTATCGGATACGTTCACTTGCATCGAATCATTGTCATCGTCGGAATCTAATGCGTTTAGTTTGATACGAGATAGGGCGTCAGCGTTAGTGTTCTGCTTTCCATTTTGTAGATTACCTCAAAATCAAATTCTTGTAAACGTAGTCGCCATCTTGTTAATTTACTATTTGGTTCTTGAGTGCATAGAGCCAGGCAAGAGGTCGGTGATCAGTATATACGTAAAATTTTTGTCCGTACAGATAAGGTCGGAAATATTTAACTGCCCATATAATGGCTAGGAGTTCACGTTCGATTGTGCTATACTTTGTTTCAGTGTCACTTAGTGTGCGACTGGCATATGCGACTGGTTTTCAGAACCAATTGCCCTGTGACAACACGGCGCCTAATGCGACAGATGACGCATCTGTTGTTAGTATGTAGGGTTTAGATGGGTCTGGGTATTGTAAAGAGGTGCATTAATAAGTAATTCTTTGCATTTCTCAAATGCTTCTATATATGATTTGTCGATAACAATTTTATTTCTTTTCTTCAAGCAGGAAGTTAGGGTTGAGTTATTTTCATGAAATCCCTAATGAAACGACAGTAATAACCTATGAGTCCTAAGAAACTTTTATTTCAGTGGTAGTTTTCGGAGTGGGTAATTAATTATTGCTTTTACTTTGTCGTCGTTCGGTTTAAGTCCATTTTTGGTAATACTGTGACCTAGGTAGAGGACTTCTTTCCGCAAAAACTCAGATTTATCAAGTTGCACCTTGAGGTTAGTCTGTCGTAGTCTGTCAAAAATCATGCGTAACTTTTCAATATGTTCTTGAGACTTTGAGATGCCACAATTATGTCATCTAAGTAGACTAAACAGTGGATCCCTTGCAGGCCTCTTAGAATGTTGTCCATTGCGCGTTGGAAGGTTGCCGGCGCTGTCTTTAAGCCGAACGGCATCCTTAAGAACTCGTAATGGCCAAACTCGGTACTAAACGCAGTTTTTTGTCGGTCACTCGTTGACTTCAATTTGATGATAACCGCTTGCAAGATCTAAGGTCGAGAAGTATGTACATTTGCCTAATTTATCAAATATGTCGTTTATATTTGGTAGAGGATATTTGTCTCCTATAGTCACTTCGTTAAGTCGCCTATAGTCGATCACCATACGAAATTTACGTTCCCCAGACGCGTCGACCTTTTTTGGTACTAAATGAACTGGGGCACTCCAAGGAGAGAAAGATTCTTGAATGACATTGTCTTCCAAGAGTTTCTACTTGCCTCTTTATTTCCTGAGCTTGAGCAGGTGGTTGTCTGTACGCTTTAGTATAAATTGGGTCTTCATTAACGGTACGGATAAAATGTTTCACTTGATTGGTGAACGTCAAGGGCAATTTGTCACAGTAAAGATGTCTTTGTATTCCGTACAGAGCGCAAAAATAGCTTTACGCTCTTCCTCATTCATGTGTTCTAGTCTTAATTTACCTAAATTTTGTAATAGGAGTTGGTCAATGTCGGTATCAGTTTTATCTACAAGGAATTAACTAGGGTTTTCACTGTCATTAAAAGTCTCAGTTTGGAAAGGTCGTGTCACGGTCAGGGTCATTTCCTGTTCGAGAGTATTTTGGATAACTGTGGAAGCATATCCGTTATTGCACGTCACAATAGCACTTGGCATTCTAACCCTTCACAAAACTGCTTATAATTTAATATGGCTTCGCCTGAATGTACATCGGTTGGTAGTTTAACACGTAATTCCGATCTAGGAGGTAAAATAAAAATGTGATTTTCAAAATTATGTATAATAGGGATACTTGTAAGTTTTGTCGAAAGTATATGACGCTTTAAATCGATGACAGCCTCTAATTGTTTTAATAAGTCATTACCTATGAGGCCATCATAACGCGAATCTACATTATATATATAGAACTTATGATATTCGGGGCTTTTAAATGGGTGGTAACGGAATAACTATGACCTGATTATGGCTACTTGTAGCATGTGTACTAATGACCTCGAAGGGTTCATTAAAATGTCGTTTTTAAAATATTGGTATGCTTTGCGTGGGCTTATAAATGAACGTGTGCTACCGGTGTCCAGCATAAATTTGGAATCTAACTCGGGGATATATATATAAGGTAATTTTAAATTAGAGTCACAATTTAGTTCTATGGTTTCAGGGGTTTGGCTGAGGCGTTTATGCGAAAATTTTCAATATTTGTCGTCTTAATGTCATTTGTGTTTGCCGCGTTGGTCTCCGTTTCGCGGTTACAGTTTCTTCAGATTGATATTCGGGGTAATAGTAAGAAGCGTCATTAGGATATTGATCGAAATAATCTGGGTTTTCGTAGTAATACATGTCGTCGCTATAGTCATTCTCATTTAATTCTAATTCGTTTAACCTAAAACCTTGCTGCGGTCGTGCTACAGGTGCTGTGCGCATCGACATCTGTATTAATTCGCGGTTGGTTATGCTGAGGGACATTATTATTATTGTTGTATCGCTGTTGCATACCGAACTGTTGAGGACGCATCGAAGGTAAGGGCTGAAGGCCTACAGGTCTATAGCCAAATTGAGGTGGACGATATCCGAATTTCATTTGGTTATTATTAGGTTGTGGTGGTCGATAATAATTTCCGAAATTGTTAAATTGTCGCTGCTGACCTTGAGTGGGAAGCGGCATCTGCACCTGCTTATTCGGTGGGATGCCAAAATTATATCTAGGTGGTTGGTTCATTGGCATAGGCTTAAAACTAGAAAAATGTTGAGGTTGAGTATTATTATTACCGAATTTAAATAATGGGGATGCGTTATGCGATTGTGAATGAGATGCGAGATTAGATCCAGACATTTTGTTTCTCATTTGGTACTGACTATGAAGTTAACTCTTCTAATACAGTGGAGAGCGCATCCTCTAATGAATTTGGGGCCTTTAGACGCACTACTCGAACTAAATGTTCCGGTAAATTGTACAGGAAAACGTTTAATGATGTATTTTCATAAATGGCCTTTTTACTACAGCGCATATTTGAGTCAGACAACCGATTAACTTTGCCTATTAAAATTGATCTCAAAGATTGAATTCGACAGCAAAAATCTAAATAACTTTCTCCGGGTTTAATTCTTAAAGTCTCAAGTTCGATATTTAAACACTCCTCACTACGCGAGTCTCCAAAATGCTGAATTAATAATTGCTTAAACTCATCCCACGTTTCGATATCATCGCTCCCGACTAATGCAGCTGCATTGCCGATAAGGCGGCTTGTTATTGTATTCATCACGTACAAATTCTGTTCCGTCGTGCCAGTAAATTTAGCTATAACATATTCACATTCTTAAAAATAGATTTAAATGACGTTTATCTCCATCAAACGTAGGGATGATTTTAATCATTTCACCGGAATAAGTCTGATATTCTCCATAATTATGTATTAATTTACACACACAAACAATAAAAATAAAATGAAATGTAAAAGAAACCTAAATATCACACAAATTATTAAGAAATAAAATGTATATGCTTAATAAAACTATTTCTTTGTAAAACTATAATTTGTTTATAATTTGCAAATTATAAAAATAGGTAAAACTCAAATTGTTTATTACATACAATTATTTATTTAATTTTTAAACTATTTAACCAGAATACGTTAAAATGAGAGAAGTTCGATCTCAAGATAACAGAACGCCGAGGTAGTGGAAAGGATGGTGAAAAGTTCTACTCACCAGCCGCCAGCTGCTCTCATGGTTCAGGATCAGCTCGCTTCCTTGACAAATTTTTGGTTCGAGATCGTCTCGGTTTTCTTCGCCGCGGACCTCCGATTACGACAGAGTTTTATATCGAATTCGCGGGACGCAACGCTACCGGTGTGACGATCCTACCGCTGCGCCAGTCAAGATTACGGGAACGTAAAATGATTTTTTAAAAACTATTTAAAATCTATTTATTTCAAACCATTATTTAAACAATAATACAGGAGCAACAAACCGCCGCCAGTCAAGTTCCCGCACTGACCTCTATATAAGTACGCTGGACTGGCTATACCATACAAAATGCTTATGCCGATTTGAAGCGACCTCATTGTCTGTACCTGGAACTAAAATTGACATAATATGCCAAAGTCTGTTGTGTTATTTAAATCTTATCTCTGTATTTTGAACTTTTAAACTAAAAATTGAAAGTATTTTATGTGGTTTGATTTTAGTTATATAATAAGAATTATTTTTAGTAATAATGAGTGTGCTTAATATGTAAAACTTGTTACCAAAAGGAAAGTGGGATAACATTCCACAAGTAAGTGAATTTACAGCTAATATTAAACAAATTAAAACCATTTGATAATATAGATACTTAAAAATTGGTTACTAATTTTAATATCGTAATTACCAATATGTTTGGCTTTATATTACTGAGTTTTGATAAACAATAAAATTCAATAGGGTTGTCGAGTTCCTTGTCTATAATACTTATCGATGTTCTTTTCTACCCATATCTGTTAACACCCAAAGTCGCCGACAACAGATAATTATCAAATGTTTATTAATTAACAGGTAACTAAAATTATGGCTAAAAAGCACAAAAATTGGGAATTGGCGTCCGAAACAAAATGATTATCTTTGTTCTAAACACTTCACATGCGACTGCTTTATTGGATATGAGAAAGGCACCCCTTTGTAAAAGTGCAGTATAACCCACAATATTTTGTGATAGTACCAATACCAGTAAGTATAAAAGTATTAGATTATTATTTCGAATGTTTTTTTATTTCTTCTCTCCTTGTTTTCCCCCAGACTCAAGGGCCATAGCCAAGTGTAGAAAGGTCGCCTGATGATGACTTTGTATTTACAAGACGAAAGCGTTTCCGTGGCGAAGGTGGAACACCATGGGGTTTTAGTAGGTGCGAGTCCGACATAATCCGTTCTTGCCCCCGCGAAGCAGGTATGCGTAGGCATTTCCTCATTTAAAACCCTGAACAAAATCCGTTCTGTAGTTACGAATAAAAACATAAATAGACCAACGCAGCGTTGATCTTGGTTTTATACGAGGTATAAAGCTTGCGACTAAGGCCTAGGTATTAATTGATACATTTATTTATATTATATATTAATATGATACATAAATAGAATGGACGTTACGGGTAGACCTGAATATAGAATTTTTATCGATATATTTTGTCACACTCTATTATTAGTTCCGTGGACGTTCACTTCTGCTGTCAGCGCCAAAATGGCGAAAATCAAATCGCCTCATTATGTCACGGTGTATAGCCAGTCCATATATAGAGGTCAGTGAGTTCCCGCCAAAACTCCAATCAATGTTTTTTTTTCGTCTGCATCAAAGAGTATATAATCACTTGGTCTGCACCAAATCCGCCACAGACTACTAAGCATTGAATACATAAATCCTTACCGGGCTAAGAAGATACATTTATTTTACTCCTCTTTGATCCACACGCACGTACTTCTTATTAGTTTGTACTCCGCACCCATAGTTCCATCCATATTTTTTTTCTTGTTTTTTTAAAGGTTACCTCTACACTAGGATTTTCTCCAGTATCGTGGGGGCAGCTTACATACATACATTTCACAAGGACACGCATCCAGACCCAGAACAATTATTTGTAGGCCATACAAATACTTGTTCCGTGCGGGATTTGAAACCGCGTCCAATAGCGTTACAACTTATTACTAAGCCACTGCGTCACGGAGCCATTAATCTATAGTTTGTGGTTCCATTTAAATTACATTATGGATTATTTTAAGTTTTAAATCCTTCTACACCCACTCGTGTAAAAGGTACTCTATGGTTCGCACCGCATTGCACCCCAACTATGGAGGGTAGAGGTAAGGAAGACTATCTCATCTAAGGGGAACAAGATGAAAAAGAATCCAGTTGTAAGCTGTAAATAACGGTTTAAAAACCTTCCAGAATGGCGCTAGCGTAGATACAGGGTATGGTATGAATGTAGCAGTTGTTGATGGATTAAAGTGTGCCGAGTTAAAAATATATTTTTAATTGACTAATTATTTTTTAATGACAATAAAAATATTTTCAAACGTTTTTATGATTTATTCTAAATTTTTTCATCCAGAAATTGACAGTAGTAAAATTTTATCATTTTGTTTTTGATGAACTTTTGATCTCTTATTTTAAACAAACCGATAAACTTAAAAACTCCCCAAGAATCAGATCGGAAAGTTTATTTACTGCCATGGACAGTTTCCTGAATTTCTTTTTAACATATTGTTAATGTAAATATGTAGATACTCGTACTTAACTAAGTGTATACCTATTTATATTTTATAAAATGTTTTGATGAGGAAATAAAAACGGGGACACGAAGTACATAATGGCTGCTTTATTTTTCATATAATTATTACTTTTGATAATTACAAACATTTAATAATTAATAATTAAATACATTATAGAAGTATATTTTTAAAATTCAACTTAAATATAAATGTGAACTTAATAATTTCAGTAAAGAAACTTGTAGGAATCATTTAAATAAGATTGCTGTGTTTAAAGGCCAATATGTTTATGAGGCTTCATCATGCTTCATGTTTATATTCTATCATCTGTCCCTGAAAATATAAAGTAATAATAAACTTATTATCATTTTAGCTGCATGAATTTTAAAAGCATAATGATCTTAACACAGTAAAGTGCACGAAGTGTCTGAGGATACAGATGCACTCTATTCTCTCAATCTCGGTATGTTAAAAATGGTCACTCATTCAGGGACTGACCGTGCAAGTGCAACAATCTCGCATATCTATTGATCCACGCAGCTATTACTTAACCACGAGTTCCTCTTCTCTACGACTAACGCCGTGGGCGATGAACCACGCTATTTAAGCCCTCTGCACAATGTCGTCGGCTATCAAGCATGAATCGGGCATCGAGCGTTGTGAGTGTCAAATACTATGGAATTTATACTATCCTGGCACGTTGAACCGCGCGTCTCATGCGCGCGTCTAGGGCGCTTCAAGAGCATTTACTATTTTTTTATCGAATTTACTATTTTTTAATAAATCTCGACGTAAATTGATGATACCACCGTGTACCAAACCACCGAGGTTGTATGGGTTACTGAAAATACACAAACCAAACGTTCCACTACGTCCCATAGTGAGGCAAAAATTCTGGCACCATGAGGCACAAAATAAAAGAAGTGACCCTGAGTTCCCGGCGCCCTTTAATGGGACAGGGTGCGAAGAATCTCCGGGAGGAAAACCGGCGACGAGTTTCGCCACCGTCATTTTCTGTCTCCCGGAGGCCGAAAAGTGGATTGCGGAAGCCCGTCTGGTTACGCTGAATGTATGTGGAGCAATGAATGATAAGATGGATGAAGTATGCGATATAATGTATGATAGAGGAATAGATGTGTTATGTGTAAATGAAAGAGAAACGGAAGCGAAAGGATGCCACTACACATGGCATGTATACCGCGTACTGGTCTGGTGTAGACGAGACCGAGCGGGCATGCCAGAGAGTCGGTATCATCCTTTCAGAAAGAATGGGTCATTGTGTGAAAGAGTATGAATGTGTAAGCCCGAGACTGCTATGGATACGAATGAAAGTGGGCTTAAAGAAGTTGTTTGTTCTAGGGGTCTACGCCCCAAACATGTCAAAGCCCACTTATATCCGAGAGCAGTTTTGGGAGATGGTAAGGATGGTGCTAATGAAATGCAAGGGTAATGAAAATATTGTTATATTAGGAGATTTTAATGGAAGGGTTGGCGTGAAGAGGCTTGGTTATGAGGGTCATACTCATAAAAAGTGTACATTTTAAATTTGCAACTAAACTGATATGTAACGATACTGAGAATCTCCGTAACGAAACTAATCGCATAAGGCATAGTACACATTAAACTAAGTACAAATTATAGATTGGGCGAATATAACACTTGTTTGTTTTAATTAGTCTCATTTGGATTAATGAAATAATATTTAGAGTAACCAAAATTATAAACTTCCAAAAAATCAACATGTGTTAATTAGAAAATTTAAAAATATTTATATAAAATTAGCAATAAATGGAATGTTAACAAATACTCATTTTTTCACAGAGTAATACCTCAGTATAAAAAGAAAACATGATGTCGAAGGAATGTTCACGAGAACAAAGTGAAGTCTAATTATTTATTAAAAGATATCAGAATTTGAGTCATTTTCACTGGAATCATTATTATTATTTTAAAATAAATATATATTATCATGGGTAGGATCAATCTTATGCATTGACGAGACTCCTGGTGAAGCAAAATTAAAGTATCGTCGATTGTCTGGATGCAATCTAATATCCGATAAAATAGTGACTTTATTGTTGGGTTTTGTTGTAATGTCCGTTGAAAGCGAGTTACTTTCTTCATTAATATAGGGACTATTGTCACTTTCAGCTACTTCTCTTTGGTGGTTTATTCTCTTTTTCTCTTGTCACTTTTTTATATCTATCAGACGTCGATTTTTGTTTCTGAATATTCTGAACATTAGATGCTCTTTTTTCCTCCATTTTAACACTTTTTTTCTATCATAATCTTCTTTCTTCCTTTCAAAACTTCTTATTTTTCTTTCAACACTTGCTTGTATCTCAATATTTTCCTTCTTAAAGAGTCTATGCATTCTAACGTTGAAACAAGAACAAGTGCCTCTATCATCACCACAAAAACAGCTCACCTGCCTATGTTTTATTATTCCAGGCTCATTGGAGGTTATAATTTGATGTACGGCCATAGTTCCAACTAGAGACTACAAATTAGGTACGGGATATGTTTCCTTTATAATTTTAATATCTATATCTGATACATAATAAAGTGTTATGTTCGTCTCCTGTTTCAACAGTTTAAAAGCCTCAAGGGCATTTGGAACATCTTTTCCGTATCCTACGTGCATATCTAGCGTTCTTTTAAGTACTCCACCTATACCATCTGCTGCATTTTTGCCATGAGCAGCCTCAAAATAAGACCACGGGGCATGTTTAAATCCTAACTGTTTGGTAAACTTATCAAAAAGAGCGAAGTTTGGCTTTTGCCGATACTGTGTTGTTGGGCCGTCAGAATGTATATGTAAGGTATCTATTTCAGGGTGTTGATATTTAATTGAATGTAGAACTGGTAAGAGGTGAGCCCAGATGGTTAACGGGCTATGTTCGTTGTTCGGAGAAATTGAACAAAATCCAGCTGGATTTTCATTTTTGAGGTATGCTACACCAGTATGCAAAGTTATTTGATTGCGTGAAGATGAAAAATGCATACTTTGTATCTCTAAATTATACTTGCATTGATAGTTTTCTGAAAAATCAACGATAATAACTGCTTCATATTCTTTAATATTGTCTACGCATTCTCGAAATGACTTTTGTTGATGTATCATATTATAATAATGTTTTGTAAACAGTGCAGCTTCTTGAAATTTTCGCACCGAAATTTCAAATCATCAGTCATCACTTCTCTTGTAATTTTTTTTGTTAAAGCCTCAACCTCTACGCCTTCTTCATTTTTCTTTTTGTAACAAACAGTTTTCATACACCATTGCAGCCAACACACGGTTTTTTCATTTGGCAAATTCTTAACTTCGACCTTTTTTATGGCACATACTTGGCAATCTCCATACATGCACTCTTTTGAATTTAGATTACAAGCGATATCTTTTAAAAGTTCTTCAATTTTATTCGTTTTTAAAAGTCCAAGCTTGTAAAGTTTTGTTATTTTAAAAGATATGTTAGAATAGCGTATGCAGGCACACGTTTCTCTATTATGTAGTTTTGGAGGTAAGACGTAAAGTGAACGGTGTCTAACTAGTGTAGAATACGATGCTTTGCCTCCTTCTGTTTTATAAATCGTATATAAATTTAATATAGTGTCTCTTAAGAAACGTATTTGCATTTTAGTTTTTCCTTTAGTTTTGCATTCTTTCTTTCCGGCTGTAGCACGACTTATATCATCTCGCAAATAAAATTGTGAATTCGTCGAATAAGTAACTTCCTTTTAGTTAAAAAAAGACATTTTAGTGCGAATTCTCCCTTTTATTCCGATAGCTTGTCCTATTTTTGTGACCATACGATACTTTTTAGTTACAGGATTACTAATAATTCTTTTAATAACTGCTTTTTCTTTATGTGTAGATTCTTTGTATACTGAGTTGAGAGACTTAGATAGAATTTCAAATTCAGTAGGTATCGATTGCTGGTCTTCGTCAATTGTTTGTCCTCTTGATTGATTTTTGTTAATAATCCTTGCTCGTTTTATCCGATAAATTTGCTTTCTCATTGTTTCTTGTTTTTTTTTAATGACTTATTTAATGCGTCTTGGCAGCGTTTTAATTCTTTTCGAAGTTTAATTGTTTTAAATTTCCATCTCTTTATAATATTTTCGTATGATATTGTGACCGTATTTCCTGTACTCGGGTCACTAATACAATTTTTCTTCTTTTTATAATAGCGGTCAGAATATTCTCTCCACTTCTGTCTTGTTTTTTCTTTTTGACTTTGGTTCATTTCCTTAATTTTTAATTTATGTAATTTAACCCTCTCTAAATGTTTCTTACGCATTTCTTCATATTTATCCGGGTTTTGTTTTAGACGCTATATTTTTTTTTGTCTCTCCGCATTTGATACAGGAGCCATGGTGTTTCACAGTAACAAAACAAGTGATTTATTTATTAATGCTTTATACACAAGTATAAAAAAACTATACAAAAAACATTAGGGTGATGCAGAGACAAACATAGTAGGTGGAATAACAAGAAAAATACAACTCAATAAGATAATAATAAATAAACAATAGAATAAATACACAGATAAATACATAAAACAATATACTCGTATGTATAAATGTATAACAACAGTAGAAAAATATAACTTCTCTTGAAATAAATACAAATTAGACTTTTTTTACTTATTTATTATTTAAATTCATTTAATTGACTTCGTTGTTTTATTTGCCGTAAAGAAAAAAACTACAATAAACAAAGTTAGGTATTATATTAAGTGTATACATTATTTAAGTAGTAGTAAGTAACTACATACTTTATTGTTTTTGTGAACTAAGCTTAACAATTTATCAGTTTCGTAACGTAACGCAATATAACGAAATTGAGAATTAAATCTGAGAAATTATAACCTCTAAAAATATTTTTACATAAACCACGTGTTGCACAAAACAGCACTGTGTGTATTCGTGATAATATTACAAAAAGTAACAAAATGATTTAGTTAGTAAACAAAAATTATGATAAATTTACCAAAATAATTGTCGTTTATCACCCTGAGATATTTTTTGTGAATATTAACGTGATCCAAAATCTTGAGTCCACGGCTACGACAAAAACACAATGGCCGTGGCGATAATGATTTTGACGTAAGTACTAGTGTTGCCTGAATAGAATAAAATATTTCTGCTCTTTCAAATGAATGTGTTCTGGATTTTATTATACGTTACTAACCCTGAGTAACGAAACGTTATAATTTGGGGACATAATTAATTTAATTGAAATAAATAATTTTTTTAATGTTTTACGAAGAATTTAAGTCCTATTTAATTGTTTGATTTAGCAGGAGTAATATGGCCACAGCCATGTTAAATTAAGCTAATTAATATTTGTAACAATTTGTCCCTGAAAAAGTAAAATGGTCACTGGGACACTAAAAAAATGTTTGATAACATTTTTACAAAATAAAAAATCTCAATAAATTTATTCTTTTAATGAAAATTAAAGTTAAAACACCAGAAAAATCTTCGCATTAATAGACTAATATAACAACAGGGGGAATTGTTTTTTATCATATTTATAAAATTAGATATTTATTAAACTATGAGGTAGCGGGACAAGAAAAGATAACAAATGTACATCTTTTCTGAGTATGACCCATGAAAGGATATTGGGAACGTTTGATGATGAAAGTATAAATGAGAATGGTGAAAGCCTCCTCAACGTACGTGTGGAAAAGAATACTTTTGTGACGAACACTTTCTTTCGTCATAAGAAGATTCACATGTATACATGGGAAAGAGGTGGTGATAGAAGCATGATAGATTTCATAATTGTGGATAAAAGAATGAGGAGCGCAGTGGTAGATACAAGGGTTTACCGGCGGTCCAACGTAGGGACGGATCATTACTTGGTCTTATGCCGAATTAATGGTCTATTCAGACGTTGGCGGCATCGGACATCTATGTCTACCACTGCGTTACAGCGTATAAGAACAGAGAGGTTACAAGATGAAGGTGCGAAAGAGAAGTTCAAATGTAGACAGAGAGAAAATATAAGTGGTATGGATGAATTGTGTATGAATGATTTAGACTTGGAGACTGTGTGGTATAATGTCAAGAAAGGTTTGGTGGATGCAGCTACCGAAGTATGTGGTGTAAGTAAGAGAAAGAATGAAAGGAAAAATAACACTTTATGGTGGGATGATGAGGTTCGGATGGAAGTAGAAGCAAAGAAGAGAGCATGGCTAGATTTACTAACAAACAAGGCTAGTTATTCTAGCGGTATGAATGATGATATTGAAAGAAGAAAGGCAGTCTTTAGACATCTAAATAAGAGAGTAAAAGAAGTAGTTGAAAGGAAAAAGCAAGAAAGAACGGATAAGAATGATAGAAGAATATCGGATAACTTCCAGGCAAATATTAAAATGTTCTGGAAACTCATAAGAACTGCCAGGGGACATTCAAAACAGCCTAGAATGAATACTATACGAGACCAGAATGGCTGTATTCTGAATGACGAAGTGTCGAGTTTAAGGAGATGGAAGGAATACTTTGAAAGCGTGTTTATGAGTGATGAGAAGTTTAAATTAAATGAAATAGAAATTCCGAAAGAAGAGGAAAGAGATAGAGAGATAAGTATAGATGAAATAATGAAAGCAATGAAAAGTATGAAAGCAGGTAAGGCAGCCGGATATAAGTTTACGAAGTGTTTATATTTGTTATGAAATGTGAGTGCTTTCCAATAGATTATTTAAAAAAAACTTTACATTAAATTTAGAATTTTAAAAGCCACAACATTTTTTTTGAAGAACAATAGTTATATAAGTAAATATAGAAGTAGTAATATTTAGAAAACGTAGTTTGTAAAAAAATATTATATTGAATAAAACTACTTTTATGGATTTTATCGCGTTTAACTATACTTATTTTTAAATTCCTGACGTTTTGGGTGCTTTCTAGCACCCATAGTCACGGAGGACTGAGATGATTGACGTCCCGATGTCAGAGTTAACCCGGAGTACCTTCATGGTCCGATCTACGCAGAATGAAATTACTGTGTCTTGAAATCTTGCATACCACTGATTGGGCTTAGTTTTAATTTTATTAATTACAGGATCCCAAGCAGGTGGTAGTACCCAGCCTCCCTCTCTATTGAAATTAGGATGTTTTTTTTTTTAATTTCACGTTAATCTCACGTATCATCCTTGGCAGGAATCGATGTTCTTTCGCGAGAATCAAATCTAATGTAATGGTGGGGCCGTCTAGGATATGATCACAATTCATATTCAATATTCCCGGAACGTTGGTGTTTCACGTCAGCTATGTGTTTTTTACGCGGGTTTTAATAGATCGTATTGTTTATCCTATATAAATTAAATAAACATCCTCAAAAAAGTATAATTAAACGCGATAAAATTCGTAAAAGTAGTTTTATCCTATGTGTAGTGTTCGAGGAGTAATTATAAGAAATCATTATAAAATATATCTTAAGTTATCTATTAAAATGCTGATAAACGTTTTGTTTATTTAATTTTATCCTCCTACCAAAATAGGTAAAAATTTTGACAGCTCCTTAGAAGCTTTGCCTCTGTACAGTTTCTTTACTCATGTGGCGGTGCTGAAGCTTTTTAAAAACTACAAATATGTCTCGATGACATTTAATAACTATTACATAACAATAATGTATTTAAACTAATTTAGTGCAATACTGACTTCCTTAACTACGTAATTACATTATTACGATGAGAACTATAATGAATCTTATTCTAAATGCAACGGCTTATATAGCATACCAACTTCTTATTAGTTTGTGATAACAACTATTCAGTATACAGTGGAGTCAGCGTCTCACAGAGTACTATTTTATCAGCGTCTTCTGTAACGTTATACTTCATAACATGTTTATAACATGTTTTCAGTAATCTAATATTAAAAATCTAATAGGCACAATTCGTGATCAACACATTATTGTAAAATTATGGCTACTTGCAATTATCGTGTTCAATAGCGATCAACTTGCAACTGCCTGCGAACTTGCGATCAACAGGTTGTTATGATGTTACGGCTACTTCCAGACTATATAACTAGCTACACACACACACACACGCAGATATCGCAGCGCACGCAGAGTTGTTGTTTTTATTGAAAAACTTCACTTCGTCACATCTCAATTCAGTTATTAAGTTCTGAAATGTTCCCAAAGTATATCTTTCTTTCTGGATTAGGTGAACCCAAAATTTTTTTGTCTTTATTTTCTTCTCAAATAATACATCCCAACAAAAGCTTCGTCGACGTCCATCGTCGCCTCGAATAGACTGCCAAAAAATGGCTCCAGTTTTGATGGGGTCCGACAACCGACTAATGTAAACATAAGCGCCGACAGCCAATTAAAATACGGCGCCCGACACCTGACAAATGGGAACGAGCATTCAAGCCCTGCCAAGCCAGTCAAGGTCAAGGCACTCTTTCTATTAGTTAGTAACATTATTTAATCTGTGCTAATAGCACAGATTAAATACACAGTTTACATTGTATGTTTACACACACAGAATTAATAGCACAGTTTCTCCCATGGATGTACTAAGTACGTCCATGGTTTCTCCGTCTACGCGTACTATATACTTTCGACTTAAAGTAAAACCACTAAGTAATAAAAGATCCATAATGTATAAATAAATCTTTACTTGATTCATTTCTTAGGAAAATATAGATATCGAATATATCTAATAACCACTGTCACATACAAATAAATATATAATATATATAAATAAACTAGCCCCTGCTTCACACGGGTGATTTCTGGATCTTGACAACATTTTAATCTATCTAAACCATCCAGAAATTCAATCAAACGCACACAAAAAATTTCATCAAAATTGGTCAAGCCATTTTCGAGTTTTTGCGAGACTAACGCACGACAATTGATTTTTATATATAAAAAAGAATATATAAATATATTGTTTTATTTATAACAAAAAGGTGTCTCTTTTCCTAAGTGTTAGATAAGTCCGACGAACTGCCCCATTGCGTGTTGGTGTACTTCACATTCATTTCCTTTAAAATACCAAACATGTAGGTTTCCTCAAGATGGTTTTCTTCACGCTGAGCTGTGCTTTTTTTACATAGGGAAATACCTACCCAAGCAGCATGCAAGCTGTATACGAGCTGTATTGAAGTTCGTTTTTATACTAGAGGCTGTATTTTCTGGCTGTATAAGTAAAAAATTGATAACAAATTAATTTTGTCCACTAGCACAATATAAACACGCAACGCAAGCTAAATGTATGTATTATGGCTGTTATTATTTTTTGTTTTATATCACCCTCATAGACAGAAGTCATAAAACTACTGTATTTACAAGAGTGTACAATTACGCCATAAAAATAAGCTTTAGAAGGAAGTTTGCATACATCATTGTTCAGAAATAAGATTTGAGTGATATTATAATAACACTTAGAGCTGTATAAGCAAGTGACAGCACGCAAAAAACAGCTTCTATCTGTATAAAGCTATCTTTAATGATATGATCAGATTCAAGTGTTACAAAATACTTAAAGTTGTATACTAGACTTTTCATATTCTGATTATGAACCCTAAGCTTAAGTAGATCACATAATACAGACTTTATACAACTTGAGCTGTATAATAACTCATAAGCCACTCTTATATACAACCTCTTTTCAGCACTTATACGCTTCTAAAAGAAATCTAAGTTCTATGTGGGCTGGTATATTGATGTTCATAACGCTTGTGTGCTGCTTGGTATGCATACCCGCCTCACTGGGGCAAGGACGGGTAATGTCGGACTCGTACTGACTAAAACCCCATGGTGTTCCACCTTCGTCGCATATTGGCAGGGCCACGGGAACACTCTCGCACACATCCGCGGCCCCACCAGCGCTGGCCGCCCCATTGCGGCCCCTCCTCCTCCTCCCCATCTCCTTTTCAAACCATAAAAGGCTAGTGCTTCTGATTGTTCGAAAAACGAGCACTCAAAAGCACTAGCCTTCCTGACCCCAGCGGCAGATCTAGTCAATAGCTCCGCCGCCAACCAAGATTCGGCTGCGGATGGTAAGGTGAGCGGCGCATCGCCATACCAACACTCCTGTGGGCTCGCCAAGCCCACTCGGAGTGGCCTCCTCGGCCCGGCCCTACACCTCGGGCCAGCTAAGTGGGTTCCTCTTAGTTCACCGCGGGAAACCACGGCTACTAAGCCCCCTACGATAGGGCGGGAACCCGTTCGGGGAGCTGTGCTAATATAACCTAACTAGACTCATTGATAATCACTTAAAAATGCAATTAATAATTTCATTAGTACCTCGCTGAGATTAAACCCATGTTTGCTCGCATACTGTTTAATTAATATCATATTTTAATAGACAGCTCATACACATTTTTAGCTTGTTATATAAAATCATTTGTTTACTTAACATTCAAATATATTATTATACAAAGATATTTCCACAATAACATACAACTAAAAACTTAAATTATCATACAGTCCTACTCCCCGCGGTATAGTGCCAGAATGCTAGCTGTGTTTCCTCGCGGAATGGCTTTACTTAGAGCGTTAAAAGAACCAGCCCTCTTATCACCAGCAGCAACGGCAAGTCACGGATACAGTACTTTTAGGCAGGGCTCGGAACCGGTTTAAAAAGAGCGGTTAATTTCGATTAATAACCGGTAAATATAACGCTCCTTCAATTACCGGTTAAACAAGTAACCGGTTTACATAATGGTTTCTTATATTTACGCGAACACTACACATTGAATAAAACTATTTTTACGGATTTTATCGCGTTTAATTTTACTAATTTTGATTCCCGACGTTTCGGGTGCTTTACAGCACCCATGGTCACGGGGGGGACTGAGGTGTTTGACGTCCTAATGTCATAGTTAGCCCGGTTTTTAACTAACCCAAACGGTAAAGGTTACCGGTTACTTACGGTTTTACTTCGGACACCCAAATTAACCGGTTAATTCCGTAAAACGTAAAAGTAATTATGAATGGGATAGGTAGATTCACGTTGTGAGGTGCTTATGCCGTGTCGCCGCATGCGGGCATACTTATAGTCAATTATCTGCCTTTAAGCGACACGTTCTTTCACTCGCGATCAGAGTGTCTAGTGGGACTTTGGCATTTACGAAAAACGTTAAAGTATTAGAGAAGTATTCGCGCAAAAAAGAGCCCGGTGGAAAGGCAGTTATTGTGTTTGGTTTATTCGTTAAGACTGGACTTGTCTCATACGAAGAAAATTATTTATTTTTGTGTATCAGTTGTTTATTTATGGGGAGAAAAAAGTAAATAGAATTTGTTCCATGTTTACGTTTTAACAGCGGTAGAGCCACGCGGCAGCTTTTGATGTCGCACGGATGGGCCGGCCCGAACCGGGGTGATACCACGACCTCGCAGAATACCATGAATGGTAGCGGAATCAAACAAAAACTACCCTAGGAGGGTACCAACACCCCTGGTGACGGAGAATCCCTCGCTGAGCATCCATGCCCAAGCTACCCTACTCTTCCTGAGCGTGGGCGCTTAGGCTGCCCCGCGTATACGGGGGAGAGGGAACGAAGGGGGGGGGGGGACGAAGCCGACCTTTCTCTTTTTAACCGAGGCTCAGGTGCCCTTAATTGTCGCTTAAAGGCTGATACTTCATATCTCTCATATACCTACCCGGGGTACAAATTAGAACACTCCTTTGGGTCCCGCGCTGGAGAGTTTGCGTATGCATCAGAGAAGACATCTGTTTTCAACTTCTCGGCAGTCTTGAAGGTACGGACCTGTCCATCCTATGGCTGCGCGTAGACAGCGACGACCATCCCGTGTCTACGGATGCCTCTATAGGTCCTATAGCGGTAATGCCGAAACAGACCGACTCATTGAACACGTCCAAATGGCTACAGATTCTTTGCTACAGCAGATATCGTTATCCTTGGCGATTTTAACGCCCACCTCGTTGAATGGCTCGGTTCACGTTTAACCGATCATGCGGGGAGATCTATTTATGACTTTGCCTTGGCATATGGTTTTACACAGCTGGTTACTTCGCCTACTCGGATTCCAGATGTGGAGGATTATGCACCTTCCCTGTTGGACCTTCTGCTGACCTCTCATCCGGACGGATATCAGGTTTCTGAAGACGTCCCTCTTGACTCCTAGGACCATTGTCTTGTCCGGAGTGTGGTGCCACTCACGCTCCCCTTGCAGTTGCGTTCTGCAGAGTGCCGCCGTGTTTGGCATGACAGGTCGGCGGATTGGGACGGAATGCGGTCTTTCTTTGCATCCTACCCTTGGGTGCGGGTTTGCTTCTCGTTGGACACTCCCAGGGTTGTTGCTGATTCTATTGCTGATGTGGTACTTCAAGATATGGAACTTTTTATTCCAACTTCTGTAGTGCCCATCGGAGGCAGATCTCAGCCATGGTTTGATCGCTCCTGTAAAATAGAATCACACTATAAGCAGGAGTGCTACCGGGCATAGACTGACGCATCAACATCTCGGGATGTAAACACCAGCGCTCTTAAAAAGAAGTATAATTCCGCCTCCAGGTCCTTCAAAAAAGTCATTGCCAAGGCAAGGTCAGGGCAGAATCGGCGAGAAGCTAGTTCGCCTTCCTTCGGGAACCCGTGCATTCTGGTCTCTTGCCAAGGCTGTCTAACGAAACTTCTGTCAGCCGTCTCTTCCATCTCAGCACAGAGAGGGACTCACTGGCCCATGCCGCAAAGGAGAAAGCCGATCTGTTAATTTTCCTCTTTGCGTCCAACTCAACTCTCGATGACGGGGGGAACACACCGCCGACCATCCCGCGGTGTGATTGCTCCATGCCGGATGTGCGGCTTACACAGCGCACGGTCCGCAAAGCAATCCTCTCTCTGGACGTCAACAAGACGAATGGGACTTATGGAGTCCCACCCATTGTGCTGAACACGTGTGCTCCGAAGTTGGCACCGGTTTTAACGCATCTTTTCCGGTACTCCTACTCCTAAGGTGTAGTTCCGAATTCATGGAAGACAGCTTTGGTCCACCCAATCCCTAAAAAGCCGTCCGCTCCTCCTTCTTCTCAAAAATAATGGAATCTATTGCAAACGGTTTTTGTCGGGGTCGATCAGCTGGTGATCTTCTGGTCTACCTAACTCATAGATGGGCATAGGTAGTAGAGTCTAAAGGGAAGACATTGGCCGTTAGTTTGGACATAGCGAAGGCCTTCGATCGGTACTGGCACAAAGCGCTTCTTTCGAAGCTCTATTCCTATGGGCTTCCCGAGAAATTGTGCAATTGGATCCACAGTTTCCTTGCTGATCGGAGCATCAAGGTTGTAGTAGACGGTGCATGCTCTGATTATAAGCCTATTAAGGCTGATGTTCCACAAGGCTGCGTGCTATCATCAACGCTATTTCTTCTGCATATAAATGATATGTTGCAAACTGGTAACTTTCATTGCTATGTGGACGACAGCACTGGTGATGCTTTATATACAAGCCGTGCCAATATTTCTCGGGAAAACGTCGCCGAGTACCAGAACAAACTTATGTCTAAAGTCGACTCTGCGCGTTTATTTCTAAAAAGAACCCCTTTGTCGTACCTTCACAGTTTCAAGGCACTACCTTGCTGCCTTAGCTAGCATTGGAATCATCGGCGTCGACATATTGAATAGTGTGCAGTTTCCTGGTCACTTGGAAGGGAAGTCAAATTGGCCTCTAAAACGCTTGACGTGCTCAGCAGAGCGCTTGTAACTTTACAAAGTGCAAATTCGGCTTCACATGGAATACTGTTCTCATCTCTAGGCCGGGGCACCCCAGTGCCAGCTTCTTCCATTTGACCGCATCCAGTGCAGAGCGGTTCGAATCGTTGACGTCCGAGTTCTTTCTGATCGGCTCGATTCACTGGCGCTGCGTAGGGATGTTGCATCCCTTTGCATTTTCTATCGAATCTACCACGGGGAGTGCTCTGAGGAATTGTTCGAATTAATTCCAGCCGCCAAATTTCACGAACGCACATCGCGTCAAAATTCACAATACCATCCTTTCCATCTGGATGCTTGACGGTCCACCACTCTGCGTTTTACTAGGAGTTTTCTTCCTTTTTTTATAGGATAGGGTGACAAACAAGCACACAGTCTACCTACACAGGTAAGTGGTTGCTGTGGCCCTTAGACATCTACACATATCCTCGTTTGCGAATCAAAATGCAGATGCGTTGTCACCCGTGAGGACTAAGATGGAATGCCTCTCTTCCAGTAAAAAGGATCTCCGGTTCTCTAAACTCACCATACGAAACACAGCAGTGTTAAGCTGCTATTTTACGCTAATATTCTGTGAGAGCGTGGTTCTTCCCTGGTCAAGCCGGCACATTCGTGCTACAGCTATACTACTAATATAGCTGCAGCATAGCTGTAGCCACGTATAAAACTAATAATTCCTTAAATAATTCCTTGTTCAACTTCTCTGTGGAATTGTTTACCACCGGCGATTTTTCCGGACCAATACGACTTAGGGACCTTCAAGAAAAGAGCTTACTCCTTTCTAAAAGGCCGGCCACGCACCCAACTTTCATAATATGTATTTAGTAAAAATCTGTTATTTTGACATTACAAAAAGATACTTCAATTTCATTTATTTAAATAGATTTAATTCCATATTTGTAAAGTATGAAAGGTTGTAAAAAATTCCAAAGCGATCACTATATTATTTTGATCTTGAGGCGTGAGAAAACTTGGTTGCACTTTTAATCATTCTCTTTTATAATTCAATACAAGATCGTAAATATCAATGTGATTTATACTGTTGAGTATCTAGTTAATTGGGAATTATTAATAATTACTCTTAGTAAATGACAGGAATTTTCAGTATATGTATTTGGTGACAGTCGACAGCAAAATATAGCCGATTTTAATCATAATGATTTGTTAGATTCAAATTATTATCTTTCTTTATTAACTTCTGTATCAGTAAAGTCAATTTCTTCTATGGGGTTACCTTCTACTCTATTTAAAAAAAAACTAATATTTTAGTAGCATCTTGTACGTATACAACATGGTAAGATATGCTTCAGTTCCTCATTAATGAGATGTGAAAAATGGTAATTTCTTTTATCCTGTTCGACTTTATAATTCTCTGAACATGACAAATAAATTTTTTATCGTGTAAAGACACGACTTCTAATTAAACTTTATTTACCTCAGAAGTGGTAATTATTAGTTTTTACAAAGACCGAGATAGAGGTTGGTTTGGTTCTAATCACGAGCTTCTAAATCTAAGAAATCTTGTCATCTGCCTCACTTCAGTCCTAAAAAGAGCAAATACTATAACATATAATTTCATCAACTTTAAAAAAAATCGTGTTTTCTGTTAAGAAAGTTCATCATTTATTGCGATATATTACTAAAACTAAAGGCATTGAATTAAAAATGCAAAGCGTAATTTTAGTAGAAAACTTTCAATATAATTTAAGTCAATATAAATATATAACGTGAAATTAAACATGATATCGAAACTTAATTTTAAAGTGGAGATAACGCATAATTAATTGAAACAAAACTTACCTCTGTTATTTATAATACGGTCATTGCTGAAAGATGAAAAATATGAGGGATGTCGTTTTAGGGAAGTCGCGTTGATGCAATGAATATATCGTACGTGCGTCTAAAAACTTCGTGAATTAGACAGAGCGCAGCCGTACAAAGTTGGATACAAGCGGGGTAAGGGAGAGAGCGGGGACATTACAAAGCTTGGTTTTAACCGGTTAATTGTTACTACCTTAACCTAAATTTGTGAAAAACCGGTATTCCGCAAAAACCGGTTTTGGGGTCAATGACCGAAACCGGTTTAGAATTTGAACCGGTTTTCGAGCCCTGCTTTTATGAACTTCACCGCACGTATGCACCACGGACCGATAGTCTCTGAAAATAGCACATATATGAGTCATCTCTCCGTGATTCATATTTGCGCTACTTACTTAGTTTAGTCTTCTGATGCCGCCCCCTCAAGCAGCATGCAAGCTGTATACGAGCTGTATTAAAGCTCGTTTTTATATTAGAGGCTGCATTTTCTGGCTGTATAAAAGCTGTATAAGCGCATATACACAGTCCTTATAAGTAAAAAATTGGCACAAATTATGCAGCTTTATGCGTTAGTAGCACTGTACAGTAGCTGTACAAGCATAAAAAGGCTGAACAACTGCTGTATTATAGCTGTTATTTGGTGTGCACGGAAACTATTACACTACAGATATTGTCTTATAAGTAACTTTTAAAGACAAACGTTTTAAATTGGTTTTTGAACCGAATTACAAATGAATATAAAAAAAAGTACATATTATATTTAACTTATTAATATTATATTCGGATTGGAGTTGAGTTTTGACGGTGATAATTATTGGTGTATTGAAAGTGCAAAATTAGATTAACGGTAAACTTGTATATGTTTTCTATCAAAAAATTGCCGCGCCAGCAAAATAACAAAATAATATAAGGACAAAATAATAAGTACGGAAACTAAATATCGGTTGTATACGATGATTTAAAAAAAATGGATATGAAGGCACACAGTTATCATTAGTCAAACTGAAAGTAATGGCTTAGACTAATATCTAATATTCCCAAAATTATATTTCAAAATTTTGTTTTTATGGGTCTTAAAATGGCGACAATTTTCTAAACAGCCTAAACGGTATTTCGAGGGTCTTATAGTCTTAGTAGCTGTACTATGTATGTTATAGATTATATCATGTAGCCATTGGTTTTTAATCACTTCTATAATAGGATATTTTATTACTTATGCCGTATAACAGTTTTTTCAACATAGCATATACTTCTCTTTAGATATACGTATAAAAGATGAAAAAACTTGTCTTGGGAATAATGTTGGATTATTCCCAAAAAATTTAATTTCGTAACAATTTTTTAGTTTTATATAACATAATATACAATTATTTTATTATATACAATATTAAAGACTATAATAAAAAAACTAAAACCAGTAACTCAATTATCATACAGTCCTCAGGGGCGTAGCTACCGCCGTATCAGCCGTATCAGCGGTATCAATGATATGGGGCCCCCGGACTACAGGGGCCCCAAACGTGTTTAAGCAAAAATTCTAAGGACTTTTATAGGACAGGAAAAGCTACCAGACTTGTCACTATTGTCTATAGAGGCAGAAAATTTAAAAAAACTGAAATCGTCTTCAGCTATGAATGATATTTGAGCGTTTTTATTCCTTTTGTGAAAAATCTTTACTCTTCATTTGGGCCCCCCAATAAATTTTGATCCAGGGCCCGTCTACGGCACGCTACGCCACTGACAGTCCTACTCCCCGCGGTATCGTGCCAAGAACGCTGGCTGCGTTTCCCCGCTGAATGGCTATACTTAGCCTTTGAGCGAGAAAAGAACCAGCCATCTTATCACCAGCAGCAACGACCAGCCGCGGATGGAGTTCCTTTAGTAACTTCACCACACGTGGACCCCACGGACCGATAGTCTCTACAGCAAATGGCACAAATATGTAGTCATCTCTCAGAGACTCATATTTGCGCCACTTACTCAGTTCAGCTGCCTCTGATGCCGCCCCGGCTCTAAACAAGTACCCCTTAGATGAGAGGCCGCCAAATTGTCTACGCAAGTAGCATCCCACACTAGGGCTTTACCTCTCTCCCAAGGGCCAATGTCATACCATCGGGTCTCCTGCCATCGTCTCTAAATATTCCACAAGGCTCTAAAACCGAGGGAACATTTATAAAGACAAGAGCCCTTCGGATGACATCGTTCAAAGAACCGTGCCGTGAAAACCTACCAGCACTTTACTTACATGAAAGTCCGTGGAGCCCATACTTGTCGACGCTGCTACCACAGGAGCACTGATGGGGTTGACAAATCGCCACTCCTAGTCGGATTCCTACGGCGATGCGCAAGCTTTCCCCATCAAATAATGTGCCGAGATTACTTGATGGTAAAGCGTGTAACCAGTGACTAGATTCCTTAATCGAAACAGCTAGAAGGCGTGCCTTATCTTGGTCACTATGGAAATTATGAAACAAATCTTTCTGCACGTTCTGTACCAACGAAATATCCCACTGTTTTTGTTGGTTAACTTCCAGTGTAACATTTTCGCCGGGACATAGCGTTTGCCATGTCTGCCCTGCCTCCGTAGTAAAACACAGGTCTACTTTATTATTTAAAATTATGTTACATAAATCACTGACACTATGCACGGAAGCAAGGAAAGCAGGCAATGCAACGCTAGAAAGATTTCTCACACCAATACCACCAAATTTTATAGGTAAAGTAGCTTCAGTCCAGGCTGTTGTATTTAAAGTTAAATTTAGAATTTTTTCTATAGCTATTTTAAGATTACTATCAATATCTTTTAAAATATCCGAACATTTCCAGACTGGACTCGAGCGGAGTAAGTATGTAAATCTAGGTACAAGGAGACAATATTTTAAAATAGTAATAGCAATGTGGGGGCTTAATTTATACAATTTATCAACGTAGCTTAAAAACTGATCAAATTTTGTTTTTAAAATAGGTTTGATACTATCGAAAAACAACGGGGCACCTAGCAGGTATAGTGATTCCGTACTGATAGTTTTTATTCCTGGCGAAATATGATTGAAATTTTGAATTAATGTGTCTCTGTGAGAAGTAGATAAATTATTGGAAAAAAAAATTTCACATTTATTGCTATTTGGTTCAAGACCAATATTTTTAAAATTTCAAAAAATATGAGTAAGATCACTGAAGACGTCATCTGCTCTACCTTCCAGTGTACCGTCGTCCAGGTACCAGACATTCAGCTTGGATTTTAAATTTGAAATAATGGGTTGAATTCCCAAACTGAAAAGTGCTGGACCTAGTGGGTTACCCTGCTGAACACCGCCAGTAGAATCGATAACATGGTTTTCGTAAAACAAGTTAGTATTTTGACTGTAACATTGCCAAACGTAATGATAAATTTCGGGGGTATTGTTAGCCACTTCTTTCAGCAGGGTTACCCTATCGATAGAGTTAAAAGCAGTAAAAAGCAGCAAAGCATCAGAGTTTGTTAAAAATTTACGCACTGAATGTACCTCCGCCTCTGAAATTTTGTCTTAAGGTTAGAGATTATGTGCCTGCAAGCTAATTTTGAAGTTAAGCGTTGAAATGTGGAACCAACGGAAATAGGACGGATACCGTTATCCTTTTTTTGAAGGCACATAATCTTGCCCCATATAAGAATGCAATGAAATTTGGATTAACATTACCAGAAAGCATAATGTTACATAATTTCGTAATGTCATTAAGAAGTACTCCGCCGGCGTCACCGGCAGAAGCGCTTATAAGATCTTTAAGATGTTGAGGCGTAATTCCGTCAATGCTGCCAGCAGAGCCATTCGAAAATGACATAATTGCTTTTAAAGTGTCTTTTTCAGAAATTTGTAAAGGTTGCATAGAAGGCTTGGGAGGCAGCAGTAAACCCTGAGGTAGATTGACCGAAAGATGCTGACGAAGGCTTTCAAGAGTTTCGACATTACGAGGAGCCAGGATGTCGTCTGAGAAAAAAATGCGGGATGCATTTTTTGAGACGCCATCCATTACTTTCGACTCAACAACATTTTTTTTAATCAAATTTAGGGCGTGGTCGAGACTCATGAGTATTAATTGGGTAATCAAAATTTTTAAAAGATGTCTCTTTTAGTTGAGACGTAATTGATTTATTTATTGTTTTATCAAAATGAAAATGGCAATACGCGAAAGTAAATAATGTTTGCCAACTCTTTTCACTATTCATCATTATCATCGTTACAGCCCTTCACAAGTCCACTGCTGAACATAGGCCTCCCCCACGGAATGCCACAAAGCACGGTCCCGAGCCACCTGCATCCATTGACCTCCTGCATGTCTTACCAGGTCGTCACTCCATCTAGTGGGGGGGCGCCCTACACTTCGCCTACCGGTACGAGGCTGCCACTCGAGAACCTTTCTTCCCCATCGGTTGTCAGTTCTTCGAGCTATATGGCCGGCCCATTGCCACTTCAGCTTATTAATCCTTTGGGCTATGTCGGTTACTCTGGTTCTACTGCGGATATCCTCATTTCTAAGTTTATCACGCAGAGAAACCCCAAGCATAGCCCTCTCCATAGCTCGCTGAGCGACCTTGAGCTTCCTCATACAGCCAGCAGTGAAGGACCACGTCTCAGTTCCGTATGTCATCACTGGCAACACGCACTGGTTGTACAATTTAGTTTTGAGGTTTTGAGGTATGCCTGACGAGAAGATGGGTCGTAATCTCCCGAACGCTGCCCAGCCGAGTTGAATCCGTCGATTGACCTCTCGGTCGAAGTTGGACTTACCTAGTCGGACTATTTGTCCCAGGTAAACATATTCGTCAACAACTTCGAGCTTAGTGCTCCCAACAACTACCGGCATAGGTGTGACATGGACATTAAACATGATTTTTGTTTTGTCCATGTTCATCTTGAGACCCATCCGTTGGGAGACACTATTGAGGTCATTGAGCATAGTGCTTAGGTCCTCCAGCGATTCTGCCATAAGGACTATATCGTCGGCAAATCGAAGGTGAGTGATGTACTGCCATTGATGTTAATACCGTATTCTTTCCAGTCCAGTAGCTTGAAAACGTCTTCCAATGCAGCGGTGAAGAGTTTCGGGGATATTACGTCACCCTGTCTTACACCTCTCTGCAGTTGGATAGGTTTCGTACTCTGGTTCTGTACTCGGATAGCCATCGTAGCCCTACTGTACAAACACTTCAGCACCTCGATATACCGACAGTCCACTTGGCACCGCTGAAGGACTGCAGCACAGCCCAAATTTCGACGGAATCAAAGGCTTTCTCATAGTCCACATACGCAATGCAAAGTGGCAGATTGTACTCGTCGGTCTTCTGTACAATTTGCCGAAGGGTATGTATGTGGTCTATGGTGCTAAAGCCTTTCGGAAACCGGCTTGTTCGGGAGGCTGGAAGTCGTCGAGTCTGCATGCGAGACGATTCGTAATGACTCTCGAAAACAGCACGTAGACGCGGCTCAGAAGGAAATCGGTCTGTAGTTCTTCAAGAGCGTTGTCGCCTTTCTTGAAGAACAAGACCACCGCACTTCTGCTCCACGCCTCCGGTGTAATGCCACCATGGAGGACGGAATTAAAGAGCTTCTGAAGGACTTCAAGTACCGGTTTTCCACCCGCTTTCAGAAGCTCCGCTGTAATTCCATCCTCGCCTGGGGCCTTGCCGTTTTTAAGGTGCTGGAGAGCCATTCTAATCTCGCTCAGACTGAAATCCGGGATATCATCGGAATAGTGTCGGATAAGACTTGTTCTTGGATCGTTACTCACACTTGCGTGTGGCTCCAACGATGACGTGTACAGCTGCCCATAATACCTCTCAATCTCACTCAAAATCTCAGGTGTCCCGGAAACGATGCTGCCACAATCGATCTTCAGCTTCGATAGTTGGCTCTTTCTGGCAGATAGATCTCTGGCAAAGACTTTGGAGCCCTGGTTCCGCTCGATCGCTTCTTCAATACGAGCTGTATTGAAGTTGCGCAAGTCCCGCCGCATGCATTTGGAGATCTGTCTGTTCAGTTGCCTGTATGCTGTCAAATCTGCTGAAGACTGCAGCTTCATCTCCCGTCTAACAACCATGAGATTAAGAGTGTGATCAGAGAGTTTTGTGTTCTTCTGCGACGGGTCTTACAGAACTTAGCTCCGACCGCATGGACAGTTTCCACAAGCTTGTCATTCATATCGTCCACTTCGTTGCAAACTTCTAGGCATTGAAAACGATTTTGTAACTCGAGCTGAAAGTTTTCGGAACTTTGGATTAGAGCACGAGGGGGACGGAGCGTTGACTTCATTAGACATGACCTCTCCAACTGAACGTTTAGGTTCAGTGTGCCTCTCACCATCCGGTGATCGCTGCCAGTTTTCACCCTCGCGATCACTGAGACATCACTGAACAGTTGTCGTCTGGTCGTCATAATGAAGTCAATCTCATTTTTTGTCGAACCGTCGGGGCTCGACCAGGTCCACTTTCTGTGGGGCCGCTTTTGGAAGAAGGAGTTCATCATAAAGAGTCCCTCTTTCTCCATGAAGTCGGCCAGCTGCTATTCCCTTGGGTTCCGTTGCCCTATTCCGAATTTCCCTACTTTCAGCTCACCGCTCTCTCTTGTGCCTAGTTTTGCGTTGAAGTCTCCCATTAACACCGTATAGTGGGTTTTGGAGGAATGCATGGCTCTAGAGATATCCTCATACATTTCCTTAACCTCCTCATCGGGGTGTGCCGAGGTTGGTGCGTAAACCTGTATGACCTTCAGCGAATACCGTTTGGTGATTCTGAGTATAAGGTACGCAACCCTCGTCGACACACTCCCGATCTTTACAACGTTGTTAACGAGAGACTTGTGGACGATAAATCCGACACCTCCTTGGGACAGATGGTCGCCCTCCCGGTGATAGAATAAGTTGCCGGATTCGAGGATAACCGTGTCCTCCCCCTCTCTTTGGACCTCGGATAGTCCTATTATATTCCAGCGTAACTTATCTATCTCTTCTTCCAGCTCCAGGATCTTCTCGTCAGTCCTCAGGGTGCGTGCGTTATATGTTGCCAGGTCGAGTCGTCGTGGGTGGCAACCGAACCTCCACCGGAGATTCTTAGCACCCCTGCCCCGCCGTTACCATGGTCGCCACCGTAGCCAGGAATAGCGGGCCGCCGGGACTGGGGCCGTTTCTTTGTGTCGTCGCTCATGGGGGTATATTGCCATAGTTGCCACGCGGCGAGCGGGTTGGCAACCGCAGTTTTTATTGTTTTTTGGCTTTTATCAGAAAGATACTGCTGCCCATCTTCTGTATCAGTTTCCCTTTGTCGCCTCTTACGACACCCACGGGAAGATATGGGGTAGTGGGTATTCTTACCCGCCACTACACGGGGACTACACTATTCATTTTGAATAGTGCATGACAATGCTTTAGCAAGCTGCATCCTCGCACCTCTAGGAATTCTTCTAACCACTGGTACATTACGATAATTGTAAATTTGCTCCGAAAAAAGGGAAAAATTTGTGTCATTAGAGGAATTACTAATAGAGTTATGAATTTCTACGGTAGGCTGTAAAGCCGAAATACTTTTACTATGGCATCGTTTAATATGTATATTTAATCCCCTTTTACCTTTAAACGGCAAAAATTGTACCGAAGCCAACTTTCGTACAATTTTGACATTGTAGGAAATACGGCTGTGAATGTAGCGGAGCGGAGATATTCATTAAAAAATCTAAAGATTTATATCACTTTCATAGACAGAAGTCATAAAACTACTGTATTTACAAAAGTGTATTCAGAAATAAGATTTTAGTGGTACTATAATAACACTTAGAGCTGTATAAGCAAGGAACAGCATGCACAAAAAAACAGCTTATATACATCTTTAATGATAAAATCAGATTGAAGTGTTACAAAATACTTAAAGTTGTATATTAGAGTTTTCATATTCTGATTAAGAACCCTAAGCTTATTTAGATCCCAATATACAGATTTTAACACTCTTATACGATTTTAATAGAACTCTAAGTTCTATGTGGGCTGGTATGTATATTGATGTTCATAACGCTTGTGTGCTGCTTGGGATCTAACTGTGGTACCCCTGAGATGAGGGGCTGCCAAAATGTCTTCGCACGTAGCACACTAAGACTATACCTCTCTCCAAAAGGACCAAAATTCTCCTGTATTCCACAAGGTTTTTAAATCGAGGGAACATAATATAAACAGACAAAAGCTCTTCGGATAACTTTGTTCAGAGGACCGTGACGGGACAAACTACCAGCATTATTCTTACATGAAAGTCCGAGGTGACAGAAATACCACCGACTCACTGATTCATCACGAAATCTCCAAAACGATACGCCTAATTGACTTGAAATTTGGCACATGGTATACTACTTTCTCGACGTAGACATAAACTAAGAAAGGATTTTGGAAAATAAATCCCTGAGGGGATGAAATAGGATATTACAGCTTGTCACCTTTAAATTAATACTTTTATTTTCTATTGTTTATAAACTTACGCTTTTAGTATAGATATGGGTTCGGATCTGGGAGCTTTGTTTTAGTATAATATACATTTTTGTTCATTATCCTCAGAGAGAAAATTATTATTACTATGAAAGCCACGTCACGTCATTTGTGTGTATGCAAGAATGAAAGAGAGAGTGTGCCATAAGGGTGAAATGGAAAAATCAGCAAACGATATCGAGGAGTATCGCCTTCTTCATTTGTCCCAGGAGCGATTCATCAGAAATCCCAGTCGCCTCAGAAGATTCAATAGGCTGCCCGAACTAACCCGTTCCCAGAAAAGACAATAGGAAACATTTCATTCGGCAAACCACTCTATACAAGGTTGTTTTTCAAAGAGTAGTCAAATTTTAAATTTAAGTTAAAATATATAAATAATGATATACCGCTATTGCAGTTTTTGAAAATGCTAGTAAATAAGGCTTCTACTTTTATTTTAAATTATCCCAAATTGAATGTAATTTATGAACTATAACGTTTTTGTCTACCGATCGACCCTTACCAATATGTGCGTGCGCAGTAAAATCAGTTAAAATAATGCATTACCACGCATTTTGAATTTAAAAGATAAAATTGGCAGAATGTTTGAGATTTTTTTAATTAAGTTTTCTTCACCATTATCCTATATTACTTATTCTGAACCTTCTCTGCAAATTTGGCCGTTTATTGCAAAATAACCCTGTATGTCGGTCACCACTACAATGTAATAAGAAGTACTAGCGCAGTCACCGCGTTAGCTAGCTCCAGATATTTTGTCCCCTTGTCTGATTCGGCTTTCGAGAGATTCTTCTTATCATCATCACCATCACAGCCTCTCATACACACTCCACTGCTGAACATAGGTTCTCCATAGGTGATCTAGCCACCTTTAACCATCGACTTCCCGCATCTCTTACCAGGTCATCACTCTATCTATTGGGGGGCTGCCCTGCATTTCACATACCGGTAGGAGGCTGTCAGTCATTTCTTTTTTATTTATTTACTTACACTTTCATGCACAAAGTAGTACATATGACGAAATTAATGCCATTGGGCATTCTCTACCACTTAACCATTAGGCTAAACAGAGATAGACATATAAGAGGCGGTGCAGCGATAATCAAAATAGAGAGAGTAAAAAATATTATATATATATATATATATATATATATATTAAGCACATACATACAATATATAAATATATGAATGTATATACACATACATAATACATATAAATATTATCTATGTCAGAACAAATATGAAACATATGTATATGAAAATAAGAGCCTTTCTTCCACTTCAAGTATAAGGTCGATTCATTACAACTTTAGCTTATTGATCCGTTGGGGTATGTTGGTTACCCTGGTTCTACAGCGGATATTCTCAATACGAAGTCTATCATGCAGAGAAATCCAGAGCATAGCCCTCTTCAAAGCTCGCTGAGCAACCTGCGGCCAGCAGTGAATTACCACGTGACCAAGGAACACGCATTGATGTTGTCATAATTTGAGGTATACGTTGAGGTATGTCGTAATCTCGCGAACGCTCCTAGCCGAGTTGGGTCCGTCGATTAATCTCTCGATCGAAGTTGGACTTGCTTAGTCGGACAATTTGTCTTTTTTTACATGGTAAATGCCTACGCATACCCGCCTTTCGGTGGCAAGAATGGGCCTTCTAAAAAAGTTCTGAGATAATACACATAAAAAATACAGTCGAATTGAGAACCTCCTCCTTTTTTGAAGTCGGTTCAAAACAGTAAAATTCGCCACCGCGTCGCCCCTGCATACTCCGTTACGCCCCGCGCACCCCGCCCCGAATATCACGTGATGCCCGCGTCCAACAAGCGCACAGCGAGGCCGCATGGGAACCATAGGGTAGAGTACCTCCGCCGTGTGAATAAAAGAAGGGCATCGGGCTGCAGAGAGCCATTAGATTCCCAAGCGGCAGAGAAGACATCAAGAAACCAAGAAGAAATAATCCCTCTAGTGTTCCTATTGTAAATAGTTAGTTATACTGCCGCTTTGTAAAATAGTTAATAAATAGTATTTTTAATTGTCCCACCTTTTCTTTTAAACCGTCTTAAATTATACAGTCCACTCAGTACTAAATTAGTCTCAGTTAATAAGTAATAATAGAAGCTATCGAAGTCAAGTTATAATCAGTCACTCTCTCTACACGAAGATACAAATAATCAGTACACTTGCTCTCCTATATCGCTTTCCTGTCGAACTGTCCCTTACACTTCCCATAAATAGGGAGTAAAAGGTTTCTGTGAAAAGGGCCAGGGTAACAGTGTTCTGTTAGAGTTTTCTGTTCTCATCACCAAAGAGTTTAGTAACTTGTCTCTTACCATTGGTTTTTTTGCGCCCAGAAGCAAAGTAAAGGGCTACCCCCCGGGAAGCGGGGGAGGGATGTGGTGAATGCTCTTAGCATACCACGCAGCCGGCTGCGTGGTTATGTGGGACTATCTATGAAAACCTAAGTGCCTACCCACTAAACATCACCTGGGACTGGACTGGCTTTCTGCCCTAACAGAAGCGACCCCCCCACCCCCCGTGGAAAAAGGGGCGCAGGCGGCAAGTAGCCGCTGAGGAGCGCGCCTAACTAAGGCATATTATGAATGGGAGAAGACTCGACCTGAGCCGCCAGGAGGAAGTCCAGGTCGGCCGAAAGCTTGTTGGGGGGGTCCGAGAGGGAGTTTCTCGACCTGCGAACTCAATAGCGAGAGTGAAGCGGGGCTGCATAGGTAGCCGCCTGCCGATTTGACCGCAAAAACCGCTGAGGATATATTCCACTATACGCTGAACTTGTTGGGGGCTTTACCATTGGAAACACAGCAGCATTATGTATATCTAGTAGAAATCTTTATGGTCCTGTTTCTGACTAAAACGGAGGTAAACAAATCATAAGAGAATATACTGCTCACATTCCTCGAACTGAAAATTATAAAAAAATTGCTGTAGCCAACCCACCTGTCAATTAATTGTGGCAAAATCCCCCTATGAGGTAATCAATGGGGAGCCCTATTATCAACAGTGGACTTTAAAAGGCTGTAAGAATTAATAAATAAAATTTATATTTATTTATTTTTATATTATTTTATTTATTTCACATTGCATACTTCTTAGTTTGTTTAGTCAAGTCTTAACAAAGTAAGTAACATTATATGGCACATATAAAAATATGAACTTACTTAAAATATCCCCGTTATATTCCTCTTAATTTGTAATTTTATTCCTAGTTTCTACACTTTGGACTTGAAGAAAAATAAATTATGTACATATTATTCGCCATACAATTAGCCAATAATAGTTTAGATGGACAAGTTGTGAAAGAAGTAACAGGTGGCTATCCCATCGCCTACACAATATAAACCCAATATCCCTTTAATCACCTTTTACTTTATCCTAGACACGTAACAGTTGGCACTTTTTTTGCCACATAAACATAGGACCTAAAAGTCCCATACCAACATGGAATTATAAATGTAACCAAGAAGAAAATAGGAACTCTAAATTTTACAATTCAATTTTACATTTCAGTTGACTACAACTAGCTACTTCTTTACAATTCAGTTAGCTATTGTCCATTTCGAAGGTTTCTCACATTTTCCAGTATCAGGACACAGCCTGTTAAAAGTTGTGCTGCTGTTGAAGCCAAGTATTTCCCGTTCTTCTTGTATCGGTAAGTGAAAGTGCTCTCATGTGTGCCAATAAAGTAAGCTGCATGTGAGCAAATTATTTGATCTATGATTGCTACGCCACCATCTTTGTAGTGAACCAAGTCTGATTTACTAGGTAAATAATAATATACTTTATATCCTAATACTTGGAGTCCTCTTTCCAACTCTTTAATTTCTGTAGTTGATGCATCAGATGCAATAAAAACTTTTTCTATGTTTGGGACATAGTCTTCTATAGCTTTATGTATTTGTTTGATTGTGCCTTGCAGTGATGGGATATCCCGTCGTCTACTACGGGCAAAATCTTGTCTTCTCCAGTGTATACTTATGTAAGTTGTACACTTCTCTGTTTTACACCTTAAGAATAGTGATATAAAGTTTTTAGCAGTTCTAATTAACTCCTTATTGAACCTCATACTTTTTCTGCAGTCCCAGTATGACTTTGTGCCGTAAGAGTCGTGTAATGGTATTTCACCATGCGAAAACATGACACTTCTGTCTAGTGGATGTAGAGCTACCAACTCCCATAACTTTGATATTTTCCCTTGAAAGTTTACACATACTATCTCTTTTACAGTCACATTTCTGTAACCCCAAAACCGATCAACATAATTACAATCCTCTATGACCTCCCATTTTTCTTTGAACACACCATTTTCGAAAGCATCCTCGAAGTTATGCAAAACATAAAGACGATCGATTTCTAGCAACTCTTCCGTCGTTTTGGAAAACACTTCGTAAAGCTCTACAACTGGAGCGTATGATTTCAGTGAATCAATATCAAAAAACACGCTCCATGGAATTGGTGCTTGCAGAAGTCTCCGACTTCCAGTGGTACAAACGATGCCATGGCGGTAAAACGAGCCGCCAATTGAGTCCTTTACCAATCTTTTGGGCTTCAACCAACATTATTGCAAACCTCATATACACATCTCTTCGTAAATTAAAGCCTTCTGGAGGATTAACGTCATAAAACAAAAACTTTTGGTTTGACTTTATATTTTCACAAGAGTTAGATGAAATATCACAGAAACCGTGTTCTAAATTTTGTTCTGTCGTAGGTAGTAAAAAAGTAACTAATATAATAATAAAATATAGCATTATAATCAAAATATAGTTTATTTTTAATTAAGCAATGCACATCATTGATAAATAAATATGTAGCAAGCACATGCACATACAACTTTAATTATTCAGCAGCCATAGACTAATATATAATACTGGAGATCAGCAGTAAACGTAGTGATTATATTCTCTTTGATCAGCAGCTCAAACGTTAATAAACGTTAGTTTCTCTATCTAGTCTGTGCAGCAGCTGCACAGCTGTTATTCTCGTTCCCATAGATTAATATACTTTTTTTTATAACTGCCTTTACGGCTCTGGGTTCTAGCCCTTCTGAGCCTGAAGTTACAATGTATAATTATCCTTCATAGTACACTGCTTCACAATATGTTGATGCGTCACATCGTGCAGCCCTTGGGAGATTTTAACGGCATTGAGCTAGCAGACAGCTGACAGTTGGCGATGGTATCTCAAGGCGCCTAAGCAGACAGACACCTTATCTTAACCCTTAACCGGAATCGTGGGTTCATTTGGACCCAAAGGCGACAAAAAATCGATTTTATTTTTAAACGCATGAAGCTAGATGCTTGCGCTTCCATGTAATCTCATTACGTCGCGAGGTGTGGCGGGGGCCGGAAGTTCGGCTCTTAAAGTTTACTGGAAGTGGTGGTAAGTGCTTTTGCTGGTTCCAATTGGACCCACGATTCCAGCTACGTAACTATTTCTCTGATTGTATACTTTTAAACTTTGCATTGTTTCAGGCATTTTGTTTGAATAATGGCGCGTAATTTAAATGATAATGATATAAGCGAATTATTATTAGAGAATGATTCGGAACCAGAATGTTTGAGCGATTTTCAACCATGTGATGATGAAAACATAAGCGACAACGAAGTTCCACAACCTGAAATTTCATCTAACTCAAGTGATTCATTATCTGACAGCGATATATTAGGCGAAGAGGAACATGAAGATGTTCAAACATCAAGTGGTACATTACCGAGGTAAAAATAGATTCAAGTGGTCCAAAAATCCTCCAAGTAGCTCCAGAGTCAAAAGTCACAACATCATGTCACACCTGCCTGGTATTGTGGGTCCTGCCCGTGAAAAACAGAATATGTCACCAATTGAATCATGGCAGCTACTGATATCAAATGAGATGATCGACACCATATGCACACATACGAACCAAAAAATAACAGAATATTCTGAAAAGTATCGGACCGATGCAACTTACACTAATCACGTGAGTATTGTGGAAATGAAAGCATTAATTGGTTTACTGATTTTATCAGGTGTATTCAAATCTGGTCATGAAGATATTGAAAGTTTATGGACAACAGATGGAACAGGAAGAGATATATTCAGAATAACAATGAATGTGAAACGGTTTATGTTCCTGTATGTGATTTGATGATATCAATTCTACAGAAGAAAGAAGAATAAATGATCGGGCTGCTCTTATCTCTGAAATATTTGGCAATTTCATTGAGAACTGTCAGAAAAACTATAGTTGTTCTGAGTATGTGACAATTGATGAAATGCTTTGTCCTTTTAGAGAGAGGTTTTTCTTCAGAATTTATATGAAATCCAAGCCTGCCAAATATGGCATAAAAATTATGTGCCTTTGTGGTGATAAAACACATTATTTGTATAATGCTTTTATTTACACGGGAAAGTCAGATTCCAACCAAAGAAACCAAGTTTCTATTCCAACACAAAATGTGCTACAGTTGGCAAAGCCGTTATTTGGAACAAACAGAAATATAACTGCTGACAATTGGTTTTCTTCAATTGAACTGGTTGACAAATTTATCGAAAAGGGCTTGACTTATGTTGGTATAGTGCGCAAAAATAAAAGAGAGATACCACCTGATTTTTTACCTAATCGACAGAGGGAGATAGGCTCGACATTATTTGGATTCGTGAAAGATAAAACTTTGGCATCATATGTCCCAAAAAATAATCAAAGCGTAGTAATGATCTCATCAATGCATCACGACAAATCGATCAATGAAGTAAGTGGTAAACCAGAAATAATTGAATTTTATAACAGCACGAAAGGTGGCGTTGGTGCTTTAGATCAAAAATGCGCCAACTATACCGTTTCCAGAAGAACTCAACGAAGGCCATGCGTAATATATTCAGCCAATCTGAATATTGCAAGTGCGAACGGATTTGTTTTGTGGAAAGCTTCAAATCGTGGTAAATGAATGAAACGTAATCAGTACATTAAACAAATAGGACTGGATTTGATCAAGCCATTCATTGTGGAGAGGAAGGCGGAGTATCAATCGTTTTCAATAGATTTGAAGAGTAGGATTGACAATTTCTTAGCGTCAGTTGAAGAGCAACATAACTTGCTACAAGAAAATGCCTCTTCCTCTCAAACTGGAACACGAAAAAGGGGAAGATGCTTTTTATGTGGTCCAAAAAAAGATAATAAACACACAAAAGTGTGACAAATGTTCTAAATACATCTGCAAACATCATGCACAAAAAAATTGTTATGCCTCAAGTGCCATACATAAATTTCAAAAACTGATTGACGATTTTTTGTTGTTTTTTGATAGGATGTCATTTTTTTTATTATACAATAATTTCTAAGAAAATTATTAATTAAGGGGAAGATACATAAAATCCCCTGAAACAGTTTTTTTTTAATTTTAAGTATTTCTTTTATAGTTTTATGTGATATCAAAAATTTTTTTGGAATGAGATATTCCAAAAAAATTTTTGGAATATCTCATTCCAAAAATTCCTACCAAATATAGCGCCTAAGTGCTAAATTTTAAAAACATAATACATAAACACTCACGCCTGTCACCCAGAGGGGTAGGCAGAGACTACGGCCTTCCATTTGGCACGATCCTGGCACACCTCTCTCGCCTCCTTTACATCCATATATCTACGCATACACGCTCGTCGGTTAAGGGTACTCCTAATCTGGCCCATTTTCAATATATCGCCAATTTGGTCGATAAACCTTCGTCTAGGGCGTCCCTTTCCGACTCTGCCGTTCACTTCTGCAGCATAAATTTGCTTTGTCACTCTTTCTTCGTTCATTCTTCCTACATGACCAAACCACCGAAGCATTCCTTTCTTAATCCTGGTCACAACGTCATCTTGCAAACCACACTCTTCTCTTATCACACTATTTCTCACCCTGTCATTCAGATTCAGCCCTAGCATACTCCTTAATGACCGCATTTCTAGCATTTATTCTACTCATGCTTCTTCTGCCAGACCCAACTTTCACTACCATACAATAAAGTAGGGACTAACACAGCATTGTGAAGTGCCAAACGTGCCTTTTTTGACACATTCTGACTCTTCACAATAGCGTGTAGAGCCCCATTCACTCTATTTCCTGCGTTCGCTCGTCGTTCTATATCCTTATCATACAAACTCATCCACTTGCTCAATCAACTCCCCTTCTATTCTTATTTCACATAACGTTTTACTTTCTTCTCTTTCAAAAACCATCACTTTTGTCTTACTTGCGTTCATTTTCATACCTCTTTCTTTTAATGACCGGTTCATTAAAGTAACCATCATTTGCAACTCGGCCGCCGACGATGCAAATATGACTTGATCATCGGCGTACAAAAGGCATTTGACGGTTAACTCACCCATTCTCAACCCACATTCTTCGACTTTCAAAGTTTGCAAACAACTGTCCATAAATAGGTTAAACAGCCAGGGGGAAGCTACACAGCCCTGTCTGACACCTTATTGGATGCCAAACCAGTCCGAGTAGACCCCGTTGATCCTGACACAAGCACTAGTGTCCCTATAAAAAGACTTCAATGCCTGTATCAAACCAGCGCTCAAACCAAATGAGTTAAGTGTTTGCCATAACACATTCCTGTCCACTCTGTCATAAGCCTTTTCCAAGTCCATGAAAGCACAAAAAACTTTCTGGTTTTTGGTCAAAAACTTCTTTGCAGTCATGCGCATGGAAAATACTTGATCCGTACACCCCATTCCCTTTCTAAATCCAGCTTGCACATCCCAAATTTTTCCATCAGTTTCTTCCATAACTCTTTCAAAACATGTTAATTTTAATAACTTTAGTAATAAATGTTGTTTGATATTCTTTAATAGACCTGTTTCATTACTATGCTGACCCGTTTAGGTTGTTACCTGAAGTAATTTATGAAATATATGACTTTTTATTTCTGGGTCCAAAATGACCCACGATTCCAGTTACGTTGATTAAAATAGCGATTCCAGTTAAGGGTTAAGAATCACATCACCATCAGAGCACTTGTTTCATCGTTTCCACTAATAGTTCACATACGCAGACACTTAATACACAAAATCGCACCACTTTTACATATCAAAATCCACTTCAAACCATCATTTAAACAATAATACAGGAGCAGCAAACCGCCGCCGGTCGAGTTCCCGCCAAAACCCGATTAATATACTCATTCCTGACAATATGATGCTATATCACAGACTATTATGATGCTTACGCATCTGACAATTATCGACATTTGACTTTTTGATTTCGGTTTATAAGGTACTCTGTGCATTTGACCATAGATATTGACAAAATGAAAACTTTGTCCGAAAAGCAGGGTTATCAACTTTTTACAAAAATACGCCAAAAAAAACATGACACAATACCCTTTAATCAAATATTAAAAACCCCAAGAAAAGGCCCTGTACTATAGTCTGCGCGGAAGTGCTGGTCACCTCCTGAGGTATGCAGGCGCTGAGACGGGGGGAGGGCGCGATTGATAATATATACACGAGATATTTGAGGACAGATACATTTCCGGATAACCATGTTAGAAACTGTTTTAATTAATGTAATGGGTAAATTATTATATATGATTTTTCTATTTGGGGCTAAACAAAAATAAACACATATTTAAAAGTGTTAATTAAATTTTATTATTTATGATACAAAATAGTTTTATAAACAAATTAACATTTCTCAATAAGTACTGATTTATTAATGTTCATATCATATTTGTATTCCATACTTCCCTTGTTGCCCATTCGTCTAAGAAAAAAACTGTATACATTGTAAATAATATTTTTCACTTGTCGTGATATTTGCGGACCCTCTTAGGATATTTATCTCATGTGTGTTTGGAACAAACTGACGCAAACAACTGATTCATGTAACTGAGCAGACTGAGTTAGCTTAACGTTTGTCTATCTTTCCCGTCCTGCTGCTCACAAACCTCAGGAGGTGACTAGCACTTGCGTGCATACTATATTTAATATGCATTAAGTCCTATGAAAAATATTACTTAGCTTTTAGATTATTTTATACTTATTTAGAATATTCATTCTTATAATTAGAGAGATCATTGCCTGTCTGTAACTACATTATCTTTAATATATGTAAGCTACGTTTAAGCTTAATGATATATTTGAAGTATTTCAATGTATTTCACAAACATTAAGGGCCTTACTCGTTATACGTATATACATACAATGGTACGTTTTATCGTTGATTATCGCTTAAATTAAGTGTACAATTATCTATATACGTGTCTCTTTCTATAACCCATTAGTCTTTAGTGAGAGAAAAATAAAGCATTTCCTAAATTGATGTCGTTTTATGAGGAAGGCCATAATAGATGTATCTGCATTATTTACATACTCTTGATGCTACATATAACAGCTAGCAAGCGAGCTAGGTGGAGAAACTTGGACGAAATAACGTAGAATTACCACAACAAGTAGGTTCAGAATCACATCACTTGATTGCGATAATTTGACTAAGTAAAGATCAAAGAAAACAGTGTGATTAATAACAAGACGCACTCACACTTCCACCTAAGACTTGCAAACATGATAATCGATGACGTCTGTTTGTCTAAGGAACTGAATTTATTTCTGTTGTTTTTTATGGGGGAATTTACATATGTATTAATATAGCGAATACGTCAAAAATTTAAAAACAAGAGTCGAGCAATCGCACAAAGTCGGTTTGGACTTTACTCTATTTGGTTACTCAATTTGGTCAACTGATCGGTACCGATATCCTAAGCAATTATTCTTTTCTCATTAAATGTCTATTATTTGCATGATCGGTTACCATATTTCGAAATTTCTTTATTTACATTTTTTTTCTGGTAACGTTTGTATTATTATATAAGCTTGTAACACTTACAGCTGATGTCATTTTATGTCATTAATGGAGAGCTGCCAGAATCGTAACGAATGCAGATTTTTTAGCAATTTCAAGTACTTAAAACTTAAAGTACCTAGTATTCATTTAAGTCTCATTTAAGTTAAAAAAAATGGAGCTTAATGACGTTATAGTGAACCAGCCCGTAGTTATTGATAATGTAATTACTAAAATTTCAAAAATTATTGATCCACTTGTGTCGAATTGACGCACCTAATTTTCTTTTTATTTTCTTCTGTCGGCTAATTAGGGTTACAAAAGAATATCTTTTTTGTGCTTTATCTATTCAGTGTAATTAACTTTTTTAATTTATCTACTTATATCTAACATGGATGGGATGCATTATGAGTCATAGTTTATTTTACTTTCTTTTAACATAGGCTGTTTTGTTTTTGCCTATTTCACTAGTGAAAGAAATTTTTCAGGGCTCTGGTGTCATCAAAGCTGGTTTCGCTGGTGATCAAATACCAAAATGCAGATTCCCAAACTAGTGAGTATGATATAATATTGCAATTATTAGATTTTTAGCAAATAAACCACTTCCAGAATGTTAATGTGTATGCTATAAATTAAATATCTTACCTTAGTTTATGGAGTATAAATTATTATTACCATGATAAAAATTTCAAATAATATCAAGTCAACCAATAAGAATACAAGTGGTAAAATTAAAAAATTTGTATAACCAACTTCAATATAAAAACAATGAGAACATCATCAATGTAATGAAAGTCAATTAAATACGCATTTTAAAGGGTAACTGAAAAACTACTGGTCAGATCTTGATCAAATTTATATGGGACCAGATGAGAAGCACTAGCTTCAAAAAAAATCGAAATCAGTTCACTAAAAAGTTCTGAGGTAACACCCATAAAAAAATTCAGTCGAATTGTGAACCTCCTCCTTTTTTGAAGTCAGTTAAAAATAATTTTCACTTAGTTTAATTGCTTCTGTAGTTGGAGCTTTAATTCTTCCATGCACTTTGTTTTATCACCAACAAACAAAGCACATTAATATATAAAACACATTTCTAATATACTAAATATAAAAAACCTGCGTGAGTGCCATGGAACACTGGTTTGGAACGAAGTTCCTTTCGTAGTATATTATTATTGATAAACGTAGTATATTATTGATTAACAATTACAAATAAATGAATTTACGCTTCATTTTAATACACGGTAGATAGATAGTAGTCATTTAAAATAATATTTCTTTCATGGCAAGATAAGAAAAAGTCCGAGGGAGATGGATATTATTCCATCTCACTTCCGTAAAGCGGCCAAGGCCATCTACACTACGTCAGAAGGGGTTGTGATGGAAAAATCTTACACTTTTTCTCGCCTACCTCCTATCCGCTGAATTCGTACCATCTGATAAGGAACTTCGTTCCAAAGTAAACACATTTTTGCCGCCTCGATATACACTCCAGAGACTATTAAATAGAAACATTTGAAATCATACAAAACTAACAGCTTATTTATTAATTTAATTTTTCTGCACTCCTTTCCGATATAAACTAATTATGCCAAATCTCAATAATTGTGTACTCTAAATACTAGGAACTAGCACAAGCTAGTTATAGCAGTTAAGAGTAGCAGCAAAGAGTCTATAATTCCTTCATGGGGCAATGTATACGCTTTTACAACAAACTCCCAGAAAATATGCAGGATCCATCTAAAAAAGTTTGAAATTTTTATTAAGCAAAATTTATTTAATAAGGGTTATTATACTAGTAAAGAGTACATGATTGATAATAACCCCTGTGAATGAGGTGATCGCTGCCATACTGCTTCCCAGGACAGAGATTTTTTTCCGAACCAGCGGTAAAACTTATATGACTTTCAATAAGTATTCTTGTAATCTATATTGAATAAAAATGATTCTATTCTATGCAATAAGCTTAAAAAGGTGTTTAAAGTTTTCTTTAACTTAACATAACTATAATGTAGTTCTAGTTATGTAATGAATAATAGTCACATTAAGAAAAGTAAGAAAATTATATGTTCTAAATTCTATTCTAAAATTTCATAAAACCTTATATATGATCATAACACTCAAAATAAAAGAAGAAAGGATATAGTCGTAATTACTAAAAAAGTATTTTGCAAGGTGTCAATATGCAGCTCAAGTTAAAATCTTATATAATGGAATAAACAAAATAATAGATATCTATCAAAATACATCTGTACAATGTAAAAAGAAATTAATTATTTGGCTTAAAACCTTAAATTATGAAGAAATTGAGGATTTATTATATTAATTTATTTGACTGTGAATTTGATGGTGAATTTTTTTTTACGTGGTAGAGCCATGCTGCAGCTATATTAGTAGTATAGTTGTAGCACGAATGGGTCGGCTCGACCGGGGAAGGACCACGCTCTCACAGAATACCAGCGTAAAATAGCAGATTAACACTGCTGTGTTTCGTATGGTGAGTGTAGAGAACCGGAGACCCTTTTTACTGGAAAAGAGGCATTCCATCTTAGTCCTCACGGGTGACAACGCATCTGCATTTTGATTCTTTATTGAAGATAGGTGTAGATGTCTATGGGTCGCAGCAACCACTTACCATCAGGTGGACTGTGTGCTCGTTTGTCACCCTATCCTATAAAAAAAAAAAAAAAAAAAATTTGATATAGAGTACACATACACACATACACACACACACACACACACACACACACACACACACACACACACACCAAACCGACTAAAACTTTATGACAATTTTTTTTTTCATTATTTAAGAAGAAATAATTATTGGTAATAAGTTTATAATATAAGGTTATGGTAGCATGTGGCCTTCTGGCACAAGTATTTTAAATACTTAAAAGGGGGTCTCAACTATAACACTGTATCAATTTACAATGTACTTATTACCCAATAAATATTATTATGTTATATTTAAAGCTTGCCCTTGTTTTTCCACCCTTTGGGGTAGAATTTTTCTTCAAAATTATATTTGACATTACAATTGACGAAGATAATTGCATAAATACAGTCATATTGAGAACTTTCTTTTTTAAACTTTTAAAAATTATCTTCCAGTCGTATCCACAAAATTGCAGGCATAAAAATAAAAAAAAATTCATATCAATTTATTTTTCACTTAGCACAACTATCTTGATTACCATCATATATCAACTAATTTAATAGTCATTTCTTAATGTATTAAATTATGAATAAGCTGACTGTTGTTTTTGTTTTTCAGCACATTATACACACTGTATAAAGTACAGTCAATAGAGAAATAATTAAGATGTGATTAGTGGAGATCAATGTTGCCATTTACATTGCCATTTTTTCACAAGCACAGTAACATTTACAGCATATTCTTAACAATGTATGCAAATTTGGCTAAATGCTAGCCTCGGATTCAGCTACTAATGCAAATAACAATGCCATACTCAAACATTTTTTTAAATTATTATAAGCAATAAGTTCCTTTAACTTTTGTGAATTTTTTTATCAAGGTTGACATACATTTTGTATGCAATGAATATATTTATTTATTACAATAAATTTTCACCTTCATGGCTAATTGTTTATTATACCCCGCCTCCCCCCTCATTTGGACTGATTTTACGGGGCTGTTTGAAGCCTGATGGTGTCACAATCCTTGCATTATAACCTGTACGAAATATCATCTATCTAGACAAAAAATTAGTAAGCCCATTGAAAACGTGTTTGTGCTTGCGATTTTACAGTATTGGGCGTCCAAAACATGTTCGTGTTATGGCCGGTGCTCTAGAAGGGGAATTGTTTGTGGGACCCCGTGCAGAGGAGCACCGTGGCTTGCTCAGCATTAAATACCCCATGGAGCATGGGATCGTAACAGATTGGAATGATATGGAGCGAGTGTGGAATTATATTTATAGTAAGGTATGTACAAACCTGGAATTTTTCTGTGGTATAAAATCCAACAAGAGTAACTGACATAGTCCAGGGGCTGATCCCCTGGTTTGTAAGCTAAAGTGGCAATGGGCCGACCATATAGCTCAAAAAATTCTTTTGAACTATATTGTCGGCCCATGACAACAACAAAATCGCAGAATTTCTCTGTGGGGATTTCTCAAAAAGACTAATTGACCTAGCTCAGGGAACCAGTAAGCTAGAGTTGCAAAGGGTCGACCATATGGCCTGGAAGAGCTGACAACTGATAGAGAACATAGGTTGTATGTGATGAAACAGGTAGTCGATGGATGCAAGTGGCTCAGGACCGTACTTTGTGCCAGTTTAAAGGAGGCCTATGTTCAGCAGGAGATTTGTGATGGGCTGTATATATAGTGATAGTGGAGGAAAAATATGATATAAAAACCCTATCTTATTCCATGAATGTCGTAAGAAGGGATTTGGGAGAGCAATAAAGTTCTTGTGGCTTCCGATAGGTGACATTAAAATACCTTGCCCGGCGACATGAGTAGCGTCAAAAGTGCTTACACCACCGCTACACGGTTTTATTAATGAGATTAATTAATTTTTATTGCACCAAGAATTAAATTTGGTGGGGGCACCAACACTGACAAAGTAAACGCTTTTCTGACAAGGTTGAGTTGTCTAGAAGTTCTTCTTTAAAAAAAAAATGGTTCCATCGTTTCGCCGATGATTCTCTGCCAATGTCATGGTTGTGAGTTACAAGAAAGTAGAAATTAAAACAAGTTAAGAGTCAATCCTTAGCTGCCGGCTGATATACAGAGGTTGATTAAATTTCGACAGCGCCCTAGGCTAGCCCCTCTAGCGGCCATTATAATTTACAACATAGTTTAATAGTTGCAAAATAATTAAGACCTGAGTAACCTTAACAGGTGGGCGTGAATGAAAAATGTGATAAGAGAAGGAGTGCGATGTAGAAGTAATCAAATAGAAGTTTTTTTTTGCATTTAAAAACTTACGCGCGCATCTTTTTAATGTTGCGCCCTAGGCACGTGCCTAGTTTGCCTTAAGGATAATCCGCCACTGCTCATATAGATACGATCTTTACGTGGCAGCTATATTAGTAGTATAGTTGTAGCACGAATGGGTCAGCTCGACCGGGGAAGGACCACGCTCTCACAGAATACCAGCGTAAAATAGCAGCTTAACACTGCTGTGTTTCGTATGGTGAGTGTAGAGAACCGGAGACCCTTTTACTGGAAGAGGCATTCCATCTTAGTCCTCATGGGTGGCGCATCTGCATTTTGATTCGTAATCGAAGATAGATGTAGATGTCTATGGGCCACAGCAACCACTTACCATCAGGTGGACTGTGTGCTCGTTTGTCACCCTTATCCTATAAAAAAAAAAAAAAATAAAAGAAAAGCTTTGCCTCAAACAGACAAAGTCTTGTATTCCCTTCCCTATGAATTCACAGCTTCTAGTTGGTCTTATACTTCCAAAAATATTTAACACTTGCACTAGGTATCGAAAGTTATAAACTGACTTTTGTATAGAATATTGGTGACAAATGAGCCACTCAAATGATCTCCAGTCGATATAGTACGCTTATTATTGATAATAGAATACAATTTGTGTTATTTTATGCTGGGTTAATTATATTTTTTAACACAAATATTTTACCTTACTTTTACCTTGCGCAGTACCTGTCCCACCTGTACATGCCAGGCAGACTAGCCATTCCCTATACAACTTTCGTAAACGACGCTTTTGAGCTATATAACTAGATGGGTAAAAGCCGCGCTCTAAATGTGTCGCCAGCTCTTGGACTAACAGTCCACCTGATGGTAAGTGGATGCTGTGGCCCATAGGCATCTACATCTATCCTCAATTAAGAATCAAAACGCAGATGAGTTGTCACCCATGAGGACTAAGACGGAATACCTCGTTTTCAGTGAAAAAGGTCTCTGTTTCTCTACATTGCAGCATTAAGTGGCTTATTCACGCTGGTATTTTGTAAGACGTTCTGTAAGTCCTTCGCTGGTAAAACCGACCCATTTGTGCTGCAATCATAATATAGCTGCAGCGTGGCTCTATTACGTACAAGACCAAATACCAATAGTTAGTAGCAAAGTTTCGAAGCTAGCACAAAAACCTTAACAATTAACAACTATTTTTAGGACCAACTTTCCACATTCTCCGAGGAGCATCCAGTCCTACTGACCGAGGCACCGCTCAACCCTCGCCGCAATCGAGAGAAAGCGGCCGAGATGTTCTTTGAAACCTTGAATGTACCAGCTCTCTTCCTGTCTATGCAGGCTGTACTTAGTTTGTAAGTGCTACCAACTTAAGAACTTTAGTTCCACGCTTGCCCTGGGGGTTGCTAACTGCACTTTCTTATTTTAAGTTATAATCAAAACTTTTAGGAAGAGGTTCCTGCGAAGAGTTCCCTCACCTGCTTCATTTCCCTCTATTGTCTCTTACGACACCCATTGAATATAGTAACGGCGTTGAATCTTTATATTTATCTATTTTAAATATTTATCACTTGTACTATACTACTATTTGTACTTGACGATGAACGATAACATCTTAAGAGTTCGTATTAGAGAACTTCACATGTCTCTCACAAAAATGACCAGAGGCTTGTGCCCAATAGTGGGACGTATATGAACCGTTACTTTACCCTTCTGTCTCCTTTTAAGCCATAGTAGCCCAGCTGCTCATGCATAGGCTGAGCTATCAACGTAAATATAGTACTCGAGTAAACCAAATTCTACAATATCCACTACCAATATACCGTCCCGTGGGTGTCGTAAGAAGTGACAGATGGATACTGAAACAGGAGATGGGCAGCAGCAGTTTCCTTATAACAACTCAAAATTATGAAAAGCTGTGGTTGCCTACCCGCCTGCCAAGCGTGGCAACTATGGCTAAATCTTTGGGTAAGGCCTTTTTTTTTTGATAGAATAATAGTGACACCTAGGGTTGCATAATATATTAGTTGTGTATTATAGAAAAATAATATAGTACAAAATATACTATATTTTCATTCCTTATTCCAATGTCCCGTTTTTTTAAATATTTTAACTGTGACTGTGGAATTTCAGAACGAAACATATTCGCAGAGAGTTTTGGTGGGAACTTGATCGGCGGCGGTTTGCTGCTCCTGTATTATTGTTTGAATAATTGTTTGAAGTGAATTTTGATATATAAAAGTGGTGCGATTTTGTGTATTAAGTGTCTGCGCATGTGAACTATTAGTGGAAACGGTGAAACAAGTGCTCTGATGGTGATGTGATTCTCAAGATAAGGTGTCTATCTGCTTAGGCGCCTTGAGATACCATCGCCAACTGTCAGCTGTCTGCTGACTCAAGTTGCCGTCAAAATCTCCCAAGGGCTGCACAATATGACGCATCAACATATTGTGAAGCAGTGTACTATGAAGGATAAATAAACATTTGGGGAAATTATAATAAACCGAATAAAAATACCTAAGACTTGGCCTAAAGGTCTAGATACCAGGCCATAAACTCCAAAAAAAAAACATATTCGCGGTAACAAAATGTCAACTGTCAAACTGTCAATAATTTGTCGATGAATGCAGCTAAAATAAAAATAAACATGGAAAATGATGATGGTTTTTGCACGCCTTCCAAAAAAAAGCAAAAAAAAAAAGAAAGAAATGAATTGTTAATTTATTTTAATATCAATCTAAATTGCTCAGATTCCTATAATTATTTTAAAGGTATTATGATCATTGATGGCCAAAGCGAAGAGCAATAACAGATACATGTTTATGGAAAAATACATATTGATTAAAAATAAATCTGTACTTTTTTCCTGAATTTCTCAAAAGTACTATATTTTTCCATCTTTTTTCGAAAAATACTATATTTGTTAAAAAAAAAGGTGGCAACCATAGTGACACCTGATGGTAAGAGGATGGTTAGCCTATAGATATCTACATTTATCCTCGATTAAGAATCAAAATGCAGATGCATTGTCACCCTAGAGGACTAAGATGGAATGCTTCATTTCCAGTAAAAAGGTTCTCTACACTCACCATACGAAACAGAGTAGCTTTGAGCGTCTATTTTACGCTGGTATTCTGTGAGAGCGTGGTCCTACCCCGGTGGAGCTGACCCATTCGTGCTACAACCATAATATAGCTGCAGCATGGCTTTACCACGTTTTAATTTCTATAGTCGCCCCTTATGGCTGGACCGAATATCTAATCTGTTCTTTAATGACGACATCCACGAAATAAATCGTGTCGTGTTTATGCCATCTAGCGTCGGTTGTTCCATGCTTCAACCACTCTTTGGCTAAAAAAGTGCTTGTGTGGGTTATTATTCGACACGGCTTTCGTTAATTTGAAGTGATGTCCCCTTAGATGTGTGTTTTTTGAGTACTCGAATAAATCTTTGTCAAAATTTTCTAGATCGTAGTGTCCCGCAGTGGACTTTTATAGTCTGTAATGGCAATGGTCACTCACACAATTTAAAAATTTCAGATACGCTACTGGCAGGACCACGGGTGTCGTTCTGGACTCTGGTGATGGTGTGACCCACGCGGTACCCATCTACGAGGGCTTCGCGATGCCGCACAGCATAATGAGGGTCGATGTGGCCGGCCGAGACGTCACCAGATACCTCAGGTAATCTCACATCAATGCCACAATCACAAATACAAACTTAACGAGAAATGTATTCTAAATCACGCTACGCTATAGAAGTTATTGAAAGTTTCTGCTATATATATATATATTATCCATTACCCCATATCCAGTGGCGAAGCTAGGGCTCTAAACTAGGGCAAGCCCAAGATATGGTTTTGTTGTTTTTAACAGTTTTATAAAAATTTACCTTTTCTCTTTTTTGATTTTACCTTTTCCTCGCCGATTAGCACTTTAACACACTTCAATTTATCACAAGGAACACTATTATCCTCCATTTTCACTAAAAATCTATAAAAAAGCATAAATTTTCAACTTGCATTATTTATTCGCTCAAGTAAACACGGAGTAAACACAACGTAACACTGTCGGGCAGGAATCTCCCCTTTTCCTTAGAGGTAATGAGACAAATGTCTTACGGCTTCTGTTAGGAGGCGATATAACCATCTTGTTTACATCATCCATATAATAACTGAGATGGTGACAGGCAGCAGCGTCAAAGGTGGTCACGTCTGGTACTGCGATCCTCAATGTGCCTGCCAAGCGTGACGATGAAGACTATTCCTTCTTACCACCAAGGAGGCCCATGTTCAGCTATGACCTTTTCCAGACTAATGGAGTAGTTATAAATAAAATGAATTTCTTCCAGATTACTTCTCCGTAAAGAAGGGGTCAATCTTCGTACATCAGCTGAGCTCGAAATAGTAAAAGCCATCAAGGAGCGAGCCTGCTATTTATCTCCGAACCCTCTGAAAGAAGAGAGCATGGAGTCTGAAAGGGCACAGTACACTCTACCGGATGGGACACAATTGGAGGTATGTAGATACTAAATACATTCCTCATCATCATCATTACAGCCCTTCAGAAGTCCACTGCTGAACAAAGGCCTCCCCCAATGAATGCCATAAAGCACGGTCCTGAGCCACCTGCATCGTCTCCTTGCATGTCCTACCAAGTCGTTACTCCAATGTAGTGGTGGGCTGCCCCACACTTCGCCTACCGGTACGAGGCTTCCACTCGAAAACCTTGCTTCCCCATGAGTTGTCGGTTCTTCGAGCTATATGGCCGGCCCATTGCCACTTCAGCTTACTAATCCGTTTTGCTATGTCGGTTAATCTAGTTCTACTGTGGATATCCTAATAGCCGAGCATAGCCCTCTCCACAGCTCGCTGAGCGACCTTTAGCTTCTTCATACAAGCAATACAATTATCAACACTCATTTTAGGCATAGTTATAATTTATATAAACATGATTTCTAATATAGAGCAACATGCATGTAACCTGCTGTGGGTTATATATACAAACACAAGCGAATTTCTCGACTCCACAGAGTCAATAATTCATTGATGGGGAAATGTATATGCCATGACAACAAAGTCCCAGAAAATATATAAGATCTCTGTCTATTACCAATTTTAAATATTTTATTAAACAAAAACTGTATAAAAAGGGTTATTATAATATAAATAAATACATGGTTGGTAATAACCCCTGGGAATGAGGTGGTCGCTTCCAAGCTGTGCCTTAAATATTTTTTGTATTAATTATAAGTAGTTTGAACAAACTGTGTTCTTATTGTATAATTAGAACGAAGTTCCTCATCGGACGGTACAGATTTGGCGGATGGGAGCTAGGCGAGAAAAAGTGTAAGATTTTTCCGTCACGACCCCCTTTCTATAGTGCGAGCGAGATGGAATAATATCCATCTCCCTCGCACTTTTTCTTATCTTGCCATGAAAGAAATATTATTTTAAATGACGCTTCATTTTAATAGACGCTAGTAATTCATTAGAGGTTTTTTTCGAACCAGTGGTAAAAGTAAAAAATGACTCAATAAGAGTACTTGTGATCTATATTTAATAAAAAAAAAATATTTTTCAACTTTTAAACAGTGCTGACTTTAGAAAAGTGCTTTCTAAAAGCCAATTTTGAATAACAGTATTTTGACTTTGACTTTAATAGACACTTTTATGTTTCCTCTACAGATTGGTCCAGCAAGGTTCCGTGCACCGGAAGTGCTGTTCAGGCCTGACCTGATTGGTGAAGAATGTGAAGGTAATTCTTTCCCCTTTTTCTTTACCCGACTGTAAAATCTCTGCTGGGTCTCTATCATTAAAAGAAAAAAAAATTGTTAAGTGTGGTGGCAGTGTAAGAATATATACGCTGCAGCTATATTACAGGTTAACAGGGGTTGGCTCGACCGGGGTAAGAATACGCTCTCACAGAATACCAGTGTAAAGTAGCAACTCAATGCTGCTTTGTTTCGTATGGTGAGTGTTGAGAACTGGAGACCCTTTTTACTGGAAACGAGGCATCTATCTTAGTCCTCACGGGTGACAACCCATCTTTATTTGGATTCTTTATCGAGGATAGATGTAGATGTCTATGGGACATCCACTTACCATCAGGTGGACTGTGTGCTCGTTTGTCTCTCTAATTCTATAAAAGAAAGTAACGTATATCTCGTCACAGTATTAATATTGAATTGTATCGTTCATTTCATTCCAGGTCTTCACGAGGTGCTGATGTTCTCCATCCAGAAGTCAGACATGGACCTACGTAAGGTCTTGTACCAGAACATAGTTCTGAGCGGTGGCTCAACCCTGTTCCGAGGGTTCGGAGACAGGCTGCTGGCGGAGATCAGACGGCTGGCGCCCAAGGACATGAAGATCAGGGTATATTTTTGTTCATATCCTTCTGATGAAAGTTATGTCATATTTGGGCTTCGTAAACATGACCATGTCTCAGAATACCGCAGTAAACTCAAGTTGGCTCCCAATCCGTCTTCATCGGAATACTTATATTCTTCCTGACCTCTACTGTATCATCCTACTTCCTACTAATATTATAAATGTGAAAGTTTGTAAGGATGTATGGATGTATGTTACTCTTTCACGCAAAAACTGGAGAAATGGATTTTAAAGAAGCTTTACAATAATATAGCTCATACATCAGAATAACACATAAGCTATAATTCATAAAAATATTTTGTAAATTGGCCAAAATATAGCGATAAATGTTAAATAAGTCTGAAAAAAAATCTGTCATCTGCGAGCTATTTTGGCGTGAACACGCATCACGCAAAAACCTGTGCACCGATTTGGATCAGGCTACTTTTATTTTGGGGTTCCGCGCCAAAAAATTCCACGCGGGCGAAGTCGCGGGGAACAGCTAGTATTTAATATATCAAGTCCTCCCTATCTAAAAAATGTTTTCAACTGCTCAGCTCCTGTCATAATTTTTGCTTACGGTCAAAGAAAATCTTTACCTCCAATGTCCTGTGCACTTGTCTACATTTTGTGATAAATCTTTCTCTGTTCTTGGAGTGAGACTTTGGAACTCCTTACCCCAGTCGATCAAAAGTGCTCAATGCTTACATCTGTCCAAGAAACAGGTTAAGGAGCACTATTTGTCTCTCTTCCTCCTTTTATTTATGGTCACTGATTTACCTCAAGTATGGTGTAGTGCATAAGTTGTTATCCTTTCGTATTTTAGTGCACCCTACCCGTTAATCTTTCACTTATTTTTATTTAATTCTCTTTCTGGGTTGTCTGGAAGAGAATGCTATGTAGCTATAAGACCGCCTTTTGTTCTTCCCTCAATATTGGTTTAATTTTGTTATATTTATTGTGTTGTATGTATAATGTCAAAGGTGCAGTGTATCAACCTGCCTGCCAGGCGTCACTATGAAGGCAGTTCGAGAGAGACCCACGTCCAGCTAGTGTGGACTTACAGTGGACTTTAGTGTTAATAAAGATGAAGAAAAAGAACTTTGCTCTTTCCAAAATATTTGTCGTAATCTGTCTTGCATGGCAGCCAGCTTGATTTAGCTATACTTTTAAGCGTAGTAGAGCCATGCTGCAGCTATATTATGGGAACGGGAGAGTGTCACGCTCTCAGAGAATACCATCGTAAAATAGCAGCTTAACGCTGGTGTGTTTTATATGGTGAGTGTTGAGACCCGGAGAACCTTTTCACTGGATACGATCCTGGTTCTCAGGGGTGACAACGCATCTGCATTTTGATTCTTAATTGTGATATACGAGGGTGATCCAAAAGTAATGATAATCGGTTACTCAGGTCCGCATAAAATCCAAAAAAATTTTTGCTTGCTTATATACTCACTACGTCAGCCTAAAAATCATATAAATAGATCACGATTTCCGGGAGATACATTCATTTGAATACGAACTGTCAAAGAGATAACATCAACATGGAGAAAACGAAATTAGAGCTGTCATCAAGTACTCTGTTTGAAAAAATGTCTTCAAAAGACATACACAGTGACTTAGTGAAACATTGGGGACTCTGCCCTCCATATTCTACAGTTGCACGCTGGGCCAAGGAGTTTAAACTGGGCAGAACATCCACTGAAGATGAACATCGCGAAGGACGCCCATCCACGTCCTCACTGAAGTCAACGTGAAAAAGTCGAAGATATTGTGTTGGCAGATCGAAGAGTGACCATCAGGCATGTAGCTGAGATCACAGGATCTCATATGGCAGCGTTCAAAGAATCCTGCGAACGAGTTGCATATGAAAAAGGTCTCTGCGCGTTGGGTACCCAGAATGTTAACCGACGAGCAAAAGAAAAATCGAGTTGACATTTCGAGGGTCAATCTCGAAAAGTTCCAAGCAGATCAAGAAAATTTTTGTTCCGTTTTGTGACTATGGACGAGACCTGATCCACCATTTTGATCCTGAAACGAAACAACAATCGATGACTTGAAGCGAGCTCTCTCACCGACGCCAAAGAAATTCAAAGTTTCAAGTTCGGCGGAAAGGTTATGGCATCTGTTTTTGGGACGCTCAAGGCATAATTATGGTGGAATATTTGAAAAGGGAGCCATATTACGGGCTCTTACTACGCAGACCAAATAAGAAGATTACGGGAGGCCATTAAGGAAAAAAGACGCGACAAACTGCGAGCTGGAGTGTTGTTTCACCAAGACAACGCACTGGCTCACAAAGCCGCAGTTGCGATGGCTGCCATTCAAGAAATGGGATTCGAACTGCTCGAACACCCTCCTATTCGCCAGATCTAGCTCCTAGTGATTTCTAGCTCTTTCCTCGGCTCAAGGAACGCCTGAGGCAAGAAATTCGAAGACGATAGCGAAGTAATGGCCGCTGTTGAAGCGTTTTGGGAGGGTCAAGACAAAGAATTTTTTCAAAGGAATCCTGGGTTTAGAAAAGATGGACTACATGTATTGATTTGTTAGAGACTATGTAGAAAATAAATTATTATTTTAACTTTAACCGTGTTTTATTTTCATTATCATTACTTTTGATCACCCTCGTATGGATGTCTATGGGACACAGCATCTACTTACCATTGGTGGGCTGTGTGTCCGTTTGTCACCCTATTTCTATAAAATAAAAATACTTTAAACGTCCAGACCTACTATTGGAAGCAGCATCAAATGTGCATGCTCTGACACTGTGATGATGGCCTATCCGCTTGCCATGTGTAAGGATTGTGCCAAATCTGCCTTTGTATGGGAGATTCCTATGTCAGTGGACTGCTTACGGGATGCCGATAAAAGATTGTCTGTAACCAGTGCCAGAACAGTTCAGAATTTTCATTCAATTGAATTTAATTCATTGTTAATTTTTTTTATAGGATAAGCGTGACAAACGAGCACACAGACCACCTGATGGTAAGTGGTTGCTGTGGCCCATAGACATCTACAACTATCCTCGATTACGTATCAAAATGCAGATGCGTTGTCTCCCGTGAGGATTAAGATGGAATGCCTCGTTTCCAGTAAAAAGGTCCTCCGGTTCTCTACACTCACCATACGAAACACAGCAGAATTGAGTGTATTCTGTGAGAGCGTGGTCCTTTTCCGGTCGAGTCGACCCATTCGTGCTACAACTATACTAGTAATATATCTGCATCATGGCTCTACCACGTAAAATATTTTGTTTCCAGATCTCAGCACCACAAGAGCGACTGTACTCCACATGGATAGGGGGTTCGATTCTCGCTTCACTCGACACATTCCGCAAAATGTGGGTCTCTAAGAGGGAGTACGACGAAGAAGGGCACAGGGCCGTTCACCGCAAGACATTCTAGACTCTAAACGCATAGGCATAAGGTTTAATTTGCGTTGCTGCATCGAATGAATGGAATATGAGAAGGAAGATTTGTTATTTATGTATGTGATGTTCATAAGTCGGAGATTTGATGACGTTATGAATAATCTGGATATGCCTTATATGTAAATTCTTCTTACTTAAAGTAACTTCTAACTTTGCTTTTTGATGGTATTTCGTTGTATTGCAGTTGTAGACAGAAACACCTATTTTGGTCTATGATAAATTTAGATACGTTTTCAAATTTTTTTTTATCTAGGGCCTGGTAGCTATTTTTTAATCTTTCTAAAAGATTTCGACTGACACTGTAGTCTAATTGTTAAACTTATATTCTGCTTTTGCAATCCTAGCCTTTCAATTGGTATGTACTGCAATAGTTAAAGTAAGAGGGTTGAATCCGCCATCGCCTACTGCTTAGTTACGTTCTAGCATTCATTTAAAGGCTTCATAATAATTGGCAACAAAAAATGTATTTTTTTTTTGTTTCGGCCTTACAAAGCACAATTTACACGGTAACACTATAAAACAAAATACCTACTGGTTTAACAGTTAACAAATCTTTGAAGTCGTTTAACTAGCGTCGTAAATTGTCAAACGATTTTTTATTAGTATCGATTTTATAAGCATATGGAAATGTCTAATAAAACTGCCACTCGATCATGAGTTTTCCATTGTATCGAATTCGTATTGCAGTCAAAACTTTGTATGATAAAACATAGTTCTATTTACGTCCTTCAGGGTGTTGTTCATTTTTCCATACAATCTTAGTCGATGACGATACGAAAACGACAGTGTCAAAAACTTGTGCTAAGGGCACAGAACGAAAGTGAGAGCGAACGCTCGTATATAGGAACTATGTGCATTAACCGATTCCTTTTCCAGCTACAATTCTAGATTCAAACTTCTCTTACAAACTCATTAATATTAAAAAAAATCCTATTTTTTATTTCCACCAAGAGTTACACCACCATTGACAGGGGAATATTCACAATACTGACATAAGTTTTTTTTTTTTATTTATTTATGTACACACAACAAGATACAGAAACAGTCTTATAGTGAGTTTGTACAAAGGTTCTACTTATTCCATAACATCGATATATATGTACTACGTACTAGATTTGGCATTCCGAACATTCACTATGTTCAAATGAACTGTACTGCAATCCGTACACACCTTTAGTGTCATTTAGTATGGCTTCAATATTCATAGAGTGTGGAGCTGCGCTAATAATACGAGATTTCAAATTAAAGTTTAAACCTGAACGTAATTAATAATTCAATAGTCAAATAAGTAAAATTATTTGTTGTTCAAGTGAATAAATAGGTATATATTACAATAGAAAAAATAAATTTCTTCATTTATATGCCACGCTATCTACAATTATAGACTAAAATATACTATCTCCAGCGCATGCGCGAAAACAGAGTAGTGCACATTTTTTGTTTCGAATAGCTTCTCTAGTACGTAGTACATAGAACTCAATGTTCCATAAGTTTTCTTTGGTATTATCAAGGAATTTTTTTTTTATTTTAAGAGTAAGTTTATTATTTTAGTTTATGAAAAAAAAAAGTCATATCCATAATATTTATATCGTCGCATCATTCTGCACTTTGCACATAGCACGGATATTCCCAGCATTAACTTATATTATTTAAGTGAAAAGTTTATATAAATATACATATATCTAAATCAGAAAAGTGTTTAATTTTACCCATTGAAATGTGTTCACCTGTTATTTGTAGGGATAAATCCCATGCAAATAAGTTTTACCGGATTATATAATATTGCTTATAATTGGGAATCGTTTTCATCCATGTCGTCCCGTGGATCCCATTAAGGCGACAGAGGGAAATGAAATAGAAGAAGGGCAGCAGTATCTTCCCGATAACAAAACCTGGCAAATATAGGCGACCGTTGTAATACTTCCATACGTGGTAGAGCCACGTTGTAGCACGACTGTGTCGGCTCGACCGGGTTGGGACCACGCTCTCACAGAATACCAGCGTAGAACAGTAGCTTAATGCTGCTGTGTTTCGTATGGTGAGTGTAAAGAACTGTTGACCTTTTACTAGAAACGAGGCATTCCATCTTAGGCCTCAGGGTGACAACGCATCTGCATTTTGATTCTAGATGTAGATGTCTGAGCCACAGCATCCACTTATTCTATAAAAAAACTTTGTACTTACGATTAATTTGAACTTTTATTGAGTTCTTAGTTCCTTCTTTATATTTTAAAATTCTTTTACCTGTATTCTGTGTAGTATATTTCTGCTTTTCGCTTGCTTTGTAACCTTCAGTGACTGTGTTAAATGTAGATTCTAAATTAAAAAACATGTGGAGTGTCGTGGAACACTTGTTGGAACGAGGTTCCTTTCGTAGTATATTATTATTGATAAACGTATTATATTATTGATTAACAAATACAAATAAATGAATTACTGGCGTTTGTTAAAATGAAGCGTCATTTAAAATAAAATATTATTTCTTTCATGGCAAAATAAGAATAAGGAGATGGATATTATTCCATCTCGCTTCCTTATAGCCGCCAAGGCCGTCTACACTACGTCAGAAGGGTCGTGACGGAAAAATCTTACACTTTTTCTCGCCTAGCCCCATCCGCCAAATTGTACGTAAGGAACTTCGTTCCAATAATATAACGGAATCAATTTGATCTAAAATTGGACTTTCTTTGTTGACCGTACTACCTGAGATACAGTGCAGTTTTATTTACCTATTCTCTGTTAAATATGAAGAAATCTTTGGTGGAGGCCTTTGTTCTGCAGTGGAATTTCGGTAAGTTGTAGGTTCTTTTTATAGAAGAGGGGCAAACGAGCATGCGGCTCACCTGATGGTAAGTGACTACCGCCCATGAACAACCGCAACACCAGGGAATTGCAGATGCGTTGCCGGCCTTTAGAAAGGTGTAAGCTCTTTTCTTGAAGGTCCCTAAGTCGTATCGGTTCGAAAAATCGCCGGTGGTAAACAATTCCACAGAGAAGTTGTACGAGGAAGAAAACCCTAGTAAAACGCACAGGCGTAGACCGCCAAGCATCCAGATGGTGAGGATGATATCGTGAATTTTGACGCGATGTGCGTTTGTGAAATTTGGCGGCTGGAATTAATCCGAACAATTCCACAGAGCACTCCCTGTGGTAGATTCGATAGAAAATGCAAGGATGCAACATCCCTACGCAGTGCCAGTGAATCGAGCCGATCAGAAAGAACTCGGTCGTCGACGATTCGAACCGCTCTGCGCTGGATGCGGTCAAGTGGAAGGAGCTGGCACTGGGGTGCCCGGCCCAGAGATGAGAACAGTATTCCATGTGAGGCCGAACTTGCATGACAGGTCGGGACCGTCTTACGTGGAACCACTCTGCAGCACAATAGAGATGGCTCGGCCGGGGAAGGACTGAGACCGTGATTCTCGGCATACCAGTCTGCAATATAACTGCTATTTAATCGTGCAGGATCTGCGGAGAAAAAGGCATTGCGAGCGAATGATTCACGACTTTTCTGCCACCAGGGCAGCGCCACTTACGAGTGAGATGAAATATTTGGCAGATTTTATAGCGGGAAGTCAATTAGTTCGTAAAATGTAAGGATTAATGTTTCTTTCTGAAATATTATTTATATTTAATATTAATTAGAATTGGATAAACCAAACTACATAATATATTGCTAATAGTAGAGAAAAGTGTAAAAATAATGCAAACAATTAAAGAGCAATCCACTGAAGCATTGTTTTGTGTATTTAAATACTTTTTTTCTGAAAGTGTACGCTGTTGGCCTGCGGCCTTGACAGCTTCATCGAAATTAGGCTCGTAAGCGAGGACCCATGAGCCATTGAGTGCAACGATTCTGCCGGCAGCGAGGAGGCGCGAGGCGAAGAAGGAGGTACGAACGTCGGCTTGAACCACTGTCGCAATGTCGGTTACGGGTCGCAAAGCAAAAAACGCCCCATATCACGGGTGTTAAACCTCGTGTACGGGTTGTGTCTGTGTCTGTGTTCGCCGGCGAACGCGGTGTGCCCTATTGTTCTGTATTAGAATAGTGTCTGTGTGTGTTAATGTTAATCAAACTTGTTCCTCTCCTATGGAGGGGTGACGTGATCAACCTATTAGCAGAAGTGATCTCGTCGTCGAGATCAAGAAGAACGTTCTTAGGACGTCTCCTGGGGGCAGCATCCTCACTGGCGAGTACGAGCCCGCCTCATTTACCAACGGATTGATGTGCTCTTTTATCGAATCGAAGTTTACATACTTTAGACACCGACAAACTTAATTACAATGACATTGTGTAACAAATAAGTTCACCTCACTCCCAACTAGCGACATCTGGTGAGTGTAAAATTATTAACCCTCATTACTTTATTTTGTCACTTGACTACCCTGTTTGTCTATTGGTCGTAACCAGCTGCTGATCACCAGGTCCCGGAGAGGCCTAAAATCAGTTATTGAGTTTTTCTGTCAAGAAATTCCCAGTAGCCTCCGGAGTCAGGATTCAGGAAGTTGGCGGTGTTTCACCCGCGTGCCTCGGAAAGCACGTATCGCTGTTAGTCATACCCTGAACACTTCGGGTCGTGTCGGATTACCATCGGACTATGAAAGTGAAGGAATAGAGAGTGCACTTGTGCTTGCTGCACGGGCACCATCCTCTCCTGTGTAGATGGTTAGTCTTTCGTTAAGGCTGGTCGCCGTGACCATTTGGTCTGAAGGACATTATTGTTATTATTTTGTCACAATTACACTTATCATAAGCATTTATGATTGTATTTTTTAATAAAATATTTATTTACGTCTTTAGGCAGTTTTAGGGTTCGCCACTGTCTGGGCAATTTATTAGGGGTATGTGGGCCATAAGTTTGAGAAACTCTTGACTAGGCGGAACCGTAGCGCAGTAGTTAAGCTCTTGGTTGCAATACAGCGAGGTCGGAACAAGATTTTGCATGACCTACAAATCATTGTTTCCAGCCTGAGTGTATGTTGTGCACTGCTATTTGACGGCAGAAATAAGTAAGAGCGTGGTACCTATAAAGATGGTAGAAAAGGAGCCCGCCCTATCGTAGTATCGGTCCCACCACTTAGTAGGAATTCTGCCAACGTGGTAGAGCCATGCTGCAACTCAACGTGGTAGAGCCCCGCAGCAGCTATATTACCTAATTGTAGTTGTAGCACGAATAGGTCGGCTCGACCGGGAAGGACCACGCCTCATAGAATACCATCGTCAAATAGCAACTAAATGCTGCTGTCTGCTGTGTTTCGTATGGTGAGTGTAGAGAACCGGAGACCCTTTTACTGGAAAATAAACATTCCATCTTAGTCCTCACGGCTGACAGCGCATCTGCATTTTGATTCGAAAACGAAGATAGATGTAGATGTCTATGGACCACAGCAACCACATACCATCAGATGGATTGTGTGCTCGCTTGTCACCCTTATCTTATAAAAACCTACCAAAGATCTCAAAATTCTAAGCAGTTAGTGCATCTTCTTTGGTTTCAAATCTTTTAAGCTTTTGTGTTATTGCAAACATTTTTTCCTCTGCCAGCTTCAAGCGGCCTGATTTTTCTATCGTGAATTGGCACCAATCCATCCATCAGTCTTATTGCTCATCGGTAGGCTAGTACAGCATTCATCTTGAACTAGGCTTATGAGTAGGCCTGGGTACTATTAGCATTACAGCCTGTTAAAAGACCACTGCTGAACATAGACCTCCCCATACATTGTCTCATGAGAAGAAGGGAAATATTTGCGGTTGGCAACCGCATTCGTTATTTTGTTCAGCTTTATCAAGAAGATAAAGTAAAAGTAAAGTTACAGCCTATATATGATGCGGCTGCGGGAATGATGCGCTGTCAGCCGTGAGGACTAAGATGGAATGTTTCTTTTCCAGTAAAAGGGTCTCGGTTCTCTACACTCACCATACGAAACACAGCAGACAGCAGCATTTAGTTGCTATTTGACGATGGTATTCTATGAGAGCGTGGTCCTTCCCGGTCGAGCCGACCTATTCGTGCTACAACTATACAATTAGGTAATATAGCTGCTGCAGGGCTCTACCACGTTGAGCTGCAGCATGGCTCTACCACGTTGGCAGAATTCCTACTAAGTGGTGGGACCGATACTACGATAGGGCGGGCTCCTTTTCTACCATCTTTATAGGTACCACGCTCTTACTTATTTCTGCCGTCAAATAGCAGTGCACAACATACACTCAGGCTGGAAACAATGATTTGTAGGTCATGCAAAATCTTGTTCCGACCTCGCTGTATTGCAACCAAGAGCTTAACCACTGCGCTACGGTTCCGCCTAGTCAAGAGTTTCTCAAACTTATGGCCCACATACCCTAATAAATTGCCCAGACAGTGGCGAACCCTAAAACTGCCCACCGCTGGCACAGGCCTCCTCTCATTTCTGAGAGGGTTTTAGGCAAGGAAATGTCCGCCGCGCTGCCCCAATGCGTGTTGGCGAACTTCACATGTCTTCGAAATAGTTTTTTTCCTATTTCTCAGACATGTAGGTTTCCTCACGATGTTTTCCTTTACCGAGCACGTGGTAAATCAGCACTTAAAATTGCAATTAACAATTTCATTGGTGCCGGCGGGATAGAACCCGGTTGCTCGCGTACTGTAACTTACAGCGAGCGCCAACCATCTGAGCTACCACTTATCAAGAAGATGCTGCTGCCTATCTCAAAATAATGGGAAATTAAATCCTAACGACCGTGTAGTGGCGGTGTAAGAACATCCACATCATTCCGTGGGTGTCAAGAGGCGGCAGAGGGAAACAAATCAGGAGATGGGCAGCAGCGTCTCCCTAATAACGACTAAAATAAAACACTTCAGTTGGCAACCCGCTTGCTAAGCGTTGCAATTGCGACAAATATCTCCCCTATGAGGCAATTTATGGGGAGGCCTATGTTCAGCAGTGGACTTTAATAGTCTGTAACTGCAACGGTAACGATAAATCCTAATTCTGTCACCGGACAGCCCGTATAATTGTAATATAGCGTATAATAATAAAAATAATAAACTTAATAGGATTTAAAATGGTGTATTATTGGTCAACAATGTCAAGGTTGACGACGACTACTTTAGCCATTTACTAGTACACCAGCATGAAAATAGAATTCTCCAGTCTCGCGCTAGTGCTAGCTACTGTATTATAAAGTTAATTGCATTTTTCTCACGAAGAGTCATTTAAGTATAATAATTATCATTATGTCAGTTTCTTCTAGAGCCGTGGTAGCTCAGATGGTTAGCGCTCGCTGTAAATTTCATAGTACGCGACCAACCCGGGTTCGATCCCCACCGGCACCAATGAAATTGTTAATTGCAATCATAAGTGCTGATTTACCACGTGCCCAGCGGTGAAGGAAAACATCGTGAGGAAACCTGCATGGCTGAGAAATAAGAAAAAAATATGTAATTCGCAGACATGTGAAGTTCGCCGACACGCATTGGAGCAGCGCGGTAGACATTTCCTTGCCCTAAAACCCTCTCAGAAATGAGAGTACAATAGGCTGTAACTTTAAACTAAC